>OX465586.1:52284647-52884647 GCA_950022655.1 Alentia gelatinosa
GCATATAGACTTTTCTTATCTCCCATCGATACCCGGATTCCAGCATGCAGCCACATGTCCTCTTTGTATCTTGTCCTTAGAACTACTTCACTTTTTTGCTTTTTTGTTTTTTGTTTTAGATTTTTATTCAGGTCATGTTATAGGCGCAGAGGCCTGTCTTCCTAGCAAGCCTGGACAATGATGGCTTTTCATACAAAAGCAGTTGTTACATGTATCCCCACAGATTGGATATCTATTTGTTTCTACATACTATAGTTGGCGGGCTTATTGCCCAATGCTAAAAGGAAATAATCTTATAATACAATGTTAATTCATTTCATAATTGTTTAGTTATTGGGATTTTTGTCCTAGGACTACTATTATGACGGTATAGATTTACCCTTACCTTCAATTTGTGTCTCTATGATTAGTGATGCATAACCGAAAAAGCAAACGTTATTTCGGTGTCTTACGTTCTTGCCTTTTTTATTTCATATTTTGTGTTTTTTGAGAAATCTTGACATTGCGACATAAGACCTGTATTGTCGGCCAGGTGGGACCTGAATCCCACATCGGAGCGAGTGAGATTCTTCATTCGTTTGTATCGCAATGAAAGTAATACTCATAAGGAACTGCATCGAGACCCATAGCCACTGAAAATATGCCATGAGATTACTTATAGCAAACCCAAACAAATGGCAAATGGGAACTGTTCGAACTGCTCTTTATCCTACCCCTAATACAAAATCCCATAGGCTTAACATTGGGTTTCCGTATGCCACACTGACTGACATACGGAGTTTTATATGCCACTAGTGGCATACAGCATTATTGTCACGTAATATTCCAAAATCGAGGAGATAGGGGAGGACAAAATCAAAACCTGATTCGTTTTAATCTTGGCCACCGCATTCCACTCCTGAAGTTTTGGCTCTGGACTTCACTCGGCTTCGCCTCATGAAGTCACTTTGCCAAACTCCAGTCGTGGGATACGGTGGCCAAGATTAAACCTCAGCAAGTTTTACGATAGTATTGAATATTTCATCAAATTAATACAGCACGGATAAGAGAAAACTACACAGAAACCACCACCTGCAGGCATTAAAGGCAAATCCTTCAATTCACGGTGGTGCCACCTGGTGATTTTCAAATATTGTCAATTATCAGTCAAAACTGGTTTCTTGTGATTCACTCTAGTTCTAAATGATACATTTAATGTTTTGACCAGTTTATCCAATTTTAATGGTTATTATAGGTCATTTATATTTGCTTGATTTGCAAAGGAAATGTACCGACAAAGATGGTTTTCTTCAATACTTTCAAAAACAAGGACGGTGACCTATGGTTTTTGAAACTGAAATGTGTTGTACTATACACCGACTACATTCTGTGAAGGTTTGAGGAAACTGACATGGGATTTACTATATGAAAAACAACAACTATTTCTATAGACTCTATTATAAAATTGGCATAATATAGAGCTCTAAATCAAGAACTAGCACGGTGACCCCAATATTTAAGCTAGATATGAGTACTAGAATACTTGGAGATCATCATACGCAAATTTCAGGAAAATGATATGGGTTTTAATTTTCAAACCAAATTGTCCAATATGCATTTAACTACCTCCCGATTATGCCTCACACAGATCTGGCGGAGGGGGAGGGGATGGACATTCATAAAATAGGGAGGTTAACCTTCATGTTAAGGTTATTTGATGCTGGAGGCTCTGACGAGAAATTCTCAATCAACGGAGGTTGCATGACCCTTGGCCTTCAGTGTCACTCTACAACAACCTCCGGATCAATACCCTTTGGCCACCATCCTGTCATATCAATATTGCATACCAGGAAAACCAATACTGAGTTCTGTTTTTATCTTATGTCAGTGCATTAAAATGGAAAATAACACAATGCTGTAGCGTTCCAATGTGTTAATGTTTGCGTCATTACAATTAGATACTATGAAAGAAATTTAGAGTTTCGTATGTGGCCTCGTTCACCATCGTACCGAAATAACTGTCCGTGTTTTATGTTATTGTGTCCATTAGGCGGGTTCTACTCTACTTTAAAAAAAGAGTGGTATTCACATCTCTCTTCGTGCTGCCTACACCTATTGTCAAACTATAGTACATGTCACAGCACTTGTAATACCGTTTCATATTACACACAGTAAAATGAGTGAGATATTAGAATATTAGAGTGAGAGTGCAAGATAGGACATAAAAAGGTATGTCTGAAGCCCATTTTATGACAGTTTAAAAGCCATCTTTGATCGAAAATAGAAAAGAAACGCCCTTGTCATACTTTCCATGAGAAACAAGTCTTTTTTTTAGTGGCCTAAACCTGCGGATGTTTATACGAGGCTAAGATAAATATATAGATATTTGGGACCTCAGCTATCTATATCTTAAAGGTATGGTGTTATTGGATTTGACTTGGACTGTGGTCAGCCGATTTTTACGATACTCCATGGGCGTTGAGTACGAGTATAATAAAATAATACATTATTCAATACTGCTGCACTCAAATGTGTGAACGCGTAATCACAATTACCAATATAGATATCTGGGAAATTGGGTATTAAAGAAGAAACCAACAACATTTGGTCAAGGTCGTTGTTCTTCACGAGTTTGATGCGGTGTGATATGAACGAGGCGACAGCCGAATGAATATCACATAACATTCAAACAAGTTGGAGAATTATATAGAACTGCATCGAGAATCGTATGAATAGACAATACTCCACGAATTTGGATGCACTGGAATCGTCATCGAGGCGAAGCCGAGTGACGATTATGGCACATCCAAACGAGTGGAATATAGTCTATTTTACGATTCGAGTGCGGTTCTGGATTTATCTCACCCCTTTCTATGATATTAGATAGCATCAGAATATCAGAATAGTTCAAATATACCTAGCAAATACATATGACGTCATCTCACATTCAATACGCCACGGCCGTGGCGTAGAATTATCACTTTACGGGGGTGATCGTTGAGTAGTTTTTCCTAATGTTATTTCTATGGCTAAGCTTGTACCAGGGGTGAGATAATGACTTCTCTGACCAAAACAAGTTGCTTTCTGTATGTATCTCACCCCTGTACACACCAAAAGAATGGACAGCACACGGAATATAAACCGTGGAGAATGGACTGCAACACTTGTAGGGGCATGGAGAACGAGTTCCCAATGTTAAGTCTGTGGACATTTATTCCAGGGGTGAGATAAATGTATACATGGAAGTATGGTGTCATTGGCTCTAACTCGGACTGTGGTCAGCAGATGATCAGCCCATGGTTTCCTGTCTATATAAAGCGCCGGCCTCCACGTGGGCCGTACATGGACACGGGATGTGAATAAACGTCCGCCGCGCCGCTAGGTGGCGTCTCACCTGACCTAGTTTGAGAGGACTTAACATCCTCGATCACTGCCGAGAGTGAGAGAGTGCGCGCTGTGCAGGGAAGACTGCACTCCCATACACAACCCCCGTCAGCAGCATCTACACCACAGCATCGTCATGTTTCAAGCGCAGGTGAGTGGGACTCAGTGAGAAACTTAACTGGATGATTAACTGTCAGGTACGAGGACGTGTCGTTCTCGGAAAACGTCCTCTATCTATCGTGAGTGGAGAGTCAAGGCCCCGCCTTGCTCTGACCCAGACTTGAACTCGGACCGGGGTCTGGGACATATCTAGTCTAAGGTGCAGCATTGACTATTTATTTGCATAAAACAGTCACTGACTGTATTTTGTACATGAGCCAACACACATGCTTAGACCATATGTGTTGCACAATAGGAGATACTCTGATATAACTGCGCGGAAACAAATATTCAAATGAGTTCATCGGAAAGGTTCATTAAAGTTTCAGTTCACCAGCAATTATTAGAGCATGATGAATCTATATTCACCCTCTCCATTAATGTTCTCATTGTTAAATTTTCTGAGATGACATTGGTATTGCTGTTCTCACGACATCATGCACCAGATCTGTATTATACAAATATGCTATTGTATGATTGTTGAGCTACATTATAAATAATTCAATGAACCGGATGTTATTCACACCTCGCTAGAAGAGCTCTACTGTAGTGTAATGTAAAAATCATGGACATTTTTCAAATCACAAAATAAGAATACAGAAGCTCGAAGTGGGCGTACCAAACTGTTTATATGTGAACCTTGATAAAGTCCATGTAATGGACGAAACGTCGGTTCCCAATAAAACGCCAGTTAATAAGCAGATTTACTTGATGGTGATGCTATTCATTATAAAAAAATGTTGATATGTTTCTTGATTTCTCATTATTGGGAGTCTGTGGGTACTCTACATTTTTGCCTTTAGAATATATATCTATATCAATGAATTGGGAAATTCAATCATTAGAACCACTTCGTTATCTCAATACGTCCAATTAGTTATGACTAGGCCATCATCCATTAATCATTCTATGCGCATGCCTTTCATAGTGGCTGTCTACATGCGGAGTTTATATTTATGGGCGGAGGGGGCGGGCGGGCCGTGTGAGGGGGGGGGGGGAGCCACGTTACGGTACAGACAGCTGTGTGAATATGTTAATCAATATACCCGCAGTGTCACGAGGTCCCCCACAACCGTGTCCCTATTCTGAGTGACGCACGTGGCCGTAAAGTTCATTACGTATTTTTATCGTACAGAGGGAAGAGAGGATCATCCATAAGAGATTACATAAGTTGTAAAGTGCTATGAGCACTGAGAACGGTAGGAAAATATAATAAAACTAGGCTGCAGGTATTTGGGTGTTTTGCTTGTAGTAGACACGTCTACTATATACCCATACCGTATATACTGTAATTATGCACTACAGTAGAACCCCGCGTCAGCGGACACCCTCCGTTCCGTGCCCAATTGTCCGCCTACACGGGGTGAAAAAACATCTAATAGAGGGAATCCCTACCGAGCAAAGGTGTCCGCTAACGCGGGGTGTCCGTTAGGCAGGGTTCTACTGTATTTCGCCATAATGCATAGAACTACTGTACGGTAAAATACGCAACACTTTTCCTTACGCGTTGACTAAAATATTAGATCTTAGGCTAAATTGAATTAATTTTTTTATTAATTTCGGTCATATGGTGAATATAGAACGTCCTGACCATATGATTATTATCCACCTAATACAAAGTCTCCATGGATAACATATGGGGATCGTGTATCAAAATACCATGAGCATACGGATATGTTGAATGCTCCGGGTTGTAATAAAGGGGGAATAATATCAGAATCCCACCTATCTGGAAAAGGTGGATAACAAATAAAATTCAGATACAAAAAGCCATATGCTCCTCGGAGTTGACTCTATACAATATCCTCGCATGCGTCCGGATATTACTACGCGTCAACTCCTCGGAGCGCACGACCGCTTGTATCAATATTGACAGAAAGGGAAGAAAGTCCTTATTGTTGAAACTATGGAGTGGACATCCGTTTGTGGTGTTCTAGAGTTAGACAGGACTTCACCACAAATCCAGTCAATATTGTGTATGTATGCGCCAGATACCGTGGTATTTGACTGAACACTGGTACATCTCTGGGGGGTTATCTCTTCCGGCATGATACGCAAAGATAACCGTGCTTCATATCTAGGGTCCTGACCCTGACACTCAGTGCGACAAAAATATATTAATACCGTTATCAGGCCAATATCTAACACAATCATTGCAATAAGTGAAACAGTGAAAGTGACTGTACCTATTACGTATTATTCTGTAACCTACAAACATCAGCCAATGTGAGAAGTGTGGGTTCACCTTTAAAACTCAAATAAACGACCCAGGACTGTGTTATCAGTGTGGAGTTCCGCCCTGTCTGAGGGCAGACCAGGTATTTGTGTACTCCTTGTAGGACACTGATAGTAATGATAGCCAGGTGCAACTTAAGAGCCTGACTGGAGAGTCTTTTGTAAATACCAAAACTGATATCAATTTGGGGATTTAAATCGATTTGGGGGACACAGGTAAGCGTATTTCCTGAAGAGATTAGCTATCACAAATATAGACGCATACAAAAATGTACATATCATGACTTGCGTATTACTACATACCTATGGCCGAACATGATATACTACCCACTGCTATAGGTGCAGTATTAATAATATTCGGGCGCACTGTGCCCGTAGTGAATGCCTCGGGTCAACAGATGCATAAAATAAGTACAAAAATAAGTTTTTTCATATTTAGGTATATTAATAAGAAAACGTAGTGCCTGAGCCTGTAGGGATGCCATTCTTTGCCTCTTGTCCAATAGAATATATCCCTCCACCTCCGGCGTTGGGACATATTTTATTGGGCGAAAGGCCTCGAAGGAACATCCGTACATCCTCAGTAATCACGTTTTCTCTTATTACTGATAAAAGGTTAGGCGGCTGTTCCATGACAACTAAAATATCGCCACCCATATCTATCATTTATGATAAACTAAATTTATAAAGTACTTTTCTATAACTTTGTCGTAAGCTCAAAGACTCAGTTGTATGTCAATATAATATATTTCAAAAGAATTTTGTTTTTCATTTTTCATCGCCACGTTCCATATTCAGGCCTTTTATTTGAGCTCGGGACATGTAGATCAAGTCTCCTGGCCTTTATAAACTAAATCAATATTTATAAACTTCGTGAGAATACATTGGATGGATAGAAAAAACACCTGGACTCAGCAATACAACATGAAATGTGTGGAGTAATCTCCGAGTATATATAGCTACCAGTGAACCCCGCACACTAGCTACTCTAAATCCCTGAGATAACAAGCGGTATTCTGAGACGGGGGATTTACTGATGTCGCCACACACGAAGGGTGAAGCCTTCCTTCCGAACTCAATGCGTTTTCACGATATTCAGTGCAGGAAACTACATCAACGTGGTGATTAAACGTTCTCCAACACCAGGGAAATATTTGGCTCTAACAGTGCTAATACTGTAGAGGAAACCTATGATGGTTTAGGGTCAGAGCTCGTATCCTATCGATTTTGAATAGCGCAGTAATTCACAAGGTGAAGCTTCATGAATTATGTAGCGATTCAAAGGAGATGGGATCCAGCTCTGACTGTAAACATGAATAGGAGTCTGAATTTATCTCACACTTCACATTGATTAATGGGCTAACCTTTATGACATAATCCCCCATTGAGTATTTTTCCTGAATAGTCATCTCGGGTTGAGTTCACAATGTTAAGACTATGGGGAAAAATTCCAGGCGTGAGATATATGTCCATATTTATGCTCTATCAGAAAATACATTTTGAATAATTAAAATCTATCAGAGAATAAAGATATATGTATATGTCCAACTGCCAGGCATTAACCCCGTGTGGTGCCCGTGCGGTGACCATACGATACCAATCAGCCCGTCTGGTGGAATATGCCCTTTATCAAGTAACTTGTATGTTTTCTTCACGGTTGATAGAATTTCGTCACATGATACTCTAGTTAACGAACAAACACCCTAAATATGAAACATATGGTTACTACACCCCCAGAAGCAGCATGTTATTAAAGAGTATTCGGCCAGAGGTACATGTATATCATAACAATATGATTTAAGTCAGTCTTGTTCATTTTTAGTCTGCCATATGATCTAGTGGAAAGCATAAACAGAGGAATAATGATACATTTTGTGCTACCCGGTTCCCCTCCCTCCAAGGCAAAAAGAACTATAGGAAATGCATTCACATGAACATCTTACTGGATGAATTTAATGCCGACGTAAGTAAACTAGGGATATGGACGGATGTTGAAAATAAAAATCCAACCAAGTGCTGCTTAACCCTTTCCAGGCGAGCAGGTTGGTGGGTACCAGTGGCTACAGGGGCCAGGATGCCCCTGGGCTGTATGTCTCTGGGGGGGCGAGAATGCCTTGAGGCATTCAGGAAAGTTTCATTTGTCATGTGACCTAGAGAGCTTCTTTTTTGTCATAGTTCAATTCTTTTTAATCAGTATACAAAATATATTGATTTCCACACATATCTTTCCATATTTTACACAAACTCTTTAAATTTGTTTTTTATCTATTGGAAAATGCCTGAAAATATCATGAATGCCTGTAGGCATTCTCGCCCCTGTGTACATAATGCCTGTAGGCATTTTCGCCCCCCATGTACATAATGCCTGCAGGCACTTTCGCCCTGAATGGGTTAATACATGTATACATGTACCATGTTGATCGTCCTACTGGTCGACATTTTTCACTGTGAGAATCCCACAGACTAAGCGTATAACATAAACCGGTCCCTTGTTTCCTTTCAGGCCCCGAGTCGCGCAGTGTCTGTGATACAGCAGCAGACTGAAGCGGCGTACGCGGCGACCAGGCTGGAGTCCATGTGTAACCTGGACATCTGCTCGAGGCCGCATGTCCTCAGGTCCACCAGCATCATCTGCACCATCGGCCCCTCCTGCGACTCGGTCGACATGCTGGGCAAGATGATGAGGGCGGGCATGAATATAGCCCGCCTCAACTTCTCTCATGGTACCAGCATCTTTTTACTCACCCCCAAAATAAGGCCACTCAAAAAAAAAAAAAGTTTCTCATCACCAAGCCATGAAAAATGTGACGAGGGCGCTTTTTAATTTTTTTTGTGTGGATCAAAAATGGCTTTTGAAATGATAAGTACCATTTCAAACTGTTTACTGATTTGAATCAATAAAGAAATTTGAACCCCCCCCCCCCCCCCCCAAAAAAAATTAGTTTAACAATAGGTAGCAGCACAGAACTATTGGTTGTGTACGTAGTCTGAAGAGAGTTATGAATACCACGGTTTTGGGAATACCTTGTTTTGCATAATACCACGTTGAATACATCCCTGACATCAGAAGATTTAATTTAATACCAGATACACATATCTTTCATGGTATATACGAAGGTTCATCTTATATGTATAAATCTTCTAGAAACGTTTTGCTGACGCGCGCGGTGGTGAGAAGCTTTTTTTTGAGTGGCCTAAATAACTGATTTGGATCTTAGCTATCTTCAATAAACTCTATATATTGTCTCCTTAAATGTTCATAAATAAATCCCATGGACACAAAATTGAAATAGAATTAATGAGATGATTGGTTTAGTTTTTTATCCAGGAGCATTTTCATATGGTTTAGCGTAAACTTCAATTTTACATTATCGCTGAAACTTCTCTATTGGACACACTGAGGGAATTGGGGGGGGGGGGGGGGGGGGGGTAGTATGCTTCGTATTCCAATCACATTGATACAGTCTATTTTTCTGATGTGCCAGGTCTCTCGGAAAATTTACAAATTTCTATCTAATTCCCCATGCTGGGTTAAGTCTTTGTAGATGTCTGATACACGGTATCTCTTGTGTACTAAGGCCACCAATGAGTGTTCGTGCACACTTGCACGTATATGCAACCCGCTATCTTGTCTACTACAGTAGGGAAATTGATCTGGAATTTAATCTGTGAATGATTACGAACTCACTGACTTGGCAAATACTTACCCCGACGCTGTTAGGCGGAGGGACGTATTTTCGAGTCTGTAAGGCAGTCTTCATTCACAGAATAAATGCCTGGTCAATTTTCCCTTAATTACACACCTCAAAATATTTCAAATTCATAATGATTTTGCGTTTAACCGCCATTCAAAGTCAAATTTGGTCCATCCATGCTATCGTTAAGTTTCGTGTTTTTCTCCCCGTTATTACAAACGTTTATACTGTAAATATATTCATGAACATACTGTGTCATTACCAGTTCAATTTTCCTGCATATATATTCATTCAATTTCTGTGCTTTTTTGCTTATTTGGTCGAAATACGCAGTGGCAAAGTGGGCTGTACATATCACACTGGGCTGTACATCATATTTTTTGTTTACCACTCTGAAATATTTATTATTTACTATATATTGAGTATAGGTCAGTAAGCTAAGCACTGACGTGCACAGGTGTATAATGAATTGATTTACAAGGTCACAGAAAGATGCAAACTGTAGAAGTTATGAACCAACAATATCAATTTTGAGCGGACTTTCATTGAAAAAAGAGGGGAAAAAAGGCAGTAATATGTTGTTCTTTACCACGTTCACTTCTCAATCTAAATGTAGGAAAGTGAAAGAAGATAACAACAAAACCCGCTAATGATTCTCTCAATATAATTCTCACTGACATAAAACTGCTTTCATAAAATGAGAAATTCTGCAAATCTAATTCTAGATCCTCTTGAAATTGGTGGCTATTTCTGATTGTCCACAGGAAACCACACCTCGCACGGAGAGACGGTCCGGCGGATCCGCGAGGCGGCGGCCGCGCACCCCGAACCCGTGGGCATCGCGCTCGACACCAAAGGCCCCGAGATCAGGACCGGAATCCTGAAGGCTGGGGTGAACAGCGAGGTCGAGCTCATCAACGGAGCCACTGTCACTCTGACCACGGACGACGCCTTCAAGGAACTTGTAGATGCCACTACGATATGGGTGGACTACAAGAACATTTCAGGTGTTCTCGATATAGGAAAGTCCATTTTTATTGACGACGGACTTATCTCACTTGTGGTCAAAGAGAAGACTGACAAGGGGCTGGTGTGTGAGGTGGAGAATGGAGGGATGCTTGGGAGTCGCAAAGGTTGTAATCTCCCAGGAACAGCCGTCGACCTTCCTCCTGTGTCCGAGAAGGACAAACAGGACTTGGCCTTCGGCGTGGAGCACGATGTGGACATCGTCTTCGCCTCTTTCATCCGCACCGGAGCCGGCATGCGAAAGATTCGCGACCTCCTCGGCGAAAAGGGCAAGAACATCAAGTTGATCGCCAAGATCGAAAACGAAGAAGGCATAAAGAACTTTGATGACATTCTCGAGGCCTCTGATGGTATCATGGTTGCCAGGGGCGACCTGGGCATTGAGATTCCCTTGGAGAAGGTCTTCCTCGCCCAGAAGATGATGATCGGGAAGTGTAACCGAGCCGCCAAGTCTGTCATCTGCGCCACACAGATGCTGGAGTCGATGGTGAAGAAGGCGCGGCCCACACGTGCCGAGAGCTCTGATGTGGCCAATGCCGTCATCGACGGAGCGGACTGTGTCATGCTTTCCGGGGAGACCGCCAAGGGCATGTTCCCCCTGGAAGCCGTCAAGACCATGGCTAACATCTGCCGGGAGGCTGAGGCGTCGGTGTATCACCGGCAGTTGTTCGAGGAGCTGCGGTCACTGACTCCTCGCGTGGCTGACATCACGCGTGACACGGCTCTGTCAGCCGTGGAGGCCAGCATCAAGTGCCTGGCGTCCTGCATCATCGTGTGCACGACCACGGGGCGCTCCTCCATCATGGTGTCGCACTACCGCCCGCGCTGCCCCATCATCACCGTCACACGCGATGCCAGGGTCGCGCGCCAACTGCATCTCTGGAGAGGCATCTTCCCCGTACACTACAAGGAGAAGCGCGAGGCCCAATGGGTGGACGATATGGACAAGCGTATTGAGGTGGCTATGCAGCACGGCTGGACCAGAGGCTGTGTCGAGGGCGGGTCAAATATCATTGTAATTACTGGGTGGAAGCAGGGTTCTGGGTTCACCAACACGATGAGGATCATCCAAGTGCCCAACACAGACGAACCCCCGCATGACGTACATATTGTGAGGTCTGCAGACAGGATGGTGGAGATCTAATATTAACGTGTACAAGTAGGCTGAGTGTGATCCAAGTGCCCAACACAGACAAACCCAGCATCGCGTACACAGCATTAGGTTTACTATCGCGTGGAAGATCGCTAGGTAACTAGTGAACGTGGTGCAGTCGTTAAATATTTTCTTGAATAAAAAAAAAAAAAAGAAAAAAAAAAAGGATGATAGAGATTCAATATTAACGCATATATGAGTAAGCTGAGTGTGATCCAAGTGCACAACACAGACGAACCCCCGCATAGCGTACTTATCGTGAAGTCTGTAGACAGGATGGTAGAGATCTAATATTAACGCATACGAGTAGGCTGAGTGTGAGGTCATTGATTTGTTCCGAAATGATTCGCTGGTGATTCCAAAGCATTAGCAGAAATGGATGTTCTTGTCTGATTGGGAGTAAATGCTGGAGTCTACGGTGCAAAATGAATAAACTCAGAGTTGGTCGTTCTCGATTTGTCTGTTGGCATTTGTTCGCAATGAGTAAATTTTATTACTTCACACCATATCGGCTATTTAACACTAAATGACAGAGCTTATATGATGGTAATGCACATGATTTCTGTTACTGGCATTGCACATACAGGCTGTCCATAAATGACGTCATGCGATTTTTGCCCCCCCCCCCCCCCCCTCTATGCTGCACTATGACACCATGAACAATAGTATATTAGAATCTTTGCATGAGAATATCGTGAACTTTGCAGATGATGAATATATTTGATATAGGCAATACATGTATTGTCTTCCTAATTGTAGATATTATTTGTAACTATGTAAGATAATAATTAGTATTTTATTGTGATGTGCAGTATTTCTACTATATTTTAATAAAAGATATTTGGCTGGTAATATAGTGCAGAAGTTTGTTTTTATATTAAAGAAAAGAGTTCATAAATGTGATTATGCAAACGAGGTTTTCATCTATTTCTTACACGTTGATTATTGCTACCAGTAATAACTAATTCTACTATTTGGCCCAAACAACTCTATGGTTGGCATTAGAGTATCTGGTTGGGTATGAGAATCTAATGTCAGTGTACAAAGACAGCATAAAGGCAGCCCGGCAGAATTACACAATTTGAGATGATGTGCTAACTTCAGGGATGTCAGTTGGAGTCATTAAAAATAGAGCAAAATATTTCTCATGTAGTATTTACTGTCTCAGAGAAACGCATGGAAACAATATCGTTATTGGCCATGGAATGGGGCTGGCCTGAGTGGGGAGATTTAAACCACTGTTTATTGATGTGAATTAGGCCCAATTTATTCTCTCTTTGTTTTATACAATTATAAAGAATTTGATAACCTGAAAAAGAAAAGGATTTCCTTGGAAAATAGGAAAACAGCCATCTCTGTAACATAACTGTTCCCTTCACTTATCTTGTGAGAAGCCTCAGTAAAACCCAGTGCTGACCTTGGGAATTGAATGGCGTCATTTTTAGCTGCATCTTGTTTTGTTGTTCACTACTTTTGTACACGTTCAGCTAGACGTTCAACGAATATTAAGTGCTGATTCCACCAACACACAAGATGTAGTGAGATTAGTCCTGATTTGGTTGTCTTGCTAAATTGGGCTAGGATTGAATAATCGTGTGCCTATTTGTCGTGATGTTTCTTGAGGTTTCGCGGCGCCAAAACATACACCCGACACTGCACGGCTACCTTTTGTGACATAGAAGATACGACATATCCTGACACTGTAAGATGTAACAACATACACCAAGACATACCATGGCAAATCCATCGTGTTGGTGGAACCAGCCTTTTAAACGGTAAAAGGGGTAGTTTACCTCTACAAGTGACGGGTCGGTGAGTAGGACTCTCACGCTGAGACGAGTCAACGTCCTCTGTAGAGTGGTGGAGGCTGAGTGCAGATTTACGGGAAGGAAGGCCGCAGGGACGTTCATCACTCTGAAAAATACAACAATCATAAAACTGATTGGAGACCTTTATAATTGGATCAGAGATATCAGTTCGGATCAGAAAAAAAAACTGGACATATTTTTCATGTGGAATTTGTTGCTTCTCAATTTCTGAGAAACAGAGAAATATGGAAATCGCGTCTGTGTTCGCCATGACATGAGGCATGAGACATGAGGGTGGTTGGGAGGTTCAAATACACTGTTTTATTGGCTTGGATGAAGTTCAATGAATACTATCTTTGTTTTGCACAACGTAAAAAAAAAGAGGTGATATATACTGAACATGAAAAAGTGGATTTCCTTGGAAAAGTGGAAATCTGTCATCTCTGGATCATGATATAAGGCTGACCTTTAAGAATGAGAGTGAGATTTACTCTCAACATGGAAAATATATCGTTATTGGCCATGGAATGGAGCTGGGATGTGTGAGGAGGTTTGAATCACTGTTACTTGGTGTAAATGAGGCCCAAATTATTCGCTCTTCGTCCTACACAAGGAAAAATAATTTTAAAAACTGAAGATAAAAACAAAGATTTCCTTGGAAAAGAAGAAATCTGCCATCTCTGTTGGATGGCTGTTTAATCGTGGTAACTTTGAAATCGGACCCATTTACTGGTATTAGCTTAACGAATACCATGGGACATATCGAAAACCCTTCAGTAGGCTTGATTACATATGAAAATATGAAATCAAAATAGAGAAGATAAAATGTTACCATTAACCTTCACCCAACAGTTCATCAATGTATATGTGTAAAGTTTATAAAATAACAGTCTCACCAAGCTAATGGCATGGATGTCGGTTGGGGTCAGGATAAAAGGTGGAAATAGTTTTCATGTGGAGCTTACTGCAGGGGTAAAAATGGGGAATGAGGAAAAAATAGGAAATTTAAAACGCTTATGAAAAAAAAAGATTTATAATATTATTTTGGAACAGAATGGTTACGAATAGATATATATTCTAACAATGCACGCTTTGCCGGTAAATATGAAGTCAGAATTCTGTCATAAGTGGGAAAAACTTGCATCCCTGTTTCTGCCTTAGAGAGACTTGGAGAAAACCGGGAAAACACAGGAGTATTGCCACGGAGTGGTGATGAGGGTGTGTGTGGAGGTTCAAAACCACTGTCTTATTGATGACGTTCCAATCATACTATCTTGGTTTTATGCAAGAAAAAAATAATCAAAAAGGAGTTGTTTGTTTGTGGTTTAACGTACTAGGGGACCCTGAGGGTATATAGGGACTATCAATGATTTAGCTTTTCACTTTCGTAGACTTATTTCAGTCAATTCTTTTCAATGTTTTCAAATATTTTAAAACAAAAATCTTTGGAAAAAAGATTGGAAAACTGCCATCTCTGTGACTGGGAAGTAAAAGGTGTTTGTAACCACACTAGGATATGAGAGAAGTGTAATTTGTCCAACATACCCGGTCAACACAGAGGGTAGGTAGGGGCCAGGTGGTAACGCCACAGCGACCACCTCCTTCAGCACCCCGACTCGCCCTAACCACGTGCACACCTAGAGTGAGAGGACACGGATAAATACGACCAGCTGACCTGAGGTCTCCAAGTCTCAGGTGATCAGGTGTCTTAGGCATACATGTACATTATCTTTATAACTTTATTATCAACGATCTAAAAGGTTTCCATGTTAAAAATAACGATAGCAGTCATTATGAAGGTTCACGTAAGCGTTTTCTTCAATTGAAAACAATCTGTAAAGGGACATATCTTCTTCGAAGCAATAAAGCTGACGTGGGTCTATAATAGATAAAATGAGAGGAAAAATATTCCAACTAACTCGGTGATAGGCAGGATACATCGTTAATTAACAAAATAATTATGAGACATTATTTACCAACATGTTTCGGACTATTTCAGTCCTTCATCAGGGTGTGAATAAACTAATTAATTAACTTATAAATAAACCAAATAATCGCAAAAGAAACCTATAATGTCAGCCTGGGTCTGCTAAGAAGACATCATGGTGAATTACAATGTATCGCAGACATGAATCATTGGTGGTGTTTGTGAACTTACCTTTTCGCTCTTATACCCAAAGTCGCAGTACGACAATCTATGGACCTCTACTCCATCATCATAGATGACAGCCTCAGCATGCGGCCATCGCCTTACCGCCTCATCGACAAGTGTACCCAGCGTAGAGCCCGCACCTCGGGTATCCATTCTCTATTGGATATCTGAGTTGTGATGTGAGTATTAAAAAGGTAGCATCGTCTGGTGAAAGTAGAAATAGGTATGTGTAGTCATGTTGAATAACAGTGTACCGGTATACGTGTACATTAAAACACAAGCCCCGATCTATGTAAACGGCCTGTTCGATACACAATCTCATTGACATTAACTAAATTTTCAATGGGGTATATCTTGAACTATTAAATTTAACAATGTGGGTAAGACGATGCGTTAACATTTTGGTCACACCTAAATATTTTTACTTTCCGAAAAACTTTGTCGCAAGATGAGGGGTGGAACCGAATTATTTTTTTCCAAAGAGAAAGTATTACTTTAACAATGAATAACAGCAAAATATATGTTGTCGTTATATAAATTTCTATACAAAAATAGAGAAAAAGCATATGACTGATGGCTAACAAGTCCTCACTGAGTAGGTTTTGCCCTGTATGTGGCAGGGTGCTCCCAATGGGGCTCCACAGGGCTGTTTTGAGGCCGGTGAGCCAATGGCTGACATTCAGGTAGCTATTGGTGCAGTGGAACAGGGCTAGCTGTTTCAGCAAGGACCTATACTTGGGTAGTGCGATGGTGGCAGCCTCATGGGCCCCACTTAGCGGCGCCAGCAGGTGGTCAAACCTATCAGGAACCATGGTTGGTGTAATGCTTCATAAATGATTTATCCTACCCCTAATATAAAATCCCATAGGCTTAACATTAGGTTTCCGTATGCCATGCTGACTGGCATACAAACCTTTATGCCACTAGTGGCATACAACATTGTTATCACGTAATATTCCAAAATCGAGGAGATAGGGTAGGATAAAATCAAAACCTGATTCGTTTTAATCTTGGCTATCGCATTCCACTCCTGAAGTTTTGGCTCCGGACTTCACTCGGCTTCGCCTCATGAAGTCACTTTGCCAAACTCCAGTTGTGGAATACGGTGGACAAGATTAAACCTCATCCAGTTTTACCATAGTACTCTATAGGGAGACCCTATACTGGCCACTTATGTCAGCACAGATAGAGGACTTAGTAGGAGATTGTGACATTTGTAGCAGTATCAGTAATCAGAACGAGAAGGAGCCTCCTGATACCAAAGTCATATGATGTTGACAAGGTCCGTTGACTTCTGGAGGCTGACAAGGACAAACAAAAGGCACACTACGACAAGCGAGCTGCTAAGCCTAGCTATGTTCTCAAGCCAGGAGACCCCATCCGTATGGCACCACTGCCAGGAACCAAGCAGTGGGTACCAGGAACTGTGGTCTCCCATCACGACACGCCGCGGTCATATGTAGTCGAATGTTGGGGTAGGAAATACAGACGCAATCGCAGACAGCTCAAGTTAAGAGCAAGCCCTGAAGCCACAGTTTCCCTACATATGCCAGAACCACCTGTTGCCTAGCCGTCGCCGAAACCCGCCCAGCCACCTGTACAGCAGCCAGTGCCACAACCTGCACCACCGCAGCCTGCTGAGCCAGTGCAGCCGCCGCCACCGGTACCGGTACCACCACCTGTACCGCAACCGACAACGCCTGTCGCCGTCAGACCTCCACCTCAGTTGGAGCCGCCACCAGTACCAGTGCCAACTCCCAAGCGGAGAGCTACGAGAAGGTCCGCAGCCGCTCCGATGATGGCAGTTCCACCAGTTACAACAAAAACCCGGAGCGGCAGGGAATCCAAGCCAGTGCAACGACTAGATCTGTGAATAAAGCCTGAGTAACTACAGCCCTAGAGTACATCATTTATGAAGCATTACAGTTGGATGGATCATTGGATGCCAACTGCTAGTTGTTGCACTACTGCTACAGCCTACAGGGAGGTCAGCCTTATACCTGGATAGAAGCACTGGATATCGACTATTGTGAGGGTTGACAGTTTCTGCCAAAGCTAATAGGAGATGTAACAATCTGAAAAGTAAAGCTTGAACCTATTTTGGGCCACGAACTTACATGGCAGCAGTGATGACAGGTCTGTGTTGCAGATACTCGAAAATACTTGCAGTAGGCCTACACACCGATTATCCTTTTATCGCCCACTGCAAGTATTTCAGCTTCTTATATATTGATAAGCTGCTTTCTATCTGTCACATATTTTCATATAGGCAACCTGATAGTAAGAGACTGGGGATTGTTAACTATAGTAATCAATCATTAAATGTACCACTTCATATTAAGAAAGGTTCAATCACTCAAAACATGATTCCTCACCGCTTCAGACACTAGCGCACCCTGGTGATGAATACGATTTATCACAAGATGGCGCCACTATCAATTATGGAAGGTTTCTCGTTTCTAAATATAGACTCATTTTACAAGTTCATGGGTTTGTGAATGGAAATTCCCCTTATGGCTTTCCAATTAGTAATAACTATTTATCCATTAAATTTATTACCTTCATGTAGCATAATATTTTGAATAGTTCTTGAAATTAATTAGCGAATTAAATTACAGTGATAGGTCTTGGACCATTGGCCTGCCATAATTGCTGTCATAAACACCACGCGCTACACTCGTGGCGGCCGGCGTCTGTACGAGACGGATCCTGGAAAGATTCATTTTCTACAGAGGAATTCGCGCAGTTAAAAGGTGAGTTTAGTGTCACGTTTTGCATAGTCAGGATCGGAACGATTCGTTCTAATTGTATGTATATGATCTATAGGTTGACAATTAATATTTGCATTGATTTGAACATGGAAAGCAAAGAGCGTGTCCGGTGACTGAGCGATAATACCAGGATCTACATGTACATACTAACAGGTCATTTGAGTGCATCTGCCTCTTCGAGTCTTGTCTTTCTAGTATTTGTTCAAGGCATACATGTATACATCCAAGCAGGTGATGAAGGACATACATAATCGTTATCCTATATCTCTCTCTTAATAATCAACAACTGTTCCTGTTGACGGTTCATAAACGTCATGTGCCCTGACCTATAATTTCAAGCCCTAGAGGCTAGACTGGTCTAGAGTCGAGATCTAGTCAGTAGGCTACAGTAGACTGGTCCTACACTTATACCAAAAACGGGGTTACTGTGGCCCACTTTTTTTATAACCTCGTTTTACGATAATGTAGGTAGGCCTACAGCAGTTTGGGTCGTCATGACTAACTATACTGGCCCAGATGCCTTGCCTGTGGACGGTTTGAGCCAAGCTCTGTGGGCGCCTTTCAAGAGCCCATCCCCTTTGTCACAACTTAGGCCTCTATCATCTATTAAACTTAAAAGCTTGAAAAAGGGGTCAGTGGGTGCAGGCACCTGGCATCTCCCACACACAGCTTTTAGCCCGAGAAACTGTCTGCCCTACATACCACACCTGTGCTCCAAGAGAACCTAGTCCGAGAGGCTCTGTCTGTCAGTCAGAGTGCACATCAAAAGAGCTCTAGGCTAACTGGTCGGACAGATTGGTATATCTCAGATCAACAGCCGTTTTCCTTATAAATATATGTTGAATCATTCTGATTTTGTGGTAGACAGTTTCCTATGGAAAAATGCAGTAAAATAACAGTAATTTCCTACCTTTGCATAAGTTCTAAATAATATAACAGCCAGTGTTTGTAAAATCCATGTAAATGCATTCTGCAGGTGGGAGAATTCACAAGATAATGGTTTCAAATGTGCATCTATGATCCCACACAGGGGGATACCAGGAACCAGTTTATCCGATATGGCCTACAAGTAGTGAAATGAGTTTTACAAAAAGGCTCCAAAAAGTGACACAAAAGAACCAAACAGAAGTTTCTATCATCAAAAAGGATTTATTATACATTTCTGAAGGTTAAGCCCCGGCCCCACTGGTGCGATGTGATCGTCGCAAGTCAATAAAAGGCAATTAAAGCCGGGCGAGGGCCATAAAAATGGCGCCGCCCGTCGCATCGCACACAATCGCTCATGTGGGGCCGGGCTTGCGTGCGTGCGTGTGCGATTGTGTGCGATGCGATGGATCCATCGCATCGCACATCTTGAAATGTTCATGATTTGCGATGGATTCGTCGCACAGGTACAGAGTTCTTCCTATCATATTTACATAGAAACTATACCCCACTTCATTGATTCCAGTTAGTTACGCAGGATACCCTCACAAATGCCACCTTGGACCTATCACAGTTAATAACTACACAACTGAGGTCTCAGGAGGTGTGAAAGCTGTGAAAATGCCAGGCTATAAACTTTATTGAGTGTGAGGAATGAAAAGTATTATAATTAATTCTAGTAAATATTATAATGAAGCTTTATATCTAGGCCTATACATAGATGCTACCGAAAGGGTTGCGATGAATCCATCGCATCAGTGGGGCATACCCTGAATTTTCCCTGCGATTGAGTGCGATGAATCCATCGCAATAGGGGTAATAAAACCCGCCCGAGGGGCCGTTTATGGGGCCATAAACTGTGTGCGACAATCGCATCGCACCAGTGGGGCCGGGCCTTAAGAGTGGATGAACATGCACTGACATTGATAGGATTACTTAGAACCAAGGAACTGCTTTTCTATACTATGAGTAAAAGCGCATACATGTGCTCTCTGACTGTCCGCCAGGCAGTCAAAGTTTCTCGGACTAAGAGAACCCTAACAATTCGTTGAGCAAACGTTGTGAATCTTTATCGATGTACATTCGACAACATATATGATGACTTATATAATGCAGGACGCCTTATAATTGTCGAGAAGACTTGTTTCACTGATATATTCATCGTCATTTATACGACCAGTAAGCTAGTCATAGGTTGCTGGGTCACGTTCCACGTAAGTTCCACGTAAGTGAAGGTGATATATGTGGTCTACTATTTTATTGTAGTATTTTGGTTTTGAAATGTGAAAGAGAGAGTGGTGAAATGGTGAAGTGAGATATCAAATGAAATATCAGGTCTGTTATCTTCTTGCAGGTCTGGCCAAGAGACTGACATAGACGACCATTGTGATTGAATAAATCATGATCGAGGCATATTGGCCTGCTGGGGTGGACAGTCATGAACAATCTGTTCACCCTCTTGGTTGCCTTGCCTCCGTGTGACCCCTATTCACCATTTTTCAGGATTCCGGTGGATTCATCCCCGACCTCGGCAGCAGGGGGGGGGGGGGGGGTGAGACCCCCTCGAGACGGTCTTCAGAAATCTTCTGAAAAAAATCTTCTGAAAAAATGATAAAAAATAAAGAACTCGAATACAAAAAGTGTTATGTTTGAGTGTTGCATGAGTTTTCTATTTTGTATGAGTCCAGGAACATTGTGGAACCTTTTTCGTGGTTAAAAGTAAAGTGGATGATATCACAGTTTATGAACCATACATTGAAATCATTTGTAATTGTAACCTCTATATATATAGGAATATTAACAGGAAAGCCACTAAGACTATTTTATAACAGTTAAAGGTTGTATGAGTGAACGGTACATCAAGTTTCTACAACTATATTGGATGAATCCAACCATCTCATAGAACCAGCAACAACAAAAAAACAACAACCCATTTTTAGTATTTGATATCCATTGTTGCCTTATTTAAAGAAACCAACTCTACACTCCTTTTAAGGACAATCACTTCTCGTTAGTAATTTTGGATATATTCTTAACATCAACACGATCAACAGGTTGTCTCCTCAATCTACCAAACACCCGAATACCAAGACTCACTCAACCGATTAAGTCTAATTGAACAAATTGGACGTTAAACTACCCAAGGAGACAATCACTCAACCTCATCACTGAATGTATTATTTAGGGTCATTCCATAGCGGCCACTGATTACTATAGGTCATTAGATCAACAACCCAATTAAATCGCAATTAAGGTAATTAGATATTTGCAACCCCTTGTGGCAGACTGGGCGCACCGAGGTACATCCAGTCGCAAAGGGGTGGTTCACACACATATTTGAGGGTACCTTGCGACTGAGCGTACCTCCCGTTTCAAGCGTGGTACCTCCAGTCGGCGACTAGAAGTAGCCAATCACAAGCCCCTCAGTCGCACAGTGTGAACAGGACTTAAAAGCTAAAGACTACATACCGGTACCCTTGTGTCTAAACAAAGATCATAGGCCTATAGTACAACTTATGATAGAGTCTTAGTCTAGATTTATTTTTGACACAGAGGCTCTATTGCCACGTCTATAATACTAGAGTCCATTTTTGGGATGAACCTCGGCTCGGCGGCCACAAAGTGCGATTTTGGTGATTCTATATCTTAAGAACATTCTGCTGACGGAAGACCATCATTGTTGTGAATTTATTAGCGAATAAAAGATCTTGTTTCTCCAGATGCCTGTGAGCCGTTTCTACCGACGACCCGGTCTCGGGGCAGGAGCTCACCAGGCAGCGCTATCAAAGATCCGGAAAGCCGCGGGCAGTTTGAAGGTGGAGTCGTTGAAGACGGAGCGCTGCTTCTACGTAGACAGGTCCCAGTGTGACGGTGAGGTCACCACTTTTATTATCCATTGTATACAAAGCGCCCATTGAAAATGTATTGGGATTCAGTAAACCACTACCCAATGTACCTTTTAATAAGGCAATAACTGGGTATAATTTACTGAAGAAGATGAATAATAAATACAACAAACTATGGTTTTGTGGACAGGCGGCACTGAACACCACTCGAGGATTGACATCATAATATATTCGCTAGCGCTCGTGTATTACTACGCGTCAACCTCTCGTGATTTACAGCCCCCTGCCCACAAAACCATCGATTATTGTATATAACCCATTCACTCCCCAAGGTATCATCCAGGGATGGCCGGGTAAAGCCTTGTGGCATCATTTACAAAATAACTCTTTCTTGTAATAAAAATTGAAATTTTCGCTCAATGAATATGAAACTTTCACAGAATGTAGGTATAACATCATGTTTAATTTTATAGGTGAAATAAAAAGAATATTAAAGATCACGTGTTATGTCACGTGATGAAAAAGTAAAATTTTCACAATTGGCTTCCAGTACACGGTCCCTAGCGGCATGCACTGTGACTAGGACCTGGCCCTATGCCATAGGCACTGGCGCGATAGGGTTAAAAGGGATTGATTCCACCAGGACGTGCGATATATGCCGATCATGGCCGAATTGTTGACTTGCTGAATCATGGGAGAATATCAGGTTGAAATGCTGTGCCCCATTTTAGCGATAATCGGGGCTACACTTGCAGGGGTAGCTCTACGACCAGATCATACAAGATATATCACGATTCATCAACATGCAGCAAAGTGCTACAAGATACGACCTTGAAGACAACAAATATTATGCTGGTGGAATCAGCCCATTAGAAGTATACGTTGAGATTGGTTGAGTTGAGTTTAGTGTGGGATGATTTGTGTATGGCATGTGAAACAACAAATGTTTGCAGAAACCCCAAAGAGTAGAAATGAATGGGTAAAATGCTTAGTAGAATTCTGTCTGAAAGAACAGTTCAGTTCAAACAACAATGGCACAGTAACATTGCGGAACATAGATCCTGCATTTGTATAAGGAATTCAAAGGTGATTTTGAACTTGAACAATACTTAAATGAGTTGCCAAATGCAAACAGAAGCTTTAACAAAGTTATGCACTGGTAACAGCAGACTGTCAAAAATAAGGGCAAGATATATCAAGAATTTTTTCAACTTAGATGCGGTAGCTCGAACAGTGTAAACCCTAGCCATGTATTCAGAAGATATATCAAATAAGGTAAAGCTACAGAAAAGAAGCTACTACTATGTCATGTGTGACCTTGGTGTGATTGGTGATGAATACCATTTAATGTTTGAGTATAGAAATTGGAAATTGCACAATACCACAACAGATGATTATGAGATTACAGCAAGAGCCCAAATATGTATACACTTATGACATTGTCAACTCACTGCAATTCATATAGTATAGTGTAAGCCAATTCGTCAGGAGGACATTGACTCACGTTACGTTACTCTGCAGAACTCGATGACGGTGCTAAAGGCAAGCTCATGTGGCTTCTGGGAACCCCATTTGAAGAAGAAAATATTTCAGAGAAGACTTTCCTATGCGATAAATCATCTTCATCCGAATTTCTCATAGAGATTGGGCCTAGGTAAGAAACGTTGAAAATTACGGTTGAAATGAGATGCAGTGTTTGAAAAATAAATTTCAATATTGTTAGCTTCCATGGATTTGTGTGCCATTTTGATTAAAAGAAAAGCAAACTGCTAATTATGATACAGAAGATTCACAGTAGAAAGATGGAAACAACGGAGCCTCACCTCAAGAGCCTCTCTATATGTAATATCTTAATTGATTCTGTACTATATTAGGTAAAAATATCATCCAAAAATGAAATAATCGTAACGTAAAAAATATTTATAGGTTGAACTTTTCGACTGCCTTCTCCACCAACGCCGTGTCAATGTGTCAGTCTATTGGGCTTGAGGATGTCACGAGGATTGAGTCTTCTACTCGTTACTGCATCTCCTTCACGGACTCTCCGACTGAAGCAGGTATGTGGCCGTTTCATCTCCTTCACGGATTCTCCCACTGAAGCAGGTATGTGGCTGTTTCATTTTCACAGACTCTTCCACTGAGGCAGGTACGTGGCCGTTTCATCTCATTCAGGGACTCTCCGACTGAAGCAGGTATGTGGCTGTTTCATCTCCTTCATGGACTCTCCCACTGAGGCAGGTATGTGGCCGTTTCATCTTCACAGACTCCCCCACTGAGGCAGGTACGTGGTCGTTTCATCTTCACAGACTCCCCCACTGAGGCAGGTACGTGGTCGTTTCATCTTCACAGACTCCCCCACTGAGGCAGGTACGTGGTCGTTTCATCTCATTCACAGACTCTGACTGAAGTAGGTATGTTGCAGTTTCATCTCCTTCACGGACTCTCCCACTGAAGCAGGTACGTGGCCGTTTCATCTCCTTCACGGACTCTCCCACTGAAGCAGGTACGTGACTGTCTCATCTCCTTCACGGACTCTCCCACTGAAGCAGGTACGTGGCCGTTTCATCTCCTTCACGGACTCTCCCACTGAAGCAGGTACGTGGCCGTTTCATCTCCTTCACGGACTCTCCCACTGAAGCAGGTACGTGACTGTCTCATCTCCTTCATGGACTCTCCGACTAAAGCAGGTATGTGGCTGTTTTATCTTTATGGACTCTCCCACTGAAGCAGGTATGTGGCTGTTATATCTTCATGAACTCTCCCACAGAAGCAGGTATTTGGCTGTCTCATCTCCTTCATGGACTCTCCCACTGAAGCGGGTATGTGACTTTCATCCCTAATCAATTGATAATGCTTCTAATCATGTATACAGGGTAAGATGAAATCAGAAGCCCTCTCTATGAAAATAACTTGGTCTGCACCCAACCTCTGACTTTCTGACTGAAGCAGGTACGTGGCCGTTTCATCTCCTTCACAGACTCTCCGACTGAAGCAGGTACGTGGCTGTTTCATCTCCTTCAGGGACTCTCCCACTGAAGCAGGTATGTGACGGTCTCATCTCCTTCAGGGACTCTCCGACTGAAGCGGGTATGTGATGGTCTCATCTCCTTCAGGGACTCTCCGACTGAAGCAGGTACATGACTTTCGTCCCTGATCAATTAATAATGCTCCTAATCATGTAGGTAAGATGAAATCAGAAGCCCTCTGTATGAAAATAACTTGGTCTGCACTCAACCTCGTTTAATCTCTATATATTTCACTCAGCTTCGCTTTGTGAATTACTCTGTGGTCAAACTTGGTGGAGTTGGGACCAAGTTATTTTCATCCTGTGTGTTTCCTTCTAAGTAAAGTGCCGGTTCCACCAACACACAAGATATAGCGAGATTAGTCCCGATTTGGTCATCTTGCTAAATCTTGCTAGGTTTAGAATTATCATGTGCATATTTGCCGTAATGCATCTTGAGGTGTCACAGTGGTGGAGCACTAAAGTATACACACGACATCTTGAAAAGGTACACATATCATTGCATGTAATGTATCACGACAAAGGAGGCACAACATATCACGACACTGTAAGATATAACAAGATATACCATGGCAAATCCATCATGTTTGTGGAATCGGCCCTTATTGAGCTTCATTGGAGACTGATTGTGTTTCAGGGGACGCGGTGGGCGCGGGGGAGGTGGAGGCGGCGGTGGTGGCGGCCCTCCACGACAGGATGACGCAATGCCGCTACACTGCGCCGCTCACCAGCTTCGCACTGCTCGTCCAGCCCGAACCCGTCTACAGCGTGCCCGTGATGGAAGACGGCAAGCAGGCGCTCACCAAGGCCAATGCAGATCTAGGTATACCACTCAGAAATGTCCCCTCCGTGCATTTATACAGCTCCGTTAGAAATCACCCGATCAACTTTTTATTCAGAGAAGGCATCTTTCCACTTGTCCATGGAAATCCATGTTTTTATTTTCAATATATATAAGTTGATGTCCTTGTATATTGATGAGAGTGATTAAACCTTATTCCCATCAGTACACCAGTGGTTTGAACCTCTGTCATAGTACAGAATTCATGATTTATGTAATACATGTACTTAGAATTGTTATGTCTTATGATAATCACCTGAAATGTATTGTAATATCACGTGCCCACATACCCTCAACTGCCAATTCTCATCAAAATAGCTTAACTTGTATCCTACCCATATAGATTGTTCATGAATTTAGCATTATGTGACCAGGAGAGGTGAATATATAGATGAAATGTTCTTATACCTTATATCTTCTCACCTCGATCTTTAAGGACACCTCCATTATAGTGATTTCAGAACTTAAAAAGCTATATTCATTTTTTTAATTTTTTTTTTCTTTTGTTCCCGCCTCGTATTCTAAACCAAAAAGCTATATTCAAACTTGCTGTATTTTTTTCGATAGGACTTGCATTTGACGACTGGGATTTAGACTACTACACAAATATGTTTCGTGACCAGATCAAGAGGAATCCGACCAGCGTGGAGTGTTTCGACTTAGCTCAATCTAACAGGTAAATATGACCAAAGAAGGCTAAGTCCTTCTGCTCACCTTCAACGCTACCATGTGAATGCCGTTTTCGAGTGAAGTGGCTGCTATATCACCATCGAATTTTCGTCTTTAAAATACACACTTAGCTCTTGTTTAGGGTTAATTCTCGTTTTTTTGTAGTCATATTTTCCTTTAACTATTAATTCAAGATATATATTTTTTAGAATTCCAGCTGTAGCTTCCCACCAGAAAATACATATCCTCGTCATTACCATAATTTACTAGATTCACGATACAACCACTAAGTGACTACTTTTGAACTCGGCAGTGAGCACAGTCGCCACTGGTTCTTCAAAGGTCGGATGGTGATTGACGGGCAGGAGTGTGACAAGTCGCTCTTTCAGATGGTGATGGACACACAGCAGCACAGCAACCCAAACAACGTCATCAAGTTCTCCGACAACAGCAGGTACAGTAAAACCCAGCGTAAGCGAACACACCTCGTTTTAGGCAAAAGGCAGGGTTTTAAAGTTTCCTCCGTTCTAGTATACAAGTGTCTTTTCTTTTTTTTAGCAAAACATTTATTTTGTTCTTGGCATACATACATCGAGATGAAATATAGCTCCAGTTTCCTGTTTAGTTTTACAATACTTCATGTTCAGTATGGTCGTTTTTCCTGTTTGCTCCTTTTTTTATGTTATGAAAAGGCTAGACTAGTCTAAGTCTAACTTCTTACTGGCTATGATAACTTTCTACTATGTGAAGATTGCCACCCTTTTTTTTTACCTTTA
The DNA here is from genome assembly GCA_950022655.1 of Alentia gelatinosa. Taxonomy (NCBI): domain Eukaryota; kingdom Metazoa; phylum Annelida; class Polychaeta; order Phyllodocida; family Polynoidae; genus Alentia; species Alentia gelatinosa. The sequence goes on from OX465586.1 coordinate 52,312,091, forward strand.
TTTAATTGTACATGTTTCACTATGATAATCTGCTTTGTCATTCCCTTAATGGTTCATACAGTTCTGTCTTTATCATTGGATTTGTCATCCAGATTTAGAGTCAATTCCTTGGGTGCTGAAAAGAAAGTGTATGTGTACAAGATAGATTCATGATCATTTGCATTTTTGAAGTGTTTTACTGATATGTAGGGGAGACTGAGGGGATGGTAGATCTGAAATCCATTTTCCAATATCTTAATAGCGTCTGAAGTTATTCAACTTTGAATTATAAAATGTATTTTTTTTCGAATATACTCAAACACACTTATAAAAAGACACTGATTGATCTATTTTTGGTAGGGTGTCTGTTGGAGGTGTCCCCTTACTCAGGGTTTTAGACCTTTTCATATGGAAATAACTCCTTTTACGCAGAGTATCCGCTTACGTGGGGTTAAATTAAACAGTTAATAGAGGGTTAGATTTCAGAGCAAAAGTGTCCGTTGACGCGGGGTGTCCGCTTATGCGGTGTGTCCGTTAGGCGGGGTTCTACTGTATTAAGAAGGACCTGCAGCCAGATCAAAGCCGTGTGAGATTACGAGACAAACCAAAACGAATGGCGTATTTTCAGTGACTCTGGATTGGGTGCAGTTCAGATTTTATCTCGCCGTTATCACTGACTATTTGGCAAATAATTGTGAGGTCATCCCCCATTGAGGTTTTTTAACAATACTCCATGGGCGTTGAGTACGACTTGGTAGTGTTGAGTCTATGGGATAAAATATCAGGGGTAAGATAAAAGAGACCACACAAGGGTAAGACAGAAGAGACCACACAATTCATATTTAGAATCATATCCTTTGACATTCACTGTCAGTGTGGCGAGAACTGATAGAGATTCACTGTAGATAATCAGTCAGTAATTCTAAAGGATGAGATATTCTGATTATAACGTAGAAATACTGTACATGTGTGACTTTTAATATCGTTGAGAGAAATTTAAAGTTGCTCCTTACCATTATAAGCGTCCTGGATTAATAACTATTAGTCGTAAGCATCCTTTTTTCACGGTACCACCAGCTTGCCATGTTCTCTCACTATGTCTTACAAACAGTAAACAAAATTAGCACATTTGGATCTCCAAGGCAAATTGCCTCCCGGAAATGGCCAGAGTAGACTTTGACGGTAACTCGTTGACTTATAGAACGATAATGGTAATTGTTGACAACTTCAACCTTCCAGTGCCATCAAAGGCTTCCCCGTCCGTGTGCTGTATCCTGAGAACACGTCCGAGTCGAGTCCTTTCAAAGAAGTCTGCGACCTAAAGCGTGATATCATCTTCACCGCCGAGACCCACAACTTCCCCACAGGTTCGTGTAAGCTCTACCTGCCCTGTGAAGCTCCGCTATGCCCAGATTTTAATCTCATTTTAGGTTGTTTTAATTCTACGTTTTTAGAAACCGGAATGTCTGGGCTCTGCTGGCCAGACTTATTTATCTCTGGTCTTCTAAAAGCAATTTTTCCTCATTTAAGTTTTTGTGGGTTTTTTTAAAATTTATTTTTAATAGGTTTTTTCCTTTAGTTTGTTAGGCTGTAAGCAAGATACAGATTTGCAAAAGGTATCATATTAAACCTATGGTTATGGGCTTTACTGACCTACGCATACTGAATTTATTCAAATAATGATATCTGTTTCATTTTTGACATATATTGTCAGAAACCATGTTAAAAGTTAGGCATAAATGATTGACAAAATAAACAAAATAGATATGCAGCACAAGTCAATCTATATGATAAGATTTTTGTAGGTGAAAACTATTAATATTTGAATCATGATCCCACCATAGTCCCTAATATACCTTCTGGCCTATAGATCTGTGTATTTGTTGTAATTCTGAGTATAACAGAGACTCTGGGGCCTTTTGAATAACCTATGATCCTAGATGTAGACCCTTCCCTGTATGCCATAGACACCCAGGGATGATATAGGTCAACTTTATTCAACACTTATGGACTACCTTTTGGATGGCTGATACTGTCTTAGGGAACCAACTTAGATATTATTAAACGATAACCCTTGAACAAGGTACAGGAAAGTTGTTATGTAAGATCCTAGATTATCCAACGGGCCCATGATTATTACGCATCGTGTCGTTCACAGGCGTGGCTCCGTTCCCCGGCGCGACGACGGGCACGGGCGGGCGGATCCGCGATGTGCAGGCTACGGGCCGGGGCGCGCACGTGGTCGCCGGGACCGCCGGCTACTGCTTCGGCAACCTCCGCCTCCCAGGTACGTGGTCCGCTTACTGCATCTACACTGGGATGGTTTACCACGCACCCAGTCACATATCATATGTATATTTTATTTGTCTTAATCATTATACAAATCAGTTACTTTATCATGGTTTACATGCGTGTAAAGGCTGTATTCCACCAACCAGACGAAAACGTTGTACAACGCCCGTACAAGGGTTGCACAAGGGTTGCAAGGGTTGCTGGAAAATCTCATGAAATAAAGATTTTGTCTGGTTGGTGGAGCAGGTCGGTATTTCGCCCGATGGTCATCTGCCAGACATCTGCTTTCGGTTGCTGGGTTTGTTGGGGTGGCTGGCGCATCACTCGAGCGTCGCCCGAGGGTTGCTGGGACCTGGGGCAGAGCGTCTGTTGAAATGATAAAAGAATGCGCTTCCACCCACCAGAATTTTCAGGCGATATCCCAACCGATACTCCAATAAACCTCCAAGAGACAGAATTTGCCCATCTGGCGAAAAACTGATTGATTAGGTTTTTATCGGCTGGAATTCGGCATCTGGCCGATGCATTTGAAGATTACGACACCCGCCCTCGGGCTCTGCCGGGAGTTGCGGCGAGGGAACGCTGCCAACATAGCGCGAGCGATACCGGCGATACCTGAAGCCACGTACGGACATCGAAAATTCCGACACTTTCGGTATTTTCGGCAGAATCCTAGCACCATAGCGTGCCATACACATTCATATCGTCATTCCTTGTCTTTATTTACCTTCATTGTTCGGTTTACCGCAGTATTTCGCGGTTATTTGACGATCTCTCGACGTTCCCGTACAAAATCCCACATAGCGACACACTGCTCCGCTTGATACGTGGCTTTCGCGGGTTCTGAGCGTCGTAGTGTATCGCCGCATGCGGCGCCGCCTATCGAGGGACTCGATTACTACGTAAAAATGCGGTTATCGTCCACCAGTCGGCGCCACGGCTGGGGCGTCAGCTAGGATCTGCTGGAACTTTGAACCCACCAAACGCTTGTATGGCGACCACATGAGCGTCTGTTGGGGGTTTCGGTGGAGCAGCGACGCATTTTGAAGCAATTTGGCCAGACGTTTCAGCCGACGTCGGCTGGAACGTCTGTTGACATTGAAAAAGTGGTTGTTTGGTGGAATACAGCCTTAAGTGGCACGTTTCTTTACATATTTTTTTTCTAAATTATTCTATGAAATGCTATTGAATTGCATCGTGAACAGAAATTCTGAATTCAGGGATTCACACTATGCAATGAACAGGGATGCAAGTTTGTCACCAATTGACAAATATCCGAATTTTCGAGATTTTTATGAAAATAACAAAATCATATCCCAACCTGTAGGACAGGATCGCAAGGAAAATATGAGCGATTATGAACAGAATGGCAGGGAATGTGGTCAGTGAGAAGCCCCCCTGGAGGCACATGAATCGCTCAGTGTGAATCCCGCTTTAGAACATTACCTACTGCTCTGTATAAGATGCTGATCTCTTCATAAATTAAGAAGACGTGGCAATAACACCTCTATGGCAAGCCGATGCAAGCCGATACAAATAAAAATAACCCTACTTATGGCAAACCACCTTTAATAGGCACTCTCAAATGTTTTTTCTTAAATGTCTCCATAAGGTAAGTTCGGTGATTGGCTAAATCACGGACCTATATCTAAATGTATCCAATGAATATTATCTGGTATGATTCCTCAGTTTCTGATTAATAAACTAGAACAATATCAAACAACGTAACAAACTTTCAGATTACGACCTACCTTGGGAAGATCAATCTGCTGAGTACCCTGACAACTTCGCCTCGGGACTGGAGGTGGCCATCGAGGCGAGTAACGGGGCCTCGGACTACGGCAACAAGTTTGGCGAGCCGGTGCTGGCCGGCTTCGCGCGGTCCTGCGGGCTGCGGCTGCCGGGCGGCGAGCGGCGCGAGTGGGTCAAACCCATCATGTTCAGCGGCGGCATGGGTTCTATGGACGCCCGCCACGCCAAGAAAGACGACCCAGAAAAGGGTGAGTGTCCCAGTGATGCGGGTTACGGTGTGGTTTGGTTTTTTTTTTAAGTCATTTCTTTATTGGCTCTATGTAGGATATTTATATCATAATTTTTCTTTTTTTACAATACAAGATAACGGTGCCAATAAAGCGGCCGATGATATCAGCTCGAGTTTGAGTGAGCTGGTCTTTTTTTGTCTGGCCGTATTAAGCTGTAAAAGGAAAGATCATTTTTCTTACCATCTTAATACAGAGTTATAACAAGTAGAAATACCGTATTCTTTTTAACGTTACCCTAACGCTTTTCATAGGGTTTACAAGCTTCATGGTGGTCGTATATTGTGTACAAGACTAGAGTATTTAATACAGCAATACTATAATACCAGCATGTAATCATGTAAATATTTGGTTCATCTTACACTTTACATGCATGGCTGTGGTGAAGGTAAAATATGTAAATAGTAGGTTCATCTTACGTTTAAGAAGCATGGCAGTGGTGAAGGTAAAAACTTGGTTCATCTCACATTTAACAGGCATGTTGGTGGTCGGTGGCCAAGTGGTAGGGGTGTTCGCCTCGAGCATGGGAGGTCGTGGGTTCAAACCCCGGTCGGGTCATACCAAAGACTTACACAAAAATGGTACCCACTGCCCATTCGGCTAACACCCGCCATTAGAATGAGGAGTAGGGGTCTAGGGCCCGAGTGGAAGAACGGCTACATAGCCGAATTCGGTGATTGTGTTGTAACACAATATCCCCTTAAAAATTGCTTTAAAAAAAAAAAAAAGTGAAGGAAAGACATGTTAAAATTTGGTTCATCTTACACATAACAAACATGACAACAGTGAAGTTAAAACATGTAAATACCTGATTCATCTTATGCTTAACAAACGTGGCGGTGGTAAAGGTAAAACTGTAAATACTCGGTTCATCTTAAGCTTAACTGGCATAGCGGTGGTGAAGGTAAAACATGTAAATATTTCGTTCATCTTACACTTAACAGGCATTGCGATGGTGAAGGTATAACATGTAAATACTTGGCCCATCTTACACTTAATAGGCACGGCTGTAGTGAAGGTAAAACATGGTTCATCTTACACGTAACAGGCACTGTGGTGGTAAGGGTAAAACATGTAAAAACTTGGTTCATGTTATGCTTAACAGGCATGGCAGTGGTGAAGGTAGAACATGTAAAACTTGGTTCATCTTACCCTTAACAGGCATGATGGTCGTGAAGGTAAAACACATAAATACCTGATTCATCTTCCACTTAACAGGCATGATGGTCGTGAAGGTAAAACACATAAATACCTGATTCATCTTCCACTTAACAGGCATGATGGTCGTGAAGGTAAAACACATAAATACCTGATTCATCTTCCACTTAACAGGCATGGCGGTGGTGAAGGTGGGCGGGCCCATCTACCGGATCGGAGTGGGCGGCGGCGCGGCTTCCTCCATACAGGTGCAGGGAGACAACGCGGCGCACCTCGACTTCGGCGCCGTGCAGCGCGGAGATGCGGAGATGGAGCAGAAGATGAACCGTGTCATCCGCGCCTGCATCGAGCAGGGCGCGGGGCAGGACAACCCCATCTGTAGTATCCACGACCAGGGCGCCGGTGGCAATGGTCAGTTCTACCGCACATCCCTTTCTCACAGATAGCAGTTTTCCACTTTTCCAAGGAAATCTACTTTTTTATTTTTAGTAATTCTATTATTTCTCCCTTTGTGAATCAAAGAGAAAAATATTGAAGATTCCCACTTCTCTCTATTCCGTGGTCGCTAGGTGGTGGGAAAGGAGCTCTAACCCTGCAAAGCCCCGTGACAAAACATTCATTCATACCAATACTTTTTTTTCTTCTACAATAGTGGTCTGAATCTCCCCATTAACCCTCAACCCCATGCCGTGACTAAAACTGACTTATTTTCCATGTTTTTTTCGGTCTCCCTGAGGCAGAATATTCGATTATTCAGGAAGTTATTCAAATATATAGAAAAAGAGAACGTCACCAAACCCAACTGGTATTGGCCTTTATTTCTCTATTTTACACAACTTGAAAGAGCGTTTGGTGTCCGATGTTAGATTTATGGGTAAATATACCAGGGGTTGGATAAATACATGGACGTGTCCTTCATTAGAAGGGACCAGTTATGTAGTCAGATGTGTTATCTACCTAATACCATACAACAACCTACAGCACAATGAAGTATAGCGAGTTTTGTTCAGGTGAACAAATGAAAGATGCATATTTCTTGTGTTTTCGGGGCTGCAGGCAACGTGCTGAAGGAGATCTGCGAGCCGCTCGGGGCGGAGGTGAGGGTGGGCGCCTTCCGGCTCGGAGACCCCACCCTCAGTGTGCTCGAGGTGTGGGGCGCTGAGTACCAGGAGAGCAACGCGCTGCTCGTCAAACCCCAACACCAGAAACTGCTCGCCAAGGCGGGATCTCGCGAGAAGTGTGACGTCAGCTTTGTCGGCAACATCACCGGCGATGGCAAAGTATGTGAGCGCTGTAAATCCATGTAATGAGGCATGAAGCCAGTGAGATGCCTCATATCAGTATTTAAACTCAACATTCCCATTATGTAAACGACTTGTTTCGTTTCCTCACATAAGTATAAACTCAACATTCCCATTATGTAAACGGCTTGTTTCGTTTCCTCACATCAGTATTTAAACTCAACATTCCCATTATGTAAACGGCTTGTTTCATTTCCTCATATTAGTATAAACTCAACATTCCCATTCTTTAAACAGAATTTTACCATATTCAGCTTTATCCTGTTCATTACTATGAACTGGTATAAACCCTGAAATAAAGATTTCCAGGTTCTAAACGTGTCAAAGTCACGCTCCTTGCCCTAGCCAAACTTTAAGATGCCCGATGAGTCTGAACCGGATGAAACCTTGTCCCTCCAACTCCCCCGTAACTTATCTACATGCTAAAGACAACTAATCTGTTTTTTCACTCATCCCAAATCATACCTATGTTTGGAGAATGTGGACTGGGTCTGAGATCCATTACCATGATTGGATTCTGCATTGTCTAACCCAAAACAATGGTTGACATTCCTATTCTTTAAACAGCTGTTTCGTTTCCTCATATAAGTATAAACTCTACATTTCCATTCTTTAAACAGCTTGTTTCGTTTCCTCACATTAGTATAAACTCGACATTCCCATTCATTAAACAGCTCGTTTCGTTTAGATCCGTTTGATTGATGACCGTGAGCAACCAGAAGGGGAACCACAAGCCGAAAAGCGCATGCGTCGTGAATGTCAGTATCCAGTCGACCTTGACCTCGAGCACGTAATGGGGTCAATGCCACGCAAGGTACATTCTAGGGTTTTCCGAGCTTAACCTTGAGAGAACTAAGATAACCTGAGGGCCGTCAGGGATGGTTAACAAACCAACAAACAAAGGCTATCATTACGTAATTAGCAGGTAGATGGTTGGTCTTTATGGCCATAGCCTACTGAAGTACACCTGCTTATAGAGTCACTAGGCGACATGACCATATTTTTGCTTTTTTATGGCTCAGTAAATACAGATATAAATGGGATTTCTGTTTTAGACAGAAGGTTTTATGGTAATACAATATCTAACAGTTTTAGTATTTTGACATGGATTTTTAGAGAAAAAAAGTTTGGGGAGGACTTTTTGGGTCATAGGTCCATTTTTAAGACCAATATATGTATATATAGATATATAAATATATATAGATATGTATATATATACTTAAGTCTTCCATGGACCTCTACAAGTCCTATAGACTTGTCTGAAAAAATTATCAATAGATAATTGCTTTAGATTGATATCGGTTTGTCTGGATTTTAAAATGTATACTCTGTTATCGTATTCCTATCGCACTTATCTATGTCTTGTAGGTGTTTAAATTTGACCGGGTGAAGCCGTCGCTCAGTCCTGTTTCTCTCCCGGAGGGGTTGACGGTGAGGGAAGCCCTGGAGCGAGTTCTGCGCCTCCCCTCCGTAGGCTCCAAGCGCTACTTGACAAACAAGGTGAGTGACTCAAGATGTTCTAATGATAATCAGTACCATAGTGTTAGTATCTCTGTACAGGGATGCAAGTCATCCCTGTTGAATTTCCGATTTTTCCCCAGTTGCGATTTTCATCTCTGTCTGTATATGTTATAAAACTGGGGGTGGAAGGGGGGGGGGGGGGGCATGATAAGGGTATTTTCCTTTGGGCCAACTGTTCAGATTACAGAGGTGTAAGACCATCGGCTTTTGTCAGGTGGTCTATTTTTAACAGTTTTCAATTTTGGAAATAAATCAATCTAGCTCTGACATGCCTTAAAGAAATGCGAATGTGGGCTGATTTAAAACTAGTTTCTAACTCCAAAATGGATGAGTAAACGTCATTTCAGGAGAGCAAGATCACAATTACAGATATTTGTTGTCGCTACAGGTCGACCGGTCGGTGACGGGGCTTGTGGCCCAGCAGCAATGTGTCGGACCGCTGCACACACCGCTCGCAGATGTCGCTGTGACAGCCCTCTCCTACTTCGATACGGTAAGACTAAATGGCAACCAGTTTATTAAGTACCCCATAGAAAAAAGAACAACAATCCCCCACAAGATTACAAGGGAAATGATATTTGAATATATTATAAAGATTTCCTTATAAACTGCTTAGAGTTTTTATGTACACTTTGATTTTGATAGTAATAATGAACCTAGATTATCTATTGATATGTAGGGTAGATATTCTTATCTTCATGGTAATTTTATTCTATCATATTAATGATATTATCCTGGTTCACTGATACCCAATCTGTGTCTTAAGAACATGAAACGCATGCCTTGAGAGCCCAAGTTTAGTTTCTCTTCTTTCGGAATGCAATTGGGATGTCTCATGTACAGGTGGGCAGCTCACCGTCTTTGTCTCGTGTATAGGTGGGCAGCTTACCGTCTATTTTTTGTGTATAGATGGGCAGCTCACCGTCTGTCTCATGTATAGGTGGGCAGTTCACCGTCTATGTTTTGTGTATAGGAGAGCAGCTCACTGTCTATGTCTCTTGTATAGGTGGGCAGCTCACCGACTATCTCTCGTGCATAAGTTTTTTGGTTTTGTTTTTCTAAGGTTTCAATAGGGTGAATCAATATGACATTCTCCAGGCTTGGCTCTAGGTGAGCAGCTCACTATCTATGTTTCGTGTATAGGTGGGCAGCGCGACATCTATGTGTCATCTATAGTTGGGCAGTTCACTGTCTATATTTCGTGTATAGGTGGGCAGCTCACCGTCTATGTTTCGTGTATAGGTGGGCAGCTCACCGTCTATGTTTCGTGTATAGGTGGGCAGCGCGACGTCTATGTCTCGTGTATAGGTGGGCAGCTCACTGTCTATGTCTCATGTATAGGTGGGCAGCTCACCATCTATGTTTCGTGTATAGGTGGGCAGCGCAACGTCTGTTTTGTGTATAGGTAGGCAGCTCACCGTCTATGTTTCGTGTATAGGTGGGCAGCTCACTGTCTATGTTTCATGTATAGGTGAGCAGCTCATTATCTATGTTTCGTGTATAGGTGGGCAGCGAGATGTCTATGTCTCATGTATAGGGAAGCAGCTCACTGTCTATGTCTCATGTATAGGTGGGCAGCTCACTGTCTATGTCTCATGTATAGGTGAGCAGCATGACATCTATGTTTCGTGTATAGGTGGGCAGCTTACCTATATATAGTCTCATGTATAGGTGAGCAGCATGACATCTATATTTTGTTTATAGGTGGGCAGCGCGACGTCTGTTTTGAGTGTAGGTGGGCAGCTCACAGTCTATGTTTCGTGTATAGGTGGGCAGCTTACCATCTATGTTTCGTCTATAGGTGGGCAGCGCGACGTCTATGTTTCGTGTAGAGGTAGGCAGCTCAGCGTCTATGTTTCGTCTATAGGTGGGCAGCGCGACGTCTATGTGTCATATATAGGTGGGCAGCTCACCGTCTATGTTTCGTGTATAGGTGGGTAGCTTACCGTCTATATTTTGTGTATAGGTGGGCAGCGCGACGTCTGTTTTGTGTATAGGTGGACAGCTTACCGTCTATGTTTCGTCTATAGGTGGGCAGCGCGACGTCTATCGGCGAGCAGCCCATCAAAGGCCTGGTGGATGCTGCGTGCGGGGCCCGGCTCTCCGTGGGTGAGGCCCTCACTAACCTCGTGTGGGCTCCCATCACCGCCATCAAGGTCAGTCACGGCGCATCGCCTCCAGTATCTGCTCTCGTTTATAGTTAGCTTGTCTTGATCTCACATTGCTAAACTGTGTATATATCTATCTATCTTTCTATAGATATCTTAATAGCACTATTTGAGAATGCAGACAATCATCTATAGTCTAATTTATGGACTACCTACATGTTTAAGTTTCTATAATTCAAAGTATTATTAAGAGTAAAAGGCAAATGATGAGGAACATTATGAATTTATGTCTCTTTTTTCATTGAAATTCTCTGGTTTCGTAAACTTAAACGTCTAAAGTTAGCTCCTAGTATGACACATTTAAAGATAGAAAGTTGGACTGAGCTCCTTACCTGAGTACCTCTCCCGTCCTCAATAATCTGACATCCAGTCACCTGTCCCAGATATGGCGTATTGCAAAGGCTTGAGTTTGTTGTTCCAATCCATGGAATCTTGTTCTGATGGAATCCTAAGAACTGTTGTTTAGATAAATTATGTCAGATTTGATAGGTGTTTTATCATCAATCTCCGTGTTAAAGGACGTTAAGTGTTCCGGAAACTGGATGTGGGCGGCCAAACTTCCCGGAGAGGGCGCCGCCCTGGTGGACGCATGCGCGGCCATGTGTGACGTCATGTCCGGTCTGGGGATCGCAGTGGATGGCGGGAAGGATTCCCTCAGTATGGCAGCCCGGGTGGGAAAGGACACAGTGAAAGCACCCGGTGAGTGGAATATGAGGAGTTGGGGGGCTATGGGGGGAATATTGGGGGTACATTTAATTTCAAAGTTTATATCCCCCTGACTGAGAAGATATAATCATTTTTATAGTTTCAGGAGTCCTGTATGTTTTGATTCCACTATGTTATTTGCGGGGCGGGTTGGTTTTATAGGTTTTGCCTATCGCCTACTGAAGTACACCTGCTTGTAGTGGCACTAGGTGACCAGACCACATTTTTGCTTTTTATAGCTATTTGAATACAGGTAATTATGTATTATGATTTCTGTTTTGGACAGTAAGCTTTATGGCAATACAATATCTTGCAGTTTTAGTATTTTGACATGGATTTAAAAAAATAGAGTTCTCTCCCCTCGCCCATTTAACCTCCCACCCCAACCCCCTCAGCTGTGTTCACTGATCCATATCAGATAATTTCAACGTGTCTTGACTTACTTGCATTGATTTTTGAATGTGTCCACCCGCTCATTTGGCCTTATAAGAACAAGAATTCTATTTTTAAATGCACACTTAGCTCTTGTAATGGTTCGTTGCTAAGTTAAAAGCTCTAGGTAGTAGATTTGATTTACTCGGTTATTGATGATCCCACATGATCACATCACTGGGTACATAATAGAAGTTGTTGACTTTCAGGAACCCTGGTGGTGTCCGCGTATGCCGCTTGCCCCGACATTAACGCCGTGGTGACGCCTGATCTCAAATGCCCCTCAGGACAAGGTATGTAAAGTACTTCACAGATGAGTATTGTCTCGAGATGGTACTGGCGCATTAGCCGAAGTGTTAGACTTAACAAAGAGAGATATCTCCAGTGGTCTAAAGCTGCAAGAGGTACCTCCACACCTGTCCCTATATACCCTCAGGGTCCCCTGGGACGTTAAACCACAAACAAACAAGCTGTTTCAGTCCTTCATCAGGGTATATTTTATTGCATAATAAGTGGTGGCTATATGGATTACAGAGCGGTTTGCAGTATCCCAGTCACAGTGATAGCCATAGTGACAAGGTCGAAAGTTCATTGGTGGTCTGTTTTATGGTTGCAAATAAAGTTGAAAAAAAAAACTACTACTACTACTACTACTACTACTACTACCACTACCACTACCACTACCACTACCACTACCACTACCACTACCACTACCACTACCACTACCACTACCACTACCACTACCACTACCACTACCACTACCACTACCACTACCACTACCACTACCACTACCACTACCACCACCACCACCACCACCACCACCACCACCACCACCACCACCACCACCACCACTACCACTACCACTAATACTATAAAAAAAAAGTTATTCGGATATTTTAGCTTGGTATCTAGAAGTGCTAATCATATTATATAATTCTGGTACAATAATTTGGTAAACATTTTGAATAACCTAAGTATCTTTCTGTACATGTGTACTCTATAATCTTCAGCCAGGGAATCCTATCTTTGTAGTCTCTGTTTGAAGTCGCATATTGATAAATCTTTTTTTTTGTGGCCTTTGTTGTTTCATTCCGAATGCATCTTATTCCTGCTACTATGGTAAATTCAGTAAGATAGATTTTTACAATACGCCGTGTAAGAGGACACCCTCCGTTCCGGCCAAAGTGTTCGCTTATGCGGGGTGTTCCGCTTACGCGGGGTTAAGATAAACATGTAATAGAGGGATCCGTTCCGAGCAGAGGTCTCCGTGTTTCCGCTTATGCGGGGTGTCCGTTAGGCGGAGTTCTCCTGTAAATATACTTAGCTTTTCATCAACATCATGAAGTGTAAGATAGTGACACCAGGTAAGAACTGGCTGTACTGACTGACCCACACAGAGCGGTACTGTTACAGGTTCCCTGGTGTACGTACCACTGGGCGGCAAACACCACCGTCTCGGGGGCAGCGCGCTCGCTCAGTGCTTCAGACAAATCGGCGACGTCAGCCCAGATCTGGAGAGCACCGACCAGTTCGTCAAGGCCTTCTGCACCACACAGAGTCTCATCAAAGGTAAAATGCACATCCATCCAGTGTGTCAATATTACATGTTGATATTTATTTTAATAGTTTATGAACGTAGAAAAGAAGTTTGTCATCACAGTTTCTGATGCACATATATTGCAATGACCACTTTTTATCATTTTATCCACAAAAGATTTCTGACATACTATTATATACCAGAGCACAAAGTTCAGTGAAATACTGCCTGCTACTGGGTATGAGATGGAACGGCCATCACTATGGCCTCAGTAATAACCTTCCGTCATAATACTTTCTTTTTTGACGGTGGGGAAGATCTCGGCCAGTCACAACGTCAGTGACGGCCATCACTATGGTCTCAGTAACAAAGTTTCTTCATATTACTTTCCTCTTTTTGACAGCGGGAAAGTTATCAGCTGGTCATTACATTGGTGACGGCCATCACTATGGTCTCTGTAACTATGTTTCCTCATATTACTTTCCTCTATATGACAGTGGGGAAGACCTCGGCCGGTCACTATGTGAGTGACGGCCATTACTATGGCCTCAGTAACAACGTTTCTTCATATTACTTTCCTCTCTTTGACAGCGGGAAGACCTCGGCCGGTCTTCATGTCAGTGACGGCCATCATGTCAGTGACGGCCATCACTATGACCTCAGTAACTATGTTTCCTCATATTACTTTCCTCTATGTCTTTTTGACAGCGGGGAAGATCTCGGCTGGTCACGACGTCAGTGACGGCGGTTTGGTGACGTGTATTCTGGAGATGGCGTTTGCCGGAAACTGCGGGCTCCAGGTCGACCTGCCCTTCACTGCCAATGGTACGACAAAGGTTTCAGTCAGCTTAGTTGAATATTGAATGTATATAACTAGATCAAATGTACTCCTTGTGCCACCATATGAACTGAGATATACAAGAAAATACATTTTTGGTTAGGAGCAGAAGACAAATTGTGTCAATTGTATTGAGGTACTCATTTTTTCCTTGGTTCATTTTTGTTTTCTTTCTTCAGTTATGGACGTCCTGTTCGCTGAGGAACTGGGGCTGGTGATGGAGGTCAGGACTGAACTGGTCCAAGAGGTCGTCAGCGCCTACACAGCACAGGGCGTAGAATGTCTGTCCATAGGACGGTCCACTGCCAGCCAGACCGCGGTCAGTCCAGCTACTGCCTACTCTGCATAGAATTCTAATTCGCAATGAAAGCTTGTGTCTCGGTAATGTAAACAAAGCTTTTGGGGCAATGATACAATTTGAGGATCACCGTAAAACTTTATCCAGAAAAAGAAGTCAATGTCTAGCAGAGAGATTTTCTTGTTCATCCCATTAAATGTTATGCAAATATGGGGATGGACTCAGAGATGAGCAGGTGTGTGGTGGGAGATAGCTCAGTGGTTAAGGCACTGTACTCGTAATCCCAAGGTTGTAAGACTTTGTGGGTTCGAGTCCCACTGCAGCCACTCTTCTTCTTCATTTCCAGCAGTGGTAGATTTACTGCTGTATCAAAGGCCAGTCCTTCTCATACCCTGTCCATGTGGTGTGTGGAGTAAAAGAACTCTCACCTCGGTTAATATGTAGAGGTGAGATTTCTACCTAAATTCATCTCATATATTTGATCACCACCCTTGTGGTGTAAAGGAACCATGAGAAAGTCTGGTAAGGACGTATAATGGTTAACTGGAATATTGAATTAAACCAACAAACAAAAACATGAGCAGGTGTGAAAAATATTTACTCTCAGACTATTTTTAAAGGTTAATCATAAACCATCTTTTTCTGGTTTGACAATCTGACAGAAGACTGTCTGTATAAAATGTCATAAAGATGTAACATGTTACGCTGCAGATCACCGTGAGCGTGGCTGGCTCGGAGGTCCTAGTCGGGGCAATTGGAGAACTACGGGACATTTGGGAGGCCACGAGCTCTAAGCTGGAGCTGCTTCAGACCAGTGAGAAGTGTGCGCTGCAGGAAGCCGAGTCGCTGTCAACCCGCAGAGCTCCGCCCTACAAACTCAGCTTCGACCCGGAGCTCCCGGTCCGCCCTGACCAGGACACGCCATCAGGTCTGTAAAATTCACGTTCATGAAGTGTAAACGAGAGATATTCTCTTAGTCATAGATACATACCGGGAGGTTCAGAGAATAGAACATGGAAAATGAAGTCCTTTACAGTCACTTAGTGTAAGCGAGAGGAGGGTTTCTGCTGTTCATTTATGATAATCATGTAGTTGTCCTCACTATTAAGGAAAGATTTAAGGGATTTTATGTTTGACTAAAGACAGATATCTTCTACCTCAAATCATCTCATAGAATTGTTCACCATCAAATCCAAAGTAATTCTAATAGAGCATATTGGATAATAGAACATATTGGACATCAAAGTACATTCCAAAGAAAGATATCATTATGTTTTTGAAAGAGACAAATCTCTTTGATTGTATATAAGATATTTGAAAACAATGAAAAGAATTTACTGAAATAAGTTTACGAAAGTGAAATGCTAAATCATTGATAGTCCCTATATACCCTCAGGGTCCCCTGGGACGTTAAACCACAAACAAACAAACAACTAACATCAAACTACCCAAATAACAACAACAACAACAACAACAACAACAACAACAACAATTAGGTAATGACAACAACAACAACAACAACAACAACAACAACAGTTAGGTAATGAGGCTGTTTGTGTTGACAGAGGCGCCGCGCCTGGCTGTCATCAGAGAGGAGGGCTCTAACGGTGACCGGGAGATGGTGGCTGCCTTCCACATGGCCGGCTTCGAGGTGTGGGACGTGAACATGCAGGACCTGTGCACCGGGCGTCAGACGCTCCACTCGTTCCGCGGCATCGCCTTCGTAGGTGGCTTCAGCTACGCGGACGTCTGTGGATCCGCTAAAGGTGAGGTCTTAAATATGCAGGGATGTCAGTTTTACACTTGTCCAAGGAAATCCTGGTTTTCATTTACATTTTATAGATATTTTTCGGGACTTTTATTTATCCTGGTAGGTGTTCAGTCCCAAATGACTGGTCTCAATACCCATTATATTTGTTGTATAAAACAAAGATAGTATAAATTGAGCCTAATTCAAGCCAATAAAACAGCCCTATTTCATGGCCATCATCGATGGTCTTTGCATCCATCATCACCGTCTCTCAAGGTCAACGTTAACTCTCAAATAATGTACGCTACTATTTCCAGGCTGGGCGGCGACGATAAAGTACAACGACACTGTGCGGGCCGAGTTCAGCAGGTTCTACGCGCGCCCCGACACCTTCAGTCTGGGCGTGTGTAACGGGTGTCAGCTGATGGCGCTGCTCGGATGGGTCGCCCCATCTCCAGACAAGAGTAAGTCAGCATTGACTACTACTAGACTGGTCTCAGTCTCTGTGTCCTCTCACTGTAGACTGGTCTCAGTCTCTGTGTCCTCTCACTGTAGACTGGCCTCAGTCTGTGTCCTCTCCCTGTAGAATGGCCTCAGTCCCTGTGACCTACCCCTCTCCCTGTAGACTGGCCTCAGTCTCTGTGTCCTCTCCCTGTAGACTGGCCTCAGTCCCTGTGTCCTACCCCTCTCCTGTATACTGGCCTCAGTCCCTGTGTCCTACCCCTCTCCCTGTAGACTGGCCTCAGGCTCTGTGTCCTCTCCCTGTAGACTGGCCTCAGTCCCTGTGTCCTACCCCTCTCCCTGTAGACTGGCCTCAGTCTCTGTGTCCTCTCACTGTAGACTGGTCTCAGTCTCTGTGTCCTCTCACTGTAGACTGGCCTCAGTCTCTGTGTCCTCTCCCTGTAGACTGGCCTCAGTCCCTGTGTCCTACCACTCCCCTGTAGACTGGCCTCAGTCCCTGTGTCCTACCACTCCCCTGTAGACTGGCCTCAGTCTCTGTGTCCTCTCCCTGTAGACTGGCCTCAGTCCCTGTGTCCTACTACTCCCCTGTAGACTGGCCTCAGTCCCTGTGTCCTCCCCCTGTAAACTGCCCTCGGTCCCTGTGTCCTACCCCTCCCCCTGTAAACTGCCCTCAGTCCCTGTGTCCTACCCCTCCCCCTGTAGACTGGCCTCAGTCTCTGTGTCCTCCCCCTGTAGACTGGCCTCCCTCTCTGTGTCCTCCCCCTGTAGACTGGCCTCAGTCTCTGTGTCCTACCCCTCCCCCTGTAGACTGGCCTCAGTCTCTGTGTCCCTCCCCTGTAGACTGACCTCAGTCCCTGTGTCCTCCCCTCCCCTGTAGACTGACCTCAGTCTCTGTGTCCTCCCCCTCCCCCTGTAGACTGGCCTCAGTCCTTGTGTCCTACACCTCCCCCTGTAGACTGGCCTCAGTCCTTGTGTCCTACACCTCCCCCTGTAGACTGTCCTGTGAAACAAAACCAACCAACCAAACCAAATGACTGGATGTTGATTTGTGACTGGCTGTTGATTTGTGTCTGACTGTTGATCTGTGACTGACTTGATTTGTGACTGGCTGTTGATTTGGGACTGACTGTTGATTTGTGCCTGTGGCAGTTGATTTGTGACTGACTGTTGATTTGTGACTGGATGTTGATTTGGGACTGGCTGTTGATTTGTGTCTGACTGTTGATCTGTGACTGACTTGATTTGTGACTGGCTGTTGATTTGTGTCTGACTGTTGATTTGTGCCTGTGGCTGTTGATTTGTGACTGGCTATTGGTTTGTGACTGGCAGGTCAGGGCGTACTCTTCACACACAACACGTCAGAGCGCTACGAGTCGCGCTTCACCACCGTCACTATAGAGGAGAGTCCAGCACTGATGCTGCGTGGAATGCACGGCTCAACTCTAGGCATCTGGGTCGCGCATGGCGAAGGTACGTGCAGTCCTGCATTATCCCTCCTCACCAATACATTGATTTTACATACAATACTTAGATTTTATAGGGTATCATCCGTATGGGTAAGGCCTGGCAATATTCAAAGAAATCCAACGTGAAAAAGAAAAATATATATCATACATGTTCCCGACACAGAAACTAGAAATCTGTCAAGAATAAAAGATCGTATTTACCCCCTATATACAACATGATGGCAGTAATACCTCTTAATTTTTACATTTTACAAGTTGTTCATGGTGTACTCCAGTATTTATGATGTAGCTTTTAAGCTTTTCTGACGTTTTTCTAAAGCAGTTCCCAACATTTGTAAAATCTAGAAACCACGTTAGGAAGTCAGGTATCTGCTTTTTTTCGCAGATGATTCTGGAACCCCTACAAATACTTGTTTTCAGGGCGAATGCAGTTCCAATCGGACGCCTTACAAACGGAAGTGACGTCAGAAGGGCTTGTACCAATCAAATACGTGGACGACTCTGGTCAGCCAACCGAGGTGTACCCGCTCAATCCCAACGGGTCACCAGGGGGCGCGGCTGCGCTGTGCTCACGTGACGGGCGCCACCTGGCGATGATGCCGCATCCCGAGCGCTGCGTGCTGCCCTGGCAGTGGGCCTGGATGCCCGCCGAGTGGTCGCCGATGAACACCTCCCCCTGGATGCGCATGTTTAGGAATGCCTACACGTGGTGCCTGGAGAATGCAGCCTAATTAAGCGGGATTGAAACTGAGTGATTTTTGTACCTCCAGGTTCGTTGCTCCTAGAAATGTGTTAAAAGTGTTGCTCCAGTAATATCGGATCATGTTGTGTGGTATGGTTATTTTCATATTGTATCGCTACTTTTTACAACATCACATTTTCAGTGACATAGGTTCATTAGATTTTTAATTGAATGAAGATGGCAACATAGTTATGATGCGATTCGCAGAGAATCTGGAGTGACAGTTTCAAGCTCAGGTTGCTATTCTGTGATCTGCAAAATGTGGAGCACCGTCTCCAGGGGGATTTGACGGCAATAATGTTCCCCGCTATTTTATACTGATAGGAATCGTAGAGCTTAACCCTGCTTAGAGGGATATAACTGCAAACTGACATCTCTGGGACTCGTATACAACCCTCATCATGTAGGGTCTTGGAGGCTAGACCCCCCCCCCCCCCTTCACCTGGCTGCATGGTTTTATTTATGAACATTCCAGAGAGATCTTAAATGCAGGCATGGTTCCTTCGACTCGTGTCAAAGACGGGCATGGTCTTTCAACATGAAATCGACACCTCTTCATTCCTTACTTCAGTTTTATTCCAAACCTGATCCCTCTTCTTCCAAGACTAAAGGGATTAACCGAATCTCAGAAAAAAAGGCGTTGGGGATCAGTGATCTCATAGAATTTCTGACTAAATGTGCGAGATAGGTTAAATCCAACATTTCAGTTAGTGCAGGTGCTTTTTCAATGCTTAATCCACTAGGCAATTACGTTATAACTAATGAATTTAGATGCGTTATAACTAATGAATTTAGATGCATTTTGAGGTATTTCGTAATTAAAGGGCTAGATTCCACACATTAGTGTATCCTGTGAGGAATCATTTTTCTGTTAAGTTTAATTTTACTTCTGTTGTTATGATTTCTATCTATTTAGTGTTTCTGAGAAAGGCGTTTCATGTACCAATCTTGCTTGATGTTTCCAATTAATGGATGTTTGCAAATGGTGATTTGTAAAAGATATATGATAACACCGTCTATGATCAAATCTTAACAGATTGACCAATTGTGCCAGTGCTGACAAACTACTAAAGTTCTAAACGCTACGTGACAATGTTTCATTTCGGACATCTTGCCTAGTTTTGTAACATTTCTGACTTGAAAACTATCCCTCTTCAACTGTAGTTTCGCTCGGTCTCGTGAGAAAATATTTAGTGTAAGGGACACCTTACTTCAAATCATTCATATTTCCTGTTTGTTCAAACCAAAACCTTAACTCTATAGTTAAGAGCATCTGGTATAATCTTATATACTCTTGCCTTTTCTTGCTCTTTAAAAGATCTTGCTGACATGTAAGCATTTAGAGAATACTTTCTGCCATGTGTACATTTTTTTCATTCATATACTATTTTGTACCAACTTTTTTTCAAAGTTTTGTATAATAGTCTCGTATTTTTGGAGACATTGATTATATTTTTGTATCAGTTTTGAACGCATCATTTACGATGTCATTTAACGAAGAGCAACCAATGACGACTATTTGCTGAACATAAGGACTTCTGTTCGGGGAGGTTTCAAAAGTGGAACGTATATTCATATTGTATGTATTTCTTATATATATTAATAATCTCGTCCATTCTGCTCTTTCCCAGAAGTCACCCAATTTGATAGATCTCGGGTAAGCCATATCCATGTTAGCGAATTTCGAGCATTTATTTCAGATAATAAAATGAACTTTATAAGTCACAAGTATACCTGTAGTTATGATTTAGGGTGCGTTATATTTGGTATCTGGACACCAAGTTTTGTTGTCAGCAAGCTTTGGTTTTCAGGGGGTGACCACTAGACACTACACTTTGTCGCGCCACTCTTAAATTCTATGTCAGAAATGACGTAGAAACTCCTAATAAATACTGTCTTGTGTTAAACAAGGAGGTAGTTACTAGATCAAATTTGTATACGCTGGTTTGATTGTCACAAGGATATAAATCCCATAAAAACAAAGCGTACTGTCCAAGACTACTACCATCGGGCTGTTTCATGAAAATGAAGCGAAACGTCCAATTTATTAAGCGTAGCGTCCCTAGCGTGTTGGCTACGAAGCGTAGTGTCTTGAATTCTTATATTTATCTACACTTTTTTTTACTTTTTGTTTAATATCTTTTATTTGTTTCAATGTGACATACATTGTTCTTCCAGCACCATGACTTATGTACAACAGGCTACTTTCATACAATATGAAGACATTCTCTCAGCTAATCACTGAATCATTCAGTCTTCTAGATAGCGTGTTCATACTCTCATTTGTTCGTTTCTCCAAATGCTTCAATTGTTTCTGAAACAGAACCAACTTGACATCATCAACTTTGGTGTTATTGGATCCTCGAAGTTGTTTTTTTTTCTGAAGAAAGTCATGCCTCATGGTGTGGAGTTTGTCTTCGGGCCGACCGCCTTCCTCGGCCATGCGTACTGGTTCGCCTTGCGCTGGCCTGGACAGTAGGCTCTTCGCACTGTCCCGAACAAAGTCAGTTTCTGCGATGATGTTATTCAGGACGCTCGTCGTTAAGGAAGTGACGTCAGATGTACGACGTGGGAGGATTATGGCGTCATCAGGCAGAACTGCATAGATGGCGTGAACTAGAAGAAAGAGTTGGGGCTCATCTCTGCAATATAGAAATTTTATCTGAATAAGAGTAAATAATACTTCTACAGGCATGCAAGTTTTTCTGCCAAATGATGGAATTCCGATATCTCATATACTTCCGCAGCACGTGCAGTGTTAGAATATATATCGCGATCCATAGCCATTCTGTTCCCAAACAATGTTATGAATTATTCTTTTTTTATAAGCGTTTTAAATTTTTGATTTTTTCCATAGGCCCGACTTTGATCCCTGCTTCTAGATAATTAAACTGTTTAATAGGGTTTACGTGGGATGGTATATTTAGTGGAAACGGCCCAAGGTGGATTTATGCACTGAGCAAAGTGTATGTGAATGATCTTCACGAAGACAGTAGCAATTCAGACTGAATTGATTAAATCCAAATTGATTCTCACTGAGGGTCGTTTAGTATTTATCCTACCCTTTTATCTCCACAAAATTTAGATCGTATGATTAGTTGCTTAAAAAAGATTTATGCCATGCCCTACCGAATACAGTCATTAAATATTAGGCCTGTGACGGCGTGGGAGATTTATGCCATCATCAGGCAGAACTGCATAGATGGCGTGACATAGAAGAAAGAGTTGGGTCTCATTTCTGCAATATTTTTTTCAAACATGTTTGAAAATAGTAGAATGTCATCGTCAATCGTAGAACATCGGTACCATATCATTGGGTTTTACAATGCCAAAATGTCAGTAGACCAGGTTTCACTGGTTCTGTTCCGGCTTTCCTATTCCGTCCGACGCACTACGATATGGACATTCTGCATCGTGAAGTCTTCAAATTCAGTCGTAGCAGGTGAACACCCTCCTTTATACTCTCAAGTTGGACCTTGTACTTTTGGTATCCTCTGACACTATCCTCCAGATCTTTGGACTTAAAACTTACCTCACATGAACTTTGATGTCGAGGGCTGACGACGTCGTCTGTGCGCACACCTCAACGCGCACATAGTTCAGCGGACTCCTGTCAAGACGCACCCAGCATGATGACGTCACCATCTGCCGGAACTGAAGCGCCCCCTGCAGGATGTGTGAGGCATCGTTCTTGGAGAAGTCGAGGCATGCGCAGTGCACCGAGAGCGGGAAGTGCATCTGGGCGACGTCCATCACCAGAATGTCACCTACGGAAAGAGTTGAGAAGTCATCTAAGGAAAGAGTTGAGAATGTCACCTACGGAAAGAGTTGGGAATGTCACCTACGGAAAGAGTTGAGAAGTCATCTATGGAAAGAGTTGAGAATGTCACCTACGGAAAGAGTTGGGAATGTCACCTACGGAAAGAGTTGAGAATGTCACCTACGGAAAGAGTTGGGAAGTCATCTACGGAAAGAGTTGGGAATGTCACCTACGGAAAGAGTTGAGAAGTCATCTATGGAAAGAGTTGGGAATGTCACCTACGGAAAGAGTTGAGAAGTCATCTACGGAAAGAGTTGGGAATGTCACCTACGGAAAGAGTTGAGAAGTCATCTATGGAAAGAGTTGGGAATGTCACCTACGGAAAGAGTTGAGAAGTCATCTATGGAAAGAGTTGGGAATGTCACCTACGGAAAGAGTTGGGAATGTCACCTATGGAAAGAGTCGAGAATGTTACCTATGGAAATTAGGTGTAATGACCAACAACCACTCATCAATAAAAGTCTTTTAATTTGTATGTGGACAGATTTCTTCATACAGGTTCCCTTACCTATGGAAAGAGTTGAGAATGTCACCTATAGAAAGTGTAAAGAATGTTACCTACAGAAAGAGTTGAGAATGTCAATTATGGAAATAGCCAAGAATGTCACCTACAGAAATAGTTGGGAATGTCACCTATGGCAAGAGTTGAGAATGTCATGTATGGAAAGATTCGAGAAAGTCACCTACAGAAGGAGTCAAGAATGTCATCTACGGAAAGAGTTGTGAGTCTCACAAATAATGCTGAAAATGCCACCTTCCTCTGGAAAGAACAAAACTGTCTTTACTGCTTTTAATTTGCCACGATAACAGAAGTTGTATCCCAAAGTGCCTGCTGTTATGCGTACAGAGAAGACTAAAGACTCACCAGCTGACATGGACAGATTAGGCTGCACCTGGAGCGAACCCTCCACCACCTCCTGAGCCGAGAGCTGCACGCTGCCCACATGCTCACACCGAACAGTGTCCAGGGTATGCGCAGAAATCTCCCCAGTCTCAGTCCACGCCGCCATCAGTGTCACGGTCCACGTGTGTCCAGTGCAGAATGCAGCCAACCGTGTCCTCACCAGAGCCTGCACCGAGTCTCCCGGCTTCAGCTCACACTGCGACATGAGCGGGCGACCCGACCCATCCATCCGGCGTACCTTGGGCTTTGGGCCGTCACCACCCTGCGATAACTCCATGGGAAAATCTAATTGTTCAAGTTGTGGGGCGACAAAAAAGGTGGTACACTCCACAGGCTGGTCGGCTTCTCGAGGTACGAGAGATACCCTGAGAGAGTTTATCGTCCTACAAGAGAAGATAATTCTATAAGGCTCTAGATGGACGTTGGTATATTACAGGCTATTACATGTACTTGATTTGCTATGACAATTCAAAGTGTATTGAAATTTTGTTTTACCAGGCAAGGTAAAGTTGACATGAAAGTTGGGAAAATAATATAGTCAAGACCCGAGAATCACTAATGTATTTGAGTATTTCATAAAGATTCAGCTTAAATGCAGGTATCGGAAAGTATCACCCAGAGATCGGTGTTTGCATAACAAATCTAATAAGACAGGCAAACTGGTACCTTTTAGATGAAATCAAAAGTTAATGAAAATCACAAAAAAAACACACAGAAATCTTGTATAAAGAATTGTAATTGATGGAACCAACGATTACAAAGTTGGTTGATTGATGGTATCCTAGATCACCTTTTAGATGAGTTGGAGAAGACGACACCGATGACACAGAAGTCATTGAAGATTTTCTTCCATATGTTGTGAGCACATATCGTCTTGGTGGGCTGTCGGTCCATCTTTTGAGTGGGAGAGTCAGGAATGGTCTCTGGTGGCTTTTCACCGACTAGAGGCATCATGGCAGACTGCATGGGAGGAAGGGAACGTTCATGTAAAACATAACGAGTTCTATGGAATGATAGTTGTGGTACGAAAATATGAAACGATGGAAGGGGGGGGGGGGGGGGGGAGGTGCTACCCCGATATTTAAAAGTTAAAAACTATATACATAAGTCAATATTCCCATAGCCTGACGTATTTTCTAGGCTAGGTATCTAAAGGCATGTGCCTGACCGCGTTTGTCCGAGCGACAGGCTAACTAAGGAACTCACCGTTTGGTGGCGTTGAACAGAAACACCTGTATTGGGAGTCACTGCCCTTAATATTTTTTATAACGAAATCGTGTTTAAAAAAATGTGATCTCCAGTATACACACGTATCTATACGTACTGTGTAAATTTTTTCGATTTTCTTTTCCTATAGTTGCCACGTTAAACTTCCAATAAGAGTGTTTTGTTTCTTTTATATTGATCAAATTTCCCGGTGTACACAAAAGTAGTATATGGCTAATATGCTGTCTATATTTCTCACCATACGTCCCCATGAGACATAAGTATCTGGTATATACACTGTAAGTATACTGGTACATGCTGTCTTTATTACTCACCATACGTCCCCGTGAGACACGAGAAGTATCTCTCCCTGATGACATCTCCTCTAAAATGGAGAAACCTTTCTCAACGAGACGTAGTTTGTTCTGGTATTCTCTCTGCACACCAGAAACGTAGGTAATACTCGCCTGTAAGTGACAATATTAACATGAGTGCTATGCATAAGAACACAGAAATATGGTATATATGTGTAATCCATTAAGGATGAATGTTCTTACTCCCTTTTTTTCTGAATAAAAAAAAGTACACGTTTCTCATGAACGATCAGAGCTTCAGTAAATCTGTAAAGTAAGGATTTCTATTCATGTGATCTCTCCAAGAAATATAATTATTCGGGAATCTTCCGGATACCATTATTTGTCGGGAATATAAATACGAATGTCATGACCAAATCAGCAGGGATGCCAGTTGGGGTCAGAAAAAAAACATTGAAATATTTTTCATTGCAATACAGGGTTTACACAAGGGAATCAAGGCATCAAAGGAATGCTCAAGTTTCTACATGGGTCAGTGGGGAGGTTCAGTGGGGGATCATGGGCTGTGGCTGAGTTGGATTATTTAGCAGGGCTTTTGGTTTTTTTTTTCATTGGGTCAGTTGGTCTGTCAATATGACACGAGGAAAAATAATTTTTCATTCTGAAAATGAAAACATGAATTTCAATGGAAACATTGAAAACTGGCATCCCTGAATCAGGAGGAACTGTACCGTGATACCTTACCTGCAATCTGCTCTGTAATGCTTGCACGGCTGCAATTTGACTGCCATCTTCTGTGCCTTCAGATGCAGTAACCTAGTTCAATCAAAGGTGAATTATGGGTCAAGCTAAAATGAATGTCGTTGTCATCGGTATTTCTTATGGGTTATTAAAATAAGAGTAACATCAGAAAAACGACTGATCCACTATTTTCAAAATTTCCCCATAACTGAATATTTTGGGGTCCGTTGCCATGGCGTCTGTCTGATATTTCCGAGAAAAGTGATAAGCCCCTGATTTATGATTGATTCTAGCAATGACAAAATGTAAGCATATGCGACTTACCGTACTTTGTGAGTGTTTGATATTGCAGGTATGAAAATCAGTCACGATAAAGTTTCTCCATTCTTCTGGTGGAGACAGTTTATCTTCTTCAGATACTACTAAAATCTGATCGCCGCCACTGCCGACAAAATCTCCAATATGCACCGAACTCACATTGTCAAACGACTCTTTCACCTACAAACATACAAATTTGTAGGCATTGGCGATGCTCTTCTTCCCTCTCTCTCTCTTTTCAATGACAAATATATAATACATATTCTAGGCACTTCAAATGGTCGCGCGAGGGGGAGGTGTAAAGTCTGCTGCTACACTG
This sequence comes from Alentia gelatinosa, assembly GCA_950022655.1. NCBI lineage: Eukaryota > Metazoa > Annelida > Polychaeta > Phyllodocida > Polynoidae > Alentia > Alentia gelatinosa. The sequence goes on from OX465586.1 coordinate 52,338,401, forward strand.
ATAGTTTTTGGCAGGTCCAACTCATGGTCGCGCAACGTGATGCGTGCGACTTTTCAATTTTGAGGAACTTTTCCTTTGAGGATCTTCATGCTCTTAGCATTGTTAAAAAGCCATTGATCCAGGGTATCTGCTTGCGAAATCAGAATTAAAAAATATTGATTTCCCGCAAAATGGCAACAGGTCAAAGTGAAGGCTTATGTTTGACCGCAGAAAATTCCATGAAGGACTTTTCAAATTCTTTCAAGACCATGTCAAATGCATTTTTCAGGTAATGAATGTGCTATATACAAAGTTTCATGTGAATTTGGCTTTGCCCACCCCTTTATTTTACTTGCCCCAAATTAGTCATGTTGGAAAGTTTTCACTAAAGTGAGGTGAGGTGTGTGTGACCACTCACACTCACTACTGCACCACTGTACCCTAGCCCATATAATCACCGATGCTATTTTGGGGGATTTTAATCTATTGAGTGGATGATAGCACATCAGGGGTTTTTTTTCACAAGACAATGTGGATGGACTTAATGTTTCAATGTGCTGCTCACCATACCACGCTGAGAGACATCAGGTTCATAACCTATTGTCAAGTATGACCCTCCAGTAATTGTATTGTATAGATTATTTTGCCATTGTTGTAACACCATTACAGTCAGGGCTAGTTTCACCTTTTGACATGTAACAGCTAAGTTTCAGTGTTTTTTCACACTGAGACAATGATAGTGGATGGACTGAATGTCTCAATGTGCTGCTCACCATACCACGCGGAGAGACATTTGGTCCATATCCCATTGTCAACTTTCCCATAATTATAGGAGTGAAAATGTAGCATGTTTTAGGATGGGTAAAGGTAACTCCCTGCCTTTGCCATCATTAGTCTGGGACGGAAAAAAAAAGAAGAAAAAAAGTCCTTGAGGGCACTAAAAGGTCCTTGAGGGCACTAAAAGGTCAATCGAGGGGTCATTATGTCAGTACTTATTAGGTCCTTTCAGTAAATGTACATTTTCCTAAATGGTAACCTATTTTAGCGTGTTATTGTATCATACAATTAATGGTAAGAAATTTAAACTGGCAAGAAACATGACTTTCCCATACTAGAGCCATTATATTTAATGCCCTCAGGCTCGAGGACCTTTTCATACAAACTTCAGTGCACAAAGGCATGACACAATATCCTATTTTAATTGTAATGTAAATAATTTCTCCAATTTCAGTAAAAATATTTTAAAAGGGACATGTTTAGCGAAAGAGACATGCGAAAGGGCATTTACCAGTTAAAAAGGGCACTAGAACTAGCAAAAGGTCAATAATGGACAAAATCTATGTCAGAAGGTAATAAGATAGTTTCAGCTTAAAGAATAACATAGTTTTATGCACTGCATGTATGGTAATTTGAGCTGTATAGGCAAAAGAAGAGTATTGTTTGGTACAAAAAGGTCATTGTAAGGTCCTATATAGGTCATCTGGGGGTCTGTATATCGGTGAACTGTTACAATCTTTAAAGGAAATTATGTGACACATAACAATCACCTTGCACAGAAAATTTCATGTCAAAATGACTAATATTAAATGAGTTATGTCAAATCAAACTTAATAGTCTCAACAGGTGAAGGCCTGTTACATGCCAAAAATTGTCCTTAGATTTGGTCATTTTATTGCAGAAATTTTTGTCAGATTTGCCTCACAAAAACTTGAATATCTTCGTAACCAGTAGTGATACAGACAAAAATCAAAAAGATTATCAAATCATTCAATGAGGCCCAAATGGCTACTAGGTTAGTTATGTAATTAAACCTGTTTTAAAATTTCACTAAAGTGCCTACATATTCAAAGATATGGCTATAGGAAATACCAACTTGAAAGTGACTTGCATGGCTGCAATAAATGATAATGTATTCGATTCGAGACGAGGCAACGTCTGCTTCCTTTGCTTTATTTCAACCCCTGCTCATTTTTGCTAAATGAAATATGTACTGCACGGGTGAAATAAAGTTACTGCAAATGATTTTCTACAGTTTTACCAGCTGGTGAAATGAGGATTGGATTTGTCCTACACATGGAATCACCGTAGGTTTAAAACATAAATCATGAAAAGTACACTGCTCATACTGAGACCTACCTGGAAAGACTGCGAATCAATAACCGTGAATTCATCTTCTTTGGTTTTCACTACATAGTATGATAGTCCGATACAGTTTTCAAACTGTAATGTCATGGGTCGTGTAGAGCTTACTTCCAATGGTATACATTTCTTCAGGTCACCATTTTCAAAATAAAGAAATTGCCCATGTGTCGTATGCACTAAAATGTCACCTTGAATGTGTGGTTCGTTGGGATGACTGTCTTTGGGTACATCCGATGGTACATAGTGACTGACACGTGTGATATTCAGGCTTGTTACAATGCTTCCATAGATATCTGGTAGGAAACCAGTCCCACTGACCACATGCTGGATTTGACATGTGTTATCCTGTGAACGCCTAACAATAACAGCAGTTGATTTGTTGGGGCCTTCTAAATTCAAAAGGCTATCAGTCCTAACACTCTCCGCATATCGCGGATTTGCCTCAGTGAAGAGCCACAGAACGTCATAAATGTTATCAGCAGAACCACTATCCACTTCAGCTGAACTTGAAATTAATTTGCAGTCAAGAGCTTTTAAGTCACTGTGCTTTGCCTTTGGGTGACCACTTGTGACATCCTGTAATAAACACGTACATATTTGTGCCGCTTTCTTTGAATCCTGGAACTTAACCACACCAAGTCTTCTGTTTGTTACAAATGACACGACTGAGTCGTTCAAAATGCTCAAACGGATATCGTCCCCACCCGTTGAATGCTCAAGTGGGAAGTGACCATGAGATTCCAGTCCAAGATCTGAGAGCTGGATTAAATAAATCGATGCTTGTGCATCGCCTTTCCTGTCTATAGATACGGTTTTTACTAGAAAACAAGGACAAGTAATGCCACTGTTTAGATCAACATCTTCACATGATATGATGCCACTCTGTATACAATTGACGGTCTGTAACTTTAACTTGTGCAGATTTACTTGATTGCTATCAACTGCTGAACTCAGAAAGTTTACCCTCGACCGCGCCACTGCCAACTTATACTTAACTGCAGTGATGATGACTTCGTGTTTTTTCCGGTTGACATCAAGGTGGATGTCATACAGATACTGTTTCCAACTTGTCTGCCACTTTGTTCTGAGTTTTTCCATTGCCATATATTTGTAACTAGATCATTTCGCTTCTTATATCGACATACCGCATCGTCTGCATCTCTACGACGGAAGTTAGAAATGCCGGGTCAAAATAAGGGGCCAATAAGAATGGTCGATACAGTGAAAGTAAGATATAAGCGAATCACAAACAGTGTATTATCCCGCATTCGGAAAAGGTTCTGCGCAGAACACTAACCGGAAGTACAATCCGCGCATACACAACAGACATGGCGGACGATCAGGTAATGTTTTGAACGTCAGTCAATGAATCGTATATAAACTGCTATTCTTCTAATATCTCATTTGTTGAATAAATGGATTACAATATCTTAATAAATTTCGTTCCTTACTTACTCCCTACAGACTTTATCGAGGAAGATACCTAAGCTTAGGGAGACATTTGCTGAGCTGTTTGCAGGTTGGTGAACTACTACTCTAGCCCTGTACTGGCTGTAGCACTAGCAGTGTAGGAAATGGTTAGGACTTTGTCTCGGACATCACCCTGACACGATGTCAGTATTGTTACATGGATTTAGGTCGATGGATCATACATGTGCTACGCCTTTTGTCAAATGAATCGATATTTAGCACAGACTAGATACGAACATTGTTGTACTTTCTCGTTAGCACTAACACTCAGTGATGTATCTTTTTTTTGTATGTTCATACATTATTATAAATTATTGATCTAGAAACAATGAGTTATAAATGATTATTTCAATTGTATTGTAAGTTACTTTTATTCTTGGTGTCTAATGTCTAGAATAATGTTTTGAATGCAATTTCAAATATACGTGGATGTCCACTTATAGGCACTATCTACATATTCTCCGATCCGGCCAGGAAGTAGGTGGCGCTCCGAACCCCCTTGGCGGCCATTTTCGAGAAGCACCTCCGCAATGCTTAACGTATGGCCCGTTCGGACGTCCATTTATATTACATTTTAATGTGTGAGGATGTTTTAACTAATTCTGAAGAAATTTTCCAGACAAAATCAGACTTCCCTGGTAATTTCAGATCAAATGATTATCTGGGAGCCCCAGTTAAGGCTATGAACGCGATGTCAACAAATCGTCGAAGCAAGCGATTTTCTTCGAGTTGGCACATTTAAATTATATCTGAATAATGTAAATAATCCTATTTCAATTATTACATGTATAGAATGCACAGGAGAAGGTTGATTAATATAGTTTTTTGCCATTTAAGACTCTGACAGCGCTTTGTATTCACCAGGCAAGATGGCGGATCGATCCGTTGTCAGGTGAATTTACATATTTTGGAGGGTTCTTTTAACCGGAAGTGTCCATCCGGATCGGAGAATACACATAGGGCTAGGCTATTGCAATTGTTTAGAGATCTGAAGATGTACGTATACAGACTGTCGAGATGCGATGCATGTTCTACCCTCTACTGTTTATTGATTAAAAAATATACCGAGTAAGATTCGTTGCGTTCAGACGATAAAATACTTCAAGGTTCTAAAATGGGATGAATTTCACATAAATTAAAAAAATTATCATCATTTATCGTCTGTATGGACAATTTTTATTGAACAATTCATCACATATAAATATAACATTCATTTTTCATCAAATATTACTAAACTAAATCGGCAAATCATTCACAAATGCATACATTGACAACAACTGTAACTGCTCTGTACAAGATATTATAACCATTTGAAAGAATGCAATAAAGTCATACTCTGATGAAGGACGCCAAAGTCCCAAACATGTCGGTAAAATATGTCTCATAATCAACTTATTTATACTAAGAAACTCGAATCCCGCCCATAACCGAGTTAGTGGGAATAGCTTTCTCCCTAACTACTTCTCTATATGATTTATAAACCTCCCTGACATACCTATAAAACTAGGAGCAAATGGTATGTTCATCATTGATGAATGCATGCAATTATAACAGCTTTTGGATATATTCAACCTATGAATCATTTTCTGCAACCCAATTGCACCCAGTCAACTTTCCCTTTCTGCTACTGAGTCTAGGATCCCAACATATCAAGCACCAGTAGGTCATTGAGGTATTTTGGTCTCAAGTGATTGGTCATGGTCAGCTTTAAACCTTAGGCACCATATATAGTATATGCAAGCACGCTCTAACAAACAGAAATAGTAGAACTTCAAGAGAAGCCATCTTCATATGTATTCTTTGTTTTAAGTCAGAGATACTAAAAGTTATTAGTCATCTCTACTTTTGTACATTAATCTGTCAGGGAATAGCTATTCCTATATACCCATTATTGAACTAACTAGAGTTACATACCGCTGCTGGGGGTGCATTAAAGATAAGTTATGTGTCGAGGTTGACGTTTTCGTCCCGCTCTCATGTTTTCGTCCCGCTCTGACGTTTTCGTCCCGCTCTGATCATGTGATACAATACAGCAGCGGGACGAAACAATAGCTGTTGTGGTTACTCGATAAGGGTGGCCATTTGCTTCGGAAGTGTTTCAGGTAAAGAATTAAGCATTTTTACCGATATTTGAAGGTATATAGGAATAGGGAAACCAAGTACCAGTAAGCAAAAGTCAAAGTTACTTGGTAAGGCTTGGAAAAATTACTGCCCGCAGCTGACGCCTTGGGCAGTAATTTTTCTAAGCCTTACCTCGTAACTTTGAACTTTTGCTCACCGGAACATAGTTTCCCTCTATTCCTATATACCTGTTATTGAACTAACTAGAGTTACCTACCGCTGCTGGGGGGTGCATTAAAAATAAGTTATGTGTCGAGGTTGACGTTTTCGTCCCGCTCTCATGTTTTCGTCCTGCTCTGACGTTTTCATCCCGCTCTGATCACGTGATACAATACAGCAGCGGGACGAAACAATAGCTGTTGTGGTTACTCGATAAGGGTGCCCATTTTCTTCGGAAGTGTTTCAGGTAAAGAATTAAGCATTTTTATCGATATTTAAAGGTACATAGGAATAGGGAAACCAAGTACCGGTAAGCAAAAGTCAAAGTTACGCGGTAAGGCTTGGAAAAATTACTGCCAGCGGCTGACGCCTTGGGCAGTAATTATTCCAAGCCTTACCGCGTAACTTTGAACTTTTGCTCACCGGAACATAGTTTCCCTCTACACTGGAACCAAACTGAAAGTGTGTGTTTGTTTCCAGGCAGTCTGAACTCGGGCGCCTACGATGAACGCGACATTGAGCGCGTCAGACTCGACGATGAACATGTCCGGCCCTTTCTACGCCAGCAAAAAGGCAACATTGAAAAGGCAGCCAACTCGATGGACCTTGTTTTGAAATGGAGAAAAGAATTAGAAATAAATGGTCAGTACCATATACAAGTTAGTTTATATCACTTTGTGGTTATGTAGTGACTCCATAACGATTTCGTGGCAAAACACTTTTTTTGAGGAAAGAGATAATATGATAGCTGTCAATGAAGTTTCATCTGTTACTGTGTTATCGAAGTAAGATGTTATGGGTGTGATACTTAGAATGTAATCTCATTCTTATTCCACGAGTTTATAATGTAGACACGAAGGTAACCTTTTCCGGGTGTTTAAAGCTATGATGGGGAACTTTCCTTTGGCCTTTTCCTTATATAAGGATGAACAGATTTTAGACTTACCAAACATTATGCACCTATGGACTGCATAAACAGCACTAATAGTAAATTACAAATGAACGACCCCCTTGGATATGTTTAACCATCATCTATACAGAATAAATTACATTGTTATTTAACTGAACGTTTTTCTTACACTCATAGACCTCTTATTATCTCTCTAAAGAAGGTAAATGGAAGTCTAAATTATTTTTATTTTGGTTGCTCATAGATTTAGATGACAAATCCTTCCCGCGGGAGCTGCACGAGATGGGAGCTGTGTACTGGCACAATGCAGATAACAAAGGCCAGAAAATATGTGAGTCGTCATTCCATCGTAATCAAATAAACTACAGTAAAACCACGCTTAAGGGGATACCCTCCTTTCCGAGCAAACTGTCCCCTTAAGCGGGATGTCCCCTTAAGCGGGGTTAGAATAAACTGAATATGTATTTCTGTTCTGAAAAAACTATCCCCATAAGCGAGGTGTCCCAGAAGCGGGGTTTTACTGTAGTATTCATTTTACACGCATATTTCTAACTACGTATATATTTCTAACTACGTAAATCTGCCATTACACTGTCGACAGTATTATCTAACTATTTTCGAAAGATTGCACAGAAAAAAACGGGACTGTCTCTGAAGGCTTGTTAGTTTTGATAGTCTTTGACAATAAAATTATTACTATTGAGTGGTATATCCGTCGGACAAGCCACAATTAGATGTATCTCTACTTGTGTGTGATATATCCAAGCCTCCAAGTCACAGTGCTAGCAGAGATGAGTTATCAGGCAATTTGCTGCAAGATGTTTATGTGTGGAGCTGACCTCACCATTTCATAGATACCTCTCTAATCCTAAAAATATTTGATCTTGTGGAGCAATGGTTGTGAAAGCAGAGTCTTTCTAGTTTCTCTCAAACACATCTGTAATGGCTGTGCAAGAGTCGTCGAGTAAGGTACTCGTGTATTATATAACCAATATAAATCCGGATTTTCTTTCATGGAATTGTAAGTTTTACAGGTAACATCTCTATATTAAGTATCAAAACCTAAGGAAAACATTTATTTTTTTTGTATTGTATAATATTCTTTTGTAAAGAAAAAAAAAGAAAATAGACTAGCCTTTTCTCATATAATTTTCAATTGTAGTTTTGTTTATCAATATACTTTGACGCTGGTGTTCATTCATCTTTGAATTGCTTAGAAGCCAGTTGAGATTTTATGGAAAATTTAGGTTAAAACATTGTGAGGTATGTTTACACAAGTCTGACCTGACATCCGGGTGGCATTCGCTGCCTTAATGCAGGTTGTTTCCTTTCCAAACCGTGAACCAGGATATCAGTTTATTCAAAGAGACACTAGTTTCATATTGGGAAACGCTAATGGATTTAATTCCCTGTCATGTTAAAATTGACAATATTCGTTAAACATGAGAATCAATGTGAATATATTGATATTTTTCAAAAGTATATCACAGTTAACCTTTTCTATTCAGTATATTTCTCCGTTAAGAAGAACAAAAAAGATCCTGAGAAGCTACTTATGGTTAAAAAGTTTGTAGCTTGGCAGATTGAGAAGCACTTCAGGAAAAACCCTAATGACAAAATAGTTGCCCTTCTCGACATGACAGATGCTGGCTTCGCAAACATGGTATGTCCTTTCTTCAGTTTGTGTAATGTAGAATTTTTAAAATCAAATGTATTCTCTAAATCTGTACCATACTTTTTTTTAAAAATCTCTTAACTTAATAAATATATTCTACTTTTGGACATTTCTGGTACAAAATTTACTGTGCTTGGATCTGTGGAGTAATTTGCTGCACTGGATTCATAATTATGTTTAGTAACTATCATTAATTTAAATCAGGGATGCGTCTTACCTCCAATGTAGTCCACTAAGGTTATCCTGAGTAAAAAAATATTGAGTTGGACACGCCCACGTTAGCAAACTTAAGTTGAAGATGAAGTTGTATTCTGGAGATGAGGAAAAGCTAAGTTCACTACACGCGTTTTGTTCTGTTACCCTTACATTTTATTTTAGCACCATTCTGCAGTTTCTGTGTAGTCTGTACTAAGCCTACAAAGAGAAATACTGGATGACACGATTTAATAAGTCGTTTGATGTAATCATTTTTTTTGCTATTAGTTTATATATGAATAAGTTGCTTTGAATGAGATATAGTCATTTGTTATTTCAGGATATGGATTTGATAAAGTATCAAATATCATGTTTCACAACATATTTCCCAGGATTGTTGGGTAATTATCAGTGTTTGCACATTTTTATTTTGTAGAATAGTAAATATGTGTAGAGAATTACCTCTGAATATAATGACCTTGAAATTCTGTTATGATCGCCCCTAACTTTTAATTTATGTTTTCTATTTTCGTTCTGAAATTATATTATTCTATTGGTACGATTATTACACAATTTATTTATCTAATTTCAGCTTATATGCTCATATATGAAATGCCATGGGTTTTGAACGGTAAGTGCACAACATCTCATGAATATTGTCTGAAGTTGACATTTTGTGTGATATTCCATCTTTTTCCCCTGCACTTCACGGCATCTGGTGCATTTTACTGAAATATCCTATTTCCAGAGAACTTTTGATTCCAACAAATTGAACTTTATCTTTCAGCTATATGGAAGGTAGTTAAAACAATATTAAGTACAGAACAACAAAAGGCAGTGATCTTTGTGAAAAGAAATGAGATACATAAATACATCGAACAGGACCAGCTCTGGAAACATATGGGCGGCATGGTAAGTTCTTTTTTTCTTAACTTGCAACTGCCATAATTAAAAAAAAACAATGCATATATAGGACGTAATACTATTGATAAAGCACATATATGTGAGGTTATGGTTTTTGAAGAAAAAAAGACACAGAAATTGGATATAACGATATTAAAAAAACATAATGGAGGTAATAAGATCGCGACTCCTTTCCATTAGATTTCTTTTATAACAAAGGAAAGTGTGTAGAAACATGAGCTCACACAAACATCTATATATATGTTTCATTGGCAGCAACTTTCAAATCAACTATATTGTACTGGAGGCAAAATATCGGACTCTTGATGTCTGCTTGTTCTATTCTATGCCATTTTAGATTAATTATATTCACATGTTAACTCCAACTGGAGAAGCAGCTGATGATTTTGATGTACGTTTGTAGGATGATTATGAATACACCTACATACCATCTGAAGACTCTGGCATAGAACTAGCCAACGGAGATATGGAAACCCCAACAGAAGAGGACGACCTGTTTACAATGTCACTAGAGAACTGTGCCAACTACGGTGCTGCCGCCGCTGCTAAGAAAAGGGTAAGCATTGGTTACTCTGAGTAAACGTAATAATGTAATGAATACGCTGAAGAGAGAGAGTTCTTTGGCACAAGCGTGAAGAGGATCTTTTATCACCCACCTAATTCAAAGTGTCCATAGAAAACACATAGGGAGTTTGTATGGACATACCCGGTGCATTCTCCGAGTCATCTGGCAACTTCCGGTTTGAAATCCCCTCCGAATTCCCCTAACAACGGAGATTTCCGCCATCTTGCTGATGAATACAAAGCGCTGTCAGAGTGTAAAATGGTGAAAATATATTGTTTCCGCCATGTGTATGTGCAATCTGCACATGTAATCATTGAAATAGGATTAAATACAATGTCCTGACATGATTTGAAAGTGCCAACTCAAAGTAAATCGGTTGTTTCGACGATTTGTTGACATCGAGTATAAGGTCTAAACTGAGGCTATCACTTGATCATTTGATTTGAAACTGCGAGGGTGCAATGGTTTTGTCGAGGGAAAGGCCTCAGAGTTACCGAATACATCCACATATATTTATAACTATCAGAAATGAACGTTTGAATTCGCCATAGACTTAACAATACGTAGGCGCCTTGCCAAGATGGCCGCGAAGGGGGTTCACAGCACCACCTACTTCCAGGTTGACTCAACGAATATGGATATGTTGTATGCTCCGGGTGGCGCATACGGAAAAATAGTGCGTACGGAAAAATAGTTCATAACCAAAACGAACTGATATCGACATGCCACTTGTCCAGAAAAGGTGGATGATAAATACAATATAGACTGGTCTCAGATAAAAGCAGTTGTACCCTCCTCGGAGTTTACTCTGCGCAATATCCTCGCTTGCGCTTGGATATTACTACGCGTCAACTCCTCGGACCATCCGGCCACTTGTATCTGAAACCAGTCAATATTGTGTATGTATTTGGTCCAATTGGCTACAATTGACTGCCCCAAGTCAGTAGGCTCTCATCCCATTACTTCAGAGATGACAGTTTTCCCCTTTTTCAAGGGAATCCTTGTTTTCATTTTCAGTTTATAAAATTCTTTTTTTTCTTGTGTAAAACAAGGAGAGAATAACTTAGGTCTCATTGATACCAATAAACTGGTTCAAACCTCCGCACTGACCCCAGCCCCATTCCATGGCCAACAATTTGGTGTTTTCCATGTGCTCTCAATCTCTCTATAACAGTCATACTAGACAAATATTTCCTCCTTTCTTCCTGACCCCAACTGACATCCCTGTTACTTTGGTACAGAATTCTTCTTAACCTCATTGTTGTCGCTCAGTCTGTTCCCCTAGAGAACTTACCCCTGAGCGTAGTAGTCCGCCATATATAGGGCTCACGGGTGACGTCAGCTCTCGCGGGTCTCACACCCCCCCTGAAAACCCCTGAGAGTAACCGTCTCTGAACGCCTCAGGGAGCTGGCGCCACCCGCCCGCTACTATAAGGCCTCTCAAAAAAAAAGTTTCTCATCACCAAGCCATGAGAAGTATAATGGGGGCGATTTTAGATTGCTGGCTCTTGAAGTGTTGTGAAACGGGCTTCAGATATACTTTAAACAAAAACACCCCATGCTGCTACGTTTGTTGCTGCAGGAAGTGAAGGAGGTCTGTGAAAATTGCAAAACACCTACACATTGAAAGGTGTTACAAGTGCTGTGACAAGTACCATAGTTTGGCAATAGTTGACACCACAGAACTATTGGTTGTGTAGGCAGTATGAATGGAGATATGGATATCACGGTTCTGGAAATACCTAGATACTCATAACACCCGGTTGAATGCATCCCTGACATCAGGAGCTTTAATTTGATAACAAATACATATACCTTTCATGATTTCTATCAAGGTTTATCTTATAAAAAAATCTTTTCAAAACGGTTCTGCTGATGCGCGCGGAGATAAGAAACAAGTTTGTATTTTTTTGTAGTGGCCTAATACATACGCATGTTTCAAGTTTTACAGTATAGATTATCATTTGCGGGTTCTATGTTAAAATGTTGTGTTCTGATGCAAAATGTGTGAAATTGAGGGTAGAAGGTAATTCAGCACTTGCTGTTTTCAGAACAGACCTTTTACCATAAGCCGAGAGTGTAGCTGATCTCCTTGGTTACACAAAGCATTCGCCAGATACCTACATAGCAACACAGTCTTTTGTGTTGAAGGTCTGAGTGTAATATGTTTTAATTCTCGTTTTGATAATTCCGAGAGAAAATACAGTGATTGCATTATATTCTGTGCTATTCCAGCTCCAATTTGTTGGGACATGCATAGTACCTCAGTAATACCTCAGATATGGTTTAGATAAAACTAGAAATAAGTGAACGAAGCAGAAACACCTCCACTGCGGCCGACGCTACCTTGAATTCTGACCAGAATTCAATCTGATACCAGCCAGTTGCCATGTTATAAACGTAGCAACCATTGTGAAAAGAATCAACAATGTTGGGGAGCCCTGGAAACGATGATGACTGTCTCCACATCCTCCAAACCTTAAAAAAAATATAGATAACACTAGAATAGCGCACATGGCTGCATAATAACACATTGTCAGACCTGGTCAGCATATAGCTATGTAAAACTGAGAATTATCAGCTAAACATCCCATACTCAATATCACAACCTTCTACTTTGTCCCAGCAGTCATATCTTTAAAAAAAACTTGCATTTCTCTTTTTTTTTGCGATCACACTCACCTTTCACACTGTAGGTGTGATGGCATTTTATCTCACCCCTAGTATTTTTGTTCCATAGGGAACTCGTTCTCCATGACCTTATGAGTATTGCAGTCCATTCTCCATGGTGTATTATCCATTCTTTTAGTGTGTCGTTTTGGAAGCTATGTGATATTCACCCCGCATCAAACGCGTGGAAAATGACGACTTTGACCAACACTTGTTGGTTTCTTCTTTAGTAGCATATGGGCGTTACGCCAGACAGCGCAGCTTTTGACCGAGTGGCGGTCTTAGTTAAACAATGCCCCACTAGGTGCACTGAACACTAACGTTTGTATTGCCATGAATTATATGTACGGTGATTCATAAAATAGATCGGCGTTTAGAATAAGTTACCTGGACAGAGTAAAGGTGGATGGTGCTTGGTCAGACTTATTCTGTTTCTCTTTAATGGATACATGAATAATCTTAATCAAATCAATTTACTTACATTCTTATATAGACAATAATGGATGGTTTTGTGGACAGGCGGCTGTTAACCATGAGAGGTTGACGCGTAGTAATACACTCGCTAGCGCTCGTGTATTACGAGGTCAACCGTGAGTGGTATACAGATCCGCCTGTCCACAAAACCATCGTTTGTTGCATTTATTATCCATATTATCGAATAAATTAAACCCAGTAATTGCCATATGAACGGGTATAACAATAGGAACTATTTCTTTGCTCTATAGCAAAAGGGACTATTTTTCCCGTATACCATGGTTTTGAGGCCGTATACCACAGGTTTGAATCCGTATACCACAGTTATGGTATCTGACAGGTTTCATACAATGGGTGGTGGTTTACTGAGTCCCCATACATTTTCAATGGGGGCTTTGTATACGATAGATAATAAAAGCTAACACTCTATAGGTACATACCGCAGCTCGGGGTGTGTAGTAACTTACGTTTTCTTACGAAGGCTGACTTTTTCTCACCTACGTTGACACGTGACCAAAAGCTTTGAACTGATTGGAGAACGCACTATACAGTTCGATATGGCAATATAAAACGGACAAAATGGGATAAAAGTACAGGCAAACATGATTTTTAGAAAATAAGAGATGAATAGGAATTAACATCGAGCTGTATATGTTGTGACGAATGCAATAGTTGACAACACCACACTGGCCCATGGTCAGTCAGTGAGTGTAAACAGAATGTTGATGTAAGGAGGTTGGGCGCAGTCTCAACTGTAGAACACCGCTTTATCTGAATATGCTGGTATATACCCCTTTATAACTGTAGAATGCGCCTTACCTAAATATGCTGGTATATATACTCCTTTATAATTGTAGAATGTGCCTTACCTAAATATGTTGGTATATACCCCTTTCTAACTGTAAATGGCTTTATCTAAATATGTTGTTCTCGAGGTAGGGGAGTTATTCGGGTGCTCTTATGGATAGTCTAGATAATATATAGCGATAGAACTTCAATTTGTTTAGTATTTATTTATTTCATTTAAGTTCATTTTTAATCTTGCGGGGTTATAAACATGTGCAATGTATAAGGGCGATTGTTCTGAAAAACATACAATCGCAGCATCTAAAAAGAAAAATAACTAATTTGCTTTTTGTTCAACATACCCTATTTCATATTAAAATACATATATTTACTTATAAGAAAAATGTATTTATGCTCATATGCAAAATAGTTCAGTTTTGGTACACCTTTGAAAAATAGATTACCATCTCAGGGAATATTCGGCATGAACCTGTGTTCTTGTTTGAAAATTGTTTAAGACACAAGTGAATATAAATTTCCAATTAAAAAATGAAGTTCTTGGTATAGCAAAGTATATCATCTAACACCATGGAAAACCGTATGAAAAAGTGTAAAGTGTGATGCACCACACTGGAAACTAAATACAGGAGTTGTTTTTTTGTAGCAGGAAGCCAATATATTCAGGATTTATTCAAACCATCCTTGATTTTCCATGGTAAGATTTGTAGTTAGTTATCTTTTAGGGAAATATATGAATATCTTATTTTTACAGCTTTAAAATCCACATACCAAACGTTCAATACTGAATATTGATTTTTAGATAAACCTCTAGGGATCTAGTAAATCACTTAAACAGCTGAAGTTTGTATATATCATTACTTGAAAGATCTGCAGATGTGATTATTGTAATTCATATGGTTAGTATTAAGTGCTACATTGACTTATAAGATGAGCTGTTGAAATTTTTCTTTAAAAAAAGGATGAATTGTTTTTACATGTTTATACAGGTCTCAATGACTACCAAGCCGAAAATGTATCAGGAAACCCCTTATAATATACATTTTCTGTTATATTATAATGTTCTCGGTCTATGAATACCTAATATGACTCTGTCAGGTAAATACAAGTACTACGAGCTTCTATACAATATAGGAAGCTAGAGTAACTGCCCACTGTACGTTTTTTTTTGTACAATGACCCATATTACGATTGACTTAGAATGTGATGCTGACGATGGGGAAGTTAAAAATAGAACAGGATCAGTAAAGAGGCCTTATCTTTAACACTGATATGAACATAGGCAACGCCTCCTAGCACCTCAACCGCCCTCAGAGTTTTATAATATTTGTCGAGGA
Organism: Alentia gelatinosa; assembly: GCA_950022655.1. NCBI lineage: Eukaryota > Metazoa > Annelida > Polychaeta > Phyllodocida > Polynoidae > Alentia > Alentia gelatinosa. The sequence goes on from OX465586.1 coordinate 52,353,826, forward strand.
ATACATGTAGTCCAATTTGAACGAAGACATTGCAGAAATGATATCACGATCTGTTTGTGGTAGAGTGGGTGCAAAATCCAAAACGAAGGTAATGTACCTTTATTGAGCTTTTAGAAGTATTACGTAATAACCTACAATTTCCAAGTGTTTTCGAGGGTAGCTGGTGGCATGGACGGACCATCCTCACGGTTCTTGTTGGTGGTAACTGCCAGATGGGTTTAACCAACAACGACCTCTTTAGACCTCATCCTGTGCGCCTTATCTTCTTGGTTACTAAGCATTCTCTGCCAAACACATACATGCAACTTATTTATTTAGCTTTAGAGGACTGATTGTATGAGTATGATACGTTTATTATACCCGTTTCGAATATCTCCAAATAATTGTATTGTATTCCAACACCAATTTAGTGCGATAAACATGTTTATCCTACCCTTCATATGAATCTCCATAGACTTAACATGGTGTGACTGTATGCCACGGTTATGCCCTAAAATATTTATATGCCACTGGTTTATATGCCACTGGTTTATATGCCATTCATTGTCTTGCACTACAGATACCACTCAGCTCCGCTTCGTGATATCATTCCGCAAAAACAACTCATGGCATATAACAAATCATATGAAATCTGGTGATGTTTCATGATAATATCGCCTCTGTAATACTTCAGATATGGTTAAGATGGCGTAAGAAAATCGCATGTGGCTGCACATGCCATGTTCTCGACTCTGAAGTGTAGATAACCCATACTCGATATTACAGAAATTTACTTTGTCCCAACAGTCATAGAAAGAAATTAAAAAGAAAACCACAATCAGACTATCTACACTCTAGGTGAGAAAGCAACGAATTACATAGGCATTGAGGGCAGACTGTGCAGTGTTTGACCAAGTGACGGCGAAACTAAACAATGCCCCGCTTGGCTGTGCTGAACGATAACACATGTGGACATGGACATTTAGTTAATACTGTGTTGGACATTTCTTTTGCTATCAAACCCAACAGAGAATCATTAGCCCAAACCTAGCCGCCCCCCCCCCCCCCCTCCCCCTCTCCTGGACTTGCTCAAGTCTTTGATTACGAACATTCATTAAGTGATTAATCACAATCAATCTTTAGGACGTGGCTAAGATGTCACTTGTTGGAGCTACCGCATCAAACTGACGGAGCAGTCGTCTGCGCGCGTTATTTATAGTCAGACCACTCGCTACCATGGCGACGTTGACAACCGAACACGGCGTGACGTGACGCCTGTTGTTGACTGAATGACATCACGGTTTCGAGGGGGGTTTTCCCGGATTTGTGTGATGTGTAGGGGGGGGATCCGAAGGTTTAGGATTCCCAAAGCGGTTTCACTAGGTGCTCTTCAGGCTCGAAAATGTGACAAGCAGGTCTGGCAAGTTGCTCAGAGTCTGTCAATGTCACAAGGCGGTACTGTCTCTTGTTGGGACAGAAAGAATAAAGATGGGAGAGGGTTTCTAGGTGTAAACAAGTGTCCCAAACTTTATTAATTATGGACAAATGAAGGTGATTTGTCCTGAACATACTTCAGCAAGTTGTTGGAGAATGTGGGGTGGTAGAAAAACTCAAGTGAGTTAAGGGAGTGGTCTGGTCTTTTGGAAAAGGGTTTCCAAGAACTGCTATAAATGAAAACAATTTCCCCACCGACTTGAAATAGTTAATAAAAATAAAAGATTAATCACAATCAGAATAAAGTTCATTTAAGTATGTATCCTTCTCTGACTGGCCCATGAATCAAAGACTTTTCCACTATGAACAGAACCTCCTGTTTATGGCCCCAAGCCGCTCCCTGTAACCGTATACAGTAAAACCCCTCTTCCGGGACACCCCGCTTAAGAGGTTTTTTTTGTACATTTATATTCATTTGAATTATATAATTTATATTTATTTGCTTATTTATGTATTATTGATAAACCTTTTGACCTAATAACCATCGTTTCCTTCATTTATGTAGGTATTCTCTATTGTATAACCATTGGCAGAGTGAAAACCCCGCTTAAGGGGGCACTTGGCCCGGAACGGAGGGTCTCCCCTTAAGTGGGGTTTTACTGTACCTCCTCCTACCCCTCCCCCCCACCGCTCCTCCAGTTTCCTGGCTGCCTGTGTTATCATAGCAATAAATTTTGCCTTATCCTGACTCTGATCCGATTGAGATCAAAGTAGAGGGTATCAATCTCTCATCAGATATCCTGATCAGTGGCCAGGATATCTGTATGGAGAGTGTTAGAGATACTGGCGCTATACAGCGCCAGAAATGCAACACAATTACCGATTGTACCAGTCCCTGTATCCCAGCGAGGAGGGTAGCCATAGTATGCAGGGACTGGAGCCAGTCTACCCCTCTCCCACCCACCCACCAATAAAGTTGATCCAGGAGCTGTGGACAAATTTCCCGCCAGTGAGATAAGGGACTGGGGAGAGTGGTGTGGGGGATGGGTGGGGTAGCATGATATCTAATATTGCACATTTGATGCCTAATTTCATAGATTTGAAATAATGGACTATTATGACAGATGACAAGTGTCCAAAAGAGCGCTAAAAACGTAATTTAACAGTTGTTATGTCGATATTAAACAGTGAAAAGGAACTTTTTATTTTGAAAATGAAAACGTTGATTTGAATGAAAACATTAAAATCTGGTTTCCCTGTCAAATACTTTAACAACTATTATCATCGGTTTTCCACAAGTCTTATACAATATGCCACAAATACATTAATATCAGAAGATCACAATTTTTTTACTTTTGTCATAAGCCAAGGTGCTGTGTTACATCAAGAAATATCTATCACAGCCTGGCAATATCGGTATCATATTGATCTCTTGGAATACCCAAGAAGATAGGATGTTTATTTCTATAGGTCATCACGATAGATTTTTTATTAAATTGCTGTGAAAATAGGAAAGTAACATGTTTTAATGTTTTTTGACCTAAACAATTCCGAGATTTGATCTAAATCTGTACAGTAAGGCAGCAACCGCAAGAAAAAAGACAAAGGTATAACAAAGCATGACAAGGGGGGAGGGGGGGGGGTAAAAATATAGACAAAAATAGCATGACGTCATTTTGGACAGCCTCAGGTGTAGAGTACATAGTTACTAAAACACAGGCTTCGAAAAATATATAGAACTAGAAATTAGAATGTTCGTCCGTTATCTATCAATAACCTATATAATCCACACTGCGCCGCTCCAGCTTGTCGGTAAAACCTGAAAATGATTGAGCGATGCAGTGTGATACAATATCATTCTCACAGCAGAATTTTGTACAAAGAGACAGAGCCTGTGATGGGAGACTGAAAGCAAAAACTCATATTTACCAATCACAACACAGGATACATTTATTCTTCTCCCCGTCCAATAGCGTGGAGCTTTGCTCGTTACTTGGTGATGTTACTCGGTTACTAGGTTGCCATGGAATCCTATGAGTTTCCTGTGTCCATTAGGCTCGAGTTTTGAGACCTAATTCAATGAGAGTTTATGTCAATGTTCAAGTCTCGAATCATATCGGCACTTTCGCACAAGTTTGCATTCCAAGTCCGAGAGTAAATAGACGTATTCATGTTAGAATCGTCCTCAAAATGGACACGGACACAGATGAAGAAATCGAAGTGGATATGGCGGACGCGAGGGATTCGAGCAACGAGGGTGTTTGTGTGAAAGAGCGCGTGGAAGAGTACGAGAACATGATTCAAGATTGTTATAGTGAGGATGAGTCAGAAGATAGCGTATCGATTCAAAATATAGAGGAGCAAAAGGTAAATCAATGATTAAACTAGTATTCGTTGTTTCCAGGTAACTTTCTCAGAAAGTGAATCGGTGGTGTACACGAGTTTCGACAATGACTCGGTGTCACTCGTATCGGACGAAGGCGAGGGCAAAGGCTTGTCCAATAACAATAATAATGTAAGTATCAAGCAGCAATGAATAAGTACATGCCACAAAACCATCCGATTGTCATTTCCGTCAATATCAGCATGGACAGTGTATCTCTAGGTTACTTTAATTTCCTCCCGAAAGTATATAGATCTATTATCAAATTGAACGTTAAACAACCTAAATAAACAAACTCTTCCTGATCTAGATAGTCTTGCCAATCGTGTGAGCTTGTTGTCCGTGTCTTTGGACTAGTGAAATTCGTATAATTATTTCCATCTAACTTTACTCAAAGAAGGTACTTATATATGTGGATGGGGACCAGTCAAAGTATCACACTGAGTGGTTCAACCCAACCTGATCGCACCCTATCTATATTATAAAGCGTATTAGCGGCCGGGGATGCACGGGTGGTCGCTTTCACACCTCACGGCGGTGGCGCGGCCAGTGGCTTTAACACCTTGTAATGTTCTCAAGCGCTGATAGGTGTATGTGTACTTAACTGAAATGCCTGTTATTTGTCTCAGTGGTACATTTGATTTTGTTAACGAGTTATGCCTGATCGTTTTTATGAAATGAAAAATAGCTTTCAAGATATTTATGACAATCTCTAAGTCTAAGGCTGGAAATAGAGAACTGCACATCTGGATGCAACACACAGGGTGTAACTTTGATTTCGATTTAGGCGGTACTTTGACTGGTAACCATGATGAGGAGAATTGCTGCTGGAAATGTAGGCATTTCTTGATAGATTATATTTCTTGTTGTAAAGAGGTTCAAACTTTACTTTTGATGGTCTGCTACTGCTGGATTGGCTCTCATCGAAATATTAATTAGCATGTATTCTATGTAACATATAACGTTAATTAATGGTGTTCCAGTAATTACATCTCAATTACCGGTACTATATTTAATGTTATCCCTTTGGGATAATTATGGCAGGGTTACGCTTGAACTAGTTACCAGTACAGTCTTCATCACTGTTGACATTGTTGGTATTCTGTCTTAGTCCCACTTCTTTGTATTTATTCTAATAGAAAAGTACATCATCGAATGGCGCACAACGTAGGGCTGTGGATGAGGATAATACGTTCATGTCATCTGTCCTGACAATTACGTGAGTAAGATAAAACTAAACTTTAAGTGATTCCACTTGGCCATCCCTCATACAGTACAAAATCAAAGGAATTTAAGTTAATGGCATATCGGTCATAATTTGGAGTTTTAATGTATCTTTTTTCCTTATTAGGTATTTTGTACTAATTTTTCCCATTTGGATTTGCTATAAAGCCCTGCCGAGGATTTGGAGTTTTGTCCGAGTGATGACAATCGCGACAGTCTTGACATCATCTCGCTAACCAACACAACAGAAAAGAATGTAGCATACAAGGTAAGTCAACAGCACCTGTCAAATTAGTCTACAAAATTCTGGGGGTTATAGACAAATAAACTCATTGGAATCAAAGGTCACCGGAAGATGATGTTTTCTTCACTAAATCAGATTCTGGCGAGAAAATATATACACTTTTATTGAAACCTAAATGATATATTATTCCACTAGTCGGAAAGAGAGCTGGACAGAGATGTTGGACTGATGATCAAATTAAGTCTATAGCAGTTTTCTAAAAGATTTTTTTCTCTTTTTTTTCAAGGTAGAGGCGGTTGTGTGTAGTAGTATCCTAGCCTCGTATTCTTAACAGTTTTTTTATTTTAAGATGTTCCTATATTAATTTAATGGAGTTTTATATCTCGCTTTACTAGCTCGAACCATATTGCGAGATATTAGCTTTTTTCAGTTGTAATGGTATTTAGACGCTAACTGAAGAAAAAGTATCACATGCAACAACATCGGGCAGTTGGAGTAATTGTAATTGACGTGGTTTTAATTTCTGTTCAGGTGAAAACGACGTCTCCAGAGAAGTACCGGGTACGGCCATCGACAGGCGTCATTCAGCCGGGCAGTCACGCCGACATACACGTCTACCTACATACCGGTATGTACATGAGGAAACGTACTTTCTAGGGCCGCATTCATTTCATTCTGGAAAGTGGTCTTTGGTGGGACGGCAGGGAAGGGGTCAAGACTTAAAGGCATATCCTACAATTCACAGTGGCGCCACCTAGTGATTTTCAAATACTGACATTTGTCAATTGAAACCAGTTCCCCTGACTTAGTCTAATAACAAATGAGTGATTTATAACATACTAGCGACTTCGTCATTGCCCCAGGGAAAAATTGAAAGTTAGGGGGAAACCACTTGAAAAATGAAACTGCGGGTTGCCCATGCCGGGAATTGAACTCCCGAATCCCCGCACCCCAGGCGATCACTCTGCTAACTTCTCCACAAAGCCAGATGCCTGAAGGAGGCCAAATACTTAGGGTGATGGTGGGGGAGAGGGGGGGGGGGGAGGGGGGTGATCAGCGGAGTCTGGAAAGGGCTACCAGCGAAGGTTGAGATCTCATTGGTTTCTCACGAGAAAAGTAGATTAGAAAACCACAATACTAAATTTTGATTTCGGCATGGCTTGAAATGAATCATAAGAGAAGAAGTTTGTCTGAGTATAGAAATACAAAGAAGAAGAACAGGTTCGAGTTTTTAACTAAACGAGAATCTCACTCTCGTGGCTCTTCAATCTCCATGCCTATGTCTGGTTCACTTTGTCTCTATGTGCGGGACCAACTCCAGGCGGATATGTCGGAAATTCTAACGTTTTAGATATAGTAGGTAATTACCGAGTTTGACCTGACCCAATAGGTAAATTAGAGCAATTAACATTTGCTTGATTTGCATAAAAATTTTACTGAAAAATATAGGTGTTTTCAATTGTCTCAAAAAACAAGGACAGTGGCCTATGATTTTTAGTTTGTAAATATATTGTATTACACATTTATTTTTAAGTTTTCACGAAATTGACATGGGTTTTACTATATGAAAATCAACTTTTTTAGAATTTATATATATTCTATTGTAATATTATCAGAATATTGATCTCTAAATCAACAAACAAGCATGTTGACCCCCGATTTTTAAGTTAGATATGTGTTGTACAACACTTGGAGATGATCAGATTAGATTTTCAGGAATTTGACATGGGTTATGATTTTCAATTTGACGTGAGTTATAATTTCCAAGCCAAATTGTTCGATATGCCTTTAATCAGGATGAGATCATTAATATTGATGGTTTTCTTTATGGTGTTAACTAGGTCATCAATATTGACAGGTTTTCTTTATCTTGTTAACTAGATCATCAATAAATCAAATGAGGTCATCCACATCTGTTCGAAGATATGATTCAATCTACATGTTGTATTTGAATCTCGTCTCTATTGGTATTAACAGGTCAGGGGACAAACGTGGCTAAAGACAAATTCCTGATTATGTTCATGGAAGTGGAACCGGAAGTCACAGTATCGCAAGTCAACGATCTCTTCAAAGTGACCAGTCGTGATGCCTACTGCGAACACAGGTAACCTGTCTCTTCACAGAATAGTAGGAATATTGTAATTCAAATATCTTTTGAAGGTATACCTTTAGTATCGTTCAGTATTTAAAATCTGCGCTAAGATTTCAGTTGCATTGATTATATCCTCTCGTTTTTTTTACTGAGTTAATTATGATAGATAATTGTATATAGTTGAAACGAATCCAGGTTAATGTAATAGTATACTCCTAAGGCTGTATATGGAAAGCCAGTGCACTGGATGAAGTACAAGCAGTAGTAATAAGTTATTTGCTTCTAGTTAGAATGACATATTTGTGTTTTTCTATTTCTTTTCTCCAGGTTACGCTGCAGGCTGGTGGCAATGAAACCTGCAAGTCCACAAGAACTACAACCAATTAACTACGGCAATTCTACAATGTCAGAGCAGCTCAACAAACTCTCACAACAGGTACCATTGTTTATTGAAACAATTCAAAACATTCCTGTCGAGAACTGACCGGTCAGATTATCGAGCTTTACCAGTCTTTTTTTAGATATCTGGTAAAGAAGGAAAAAAACAGAAGCTGTTCCAACCGTATGTTAATGCAATATCTGTACTTGCCCATGAATAGTGTTATGAGCCTGGGAAAGAGACATAAGTTTATCAGTTAGGACAGTTAGAGCTTGTCCATTCCTGAAGTCATCAGCTATTGTTGCTCTAGAATAAATAGGTATATTGAGTCGGCATGACAGGTTGTTGATTGAGTCGGCATGACAGGTTGTTGATTGAGTCGGCATGACAGGTTGTTGATTGAGATGGCGCAACAGGTTGGTGATTGGGTTGGCATGACAGATTGTTGATTGAGATGGCATGACAGGTTGTTGATTGAGTTGGTGTGATAGGTGGTTGATTGAGATGGCATGATAGGTTGTTGATTGAGTTGAGGAGACAGGTTGTTGATTGAGTTGAGGAGACAGGTTGTTGATTGACTGATAGGTTGTTGATTTAGTTGGCGAGATAGGTTGTTCACCAGTTGTAATGCCTTCCCTGAGCAGTTACCACGCTCATGGTATTTTTCAACAATACAAATACTTTTCAAAGTGTGTAAAGACATGTTTACTGAAGCAATTCAGATATTTGTTTTCTCAAAAGATGAATAGCAGGTTATTCGTCATAAGCCGGAAACGATTTTAATGGATTTAGGTATATTTATTAGGAAATCATACTCGGGGATGTCAGAGTTCAGGGAAACACATGAAATCAGGGTTTATATAAAACACAGAAATATTAGCCTCACTATTTAGTAACCTCAATGGAACATGTGTATGTCAACCTCATATTGTTTCAGGAACCCCATATAATATAATGAACAGATTTTCCGATTAATGCACACATTTCCCTATAAATGTGTGCATTGTTCCTCCCGTGATTTTCAGGGTTTTCCCTGATAAGCTCCCCATAGATAATGCATGGATGAAAATCCCTGAAACCCTTGTACTGTTACCATACAAACTACTTTGAATGCATAACTAACACCAGGAATCAGCTTCATATTTCATTCTCTCATGCACATATTTGGTTTAACATCAATAGGACATGGAAGGTACAGACTGTAGTTCCAGTCCTACTCACCAGGGGACATGGTATTTTGAAGTTCCCAGTAACCTTGTTCATTGTAGTCTGGTGGGGTTTGTCCCATCGAATAACTTTAGGGATTTTCTTCAAGGTCTTCAAGTCCCACTGCAGCCACTCTTCTCCTTCACCCCCAACAGTGGTAGATTTACCATATCAAAGGCCAGTCCTTCTCATATCTATATCATGTCTATATGGTGTGGCAAGTAAAATAACTTTCACCACAGTAAATGTGTAGGGGTGAGATTTCTACCTGAATTCATCACATAGCTTTGATCACCACCCTCGGGGTGTAAAAGAACCTTGAGAAAGTCTGGTGAGGACCTCTAATGTGGCCTCTAATGGTTAACTGGACGTTAAATCAAACCAACCAACCAACATAAGATCAAGCTAATTTGATTACCTTGATAACCCCTTGAGCGCTTCACGATGCCTGATGCGCCAAAGATGGCGAAACCTTGACCCCTCCCTACACAAACATAAGTTTGTGTGTCTTTACCTTTATTTGGGCACTTTTTTACATAATTAACTATCTACTTTGCTCATCATGTTGTGGTTCCCAGGCATTTCACCTGGGAATACGGAGAGCAGGTGTGACATCAGGTTGTGATGTCACACCCACAAGTGTACATGGCTACGGTGGTTAGAGACAGTTTTTTAACTGTCCTTCAAGATAGCATCAGCATTGGGAACAGATCTATAATAGTTGATGGACGTTGAATCATACCAACCAACCAAATCTTCAAGGGCTACTGACATCCCTGCATACTATTTTACTTCCTGCTCCAGAATCATTTGGTAGGTGCGGCAGGAAAAAAGTAGGCCAGTGACCAAGCCCTGTCCCTGACTGTATTAAAATATTCTCTGTTTAGCTTCCGATTTACATGGCATCATCCAACTCATTTACTTAAACCAGTATGCAATACTTAACATTAGAAAACCTGGGAAGACATGATAGAAGGCCGATTTTCCCTCCTTTTCTTTTTTTAACAAAGAGCAAGACAGACAAGGCGTCCTTTCACCAACAGCCCCTCCGGCAGAATTGGCAGCCACTGGGGATACCAACAATCAATATACTGAGTGCGTCAAGCCGCTCCACCGACTCATCTGAGTTAGAGCTCAATAACATGTACCTCCGGCCCCTAGACTCTAGTGACTCTTTGGAGAGTAGTGATCCTAGCGAGGTACATTCAAATCAAAGTTAGAAGTTGCAGTTTTCCCAAGTTTCCATGATACAAGTTTTAGAGTTGGTAGTTATATTAGTGAGACACATTTGAATCAAGTTGAAACTTATGATATTTTCGAGTTACCAAGATAAACGTTGAGAAGAGATTTTATCTACTTTGTACTTGTGTTGGTTTGATGCTTTCACGCACGCATGTATCCTACCATATATCCTGCAAAGTGAACCCAGAATTGGAAAAAGACTAGAAAAAAAAATTTAAAAAAAGAAAAGAGAGAGAGATAGAGAAACAGATGTGAAGAATTAAACTTTTCGTTTCTATTTTATTTATATCTGCCCATTAGTTCCATGCTTTGTAGCGTCAGTTAGGGTATAGTTTTATTGAATTGAAAAGGAAATCAGATTATTAGAATGTGCTTGAATCCACATCTCTTACCAAATTTCAGCAGCTGCCTTCTAAAAAGTTCAATTCTAATAATTCAGAGAGAATAATAACTCATTCTAACAAACTGAAATTACATATCTACGCTCTTGTGTGCAGGGCTTAAACTCTCTTCTCCCCGACGCAATTTCTGAAGAGGCATAATGTCAAGACCTTTGTTATTCCTTTTCATTTAAAGACTACTGTCGAATATGACTGCATTAACTCATAAAGGTTTTTACAGCCATTGCAGAAAAACTCCTTTGCAAAAATAGCAAATAGCAGGTGTTTGCAACCTGCCGAGTCGGCTGTTGACGTTTTCCCGGACCTCGACCCGAGTCTGGTGGGCGTGTGGGAGGAGGAGTACAACGAGGTACATCGAGGAAGCACCTCTCAGATCATTCACTGTTATCGTGCAGTTGTGCTGTTAAAGTTTAAAGTTCATTCATCTTGGTTGGTTCCCTCTCGTTCCCTTCATTACACAGGGCTGATAGAGATTTCGACAGACAGCATTGATATCGGAGTTTAAGCTGCAGTGTTCCCAACAATACAGCGTGGTCATCCATTCCTTGCTTTGTTTCTTTGTTTGGGTACTCTAACTTTCAAAATGTTCTATTAGACTTACTTTGGGTTTGATAGTGATTGAATCTATGAGTTTAGGTAGAAATATCACCCCTTCACATTTACCGAGGTAAGAGTTCTTTTACTTCCCACACCATATAGACATGGTATGAGAAGGACCAGCCTTTGATATAGCAGTAAATCTACACTGCTAGGAATGAAGAAGAAAGGTGGCTGCAGTGGGACTTGAACCCACAAAGTCCCACAACCTTGGGATTACGAGTCCAGTGCTCTTAACCACTGAGATATCTCCCCCATTCTGGGTATCATGTGAGTTCAATACCTGCAGTAGTGTCGCAGTTCCACAGTTGGTTCAGTTACACGTCATTCCCAGTTGCACGTTTAGATTAGGGTTTCCGCTAATTCCACATGCTCTATGGTCGGCATTGTCGTATTTTTCTTGTCTAACCAGTATAGCGATAAAACCAATATCAATCCTGGGGGCTGTCATTCCCATCTTGAATCCAACATGTTCAGGTTTAGATGGTAATGAGAATACCAATATGGACAGTCTCCATATGAACAGCACCACGAGGTCGATACTAACGGGGCAAGTCTGTCTTCCGTAATGGCAAACATTTATCTACATAGAGGGATGGCAATTTTCCACTTTTTCCAGTCCTATTCCACGGCTAACGTTTGAGTTTTTTTATGTTTTCCCAGTTTTTCTGAAGCAGTAAATCCCACATCAAAATTTATTTTTTTTACCCCAGCTGACTCCTGTTGTTCAACAGAAATTATGCCAGAGTCAATGGGCATAGATAGTTGGCACTTGTGTAATGTACTTCCTTTCGAGACAAATTTCAAATATTTCAGTTTGAATGATAAGCGTATGCTTCACTTGAAAATGAGCATAATAGGAGGTAGGCTGGAAAATGGGATGTACAAAGAATTTCCCACATTTCTTTCACAAACCATATACCAGATCGATGTAGCATTCATGTGCCCTCGTAGTTTCTTTCTAGCAGAGCTGCGACTAATCCCTTTTCTTGTTTCAGATGGACACTCTCCTGTCAAGTCACCAACAGTTGGAATCTCAGATGAAACAGCTCAGGAAGTTTATCTTGGTGTTGATCGGCGTCCTCTTCCTGTTCCTCCTCACCGTTTTCCTGACCTACTGGACTGAGTATCTGCCTGTGAATAAGTACACGGTGAACGCCTGTGTGCCCCATTACTTATAGCACCACCCCATCTCGCCCTCTACCCTCAAGTTCTCGGATTCCTGACAGACTCAACCGTCCTAGCTCTCTGTTACTTGTTATTCCCAGTATAAACAGCTTATAAACTACAAAATAATCAATGTTGTCAATTAAGAATTTCTCTGTGAACAATATTCCACATATATTTCTAAACTGACATATTTTTGGACTTTGCTAAAGAGGATACTAACGATATTGCCCTTTGCTATACGTTGACCTTTGTTGAGTTGTTCATGCTTAGAAATCAAGGCGTTCTATTTCAGTTTTAAAACTATGAAGAAATTTTTAAGTCGGTTCCTAAATGCGATTTATATTTCTACGTTTCCATGGGAAAATAAATGCCCAGAAGGTGCTGTAACCTAGAAAGAATATCTACATTAGCAAAACCATTAAGAGGTGCGTATTTGAATGGCAAAGTTACTATCAGATATAGCATTGCTTATTGTTACGCGCTTCATAATGTATATATTCCACAAGTGTCATAGATGGAAATTAGAATGCAATTTAATTTCTAAGGATCTGTACTTTCTGTATATGGTTAATACAGATGGTAAAAAAACAGCAAAATAGAAAAGTCCTACAGATGTACCTGTAGTATTTAAGTCGAAAGTTACTCGCTGAAGCAGCTATTAATGTTGTTTTTTGTACATGCAATTATTATGTATGTAAACTTTATTACTAAGAAAATTACGGAGACGTTATAAAAGACGATACTTTTTTTTGTCTCCTCAGGGCTTTGTATTCTGCGGTTTATGTAAATAATGTATTGGAGGACAAGATAGTATGTGATACAGGACATTCAATGTCTTTATGTGAGTATATTTCCATTTTTATGTGCAACAGGCAGAGCAAAGAAGTGATATTTTCGACCGAAGGTGATAAGGCTATATGTATTCCGCTGTGTTCTCTTTACTTCTAAAACAAGTGTTGTAAGACAAATGTTATTTATCGAAGCGATGCTATATAAAAAACTGTTATTATATTTCGTGGCTTACTTTCACAACTGTAGTGTATATAATCATTTTAAAATATGGCACATACTTTAAATCAGTACATTCATACAGAATGCAATAAAGGAATTTCATATAGATGATATGTTTGTCTTTGTTGGTAACGTAAAAATATGGTTCTATATTTTATGACTCTCAATTGGATACCATTTATCCGTCTTGGCCTCGGTTGACAAGACTAAGTTTGATTGTATTTATTTGTAGCTTTAGTGGTTCCTTGAGGTACTACAGATAGATACACAATTCTTTCAAGAACATCCAAAAGATATCATCTCTTTCTCTTTTTTTAACACTGTATCGCTCTAGTCTGAGAGGCTCTGACTGTGAAGCGGTGCAGACAGTCAGAGAGCAGTCCCATAGAGACCTATGCTGACTGGTCAAACAAAAATGTACATCTCAGCTCAGCAGCCGTTTTCCTTACAAATATAGGTTGAATCTTTCTCATTTTGTGATAGATAGTTTCCTGAGGCAAAATGCAGTAAAATGTCAGTAATTTCCTACCTTTGCATCAGTTCTAAGTAATAGAACAGCCAGTGTTGGTAAAATCCATGTCAATGCATTCTGCAGGTGCCAAAAGTAACAAAAAAAAACTGTGTTTCAAAAGTGCAGGAAATCCTTCACAGGGGATTGCCAGGAACCAGCTTATCAAATATGGCCGACATGAGTTGGAAGTGTTGAAATGTGGTTAAACGAGTCATACAAAAAGGCTCCCGAAAGTAATACAAAGGAACAAAACAGGAGTTTTATCATCAAAAAGGAATTATTATACATTTCTGAAGGTAAGGGAGCATAAACATGCACTGACGTTGACAGGATTACAGAGAACCAAGGAACTAATATTTTGTACTACGGGAATAAGCGGTTGTGCTCTCTGACTGTCTGCTAGGCGGTCAAAGTCTCTTGGACTACATCGCTCGAGCAACATCTGCTGCTAATATCATCGCTGCTATTACAGGCTTCTGGGTAGGAACTACTTTTAGGTAGTTGTCAGGTTATTGTGCAGCATGTGTAGCTCTTTATATACATTACCGAAAATGCCTCATATACAGACATCATATACAGTAGAACCCTGCATAAGCGGACACCCTCCGTTCCTAGTCAAAGTAACCGCTTACACAGGGTGTTAAAATAAGCATCTAAAAAAGGGAACCGTTCCAAGCAAAGGTGTCCTTTAACAGGGTAGGTCCACTTATGCAGGGTGTTCCCTGTTCCCCTAGGGGACTTGAAAAAGTCCTTATTCTCGTAGGAACATCAATTCCCCATCAGTACAAGGTAAGTACCTCGGGTAATTATCTATTCTACTGTACTGTTTGCCTTGTATGTACATCTATGGTTGCCCATATCCTGTTCATAGCAAGTAAACATGGTAATGTCATTTAGAAACATGTCTGAGCGACTGCTTCACCTCTCCTGGTGCAATTCGTTCATTCCCAGTAGTGATAGATTTACTGCTTTATCAAATGCGCAATCATCCTTACACCATGCCTATGTGGTGTGGGAAGGAAAAGAACTCTGACCTTGATAAATGTGTAGCGGTTAGATTTCTTGCCGAATTCATCTTAAAGATTCTATCACCACCTTTGTGATCTAAAACCACCAAAAAAAGAACGAATCATGAGTCTCCTAGGACGTTGAATAAACAAACTCCGGGTGCAACCCCAGGTAATGACAGCCACAGTGACGGCCAACAGTGAAGTAGATGTAGGCAGGGTTCGCACAGAGCCTGGAAAACCTGGAAAAGCCTGGAATTATGCTGTTGGGGTTTCAAGGCCTGGAAAAGCCTGGAATTCTCACAGAGAGCCTGAAAAAACCTGGAAGAGCCTGGAAAATTTAGTCTTGCACAAAAGCAATTTTTTTAGTGTATGAAATTCTGGTCATTATTAGCTTTCCTTAACTACTCTAACTGACTGCCTATGCAATTTCAGTGACTTTGATAAAATAGTTACTAAAATCCTTTATTTAACCATGCATAGCAAATTGCTAATAATATAGCATGGTTTTGATTTTTTGTCCTTATATCTAGAAGAAGCAGGAAAAAAGAAAGAATTTTGAGGTATCTATCCCAAACCACTGAGGTAGTAAAGAAGATGAAGACAATTTATCTTAATTTGGTGATGAATCAGACATGCTTTTAAAACAGTGACCAGATATGATATGCACCCTTCAGGAAACAAATAATGACTTTTCATTCACTAGCAAGATGGTATTGATTCACACTGTTATGTGCCTGGAAAAAAATTGTTATAGCCTCTAAAAGCCTGGAAAAATCCTGGAATTTTATTGGGCTGTTTATATACGAACCCTGTGTAGGTCACCACAGCCACGGCTGTTAAGAGGCCTTGGTGAAAACCAGTCAGTTCCGACTCAAACTGGTATTGTGACAACACTAGCGATATCAATCATGTGGAAGACTACACAGTTTTACATCTTTCTGAGTGGCATAGGCCAGTTTTACATTCAGTAGAAATGAGAAGTTAGAGATATTATGAATCAACCATCGATATACTCAAGGGACAGTTGAAAGTGAACTTTAAAATCTAAACACGAACCTGTTCAAAGTCAATGAATATTTGGGACTCAAAACAACACGGAACAGATCCCCCTCAGCCACAGTCTCCCTATATCACTGTAGTAAGTTAACAAGTCAAGCGCTTAATCACCATGTCAAGTATGGAGTTCAAGCTACGAGCCACAGTACGAGCACATTCATAGAAAGTATAAATTTCCTCGAGTTCGATGACGTGTAATGACTAGTTACACTTGAATTTACCGATATACTATAAATCTCAATTTATGACCTTTTTGAGTAATTATAGTTAAACTTTGTACTACAATTCTAACTTTATAAGCTTTGAAAGTGTAAAGTGACCATAAAAGCAACACTAAAGAAACCTTCTTTCATGGAAGTTTATTACATGTAACATAACCATAAACAGATTTCATTTCCTTCTCTGACTGCGATCCATTGCCTAGTGGTACATTATATATATAATTTCTATATACAAACAGAACCTGCAGCATTGGAAACAATTGTCAATGTACATGTATATATATGAGTTACCTCATCTGAAGGATCTCAATGTAGATGGAACATATTTACAAACTTTTCCACATATTTTAAAACTAGCAATCCAAGCTCTCTTTGTCATATGATTTTATCGTCTGGGGTTTCCATGTCAACTCCCACCAGTCTATCACTAATAACAAGTAGGTTTCCTTGTCTCTGCTTCCAAGTTTGTACAGTTGGCACTAATCCATTTCAAGTCGATGTCTACAAATAAATTAAAGCATTACCATAGGATGAATAGCCACGCGACGAGGGCGGTTGGCCTAGCAATGATGAATCATGGCTATATCGTATAACATAGATCTTTGCAGGACGAGGCGACGTCCTTCTCCCCCTGAGATGCTACCTTAAATGGCAGTTATTAGAACTGCCCCTAACCACTGTAACCAGAGTGCACTGACTGCCGTGACATCATAGTGTCAACAACTGTATCCCTGGAGTCTCTCCAGAGATTTGTAGAGGTTATAAGTCAGTGTTATACTGTTATTATATGTGAATTAAGGGATGTGGGTTGTGGAACCCTCCCAGCTGGGGATTTTGTTAAGGTTTCGCCGGAAGCGGCTCATCAGGCATCTTAGTAAACTTTGTGGGTGTCAACGTGAACAGACCAACTAAAAGATATATATATATATAACATAGATCTTGAATATTTTAACAAGACGTGGTAAAACACCTTTATGGCAAGCCGATGCAAAAAAAATTGATCTTGAATCTTGATATATATACAGTCTGGGCCATGGAATGGGCTGTGTAGCCTATTGACTGGTTACATGTATTTTCTACTATTCTTTTAAGAGTTCGCAAATGTACCAGCTACTTTTAGCTGTGTTTGAACAATGATTTTATGTCTTATCCCAGTATAACATGACACTAGTATTTAGCAAGCAATAATCAGTGGCGGCTTTCACAAGCTGCACTGACAGCAGTTGGTATGGTGGCTGTCAGCCGTTGCTATGTGCCAGTGCAGGGGTTGGCTGGGAGTTGGCGACTGTCAGCCATTACTTTGTGTCAGTGACTGGCTGGGAGGTGGTGAAGCCTGAGTGTTACCCGGCCGCCTACCACGCCCTCTGCCTCGTCCAAACCCTCGACCAATCCCTCTCCTACTTCCTCTTTCCTCCTTTTTCTTCTCTTTCACTTCCTTGCTTTTTCGCTTCGTGAATTGTACGCTCTGTAAATGTCAAGGATGATTCAAACATGAGGGCCATATGATGAGCGAATAGTATGTGGACTTATTTATACTTATTTTTGGAATATTGGGAAAGATGATAGAAAACATGTAAACAAAAAACTCTTAATGATTAATGGAAGTATTTGTTCCCACTTAAAGGTACATCCGACATGAGAGACGTTCAAATTAAATCACAGAATTGAGACCTATTTAAAATGTCTATACTTCAGAAATGTGTCTGGTGTTTTTTCAATGTAGGTAAATTATCCTTCTGCATTCATGAATATGATCTAGAACAGTGCATATCATTATCCATAAAAAGATAATCAATTTCCGGGGTCATAATGTATTATGAAGCGAATGAAACGTATTACGAGCGTGGAGTAAATATCAGGTAAAGTACTAGTACATAGAAAATGCACTGTAAAATTGGTTATCAGATGAACTGATACCGAACATGGGGGACTAAAGAATAAACCAACATGTTTTGGTCAAAGTCGTCATTCTCCACACGTTTGACGCGGAGCGATTATGAACGAGGCAAAGCCGAGTGAATATCGTATAGCATTCAAACGAGTTGGAGAACTTTTTCCAAAATGAGTCGCTTTCTATATTCATCTCACCCTTGTATACACTTAAAGAACAGACACCGCACTGGAGATATGACCCGCAGACCCGCGGAGACCAGACTGTATACTCGTAGGGACATGGAGAATGAGTTACCAATATTAAGCCTATGGTCAGGAATATCAGGGGTGAGTTAAAAAGCTGAAGTCAACAGACACTGACGTAAGTCTTACAGGTTCTGACAGCACAGCACATGCACAGCACAGTACATGCACAGCACACAACACACGACGACCAACTCGCACTCACGTGTTCATCGAGGAAGTCCATGAGGATCGTGCTTCCTATTGTCACACCCAGGTCTTTCAGTTCTTGCCGGAACTCTTCAAACTCCAACGGCTGAAGAAATTCAAAGAAATAGAAGTTCAGTACAAGTGATGCATATTCCTTAACTAATACTATTTGAGAAAATACACATGTAAAATATGGTCATTATTAGAAAAGCGTGGATATATATCATTATACACCTGTGCTCAAATGTCTCACACTTACTGGCCAGCTGTACGGAATTCCATTCTGCACATTCTGCACGAACAGTTTGTGCCCTCTGTACCACGTGACTTAATGGCGTTTCTTATAATTTTCAGGTATATAATGATAAGGAGACAGAGTGAGTGTGTCTGAATTACATCTGTTCCTTGTTGTTCTAAGTCGAAACTATTCACCTCTTTCTTCGAACTCGGTGAATGCTTTCGACCAAAAAACAGCTAGGAACATATTTCATTCAGGCACACTAACCATATCTCCATATAATACATACTTTCAGGGAGTACAACTCGGAGCAAAAAATTGCGTTGAGAAGTATCAGGCTCTACGTCTTGATGCTAAATGGTGTATAAGAGCTTCACCGGCGCTCAATATCAGACATACACATGGAAGTTCTCAATACGAGCAGTCTACATACGATGTGTCGTAGAAGAGTAAACATCATTTATCCTTGCCTCATATTGAAGGATCTTCAGATACAAATCGTCGTTTCCAAGAATGTGGGACCGGATCTGAAACAAACCGAGATTTGGATTATAGATAAACCTAGTAATTCTCACCACAATAAAATTGATTAACATTCTAATTCTTTAAGATTTTATTATATACTAATCAGAGAGCCACAGAAAATTGTCTAAACTATTGAAGCGTACCCCTATCTCACGATACTTGTCTTAATTCCTAGAACTTTATCAAACAAAAAAATATAATGGGGATATAATCACACACAAAAAAAATTATAAGCCAAGATGACGGTGGGTGTGGTGTAGATATATCAACAAAGATTAAATAGAACAAACCCAATGCCACCTCTTCTAATCAACAGAATAACAACAATATTTTTAAAAATTTCTTCAAGTGCTTGTTTGACCTCAGTTTGACATGCGATGCTTTGCAAAGCTGGTCTTATTTCACAAAGATTACCTCAACAATAATTGGAATAAGCTCCCTGAAAACTTTAGTGACAGGACCAATAGGGAGCCAAAGTGAACCCATTGCAACCACAGATAGCCGGTTACAAAATAGTATTTCCAGGTATAGGCGCTCAGTACTTAGCCTATGTAGGTTCAAGATTATATGTGTCATTCTCCAATCTTTTAGATCCAAATTTTTAATAAACTTAACAACTGTCATCGTAGTTTCGAAACAGAGTTATTCAGAGACGATAGTAGTAAACTACAGTTCAAAAGTAACAAAAGAGACCAAAAACGAAAGTCTAGCCTCAAACCCCCATAGCTTTAGCACTAAGCCTCGTTCTTACTGGCCACCGGAAACGGTGTTTTGTAGGTGGGTATCTGTGGTTTTAGCGGGTTCACTTTGGCTTCCTATGATACGATGGCTGAATAATATACACACAGCTAATCTGCTGAAAAAATAGAGATGTTTTGTACCTTCTCCCTCTTGAACTCTACTGAGGAACGTTTGCTCTTGGGACTCTTCTCCGGGGACGAGGTGGGATCAGACTGTGTGCCGAAGAAACTGCCCTCCGCTCTGTCAACACTGCCCTCCGCTCTGTCAACACAAGTCGCACCTTTTTATTTTTGTCATTCAAGTATGTGATACAACAAGACATTCTGCTACTGCAGGTTTTGTGTGTCTTCTATAGACAACTTAAATAATGATTGTACATCGAATAGGTAAGTCAGTAAGCATCAGCGATGCGTATGTTAAAACTGTGATAGGCTGAAGTAATGTCATGAGATGAGACATTATATATATGAGCATGTACATCTTACATAGGTCACTTCATGTACCAGTTAAGTATTTCCCAATAAGGTTCTACATTTCAGTTTGACGAATTTTTCTAACTGGTATATTGAACAATTCTTTGGGTAGGGCATTCCATTTTGTCATCCCTTCATCGACCAGATTATTTTTATAAAAGGATGTTCTAGGTCTTTTCATCCGTATCTGCCTCTTTATATTGGACCCTCATTCTCGGATCTATGCTAATTATACCTCTTGTTTGTTTTTTTTGAAAAACCAGGAGGTAACAAGTATCTATAGTCTTCACGTGTCTAGATATTCCAAACTACATCTATCATGAAATTCTTTGACACTAAGGTCCTGGTTCTCGGACATATTCTTAGTCCCCTATTCTGTAATTTGTGTAGACTGTGAAGCAGCATTTATCTGATGTCATCAATATCAGATTAAGCATCTACTATTATCTATTTAATCATGTTCTCAATATATTGAAAACACAGAGGACAAGTATCTTATTAAATCAGATATTTGTTTAAGAGTAATTTATGTACCTGTTACTTCACGTTCTGGACCATCAAGTATTATATTAGGGAACGTCCTTACTGTGGATGAAACGGTTTCTGTTCGAAGTCAGTTATCGATTTCATACTGCCTGACACCACAGGCAGAAGGGAGTATAAAATCGACGACTGGCCGAGAACGAGGACCATCTCGTCAACAGTAAAGACGTTTGCTAATTACTATATACCTTAAATCGATGAAAAAAACCCGCCATTTTAATGTCTTTTTAAGTCACACTCACAGTGGGCACGAACACTATTATTACTGCACCCCTAGCAGCAGGTAGCATTTAATACATGTTGGGCCATAGGTGTATAGTAATTCATTGAAACACTTACTGCTGTGAAGACTGTGAGCAGGTGGGCTGGGAAGAGCTGACACTTTCTGTGGAATCCGCACCCTCCACATCATCAGTGCTTCTCTTGTTCTTCTTCTCTTTGACCACTCTACTAGACTCCTCGTTCGCCTTCTTACGACCCCGACCCCCTCTACCACCACCTCGTCTGTGCGCATGTCCACGACTGCTGTTAATGTCGTCTGACTTTCCGATGACGTCATCGCCGCTCGGTCCGGGCCCCGCGCTGCTGGTCGAGGGTCGGGGTGCCTCGAAACTCTGCTCCAACTCCGAGTCTGTTTCATCTGTGACATCAATTCAGACTTTATCAAAATCTAGCATGCTTCAACAATTTTCTTTCTAAATTTCCCGGAATGTGACACCCTGCCCTGAACGAGACACCCAATATATGCCACACCCAAGGGAATGGGAGTCCTTGATCGAAAAATTCATATGGGATACCACGGACTTGGATACATAGGTCATTGGTGATACTTCTACAATATGTTCCTCTCTGTTTTCTGGTAAATATGCTGTAAATGGAGATAATTCGCCGAAAATCACAAATTTATATATATTATTTACTCAATAATCCCCTCATATATCCCTATTGGTAAGTCTATGCTACAAATCTAAAAAGTAATTGGCAAATTACAAAACCTACAAGTTATTGTCTTACTTTTATTTCCAATATCTTATTTTAGCATTCATGGACAATAATATTAGGAAACGTCCTTACTGTGGACGAAACGGTTCCTGTTTGAGGTCAGTCGTCGATATCATACTGCCTGACGCCATAGGCGGAAGGCAGTATGAAATCGATGACTGACCGAGAACTAGAATCATTTCGTCTACAGTCAGGACGTTTGATTATTATTGTATACCTTAAATCGATGAAAAAAACACCACTTTAATGACTTATTAAGTCACTTTCACAGCAGGCACGAACATTATTATTACTGCACCCCTAGCAGCGGGCAGTATTTCATAGACATTCGGACACAGGTTTATAATAATAAGTATACTCACACTGGTGCAAGTCATTGTAAGTGCTTTTAAGAAACTTAATCATCCTTTTCTTCGGCATCGGTCTTACGCCAAACTCCTGGCAAGCTTTCTGGTTAATAAAAGACAGTAAACTATATTAGATTTATAAGGTTCAGTGAATTAGAATGCAACATACATCAGCACTTATTGAGCTGGTAACGAAAGTTTTGACGGGTTTGAAAGAAAGAGGAAGTATTTTTCATGTGGAATTTACTGCCTTAACGACTGACAAAAACATGGAAAACACATCGTTACTGACCAAGGAAGACGGCTGGGGTATGTGGGGAGGTAAAGAACACATAATATTATGAACAGAATATGAAAACCAAGGATCTCCTTGGAAAAGAGAAAAACTGCCATCTCTGGAGTTGGGTTGATGAGTGTTTCTTCCCTCCATGTGATGTCATTGTGCCAAATTACCCCGATAAAGTCAGTCAGGTATGTTAACTTCTAATTTAAATTTTTTATGTATGTTTTATGACAGGATTTGCAGCATACATTCTCATCCCAAGCTGGGTTCCTGTACATACTTACTTTGATGGCCGGCGTCTTCATGTTATCATAGTCCGCCATGGGTGTGAAGGGGGACGGCGGGACGGCCGCACGGCGCCGGCCTTTGACCTTAGGCACCTGAGGCGTCCGCTGTAATGTAATATGAGACAGAGTCAAATACTATAGGGGGACATGGTTAGGGGGTTGAATGGAATCTGTTCTGTTGTTTTGGATCGAAAATATTAACAGAGTTCGAAGAACGAGGTGAATATGCCCAACAAAATCATCAAGGAACAGATGAAATTCAGACACATTCAATAAGTCTCCTTTTCATCACCATATATCTTTTTATCATCATATATCTGATTTTTTTTTAATTGTTAAACACGAGTGACATAGCACGGACGGTAGTACATGTTCTATTCATAGTTTGTCACACTGCGACAAACGGACTCTTTACAGCTGGCCAGTATGTATAATGCCCCAGTCACACTGGCTTAAATTTTGTCGTTTCTTCTACGTATTTGAATTGGTGGGGACCACATATTAGCTACGGATTTGGAACGTATTTGTTTGCTTTGCTTTAATGTTTTAGTACGCTTCTCAACGTTCATCAACGCTTATTTACGTTTCTCTATGTACTGTGGCGTTTTTCGGCGCATTCCAACATTCCTTTACGTATCTCCGCGTTTTCCTGCGCATTTGTATATTTCAAAATGCGTTGAAGAACGTAGACTGTGTACACGGAAAAACGCCGTTTTTTACGCCAGCGTGACTGGGGCATGAGACATTCATGCACAGGTATAATACTATGAGACATGGTTGTTTACCTGAATGGAATCTGGCCAGAGATATTTTGGGAGGAACCAAAGTGATACCTCACTCCACGAATGTCAACCTCTGCTGCCCACATGGAACACAGGGTAGTTTTATATATGCATGTAGTATGCCTCTGCATGGACGAATGAAATCTATACCTCTAGTGCATATAAAAGGGACATTCGCACACCGGTATTTGATAAAATAATTTATTATATATAAATATAGTTCTATATAAATACTCACTAGGGCGCCTTCATCTGCTGACATAGCACGGACGGTAGTACATGTTTTATTCATAGTTTGTCACACTGCGACAAACGGACTCTATACAACTGGCCTGTATGTGTAAGACATTCACGCACAGGTATAATACTAGGAGACATGGTTAGTGTACCTGAATGGAATCTGGCCAGAGATATTTTGGTAGGAACCAAAGTGACACATCACTCCACGAATGTCAACCTCTGCTGCCCACATGGAAAAGAGGGTAGTTTTATATATGCATGTATACCCATGATTACATTGTCTCTATAGTACTGCCCAGACTCTGTTGAGACATCTGTGTGAATTCCATGTGTATTGTTTCCCATACTTTTTTGGGGGGGATCATTTTATTTATCCTGGAGATCAAGAAGGCAAATACATGCCTGTTTACAGTCAATCCCAGCTCGTGGTACTCGCTTTTTAGTTCACTATGGATACCTAGTGGCAACTAACAGCCTTAATAATAGTGATATGTACAGTAATGACATGGACAGAACATCAGGGCTATTTCATATGAATTAGCAGCTGATTTACAATAACAGTTTAGCTTTAATACGAAGTATAATTGATACTCATTGCAGTACAGTATATGGTAAGTAGTAGAAATTTATTGGACATTCAAGCAAGTAATCAAGTTCGATGCCAACGTCATTAGTTCGATAATTGTGAACAGTCATTTATGATTTCCCTCACTTGATATGTCTATCTTGTGTGTAGGTTGTTGATGTTTTTCATGTTTTGAAACTAGATTACGTGGACAATATCAATGACTATTCCACGAGCTAAGTGTTGAAATTGCTATGGTTTTATTAATGTTAAGTATCACATGTGAAAGTTGAAGGTTGGTATCGTTTACCTAAAAATAAGGCCAGACAATTAAAACCAGCTGGACAGTAAACAGCTGATGTCAATTGGCCTCGTTGTTGACACAGGAATTGTTGGACTGCTATTATGTATATTTCTCGGTCAATAAAGAAATTTCTTTAAACAAAAATAAAAAAAATGTAGTACGCCTGTGCATGGACGAGTGAAATCTATACCTCTAG
The DNA here is from genome assembly GCA_950022655.1 of Alentia gelatinosa. Lineage (NCBI taxonomy): Eukaryota > Metazoa > Annelida > Polychaeta > Phyllodocida > Polynoidae > Alentia > Alentia gelatinosa. Next base: position 52,378,837 of record OX465586.1, read on the forward strand.
TGCATATAAAAGGGACATTCGCGCACCGGTATATGATAATATGATATACTCACTAGGGCGCCTTCATCTGCTGTGAACGAGGGTGTAGGATCGTCTTCCAGCATGCTGATATCCGTGTCCATGTCTGTGGGCGGGTCGTAGTCCAGGGGCGGGGCTGGACGAGGCTCGGGATCAGGCTCAGAGGCACTCTCACTGACCACAGTGCGACCGGCAGGTTTCTGTGAACGTCCAGGGTGTGAGTTCTAAAACAAAGCCAACAAAATTATCTCATTATATGTAAATGTATATACGTTTAACAACCACATCACTGTCACAAATCTATACGATTGTTAACCCGCTAAAGGCCAAGGTAACCTGTTCTTGTAAACTGAACCTCTACCAATCTAATGATGTGACCTAAAAACAATTTGAATTCTTTCTTTTTTTTAAACATTATGAGATGGCACAGGAACAACGAAGCTTGGTCAACCTAATAATGGATGCTTTTATCTGTGCAATTCAATTCTTATTTCTAAAGTTTACATGTTCCTCATTCTACAGAAGTTGGAGTCCTATACTGTACATTGACACTTTTTCACATTTTCATTTTGTTAGAATGACTATGTTTGTGAACTGTAATTTTACGGAATATATAACCTTATATAGAGAATATTTAAGTCTAATTGAAATGTTGTGCTTGTGTATCTAAAGCCCAAAAGAACTAAGTAGATTAGATAGTTTATGTTAATTTCAGGCTTGGGAAGGGGAACTTACAAAAAATCCGGGAATATAGGTAAGGGATTTGTCTCACACAGGGTCGAGGGACAGTGCCCGAAGTCTCCGAAGCCCCTACACTTCGGTCTACTAAAAGTGAAATTCCGATCTCACCTGAGAGTTAAATGGTCAGAAATGCACAAATATTGCTCACCATCTTTCAGAGTTTAATGTTGAACCCCAAACCCTTGAAAGATTTTCTCCTCGGATTTATATTATCTCAAGAATTACTCTGTATCCAGAAATCCGGGAAAACCCCATGCCTGTTCGTCCAACCCAGTAAACCCAGATGGAAACTCAATATCTTTTGTCATCATAGGTGTCAAATAGTGTCAAAAATCTGCCTTGGGATATGGAGGAGGCTAACTTTTATTATCCATCTAATACAGAGTCTCCATACTAAACCTATAAGGAGTGTGTAATTCACCGGGTGGAGATTACGGATGGTCGTAATCTACGACCTACACAGAGCAGAGATTACGGGAAAAAATTCCTTGCATACAAAATAGTGCGTGAGAAAATCGGCGGTCATTTTGTCTTTAATTCGATACCTAGATTTTCAATGCTGAATAATAAATACATTATAAGCTGGTTTCAGATCGGCCGTAATCTCCTCGGTCTGGACTCGATGTAATAACCTCGCATTCGCTCAGATATTACTACGCATCTAGTCCTCTGAGATTATGGCGGCTTGTATCTGGAACCTGTTGATACTGTGTATTTGACCGTACCTGAGTTGGCTGTGTAGCAGGCATGACGAACTCCTCAGTGAATCCGGCATCGTCAAAGTCCGACCACACGTCTGGAGCCGCGCCTTGTCGTATAATAAATCAGAATCAATCTCTGCATCCTATCCTCTAAGCATATTCCCTGTCTCTCCCAAATATTTATGCTATTATGACACCCAATTGCAACTCTGTATAATAAACCAGTATCAATGTAAGCATCCCTTTCTCTAAACAAATTCTTTGTCTCCCAAATACTTTATAGAATGAGCATTAACATAAAAAAAAGATGCGTGCCTTCTCATTAAAAAAAATCAGTGTCCGTGTAAGCACTCTTTTTTTCTAAGCAAATTCCCTGTCTCCCAAATACTTTATACTACTTCGACACCCTATTGCAACTACAAGAAAGAATTATCTCACCTGCGTGCAAAGAATGCACACAGAGTTTCTGAAATTTTGGACTCACCCTACCCCCATCCCAATCTTGTACGCAATAGAACAAAGAAGGAGCATACGCAAAATTTCCGAAATTTTCTACCCTTCATCTGCACTCAGTGTGTATATATTTTATGGATGGCCTCAAATGAACCCGCTTATCCATGAGGACCTCCTCATACTAAAAGCTTATTTCTTTTAAATAAGTAGATTGATTCTCCTTCTTACCTCCAGGTGAGTTGCTCACTGAAGGCGAAGCACTTGGCGAGAGGTCATGCTTGGTGGCTGCGGTTACCTCACAATCTGACAACGACAAAGACACCGAAGAGGAACTCCCTTCGCGTCGAGCCACCAGGAGACCTGGAGCAAGATCCTCCTCCTCCAGGGTCAGATCAATCGTGTCGGGATCAGGGTCAACTCCTGGTGCACTCTCCGGGCGACCATGTGGCGCAGCGTCAAGGTCGTCGTTCGGTAAATCTGGAAGGTCACCGATAGACCCTGCGTCAAGGTCACTATCACTAGAGATAAGGTACTGCTCCGGCACATCTCCAGCCCCCTTTTTATCTCTCCAGGCGCCTCCAGCCCCCTCCTTATCTTTCCAGGCGCTCACAGGGCATGGACTGGGAGGAGGAGAGCTGCTCTCACTGCTTTCTGGGTCGATGATCTGAGCTACTCTCTGTCTTGATGATATCCGTGAAGTCCGCTGCGTGAATGTCGGACTCCCTGTTTCCTCGTCACTCGAGCTGCGAACGCGCGGTTTCTTCTGGTGCTGACTGGACGTTCCCTCTTCGGCCGACGACACACTGACAGACCGTTTCCTCTTCCTCTCAGAGTTTGCTGTGCTAACCTGTGTGTTTACCGGGCTGTCGTTAGCAATCTCCTCATTTCTTGCTGACCTTGCCTGACCTTGAGAGGAAAAGATGGCGCTCAGGTCTTTAGCGGCCTTATTCATTGTTCTATTTCTAAACACAGGTGACCCGATAATTGGGGTTCCTTGTTCATCGTCCTCGGAACTCTCACCGCACACCTCAAACAGATCGACATCCGAAGAGTCCCCGAACTCAAGTGGAGTTTGCGGGGAACCTGCGAATAAATCCGGCATGGATGTCTCACGGCAGTCATTACTGCTGTCGTCGTGCACCGACACGAGTGAACTTCTCTCCACCACCGCTCTCTGCGATGCTTCTGGACTCTTCTTTATAGTATCCTTCTCGTGTTCACTCCCTTCACTGTGAAGATTAGAATCATCGTCACTGTCAGCAGTCACTGGGTTCAGTATGAGGTCCAGTTTGTCATCTTCCTCTGGGAGCTTCACTTGACTGGTTTTTAGCGGAGACCACCTGTCGGTAGCCTCACTACTGTCACTGTCAATCAACTGTGGGTTCAGATGATTGGCAGTTCCTTGACAATCTGTCTGGAGGTGATCATATTTAGGTGACACCTGCTTATTGCTCACATTGCTAATTACTGCAGGGCACTGTTGCTTGCCTATTTCTTCTCCTGGTTCTTGATCAGTTTTAGCAGTGTTATAAATGGCACTAGACTCCTGGCAGGGACTCTGTATACACAGGTCCACTGTCTCAGCCTGGTCTTTTATCTTATCACCATTTCGATACTCTTGATCACTAACCCAGCCAACTCTAGTCTCTGGGTTTTCATTCGATGGTTTAGATGAGCTTTTTACGTCATCAGAAGCTTGCCCTGCTTGTTCATCGTCGCCACTTGATTCTGTGCTGTCCTGGTCCATTTTGGCTAATTCACACAAAACATCTGCTGCAGTCATATTCAGTTTATCAAATGAACAGTTGCTATCTTCATCCTCTTGCTTTCCCTCATCGCTATCACTGTTCTTCTCCTCCCCGTCCCCATCCTGCTGCGCATTTCTTCGTTGTGTCAACAGGAAGTCACAGGCTTCATCCATATCCTTTTCATTGGGTTCAAGAATTTTATCGCGTTCATCTTCACTGTCACTCTCTTCATAGTCGCTGCCCCAGATATTCTTCACTATCTCGTCGAGTTTGGATTGGCTCGTGTTTGCATCAACTCCTTCTACTTCCACATCAGTTTGTTTTAATCGGGCCTTACACAGGTTCTGTAATACTCCTAGATGCCATCTGAAACACGATAAGAATAAATATGATTTGAATGAAAATCAAAGGAACTACAAGTTTAATACAAATCTAATTGTTATATATAAAGAAGAAAACAAAGGTGATATTTACGTAAAAACATAAATTGCCTATTTATTGGATATATACTTTAAAAAATTCTAGTAAAAAAGCCGAGGTATCTCCAGCGAGAACTCTAACAGTAATTGCAACCGAGTCAGTCCTGAAAATAATTGATACATTTGCTATGAGCTCACAGATATCAAGAATTGTTCACCATGTGCGAAGAGCTCTCTAGAACTTTCAGCAAAAATGTTCTTCTTGGCTTAAACATTATGGTAAGGGTGATCTTTTAAGTTAAGTAAGGAGTTGCTATTTTTGCGACTCTTACAAGCACACTTCATGATAATGTTTGCTCGCTGTGGGTTTGGCAGCTTAGCCAAAGAGCCATCCCAAAAGTATGTAATTGGTAAAATGGTAGGGGTTACAGATTTAGGAAATTTTGGGCATATCAATTTTTAATTTAATGCGAACAAGAGGGAGACAAGAGATAGGGTCTAATTCTTCAGATATTTTGCGAACATACTTTATGGATGTCTTTAAGCTAACAGTTGATCAATGAAAACTTGTAACCAATGGAGTTTTCGCCCTTCAGTTAATAAATACACCATATTCACTGGTTTCGTATACAAGCGGCCGTATGCTCCGAGAAGATGACGAGTAGTAATATCCGAGCGCATGCGAGGATAGTGCGTAGGGTCAATTCCGAAACGCATACAACCGATTATATCTGAATCCAGTCTGTATTGTATTTATCATCCACCTTTATCAAACTGGTGGCGTGCCGACTTAACTTCAATTTGATTATGTACTATCTTTTTCATATGCACTATTTTTCCGTATACGCCGGTTTTTCCATCCCGGAGCATGCAACATATCCGTATGTGCCGGGTGTGTCCATACAGAGTTCCCATAGGTTTACTATGGCCACTTTGTATTAGGTGGATAATATAGCATATGATAGGTGGTGTTTAAAAGAAACATGAATCTTTACCTTGATGCGAGACTGGCGACCTCTGCCGTAACATGATTAACGGTTCCCGTGTAGATGAAGGTAAGTACCGCCTTCACTGTATCAGTCTCATAGTCAGGTACCTTTATCACATTTGTGCTTCCAAAATCCTTGAAATCCAAAATGAAAATATACTAAATTAATCAGCTTTCTGTGCTCACAATATATGGGATATATGTTTTCGGCATAATATAAGGCCTGATACTCGCCAAAGATTCTGCCAAACAGGCCGAGAAAGAATAGTTTTCATACATGATTATACACCTATGAGTCACTAATTTCTTCCCTAGAGGAATTATCATAATACCTGTAACTAGGTGATATCTCAGTATCCGATACTAATAGCATTGGGTCTGATAACGTCTGCGTTAGTAATTAGCTGAAATCTATAGAATAAATTTCATATTGAAATACCTTGCATGGAAGAGCAAAATTATGGGGCCATCCATAAAGTATGTACGTGCTGAGGGGTTTGGTGGGGTAAATATTTTTTGACATTTTGCGTATGCTCCCTCTTTGTTCTATTGCGTACAATATTGGAAAGCCGGGTGGGATGTCCAGAATTTCAGAAATTCTGTGTACATACTTTAAGGATTGCCCCTATACTACCACCTACAAGAGTTGACCGACAAATGATGTTACACTGCCAAGGATAGAGAGAAACAGGCTATGTCTGACCACTATAAAAACGTGTTATTCTGTGACTTGGGATTATGTCGGTGTTTTTTTTTCAATGAATATGTTGCAGTAAAGACGAATGGAGTCCTGATTAATTTTATTATGATAAAGCACGAGGATAGTGGGACATTTTCATGACAGAATATTTAAATCTTCTTGATAGAAAAGCTGCATAAACGAATTTAAATTCCAGTAAAATTGATTATTGCAGTTCAATATACCTTAAATAACTTCGGACATCGAGTGGCAAACATAAATTTGTGAGCTGCAACCGATCCGTCCCTTGCTACTATTTGAAGGTCACTCGTCACAGGATTATCCACCATGGCGCGCAACTGGTCTAAGAGATCCCTCTCAGTAGAGTGCAGCTGTGAACAAAACATAATAAAAGGTTTATAGTTCACGATTATACATTAAAGACTCGAAATGACATACATGTTATCCAAAACCAGGAGTACCTATTGAATCTTATCAATCACTGTCAATCGCTTTTATCTGTAAATTTTCTGGAGTACAACTGTATTTTATAACCCATTCTAGAGTAATATCCAGTCGATACAACCATCGGGTATTAATCCAGGGACTTGGATAACAACTCCATGGCTTAACTAATGAGGATGTCAGGCTTTACAATGTACATAGGCGAAATCTTACATCAGTTTCCAGATTTCCAGATATCCGACGTCGGTGTGTATTTTCGCCTATCTAAAAGTCGATAATCGTTCTATACATATATTATTAGTCCTCCTATAGTATGGCCATGACACCGTCTGTACAAAACAAAAATCTTATTCCTATCTGTACTTAGTTTGCTATAAAAAGAAAAATGGTGTCAGGTCGCCTAGTGACTCTACAAGCAGGTGCACAACAGTAGGCTATATCCATAACCTATAAAGACCAACCGTCCTCCCGCTAATATGAAATACTAAAACTGTAAGATATCTTATGGCCATAAAACCTTCTATCCAAAATAGAAATCATTTCCCTACATGTGCTTAGCCATAAAAAGCAATAATGTGGTCAGGTCACCTAGTAACTCTACAAGCAAACTCCAAACTCTCCGAAACAGAGCCTTGCGAATTGCGACACGGGCTGAATACCGAACCCACAATATCACACTACACAAAGAAGCCAACCATAACTTCCTTAGCGAAAGAAGATCATCAGCAATCAGGAAAGTAGCATATTTACGCTCTAAAAATGATGAATACTTCACTAATCCTCGAAGAAACACCAGATTATTTCAAGCTCCTGTTCTATATACGCATCCTATAAAACAAAATCTATTTAAACGAAGTATGCTCTACAAATGTACCCAAAACTGGAACTGCCTACCACCTGATCATCGACTTAGACCCACCTATCCCCAATTCAAAAATAAAGAAAAACTAATCCTTAAAAATAGCCGTCAAAACTACACAATCCAACTGACAGATCTATATTGGTAATCCCAGTCGGGACCGTAGAAGTCTTGCTGCCCACTGTTATACGTGTCTAGTTGTCTTAAAGTGTTAATCTATGTATACTGTTTTGAGAAATGTGATACTAGCACATGTTAAATTATCTAGATATGTAATGAAATACTACAACCAATTTATTGAAATTGTTATCAAATTTTGAAACATGACTGACAGGTATACATGAGATACTGTTTTTAACGCATGAGTTAGCCTATTAAGCATAGTTACACAGCCCAAATCTATGTGCATTTCGGAGCTTTGTACTGCTGGTTTTGACAGAAAACAAGCAAATTGTTGCCTTGTCATCATACAGGATAAATAAACTGATCTAAAAAAAAAGTAAGTGCACTACAGTAGGCTATATCCATAACCTATAAAACCAACCTGCTGGTAAGTTCCCTGGTAATGAAACATTATTTGATTATAAATAAACTATGTGAGTAAATACAAACCACTCCTTCATCTTCTCTGGTATCTGGCATGACGAATCCCGTTGTATTTAGCCCTGCAGCTGTACCGGGCGTGTCGGGGGCGCTCTTTGCCTGCTGGATCACCCCGAGGGTCTGGTCGAGCACCGAGTCGCAGGCCGTGAGGTTGACGGTGAGGTTGCCCGACTCAGCGGCCAGCTCGGCCAGGTAGACAGCCGTCTGTGTGCTCGCCACCAGGGTCTCGTTAGAGCTGGGCGTGTCCTTCACTGACCGCTCCATCTGCCAACGTCAAATATTAGGATGTTCAAGGGAGCATTGGCTTTTTTTTTTTTTTTTTAAGACGTTTATTTAGACTGGTAATCGCTCAGCTCGGTAAAGCTGGTCTTAACGCGTTACCAGTGTACATTCCAAAGTTTTGTTTTGTACATGTTTTTCTCTAGAGCATGCTTCGCTCTTAACGTATTTACATACAAAGCTTGGGGTACAGTATAAAATCAACAATTTCATTCAACATGTTAGATTCATAAATATAACTCAGGTCTTAAGGCTGTATGGGCCCTAGTGTTCACATTTTGTACATTTAATACAATAATCATTATGAGTAGTGAGCCTATACATAAATTGCACTACATGAGCATATCTTCTATGTATTAAGAACGGGATTTGTGTGAATCTGTGGCTTGCCATAGAGGTGTTTACTGGCCTGTTTAGCTTTACTATGGGGAATGTGGGTTTCAATGAATTGCAGTTGTTTATGTATGGTGTTATCCCTAAAGTATGTCCACAAAATTTTTGAAAGAATTCACCCCCCGCTATCTTCTACGCATTAGATAAAGATATCCCCCCTTACTACACACATACTTTGTGGATGGGCCCTATGTGGCTGTGGCTATCTGTCCACCAACACAAAAAATATTTTATAAAAATTTAATATATGCGCACATTAGAAGGTATAGGCCCGTTTGTATACTCAATATTACAATTTGTTATCTGCTAGAAGAATGTGTTGAACACAATAAATACACAATATTTATTTTATGTTTTATAAGTGTTAGCATATCCTCAGCATAGTTGACCAAAAGTAATATCTGAGCGAAAGCGAGATTACTGTGCAGTGTGGGCGTTTACAAGGGACTTTGTCTTAGGTATATAATAAGACAGTACACATGTATGTCAATTCACCTACTGATCATCTTGTTTCTATAGCTAATTTACACACCTAGAAATAAGACGTGGCTATGCTGATGCTACATTGAAGGACAGTTAAAGAACTGTCTCTAACCACCGTAACCATGTACACTTGTGGGTGTGACATCACAACCTGATGTCACACCTGCTCTCCGTGTTGCCAGGCGAAATGCCTGGGAACCACAGCATAATGAGCAAAGTAGATTGTTAATTATGTGAAAAGTGCCCAAATAAAGGCAAAGACAGACAAACTTATTTGTGTAGGGAGGGGGGTCAAGGTTTTACCAGGATTGCCTCATCAGGCATCCTAAAGTTCTTAAGGGGTTATCAATGTGATCAAATTAGTTAGAGCTTATGTACTATGGGGGTCTGTGATTAGCAAAAATTAACATTATTTGTGTAGGGAGGGGGGTCAAGGTTTTACCAGGATTGCCTCATCAGGCATCCTAAAGTGCTTAAGGGGTTATCAATGTGATCAAATTAGTTAGAGCTTATGTACTATGGGGGTCTGTGATTAGCAAAAATTAACATTATCCCCTAATAACCCAAACCAACTCGAGAGGAGTTTGTCGATCCTAGATTAGAAGAATTTTCCCTGACAGTCGGGAACCTCCGCTGGTATAAAAAAAATTATGATTGAAAAAAACCCACTTATTTACACACCTGAAGGCCTCCCTGTGAATCAACGCTAGGTCTGGATGTGTTCTGGCTGTTGAGGCTGGTGACGTTGTGTATAGGGAGCGGTTTAGGCTTCTGGCGAGGAATGGCTACAGTGATGGGCGGCATGAGTTGTTGAACGTAAAACATCTGTTTGTTCTCCTTGTCCTGAGAAGCGTCGCCCACTGCCGCCAGTGTGGTCAGCGTCCACCAGGGGGCTTCCTGTGTAGACCAAAATAAGTGTGTAGTATGCCGCATTACTTATCAAGTCCACAATTCTAAAAGAAAACCTTTGTTTTAAAGTCCATAATTCTAAAATTGCAATTTTGCCTTCCATTACAGGAGAGGATATTGACTTTGCAATAGTCAACGGTATATATTTAACTATATTGGAAATTATGAAGTTTTGCATAAGTCGGGTGTTTTCAAATGATCATTGACTGCAGTGACAAAGAGGTATCGCAGCCTGGTTTCTACATCATATAGCGACTGCGTAATTACATCTAATTTTCATGAAAAAAATTCAAAACTAGGATATTTTCTCGGAACTCCTTCTGTAAGGTATTAATTAACATAAACCGATATTCTCACGCAAATGTAGAATTCTTACCTTGATTACCTCGTAATTTAATTCTTTCAGTGGACGTCTTGTTGTAGCTCTTGTTTTCCATGGTGGAGTGCTCGTAATCTCTGTGTTGCTCGACTGAAAGTTTTTTTTTCAAATTAGATAAGTTTGTTTAAAAAAAACTAAAATAACAGAGTACTCTAACACATTGTGCTGTCTGCTGAAAGGGGTGATTTCTCTCTATTCTTCTTCAGGGTAATAAAGGTAAGAAAGGCTTCATGTTTTTGATGTTTTCAATTATAATGTCGTCTACCTTGTTAATACAGTGGGGAAATGAGTTTAATGAGTCAACAATTACAAGTCCTTTACAGACTTTCTTAAGGTTCAGCTTTTCTCACTGCTTTTACACCACAAGGGTGGTGATCGAATCTATGAGATGAATTTAGGTAGAGATCTCAACCCTACACATTTACTGAGGTGTGAGTTCTCTTCGTTCCCACATTACATAGTCATTATGAGAAGGACTGGTCTTTGATATAGCAGTAAGTCTACCACTTCTGGGAATGGAGGAGAAACGTGGCTGCATACCACACCACATAGGCACATTAAATCTACCACTGCTGGTACAATTAAAAAAAGTGAAGAAGGCCTAAGTCTTATATGGGCAGTGGCTGATGCTTTAATATCGTCGCTTATCAAACTTTGAAACGGCCTCAGACATTATACTATTAAAAAAGAAAAGGTTCCAAAACGTCACAAACCTGTGCAAATAGTAGTTCTATCCTCGCTGCCAGGTGTCGCTGAAGGTCTTCACGACTTTGAAGTAATAACTCGGGAACACGGTCTGGCCTACATAAGGAGACCAGAATCAATCATACAAATCTCAACCCACACACATATATATACATGCATACACACATTCTCTACGGTGTGCAAGAAAACACATAATGCTAATATATCTATTCCTTACCCGACTCTGAGATGGGAATAAAGTATGAATGATCTAAAGACATGGGTTTATGTGAGAGCCGGCACCTCGGTATAAAGTTAAATGATCAGAATATTATCTTCCTAAATTATCAAGAGCTAAGAAAAGTATCTCCACACCACAAGTATGAGGGACCTCACTTGGTATCAGAACAAAAGTAGAAATATTTTCATGTGGAACATTCTGCCTCAGAGATCGAGGAAATGTGGGAAACATATTGATGTCAGCCGTGGCGTGGAGCTGAGGTTTGTGGGGAGCTTCAAATCACTGTTTTATTGGTGTAAATGAGGTTTAATGAATGCTTTGTTTCTATCAAGCATGGAAAGCTGCCACCTCTCATAAAGTATGAATTATTTAAAGAAATGTGGGTCTGAAGTGACAGGTGACACCTCAGTATAGAGTTAATTGACCAGCACATTAAGCTCTTAAACTATTAGGAGTTTAGATTGACTGGTTCCATGGCCAAATGAATAATAGGACTGGTATGGCCTGATTTGAAGTGACCTTGAACTTACGCTGGTTACTCAGTTATTAGCAGCGGTAGGGGAAACTAGCACCTCTCTCCTTCATGAGATTCCCACATAACTTATTTTCACGGTTTTAAAACCAATGACAATACAAAATAAAGTAATGGCAACCTTTCAAAAAATAAAAGGTAACCTATGAAAATGTTTCGTTAAATACTGAGAGATTTTGCCATGCCCCCAAGCGAATGACCGCGGCACCAGTGAAAAAACCAACAAGTATTGGTCAGGTAACAGCTCAATGCAATCCCACAATTCATTAGGTAAATGGCAGGCGATACCTGGCCTAATATGTGAGTACATAGGCCAGGCTTTCCGGCTTGAGTTTAGAAAGTCGTCTGCAGACTTTGGAATGCTTTGCCCGAAGAACTGAAAAGTGTGCCATCTAACATCTAAAAGTAACCTGGCAATGGTAAATACTACCAGCATTGTATAGTATAATATAGAAATATCCTGTGTAGAATCTCTTATGCAGACAACTCAATGTTAAGTTTGTAACAACATGAAACTGTTATCATATTGAATGATATTTTTCACTGTCCACACATCATGTCCCATCTACCTCATTTATTCATCTACTTATTTTCCCTGTATCTCTGTGACTGACTGGTAACAAGACTTGACTTGTAAACTGTCCTGATGTAGCCATTTGCCTCAAAGGAAGACCACCAACCTCGGTGAAATTACTGCAATAAACTAATGATAAAAAAAGACTATAGGTACTAACGCCTTGTTTTTGCGGCCACGTCGCTTCGTCTTGGTCTCTTTGGGCGTCATCAGCAACTTGAAGGCGTCCGCCGCGTCATGCTTCACGTCGGCCACACCAGGGGGCGCCCCGCCACCGGCCGCCGTCCGCTGGTGTTCGGCGAGAGACGAGGACAGAGCTATGGCCAGCGCCGTGTCCGCATCCACATGCCTGAAGTACAAGGATTTCAGGGATGTCAGAAAAAAAATTAAGAATACGAGGGAGATACACTTCTATACAGAACCGAAAAAAAAGAAAAAAAGGGTAATAAAAGGAAAGTATTTTGTTAGGTGGCTGCCTCATAGAAACTTAGAAAACGTGGAAAACCTGCATAGGACTGAGGGTCTGTGGAGAGATTAGAACCACTCTCTTATTGGTGTGAATGAGGCTCAATCAATATAGTCTTCGTATTAAACAAAGAAAATGGATTCTATATACTGAGGATGATAATATGGATCTCGGTGGAAAAGTGGAAAGCTATCATTTTAGGAAATGAGTCGTTTATTATTGTCAAAATTCCGGGAGTTAATTCTGTATTATTGGCCAATGAAATGGACACACCATCGTGTTCATAAGTATTCATATAATCGAATAGTTAATAAAAAATGGTTGTTTAGCCTTGTAAAACCATTACATAAACCAATCAAATTCCATGCACTAGCTCTTAACGAGAATCATGAAGGATATGATATTCATATAGCTATGGTATAATAGCATTTAAAGATATATTGAGCATACGAAAATTGTGAAAAGTGATGACAGTTTAAATCCAGGTTTGTATTTTAGAAGCTACTCTCGTATGTGACCGCAGACCATATTGTGCCCAGTCTAGCAGTGCAGGTCAATGGAGATTTGATAAAACAGGTCTTACGTTTGTGGTGTTGTCAATTCTGGACCATCATTTCTGGACTGCTTCTTTCTTGAATTCTTTGACCGATTCGCTCTAAAAAGATTGAAACACCATTAAACTAATACAATTTTGTGGATTTATTTCAGTTAATTCTGTCTAATGATTACAAATATTTTATAAACAGTTAGAGAGACTTGTCTCTTTCGAAAGGCTGATTGTATCTTTCTTTGGAATAGTCACAAACAACATTTTCATGCTGGTACATTTCCCGAGCACTTTCTTCTATTTTCCTGTACCCTGCGACAGTTTAACAGGATATGCTAAACTGTCACGGGTCAACTTCACCTGTTCACTACAACTTAAACTCCCCACAGTCTCTCTTCCTATTCACAGTCGAATGAATATTGTGCAATTTCTTTATTTCCAGTTCCAGTCAGATTGTCATTTGAACATTGTGAATTCATTCACTAGACAGACCTATCATATCAGTGTGGAGAATTTTCACTGTAACGGGATGCAACTTCAGAGCTTTCTTCCCTGAGAGACAGACAGACAGTACCTGGCTGTGGACGGCGTGGGCACAGGAAAGACGCCAACTGTAACCACCACACAGGCAGACAGTGCCTGGTGGTGGACAGGGGGCACAGGGATCATGCTGGTTGCCAGTTGTAAATGAGAGATGGGCAGGTCGTACCTAGTGGTGGACAGCGGGGATGTGGGGAGCATGCCAGCCGCCAATTGTAACTGAGAGAAGGGCAGACAGTACTTGGTGGTGGATGGCAGAGATGCAGGGAGTATGCCAACTACCAGTTGTAAATGAGAGCTGAGGAGGCCATACCTGGTGGTGGCCGGCAGGAACGTGGGGAGCATGCCAGCCGCCAATTGTAACTGAGAGAAGGGCAGACAGTACCTGGTGGTGGATGACGGGGATGCAGGGAGTATGCCAACCACCAACTACCAAGCTCGGTGGCCAAGTGGTAGGGTGTTCGCCTCGAGCATGGGAGGTTGTGGGTTCAAACCCCGGTCGGGTCATCCCAAAGACTTACACAAAAATGGTACCCACTGCCCATTCTATTTAACACCCGCCATTAGAATGAGGAGTAGGGGCAAGGGCCCGAGTGGAAGAACGGCTCTATAGCCGAATTCAGTGATTGTGAACACACAATATTCCCTAATAAAACTTGCCCAAAAAAAAAACCAAAAAAAAAACCAGCTGTAAATGAGAGATGGGCAGGCCGTACCTGGTGGTGGACAGTAGAGGCACGGAGAACACGCCAGCCCCCAGTAGTAACTGAGAGATTGGCAGATATTACCTGGTGGTGGATGGCGGGGGTGCGGGGAGCACGCCGACCACCAACTGTAACTGAGAGATGGACAGACTACCTGGTGGTAGACGGCGGGGGCACGGGAAACAAGCTGACCACCAACTGTAACTGAGAAACAGGCAGACTGTACCTGGTGGTGGACGGCGCGGGCGCAGGAAGCACGCCAGCCGCCAGCTGTAACTTGTACTCCTCCTCCTGCTGCCGGACTCGCTCCTGGAGAAGTCCCACGGACACGTCCAGCGCCCGCGCACACTGCTTCAAATGAGTCCGCCTCGACTAGAAAGAAAGGCACACATGTATCTATTAGACCTTTTTCCACTCTAACATAAGAGTGTAATACAGCAGATAGTATATGAATTGCTTACAACAAAATAAAATGTATGTGAATAATTTTTTTAATTCAGAAGTAGTCTTTCAGTCAGGAATTCTATAACATGAAGCTGTAAGCTCATTGGATTGTAGTCCACGAATGTATATGCCCTGACATAACGTCTAGTGTCTAGAATACTGAACTGTTGTACTTGTAAGTAACCTTGTAAGTAAACTATAACTTACGTTCTGAGTTTGTAATGGTTTCCCACACAGTGGACAGTCTAACACCTTCTGTTGAGCTTTCTTCAGTGCAGCCTCTTGTTCCTTTTTTTGCTTTTCACTCTAGAGGCAAAACAAGATTATGAGAGAAACATGTTGGGCAGGTAGTACTTTGCCTCACGCTGTCGAACAAATGACACAAAAACCTATAACAGAAACTTTGTCACATTCATAGGCTATGATAAGCTTCCATCCGAATCGGACTCTTCAGGCATCTTATGGTTAGGCTGTATCAATGCATATGACATTGGCACGTCTAGTGGGTGATACACTTTGTGTAGGCCTTAAAACGTTGTTAAAGGTATAAAATGAGGAAAAGCAACACTGACAAAAGGTAAAGATAATATATTTTCTCGCAAGGAGGTGGTCTGCGGCCTCAGGAAATTGAAGTAAAAAATACAACGGTAAATCATAGGTAATTTGTGTAACAAGCTGGTGTGAGATGGATCGAATTTTAACTGTCTATTAACTTGACATCTTGTTGAAGATAACTGAAGTTTTCACTGCTCCACAGCTGTTCCAGTCCATGAACAAACAAAGCAAGAGAAATTCAATGTTTTCGAAAATTTCGATCCCTCTCCTCCTTAACTTTTAACACAAAAGAACAAAGAAGGACTCTGTATAAAATTTCCAAAGTCTTTGATCTCCCTCAGTTCGTATGGCTTTATGGATGATAATCATAGTCTTGGCAATATGTTTTTTTTTAATTTTAGCTTTTCACAAAATCAGCTCCGGCTTCAATAGTACACAGAATTAGCCTACCCGATCGACACAGAAGTTGACGTGTTGAGAGCGGCGGTGTGAATTGAGCTCTGAGAGGTCTCGCTGACAGATGTGACACGCGTCATCGTCCGCGCGCTGAGGGGAAGCTCCTCGGGAGGCGGTCGCTCCTCGCCCGGCCGTCTCCGCCCGCCCGCCCCTCTCCGCCCGCCCGCCCCTCTCCGCCCGCCCGGCCCGCCCCGCGCTCCCCGCCGACACGGTCCCGTCTATGCAGGCGTTAACGTGCGCGGTGCGGTCGTCCGCCGTCAGGGCTGTCATGTCTGCCTGACACACCTGGCAGTAGATATACTGCTCCTCACCTGAACAAATAAAACACATGAGATCTATATTCAAGATGTGACTAGGTGTTAATTATTTCAAAGCTACCGAAAAAAACAACAAACAAGAAAACAACAACAAAAAATATACATGAGGTGTTATGTGCTGGGATGTCAGCTGAGTTCAGGGGAAAAACGTGGAAATATTTTTCATATGGAATTCACTGCCACAGAGAGACTGCGAATTTTTTTTAAATACATAAGTATTGTCATGGAGTGGGGCTGAGGGTCTATGGGGAGTTCTAACCACAGCTCTATTGTCACGAATGAGGCTCAATTAATATCAATTTTGTTTTAAACAAGGAAAATTTATTTTATAGATTGAAAATGAAAAAAAGCGGACTTCCATGGAAAAATGAAAAGCTGCCATATCAGTTGAAAAAAGATATCGTACTCTTATATACTGTGAACTTAGGCACCTTTGCAGTTGATATAGATCTGCACTGTTAATCGGTTACAAATATGAAAAGCAAGTTGCTCTAAGTGCTAATGATCTTTCGTCTAGACAATTTTCCCGAGATAGGCAAGAACTACCATACACCAGTTTCATGTTGGGATGAAAATTCTCCTATAAATTGGAAGCCAAAGTTAAAATTCTGCAGTAGAACAGAGCATTTTCAGTGAGAAATCAGTATGTCAAATATCATAAATGTACTTTTTGCACATATATAAAGAATCCCAAATAAAACAGTTGAATAAACGAGGTTCTATAATACCAAAAAGTTTAATGGATGCTCTTCACAGATACCAGTCTACTACCTACTCAATCACCATACTAAATCTAGATTCAGGAAAAAAGAAATAGAACTAGATCCAGAGGAAGGCAATAATAGTGAAACTAACCATCAGGTCAGAACAAGTTCTCTTATATAGGATATCCTCCAACTCGTTAAAATAATGAGTAATTCACGACTGTTTATGTAGAATTACACTTACTTGGTTTTCGTTTGTCGTGTTTTTTTTGTCTCTCCGTGCTTCTTGTATTTGAGCCAGGTTCGCCTTGCTTGAAATTAAAGCGATTATGAAGACATTTCTTTATATGCTCTGTGTCTTTCTGATCTATTTCCTCCCCACATATATTGCAGTCTTTCAGGTTTGGTCTTTCATTGCCTTCTTCTACAGTTTCTATGGGAAGTTGTATCAATTTGTTATCTTCGTTGATTTTCTGGGAAACACTCGTCTCTTTGGCTGTTGTAGCTGTCTTTCTATGTGTTTCCTTAACCTGAGCTGATTTCTTTTGGGGGTTGTCACATGATGGTTTTACTCGACCACTTTCAGGCCGGTCCTCGTCTTCTTTAGATGAAATAAGTGAGGTTTTTAAAGCAGTTTTTCCTTTCCTGGACCGATTCAGTGTTTTCTGTGCAAGTGCTTTATACGGAGTAAAACCACTAGAAAAGTCACTTGTTTGATCCAAAGATGCAGCGGAGCTGAAGATTTCTCCAATGTCAAATTTTGGTTTCCGACTACGTGACAGCTTCAACTTGTTGGTCTTTTTCTCCTTACACGTTTCATTCTTCGATGATTCGGTCTCTTTTCTATTCGCATCTATACTGCTGCTGTTGCTTTCGGGCAAGGACGATGTTTGGGGATGGATCGATGAGGATGGTTTACAAATTCTGAGTCTTGAGGAGGTTGTCCTGGATTGATTTGGTTCTGACGTTGACACCTCTATCTCCTCGTCAGATTCAACTGTCAATTTTTCAGAAGAAGTCTTGGTTTTAGGCTCTATAGTGCCTAACCTCCCTCCTCTTCGCTGTCTGTTAGACATCTTCCTTTAACTTTAGCCTAATTATTTTGAATTTGTGATACACGCAATATATGATAACATATCATACAAGTCCCGTTACTGAAGTTAAAACTTCATCGACTTATTTCTCATCCAATTCATGTTTTCTCTGCTCTTCTTCAGCTATTTTATTGATCCGTCTTTGTCTGATCTGCTCAGTTCTTATGCGTCGATCTGCGATTTGTTGGTCCCATGTCTTGACCTGTTGAAGAATGTTGTGATTGTCCCGGTCCACTGTTTGTCTGAAAACCATGATTTTTACATTGAAAAGTTATAAACAACTAAAAGTTTATATGCTTGCCATGATATCGAGGACAACCAATGTAGAAAATATTTTCCATATTATAAACAAAGTCAATGCATTTCGCTATTGATTGCCCAATTTCTACGTAACTTATAAGTATAATCTAAAATTTCTTTTTATAAATATAAATCCATGGGGCCATCCATGAAGTGCCTACGAACTGATGGGGTTGGGAGCGGTAGTGATATTGGAAATTGTGCGCATGACCCTTCTTTGTGCTATTTTGCACAAGATTGGGAATTTCCGAAATTCTGCGTACAGTACGTGTATATTTTATGGATGACCCCATGCATGTCTTCTAAAGTTCTTGAAAATTCCATGTGCAATATTGTAAGTGCTTAATTCTTTTGGATAGAGTTGTACATTCACGCATTAATGAGTACTAAAGAAATGGGATGAGGGTACCGTTAAACTAATCTAGATTCTCTGCAGCAATGTCTGATCATATAACTATAAGTGTGAGTCGAGGTAGGGGTCCTGGCACAGTTGAAGCCAGTGTGTTACATTGCGATGCCAGTGAATAACTCTGCACTGCATATTACGTATCATTATTCAAGGTAAACTCAGGTTAAATATGATAAACTATAGTTAGAAGACGACGTCATAGACGGAACTTCATAGATATCTATAAGTTATAACTTATAAATCCCGAATATTAAATCCCAATTTAGGGGTTTTATGATATTGATAGTAACTGAGAATCAACTCTGGACATGCTTATCTCTTTAGAATGAATGGATACAGGTGATTTAGGACCGTCCATAAATGACGTCGAGCTGCAGGGGGGTCGCAGGTAAGACTTCGATTTAAAAACATAATTTGGGGGGGGGGGGGGGGGGCTGGTGCAGAAATGGCCCAATATAGAATGACGTAATCTATGAATGGTCACTTATGGTGATAGATATGAAAAGTTACCACTTTCTTTAATAGCACAATTACTTTTACTCACTTTGTAAGTTTGTTTTAAGTCAAGGTCTCTATATTCTCTAGATCTAGATCTAGATCTACTCACAGTTTGTAATACAAATATCCGAAGGTCCAGATGACACCCGCCGCAGTGAACACGTTTCGCCACTTGAACGCCGCAGTTCCTCGAGAATATCCTTCTCTTTTTATTTTTCCTATATCTCTTCCCTCAGGCATGTCGATTCTCTTGTCATGGCAGTTTCTCTCAAATTTCTGCTGAAATTGGTCCCTTTTAACCACAATGTCAAAGTCAACAACTGCATGTGTTGGTCTTCCGTCAATGCCGCCAGGGTACTCTTGCAAGGTAACGTATATTGAATTTTACCTTCTCCATACAACACTAGTCGTGGAAAATGGTGTGCCGGGCCAAATACAGATAAGATTACACTCTCTGCGTGTAAACATGAGATAAGAATGCTTCATTTAATATTCAAATATAGTATATCTGAATGGCTTCAGTGACTTAAATTGTTCTGAATGACATGGTTTCTAACCATCCGGTATACCTCTTTGCGCCTGAATTTATTTATAGTTCTAGCATTAACCACCAGGACCGGTGAGTTTAATCTGGTACCCTGTCCCGAGACAGGGTCTACACTGGCCACCAGAGCAGACGTTTGCTTAGTCTCTTTCAGGACCGCTTGAGGCGCACGGAGCACGCTGGAAAGTGTTTGATTTGTACCACAGAGTAGGGAGATATTTTACTCTGTGTTTGTACTCAATGTGTTTGTTTTTATTAATCTAATGACGAAACACAGAGGTGAGACCCCTCTTCCTCAGCCTATAAAAACTGGAATAACCCATATGCATGTGGAAGTCTTTGGTCATTAGCCTACATCATGATCAACTGATCATTTGTTCTGATTTATTGATTGTTAAAATTGATTTCTTGGTTTTAGCGGGGGGGGGGGGGGGGGGGGGGGGGTTCTGATTTTCCTAGTAATCAGTTCTTCGTATGTCTTTTCAGATGGTGTTCATTGCTGAATATAAGTAAACGGAATAAATTCATATTTAGTCATGGTAGATATTTACATGTCATGGGGTCTTTTAGAATTAACTGTCAACTAGGTGTAGCTTTAAATGGCCTCTTCTAGTTCTACCGGGCTGCCCTACACATCGACAGGCATGGCTCTTTACTATCATGCAGAAAACACCCATTCCACGGCCCTTGGAAAACAAGCTCTTCCACCGGGCCACTTAACCATTACTGACTATTTTGTACCTGTTGGACACATCAGCCTTCTGGGCGAGGCCGACGGGCCCGGCGCTATCCAGGTAGGCGCAGACAGCGATGAGATGATGAGGTAGGAGAGGAGGCGCACACGTGGGTCGACGACTGGTCGGCCCCTCGCGCGACAGCGATCGCGAGAGGCAAGTCGAAGGCGGTGTGGTGCCAAAATTGGTTACCCTGCCATAAGTGGTAATTATCGCCCACCCAATGTGCGAATGCGTCTTTCACATGCTCTTCCAGTCAGATTTCACGGACTATCTGACGTACTACTATTTTGATGTGATTTTAATGTAAATAAATGAAAAGAGTAGTATTTAGACATGAGAATTACATGTCGTGATATGCTTAATTTCGGCAAATTTCATCACTGCGCATGTTTGCGCATGCGCACAAGATACTAGTGACCGATAATTAACACTTATGGCAGGGTAACCAATTTTGGCACCACAGCGGCCGTAGTCCGAGAGACTTTGACTGACTAGCGGACACCGCTTCACAGTCAGGGCCTCTCGGACTAGCCTAAGCGGCCGTTGCGCCGCCGGTGAGAGCGCCCCAGGAGCGGGCGCCGGAAGCGTAGTTTCTCCGGGACCCCGGGGCCGGGAGGCAGTCCGCCAGGTGCTGCCGGAACATCACAATTTGCCGGGGCGAGGGATCGAGGGGTGGGACCCCGCGATCGAGGCAGAAGCGAAAGTAGAGGCGGGTTTGCTTCTCGTGCTCTGACAAAAGTTATTCCAATAGGTTCTGTGGGCCGTCAGACCTTCGCCTTTCTCCATTTCTATAAAGAACCGTGCATGATGGCAAAATGTCTGTAGAAATACGTTCAAAAATAACTTGGAAAGATGTATATCTATTCAGGACGGTGAGATCCCTCATGCTTTGAGAGCTATATGCAGCTGCCGCCATTTTGTGGGGGCGGGGGCAGGGCGCCTGATGTTGGGCAGGTGCCCCTTCCAGTGGAAGAAGCGAGTTTTTAGAATGTGCTCGTACTCCTTATATATTTTGCCTAAAGGTTAGAGTGGTCACACACAGACTTCCAGCATGCTGCAAAAAACTATCCTTTCACTATCTGCATGCTATTCACAGTGACATTAGGAAAGGAGCAGGGTGCCAGTGTCTCAGGATCTCAGGACCTTAGAGGTGCCCGGCTGATCATGACCAATCACTCAAGAACAAAATACCTTGTTGACTTACTGGTGCTTGATATGTTTGGATCCTAGACTCAGGCAGTTGCAGAAAGAGCAAGTTGACTGCGTGTAAATGGGTTACAGAAAAAAAATCCATAGATTGAATGTCACCCAAACCTTTTAATTGTTATCCATTTCCAATTACTCACTGATTTATCAATGAACAACATACCATTTGTTTCTAGTTATAAAAATATATACGTCCAGAAAATGGCGAATTAGTGGCCACATTCCGTCGAAACTGTGTCTAACTTCCGTCAGTGCAGTTGAGTAGAATCATTACTTAATTCAAGGGGAATATTACAGGAAAAGACCCCTCCCCCAATAAAGCCGAAATAAACTTCCTCAGGACTAATTTGGCATATGGCCCATTATCGAACCAGGAAAGTGTTTTCTAGTCAGGAAATACAGCAAGAACGCCAAAGAAGAATGAAACTTTGGGCTGTTAAATTACAATATTATTCATGGTCATTCTTTTGTTTCGAAAAGGTAAGTTTCATATATATATATATATATATATAAAATAAACTGGCGTAGGAGTATAAGCTTTGTTCTCACACTAATACGTTGATATCCAAAGTGTCTTCTCCTCTATGGCTACTCTACAATGTTGCTAACTTTATTATGCTACAACTGCATGTCAACTCAAGTGTTTTGCGTATGTACGTAAAATATACAATGTGAATCTCTTTCGGCCTACACATATTTTCTGGGTATTTCTCGGCATCTGTTTGAGGAATGGAATTTGGTTTCTGCTATTGATGTAATTACTGCGAGCTTTGCCAGAGAACAGATTGTATTGGTTATATATACTAGATGGCGCCACCACCCATATCGGTAAGGTTTCCCATCAAAAGCAGTATCACCCTAGTCGTAAGGCGTTATACCGGTCGTATTCCAGATTCGGTCCACAACATGAGCGGTTATACTTTCAGGATATAATCACAGTCTTTTGTCTGACACCTCACATTCCGATGAGGGAGATGGAATTATGAAATCGGAACAGGTTGCTTATAGGTCCTCCTAGACTGCCCCCCCCCCCCCCCCCCCCCTGTATCCTATGGTTACCCCTCCACCTACCTCACCGTCCTCGAGGGGGTACATAGACCAGTCACACTGCATAATACTTACTCTTCATTTTCTTTAATTATGAATGCCCATAATCAAAGAATTGAGCATGCCTATGGTCCTCCTTGCTTTTCTGCTCTAAAGAAATTATCCGCTTGAGCTATATTGAGGATAAAACCCCTCTTCAATTTTCAAATGCAAACCATTAAATAGGACAGTGTATTTTCAGTCTTGTTATGTTATCATACTCTCTATTCGATATTTCTCCAGTGACGAATTCGATTTATTTGAAACATATAAGAGTTAGCCACACGCACTGGAATTTCCTGGTGACATTTCAAATTATTAGACCATGTCCTATATCCCTCGATTTGGAACAAACCAACAACAGAAATTTGCTGATTCAACACTTTACCTCGGGGTCTGTATATATTTTCCATACACTGGCATGTCTTATATCATTCCAAGCCCTCCCAATTACATAATTACAACAACACAACACAATATCCCATTTGGATATACACACTTAATCCACACAAAACGAGGAATAAAACTCTATGTTTAGAAATAATGCAATGTCCTATATTGGCCTGCGTGGCCTAGGAATATATATATATACATGTACTAGAAATAGAGGGACTCCTTTACATGTGTCCAGAAAGTAGTTGGCTTGAACCGTCGTGCACTTGGGCTGTAGTGTCAATTTTGGGATCAAGTGGTACATTATTTGTAGACCAAACAGAATATCATGACGACGACCGCCAGATTAAAGTCATTTTGATCTCTGCCTTGAAAGCTTAATCCCAAAGTCGACGGGAGAACGAGGCGTAAACAAGACGAACGCTTAAAGTAACTTATGACGTCAATAGCAATGTCGTCATTCGACCTCAACCAATGAGAAGCGAGGAAACCCCGGAGCCGGCAGGCAGTGGAAACTTCCCAAACTCCGGAACAGTCCATCCGTGACCCCACAGTCCCAGCCCAACTCAAGTTTTCAATATCTTCCCTGTGTCCCAATCTTATCTATGGTTAATATTGAGTTTAATCAATAAAAGTACGTCATTATATGCATGGTCATTAAGTCGGTGATAAAAAAAAACATGGGTGAATTAGTGCCTTTTCAGGGAAACCACTGAGTCACTGAGAGTCCTCTCTCAGCTGTTTACTCCGTCGGCGCCAGGATCGTGTCACGTGATCGGGGTCAGAGGTCATTCGGGCGACAAAACAGGTCGGGCGTCGATGGGCGCTTCATTCAGTTCGCGCTTCTCGCGTGCGACGTACGTCCGTACAACCGACAACCACACACACACTCTCCACCACTTCTCAGGAAGAGAAACCTCCCCCAGGGAATTTTTACCTCGGACTCCGCAGCTGATCAAACCACAACCCAACACTACTTCCACCTCCGATGGCTGAAACTTACTTCTCTTGTGCGGATGACACCGAATTACTTGATCAAATCGTGCCGGACCAAGACTCCGTTTTCCTCTCCCCCAGAGACACAGGGGAGGCTTCTTGGCCTCCGACCTTCATAGAAGTAAGTTTATTGATTGTTTGTTTAATTAGATTATATATAGTCATATAATTAGGGCACCCACACCCCAACATTATCATCTTGACCCACATGCTAATGCCCAATAGATTTGTCATCGGGTAATCCACTTTGATTTAATCCAAATCAGCTTGCTACCATAAGCCATGAGTTTACAGGAAAAAGAGAGACTAGGAGAAAAGCAACTTATATGACTTCATAGTGTCATGATTTTGAGAGTGACATATTGATTGGTGTTGACATAAAAGACCTTAGCCTAGCATATATCACCAAAGAGTGGACACAATCACTGATAGGTTCATGATTTATATCAGACAGACTTCATTTAAGTAAGATAAATTTGATAACAAATCTTTATTTAATCAGCTAGAGCTACAAAAATTGTTCAACCACTTGAAACCATCCAAGTGCTTTCTCAGAGGTTCCATAGCTACACACCGCTACCGTCCGGACCACACCGTTAAGTGTGGGATATCCCATCGCTCGCATAGAATTCTATTTCACAACAGACATATGTATTATACATGTATATCTATGAATTAATCAACTTGGGCATTTCACTGTTGGCCTCGCCAATGGATATTAGGATTGAACTTATTAGGCTTTGAACCACATGGAGGTTGTTGCATCATTCAGTTATCTCGGTATCACCAATGACGTCATTCAGAGAACACACACCATACTTATCTAAAATCCGGTAATGGGCTGCCGGTCTATTGGTTAGACTTACCACGCGTAATTCACCGATGATACTCAGCCAATCGAGCCTAATATGTGACGGGGGGAGCATTTTTTAAGTAAACACTCCACTCATCTCATGTTCACACGGACGATCGAAAGGCAGAGGAGTTTTCCCTCGCTATAGTTTGGATCTCTTCCAAGTAAACATGAGTGTCAATATACGTCACGAGGAACTTTCTTTCCGCAAGGTAGCGCATGCATCATGGCGTGACGGGCTTCTGCGTTGTAGATCGGTCCTCTGTCCCAAACTCCCACCTGCCCACCCTCTCCCCGCTGCCCCCAACTCCCACCCTCTCCCCATTGACATATCTGGCCCCCTTCCCTCCCCTCACCCCCTACCCCACCTCTCCCCACCCTCGGCCCGCGCCACAAGTGCATGCGGTAGTGCAGTACCCTCTTGATCACTCTGTACATGTACATGTATATCACATCTGAACCGCTTAAAAAATAACAAAGGTGGTTTAACGTAGATGGGTAATGTTATATGTTCATAATTTCTACCATGTTCATGCTATCAAGGACCTTTTAAATACAAATGATTCTTCCAATTCAAACGCGTACTTGATTATTGCAAGCTTATATCGAAGCGACATCACCTGTGGATTTTAAGTTGATGTTTTGACCACTTTAAACCATACAGTGGTCACATAGAGGTGAACATGTCTTTGGTCAATAGTGTTATAACAATACTTCTGCCTGACGGATGTTACTTATTGACTTTGTAGTCATATTGACCGCGAACCAGATGTGTGTTCAAACTGATCGATCCCTTTCCTCCGCGTATTGTCCGCAGTTGGGTAGTGCACAGACTCGACGCTGAATTGATCCCAAATACCCGAATTTTATAACAGATGCGATATGCTAACAATAGATAAGACGTAGATCCCATTAGGGTCAGGCAAGGACATTAGTTTAAGCTCCCTGATCCCTGATAACAAATACCAATCAGGAAACCTTGTTTTCCGTAAGGCCTGCACATGGCAGTGAAGTTCGGCTCAGATGCGCAATACGCCCTCCAGTAATGTGTCGTGTGCAAATACGGCGACGGTAGTTTCGTATCTCCTTCATAATACGCAGTTAACTCTCTCCTCGTTCACGCTCCAAGCAGAGGCTTCACCCCTTGGCCGCATTCCCTGAACCACAGTGAATGGAATATTATGTGGGGGGAGCACTGGTGTTTCCATTCATGGTTTTCTGTTGGTGAACATCTTTACTGTAATGTGATATATAGAGAACTGCGAGGCCGACACTCATATACAGACTCCAAAGTAATATATATTTAATAATTGGAAATATATTTTGGAAAAAATTAACTTACAGAAGTATAGGCCTAATAAACTATTGAATTTAGAGAAAAAGAGAAAGAATGTTTGTAACCTGA
Organism: Alentia gelatinosa; assembly: GCA_950022655.1. Taxonomy (NCBI): domain Eukaryota; kingdom Metazoa; phylum Annelida; class Polychaeta; order Phyllodocida; family Polynoidae; genus Alentia; species Alentia gelatinosa. Next base: position 52,405,239 of record OX465586.1, read on the forward strand.
TAACCTAACACAATTAAAAGAAACTGCTTAAGACAATGAATTTCTATTAAAGTCAGAATAACCCCATGCAATGACAATATTGAGGGAATGTTTTATATCTGGCGTTTGAGAAAAGTACCGATAACGTTTTACAATAATCAGAAGGCAACCTCCGGCGAAGGTTACCTCTGCGCTGTCTGTAACCTCCACACACAGGAAGGGGCGCAGAGCGCGTACACATGTTCCGTCGCTGGCAAGGCGCCAGGGCCCGCTTCTCATTCATGTTGACCGCCACCACAGCTGTCAGAGTGAGGCTCGAGACTCACCAATCACGTGCAAATATGTATATAACGTAGACGCTGACCCGCCCAGTGCACACCAGCGGATCCGGAAATGGAGCACCGAGCATGCACAGACATCCAACTTTTTGTTTTATTATTGCTTCTCTTTTTTTCTCTTTTTTTTTTAATGACAAATATTGATATTTTGGGTCTTCTTATTAGGTCTATGTTTATGATGATTTTGCTTTATAGATAAGTCGACTTTTCCAAGGAAATCCTTGTCTCTATTTTCAGTTTATACAATTTTGTTTTTCTTGTATAAATTAGTATGAATATATCCGAATTCACGCTAATAATACAGTGGTTTGACCCACCACACCCTGAGCCCTATTCCATGGCCAACAGTGATATGTTTTCCATGTTTTCATAGTCTCTTTGAGTGGATTCCACATGATTTCCATTTTTTCCCCCTGAGCCTAATATATCCATTACATCGCTTTGACAGAATCTAAACGTCACTCAATTTCATATGATTGTTTGCATGGCCTCCATTGTCTTCCACTACAGATTCCACAAAGACAACTCAAGCCATATAAACAATTGTATGAAATTTCATGATATATATATATACTAATCGTTCTGCATCTTTATTGCCAGGTTAAAACAAACAAAGAAAAACTCCTTGGAGCGAAATCTCGACCGCCCCCCTCCGAGGCGAGCAGCCCTCCGGCCAAACAGGCCCGAAGAAGTAGTCTCTCGGTGGTCGACGAATTCTTCGGCGATGATTATCTCACGTCAATGGATCCCAAGAATAATGGCTTCCTCACCAAAATCATCCAGGCCGCCCTCCAGTCCGAAACCAGCTTCCGTGTCCGTCCTGATGATATGTTGCAAAACCCTGCAAATGCAGCCGACGTGACAACGGGCTTGCCGTGCACCGCAGTGTCCGCTCAAACTTCCCCAATACTGATGTCCTCAGAGCATCGTCTCGACGACGGCGAAGACATGCGCTTCGATCTCCTCGGCGAGGGTGGCGCCCCAAGCGTGCGGCGCCAGAGCCTCTCCCTTGTGGATGAGCTGCTTGGTCCACTGCCCCAACCGGTGGGGCTGGCAACGGACCCCAGCTACAGCAGCCTCCCAAAAAACCCCACCCCCAAGCTGGGCAGTGTGGGCAGTAGTCCTGCAGGATCCTTCGACAGCCATGACAGCTGCAGTCAGAGCAGCAACAGCGCTGATGAAGGTCATTTCGACCTTGATGGCCCCTTGGTGGTCGGCGACATGTGGAGCGACCTCACCAAGTCCATGGGGCTGGTCAGTGGGGACCCCCGCCACAACCAGCAGCATCTCCCGGAGGACATGGGTTGCAGCCCCGCTGTGCCCACCTTCGGCGCGTCTTCACAGATAGGAGACAGCGTGCACGTGGAGACCAACCCTTCACCGGTCATCAAGTTGGAGCGGGAAGACCCTGGAGAACTCTCCCCATGTGGCTTCTCCCAGCTCAGCGCCAGGGCAAACCTCTCAGCCTTTGGTGCAGAGAACTTCGGCTCCAATGTCAGCATCAAGTCAGAAGCCTCCACTTCAGGAGGTCAATGCCTAGAGGCGACATCCATGTCCTCAGGCTTCCCCATCCGCCCCAGCTACTTGGAGCTTGGACCTCGGGTGACAGGGTTGTCGATGATGCTCTCAGAAGTATCGCCATCTGCGTCGGCTGGAACAATGACACCACAGCACAGTCCCTGCCAACTGGTACCCCAGCAGCAGATCCCTTCTCCGAGTCCAGTCCACACACAGCTGACGTCTCCCGGGTTCTTGATGCCGCCGACGCCTCCAGGGTCCCAGCCTTGCTCCCCGGCAGCCGTGCGCCACCAGCCGTCGCCCACGTCCAACCCTCCACCTCCCTACCCGGGCACTGCCCCTGCAACGACCGGAGTGGCAGCCGGCACGACCATAACCACGCCGATCAACCTGATCCCCGTGCCCGTCGCCGGAATGTCCAATTTGTCTCAGCAGTCCGTGCAGCCAGCGTCCCGCCAGGTGTCGTCAGTGAGGCCCATCCAGCCGCGTCCTGCGCAGCCGCATAAAGCTCCCCGCAACACGCATCCGGGATGTACCACCATCCGCTACAACCGCAAGAACAACCCCGAGCTGGAGAAGCGACGAATCCACTTCTGTGACTTCCCCAGTAAGTTTGCCATTCCTATGTAATTTACAACGGGGGCCATCTATAAAGTATTGAGCACTAAAGGGGGTGGGGTGGGGCACGCTCCTTCTCAATTCTATTGCGTACAAGAATGATTTGGGGGAGGGGGTCAAAATGTTCAGAAATTTTGTGTACATACCTCATGGATGGCCCCACAGTATCTATGAAGATAGCTCTGTACCAGTAGACAACTTTCCGTTGAAATTATGATATAAGGTAATATTCATGTACATATATGTAAAATATTATATATATTTGTATATACAATGTGTATATGTGATATATATGTGTATATGTGCTCCCCGGCACATATATACATGTATATACACACATGCGTATATAGATTATATTTATTCATATATATATTTGTATATATATATATATATATATATATATATATATATATATATATATATATATATATATATATATACATGTATAGATAGATATAGATATATATATATAGAGATATATATGAAATGAGAGAGAAAAAAAAGTGAATTATCAGAGGCGAAAGGGAAAACCCCCAGAAAGATGTAGAAATAGTAAGAGAAGTAATCGCCTTTACCAGAATTGCCCGATGTAAATTGTCCATCGTTGTTCCGATTTATCATACAAAGGTCTCAACTAATGTATCTAGCAATGATGGTATAAATACATTAGTTATTCCCAACTTATTCAACCCATGAGAAGATGCTGGCCTGACTTGATGTTAAAGAGATAACTATGGGTTAGGCAATGTGATCTTACACCTATAGAATTCATAGGTAACCGGGAACGCAATACGATCAGTTGTAATTAGAAACCCTTATAGTGTATACATCTATTATTTAGTCTCATTACCATAATGATACCCATGTACGTGACATAAACCGCCGTCGTAGCTTCCGTTAATGGTTCGTTCATGTTTCTCTACCCGCATACTGATATATCAGTTATAACCACATACTTTGACATGGCCCAAGGGAGGTCACCTCTATACCATTACCATACATTTACATCCGATGCCGACGGGTACTATATGGGAGAATATATTCGTCCATTCATTAATCATACCCAAATTATACCTGCTCATTTATATACAGGTTTCCACTGCCTCAAGCAAAGTACACTTAATGAACACCGAAATTATTGCTATACCTCATTCATCTTGGATTGACCCCTCGTTATATATTTCATATTACTTTTTTTTCTAACGAAAAGATTAAAAGTGTATTTATATCACTTGGCCTGTGCTCAACAATAGGTTTAACAATAGAGTTCATTTGAACCTTGAAGCAGTACGCCAAAACTCAAAGAAAGGCATCTTGGTCTTAAGAAAATCCCATTGCTAGCGACTGCCATCATTCCGTCTCCTCATCATTGTAATTAACCTACGACGAGTGGTCTTTGTCCACGGATCCTGTCCTCTTACTTTGTAAACGTAACTGCCCCCGGCAGTATCCTGCGACAACCCGACTGGAGATGAAGATAACGTTCAGCACGGACGAGCTATGGCCCTGAGGCAAGGGAGGTGTATGTGTGTAGGACGTGAGAGATGGTGTAGTTAGGGACGAGCAATTGTGTTGATATATTTACATGCTTTATCCACCTGATACAAAGTGTCCATAGAAAACACATAGGGGTCGTGTTTCACCATACCCTGAGCATACAGATATACCCACCTGATACAAACACATAGGGATTGTGTATTACCTTACCCGGAGCATACAGATATACCCACATAATATAAAGTGTCCATAGAAAACACGTAGGGAGTGTGTATCCACATACCCAGAGCATACGAAACCAAAAAATAACTAATATCGGCATGCCACTTGTGAGGAAAAGGTGGATAATAAATACAATATATATTGGTTTCAGATAAAGGTTGTTGTATGCTCTTCGGAGTTGATTGCGCAATATCCTTTGATGCGCTCGAATGTTACAGCGCGTCAACTCCTCGGAGCATATGACCGCTTGATTTGAATCCTATCAATATCGTGTACGTATAGATGGACATCAACAGGTGGAGATTTAAAAGGTGTCCTTATTAAACTACAAATCCCCTGAGATATGAATATTCAATTTGAGAGGGTGGCCTGATGTGCGAGCACAGAATATCACACCATACACTGTGAGTCAGCTGCAATGGGGTTGATTATTTATGTTGGAAATCCATTTTGACCGCGCAACAGGATATAGGAAGGCACATAATTGTAGCCTTTCAGCGACACCAATTCAGCCAAAAAGTTTGGCTAATATGAATTCACCCACACAAAACACCATTGTCCAGTTTCTTTTGAAAACAATATTTGTGAGCAGCCTCAATTGATCCCTAAAGCTGCTATTCATCTCAACAGGATATAACGCCACTGTGCGCCGAGGCTAAGGTTACAAAGTGGTTTCTCTTTGATGGAATACAGTACAATCAAATGCCTTCATCATCACCACGTTAACCTTAAATAGAGCTTGTTAAAGTTCCTGAAGCCAACGGCCGACCCACTGGCATACTTCTCCCTCATTTCCTCGGTGTAGGTTACAAGGGCAATATATGTTGTCCCTGAGGCATGACTTGTGCTTGGAGACGAGTGGGGCAATATGGGCTCATGGATGGTGTAGCGTATCGGCTTGGAGAGTGTGGAGTTGGGTGTTTGATCGTCCGCTTAGAGCGGGCCACGTCACCGGGTCAGGAATGTTTGACTGTTACCGGCTTATGTGAGACACTGTGCTTTATACTCTACTCCAGTTTTCACTGATCACATCCAGTGCTCAATTATCAAATCGTTAGATATTATGGCCTAATTAGATTCCTTTCGGAATCGTAAAGACTAACTTTATTCATGTATATACACATATATGTGTGTGTGTGTGTACATGTATATATATATATTATATATATATATATACATATGTATATACATACATATATGTATATACATGTATATAATATGTACATATAAAGATATACATGTATATACATATACACGCGAATGAAATAAGGTGTATGAGAATACCATGCACTCGTTTGAAAAAACACATAGGGAGACCATCCCAAAGATGACTTGTGTTTAATAAACAGAAGAACAAAAAAAGAAAATTAAAAACCCCACCCTTCTGCTATCAGAAATGATAGCGAGAAAGTGAATATTGAATTGATAGAAAACGCACTAATACGACCTCCTGCGGTTCCGGCATTTAATGGCCGCACTAACGGGTTGGTCGCTTTATTGGGCGTATCGAAACTTAACGGGAATCTCGGGAATCTCGATAGGGGGTGGGTCGCCAGGTTGATAGTTGTAAGGTAGTATTGTCTGTATTTTGATTGAGCCACCAACACAGGATATGGATATGATAAAGGATATATTTTGGCTGCATCAGCATCAACACAGGAAGATCTCGGGTCTCAGATTCAAATATGTATGATTGTCTTTCATAATACCTTTGTGCTGGGAGGTTACTAGAAAACTCGACCCTAAACGAACTCGACCCATCAGGAGAACTCGACCCGTTATGGAGAACTCGACCCGCGAAGTCGACCCGTTATAGATACTTATGGATATGACAGTTACATATAAAAGGAAAGGTCTGACATGATAAAACCAGCAGATTTTGAAATAAGTCCAATTAGGTTTAGGGTTAGCTAGGGATAGGGTGATGAATTTGTGAGCTAATGAAATAATTAAAAAAAAAGGTGAGGAACACGGTTAGGGGAAGGTTTTTCTGTTCGTTTTCTTCACCAGAGAGGACCACAAATGAAGCCAAGATAACATACTTACTACTAGGTATCGTATTTATCCACAGTCGTATAAATATGACTTAAAACGGGTCGAATTTTATACGGGTCGAGTTCGTTTCGGGTCGAGTTTTTTTCTAGGTTACGTGTTAGGGACCACCCTTATAGCTCCACATTCAGTATACATCAGGTTGGCAACGGCCGGAGTATAGCAGCTGAGGCAAGCCCCCGCCCTCACAACAACGCACTAGAGCACGGGGAACCCCCGTGACATACCACTCCTTAGATCGCCGCTGTCAACGTCTCCCCCGCCCTCACACTCTCTTCTCTCTCACACAACCCCGCCGCGTCGCCAAACAACACCCCGGCCTGCTTCTTGTCTCCCATGCGTTTCTTATGGACGGCCAACCACAACTATGCCCCACGCCGACGGGGCGACTGCAGACGAGATTTTGCCAGGATGCCCGTGCCAATTTCCCGCCATTTTAGCGCATAGTGCACGTGGCTGCTGTGCGGACGTGGGCGGGGTGGTGATGATGGAAATATACCCCATGCTCCCCACTAGACCTTTCACTCAAAGGCCATGAGGTCTCATCGATGCCCGTTCCCTGGAAACTCTGAATTGACATTTCAACGCCGTTTCCATATACTCCAGAGCTTCTGGAATTGCAACTGTATCCTCCGAGTATTTTACCCCCTTGCCCCGCTCACTCACCCTCCCCTCAGCCCTCCCACCCCGTCACCATGCATACCGGGAAGTAACGATAATGAAAGCGTCATGAAGCATATCACGTAGCCCCCCATCCCCCACCCTCCCAACCCCACTTTTCACCCCGACCATTTGGACTGTCGTGGAAACGTTGATATTTCATGTACACGACCGCTAGTGTTAAAATAGACCGAATTGACGGTTGTTTCCCTACATACTTAAACCAATTAAGGGGCCATCCATAAAGTATGTACAAAGAATTTCTGAAATTCTGAACACCCGCCCCCCCTCCCAAGTACGCGATAGAACAACAAAGGAGCATATCCAAAATATCCAAAAAAACTAACCCCACCACCCTCAATGCGAACGTGCTATATGGATGGCCCCTACCTTATTTCTCTATTACAAAAAAAAAGTTGTTATTGAGATATTGAGGGTATTTTATATATAATTGGTGTGTTCAGATTTAATATCCCAACATACATGGTTGTTCTTGTCTTCGTGATGAATCGCAGTTGATATATTCCCACCCTACATTAATATCCTTGAAAAAAACATGTGTTTATGAAACCAGCCTCAACTGCCAGGTGTTCCTGGAAGCATGAGTAAGACCGGTGTGAAGGGCAGCATTGCGTAATGTGTTTGTCGGAGTTGACGGGAGGGGAATCACCTGTTCGCAGTCGAGATCAGCTCACACTCCATGGAGTTGAGAATGTGTTTACTATGACCGCCCCCTCCCACCCCGCAGTCTACGTGACAAACAGATGAGGGGTAATGGTGGCTGAGTCACGGTTGACCCTCCACTATGCTGACTCCACATCTTAGTTTACGGGAGACCGACTTGTACAAAAACAACATAAAAAGACGAGGTCCAAAAACAGGCCAAGCCAAACGCCTTAGTCATTGAATAATCTAGCAGATAAATATTTTCTCTGTTTTTACCATATATGGTTTGTATCTAGTGGTCTTTTTTTATTAACGGTTGTCAATTATTTTCTGTACTTTCAGTGTGCCGCAAAGCCTACACAAAAAGCAGTCATCTGAAGGCTCACCAGCGTATTCACACAGGTAAGAAAAGAGACATTGCTCATCTAATTCCTCTCCTATGAATCACTATCAAAACGGTGACTTCGTAAAGTAGCTTTAATCAATCAGTTGCTGGAACCGGATATAGCCAGGACCTTTATCAATAACCAGGGGAGTATCCGGTAGTAAACCTGTAGGCTATCTTTAGTATCACTACCGAATGTTACTACCTCCTGTGTGTGACCAGAGCTTCACAACAGCAGTACCCTGTTATCAGTGACGTCATAGTGATGACAATGCACAAAGTACGCAGTCGTCATCTGAATGGGGGTATGAATGATGAAGGGAGGTCCAAGGTTCATGGGAGCAGAGACACAATGTCCAGGTTAAGGCCCGATAAGGCCCTCGACACGGTTTGATCCCTTTGTTGATTGAGCCGCAGGTCAAAGGGGGAGACCACTTGGCGATCATTCCATAAAAACGGATCTAAAGACGTACGTGGCCTTCACAGGTCATGGAGTGCACATCGGTCGTGTGTACCTCTTCTGAGCGTTTTAAAGTTAGACCATTATTCACTCGGATATTTCCTCGACGTGTAACCTAAGTGTCCATACGTAATGGGAAAGAGATGATTATGATACTAAATTAGCCTATAAGTTGAGGGAATTCAGTCTTGATGAAGGAGAATTGTATGCAAAAATAACAATTATGTCATTTCATAACCCGTGTTTTGTGTTATTATAAGCCAATCCCTGCAGGGAGTGAGAGATTGACATCAGCATGGTGCTTTCTATGAACGTCCTTTGTTTTCCATTATATCACTACATTAATAACGGATATTGTACGTTGTAGTTGTCTACTTGGATTTAATCTAATTACCCGTCCTTTTCGTTTATTTCGTCTAGGTGAGAAGCCATACCTGTGCCATTTCTCCACTTGTCAGTGGCGTTTTGCGCGCTCCGATGAGCTGACACGCCACATCCGCAAACACACAGGCGCGAAGCCCTTCCAGTGCAAGGTGTGCGACCGCAGCTTCGCCCGCTCCGACCACCTGGCCCTCCACATGAAACGTCACGAGCCCAAACCCAAGTAAACCAAAGCCCTGTCCATCGAGAAGGGCCTGGAACACTACTTCTTTATCATAGCGTGTCTATACCTGGTTACCTGCTCCACAAAAAACAGAACACAGATCACCGAAGTAACTGCTGAGTGAAAAGAAGGACGTAACGTCTGGAAATGCCACGTCACGAGCTACGCTGCTCTACGCACGGAGTGATGACGTAGTACGCGTTATTGACGTCACTCTCAGAGCACAGCCATCTTTGCAGGTGGTGGTAGGAGCATAACGGGACCTGTATGTTAAACGCTGTAGATAGCCGCGAGGCTTACTAACCATGGGTGGGTAGGAGTGTAACACACATAGTACGCTCTAGACTGAGGTTGGGTGCTACCTTTTGCGGTTTAATATCAGCTTTGGGATACCACTCTAGCCTATGAGAGGTCGGTGGGGAAATATTTTAAAAAGCTATATATGATACTAGAAACAGACCGAAGTAAGTGACACTACTTCAAAATATATGGATATATAACTGTGTCTCCATTGGTATTTTAAAAAAACTCCATAGCTTTATCTGCTTCAATGGTAAACAGAAAATGTTGGCCTTTCAAATTCATTGTAGTTTTTTAACACATGCTCCCCTAAAAGGGTTACTATTTACAAGATGTTATGAGAAAATAATTTTGTGATAATTCTCATGACTAGCCAACATGCAAATCAACGGTGTGCATTATTCAGACTGTTCTCCCATGTGGGGAAATCTTGCATATATTAAGAGTGAATTTCCAGTCTAAGACAATCATAAAGGATGAAAGAGAAATATTGACAGACTTTAACACGTTTACATGTATACAGTCATGGAAAAACATGCGATGGAAAACCTCTGTGTTAACTTTTAGCAGTACACTGAGGTTTGATGATATAACATACGGTGCTAGGCAAGTTAATCTCATGAAAGACAGACCTGAGAGAAATGAGACAATCTATGAAAATACAGCTAATATCATCTGGTATAAAAATGCAGTCATCGTTTTGGAAAATTGTTTTCGCAGTAATAGTAGTGTATACTATAGAGGAAGCCTACGAAAGTTTACTTCCAGAGCTCGTATCCCATCAAGTTTGAATAGTGTAGTAATTTACGAGGTGAAACTGCATGAATTACTAAGCGATTCAAACGAGATGGGATCGAGGTCTTACCATAAACCTGAATAGGTTTCTGAATTTATCTCACACCTCACATTGACTAATTAGCTAACATTTGTGACAACCCCCTTTTTTTCTAAATACTCCATGCGCATTGAGTATGAGTTCCCAATGTTAAGTCTATGAGGAAAAAATACCAGAGGTGAGGTAAAACAGAGTAAATGTTTCGGTAACGTTTGTGATAAAGCAGTTTCCTGTGTGTTATTTATTTTTCTGTTCAGTCACAATAATGATAAGGCTTCTAACGTCAAAGAAAACTCTACGTGAAGGGGCCGCCAACTAGCATATTGAATATTCATGTATTTCATTTACTTTTTATGTAATTTTTGTTATCACCGGTTTAAATGAGATATAATGAATCGTCCTATCTCTTTTTTGTGCATGTCTGGATTTTCGAACTCATCACATACTCTTGATTATAGACTGTTTACAATACATTCCGGTGCTTTTACAATTGAGGATCTTAGTAACACATACACATGTTGATATAAAAAAAAATGTACCGGTAAACCAATACAAAGGCTACAACACCGACACACTATCATTACCATCGGTTCATACTAACAAAAAAAATATCATAGAATTCGTGTGAGATGGAGAAAAATGTACTTGTTTATATCTTCCGGAGTGCAGCTGTGAAGTTCTAAGTTAGCCATGTTTACTCAAGCCCGAAAGAGGCGTTTATTCTTGTTGATTTGTACATCATACATGCAGAATCAGGTTGTGGTTCTGTTTCCATGAATGAACACTTTTCTAAGTGTATCATCAGTTTCATCTCTCATTCAATACCGGAATTCCAGAGTGCCTATAAACAGTGGGTCCCATTGGACCAAGGAGAGGGTTGAAAATCAAGGTACTCGTTACTACACTCTATTTGTGCTACTAAAAATGGACTGGATCTTATTGTGAAATCCCTTCCATACCATATCTCATGCTGAAAGTTATATATTGTAATGGGTTCTTTGAGTTTTAGCCCCACTGCTGATGGATCCAATGAAAATGGACCAAAGTCATGTCTGTTGAAAGTTGTCGGATGAATATACCGACCAGATTATATTTTTGTAGGAATCTTGTTGAGAAGAGAACTCGCCTTGAGAATGAAAAGCGATTGTAAATAATTGTACAAAAACGCAAACCAATAAAACGAAATATATACCAATGATCAATGAAGCCTTCAGTGTTTGACATTACTCTTTTTAGGGATATATATATATTCAATTTTGTTTATTATATACTCTATAATGCTTATTCAATAGGCCAAGATGGAGCATTATTAGAATGGTAGATGAATTGCCCAAAACCCAATGGATGTATCAAAAGATTGCTCAGGAATATATACGTTTTGATTCCAATTTGCAGTTTTCCCATTCCATATAAATAGCCCCTTTAAATCGAATTGAGAATCTTTTATTCCAATATCTCAGTAAAAATGTATCCAGGCTATGGCTGAAATGAGATATAGATTACTTTTTTTGCTAATGAAATCATAACTAATACATAGGTATGGACTACTTCAAGGTTAAAAAGTGAACAGAGAAAGCTACCTATTCCTCAATAGAGAGAGATTTTAGGGTTTCCAGGTTTTGCGGGTGTATTAATTGTGTGCTTTTCTTTTTTATTAGCTCTTTATTGTCCTTTCTCAAGTTGTTCTTCTCGGCAACAAGTCGAGTCCAGTTACACATTGTTCACTACCTAACAAATAAACGTTATTAATACCTGTAGTGGTTAGTTGGGTATGAAACTAGTTTGGATAACTGTTATGGGGTAACGTAGATGAGATGTTGTCCCCCCCCCCCCCCCCCCCCTAATTTGATACCTCTCCACAATGGACTACATTGCTAAAAGGATGTTTTGGGTCGATCAATTTTCAGACGTATTCCGTCTTCGTTGCTAGACTTGATCATGTTAGAGATAGATAATGGATACAATTTGGATTCGGATATTTTCCTGTTTTTTCTAGACCTTATATTTTGATGATGTATTGGAGCAATGCAAGACAAAGCTCCGCTAGCTACACACGAGGTATCTCCCGTAACGGGGAGCCCAGAGCATAGGCGGACCTTATTACAAGACGTTTGTCGACTCCTTTAATTCACCCCAAGTACAAGTACAAGTTTAGCCATAGGAATAATATTAGAAAAAAAATACTCAACGATCACCCCCATACAATGCTAATTACTACAAAACTACGCCACGGTCGTGGCGTAGTGAATGTGAGATGTATATTCTGATTTTTCTGATATTATGATGCTATTTAATGTCTAGATAGGGGTGAAATAAACCCAGAACCGCACTTAAATCATAAAATGCACGATACTCAACTCTTTGGATGGGCCATAATCGTCACTCGGCTTCGCCTCAATGACGACTGCAGCCTGTCCAAACTCGTAGAGTATCGTGCATATATACGATTCTCGATATAGTTCTATATAATTACACATCTAACTTAAAAATCTTTTTTTTTTCATTTAGAGATCAATATGATGATAATTTTATAAACTAATATATAGAAATTCCCAAAAGTTGTTTTTCACCTCAAACTTTCACAGAATATATATAGTACTAACATTTAGTGGCGCAACTGAGAAATGTAGGATATAAACATTAAAGTCCAGAGGAACGTGGAAGATAATGAATTAGAGCAGTGTTGGATCAAATATGAATGACTCATAAACGGTGGCCTCTAACCATGGCATATCTCTACTGAGATATATAACCAGAGACAATGTAACAACTTGGGATTTCCCCACATTGCTCTTGTTATCATCCTCATCTCCCATGTACATATTGGGGAACTGCCAGCACCATCTAGGTTGTCCTGAACTCCATGTGTAGCTCCGACTGATTGAATTCACAATCATACGAGGCATTTTCGAAATACCAAATCTAACTATACAAGTTAAACAAGTTTACCTATACAAGTGTTATTGGGTGCATTTTGATTAAGCCCCTCCTCCCCTACTCCCAAAAACACAGAAACAACAACACAGCCTTTAAAGACTAGGAGCAAATAGTATGTTCATCATTAATGAATGAGCGTGCAATTATATATGAATGATAATTAAAAGGTTTGGGTTACATATATATGGATCGTTTTCTGTGACCCACTTGCACCCAGTCAACTTGTCATTTCTACAACTGCCTGAGCCTAGGATCCAAATATATCAAGCACCAGTGGGTCAATGAGGTATTTCGGCCTTGAGTGATTGGTCATGTTCAGTTAGGCACGCTCTTAAGACACTGAGACACTGGCACCCTGTTCCTTGCCAATATCACCGTGAGTAGCACGCAGATAGGAAAAGGATAGCATTTTTGCAGTACGCTGGAAGCCTATATGTGACCACCCTAACCTTAAGGCAATGTGAATATAGTGTGTGAAAGCATGCTCTAACATTTTTTTGCTCATGGTCTATCTCTCTATAGAGATGGACCATGATAATTCCAGTAATTCCAGGATCACCTGATGAAGCTAATTAAATATTAGCGAAACGTCGTGACAAATTTTGATACAACTGATCTACAACCACATGTACCACCTGGTTCAAATAATAATCAACTTCAAATAAAACTACCGTGTCTGTTTTTTTTGGTGATTTTCAACATCTGAATTATTAATGTTTGAATACTGGAGAATTGACCCGTAAAAAAACTCGACCCATAAGGAACTCAACCTGTTTTAAATCCTCCCTACTCAAGCATCTCAACTGTGAATTAATGCTATATTTAGTAGTAAGTATAAGTAAGTAACCCTATTCCTAACCCTAACCCTTACCCTTTCCCTAAAGCTATCACTAATCCTATCCCTAACCCTTACCCTAACCCTTATCCTATCCCTAACCCTAACCCTTACCCTATCCTAACCCTATCACTAACCCTATCCCTAACCCTTACCCTAACCCTATCCCTACCCCTACCCCTACCCCTAACCCTATCCCTAACCCTACCCCTACCCCTATCCCTAACCCTATCCCTAACCCTAACCCTAGGTTGGCTTTAGGCGGGCCCTAACGTCCCGATGAGTGGGCCCTAACGTCCCGACTTTCGGGTGGTGGGCCCTAACGTCTACATACCGTGGGAAGGCCTCCTGAGCTTGTCCATATCGTAGTGCAGCCTATCGGGAGGGCACCTTAGCGCAGTGATGTGCATGGTAGACCACGTCAGCAAAACCGGATCCATTACTAGGATTTTATATTTCTTTCCGACGCGATATGATTTTTCATTAGGGACCTCTACGATACGCTTTCGATGGCAAAATGGTAGAAGGAAGACGCCCCTAGCCCCATACCTTTACCTTTACCTTTTTTTTCCCTACTGGAGCGATTGTCTAGGAACAATAGTTCATATCTTCCGACAACTCCTTCAAGACACCTCAGTGCAGAGGTACGAAGTTGTGGAATAATCTTGACGCAGTACTACAGCACAGTGAAACCAAACAGTCTTTCGAAAAGGAAATGAAAGAAATGTATCTAACTCGTGAAAAGTAACAGTGACATTAGTTTGTTGGTTTTTTTTTTGGTTTTTTTTTAATATTTAGGAAATGTACCTCTCAGGCAACGCCGAGTTTTTCAGATACAAGTAATAGATTCATGTTTACATTATGGAACTAGGTGATACATCGAGATCAAAAGTAATTAATCAACTTAGGTAATAGGTGAAAAATGAAGGTAATTATGAGATGGACTTTTGTTCACGATTATTCTTGACACTAACGAGTCTCAGGTGAGGTAGGGTTTAATGAGTATCACCTTTATCACTTATGTATTATTCATCTTTTCATTCTTTTTTTCTATTTTTGTCATACATCACCATGTGCGGATAGATAGATGTGCTACCTCAGTATTATGTTATTATGTATTGCTAACGATTATTAGTTAGTATCATATATATTATGTATGGAAACTGAAAATACCTAGATGTACAATTCATGCTGAGTGTATGTCTCAGCAGTGGAAGATCTTTCGTAAGAAAGAACTGTCTGTAGTTTTTTCTAAAAGAAAGAAAAAAACGAGAAAAAAAACGTACACACCAAATGCTGCATAAGAACAGTGACATTGGAAGTTAGTGTGGAGAATTGTGTTCAATACCACATCTTCTTCCGCTCAGTTTTTTTCTCGCATGTATCCTGAACATCGAGGATATGTCTTTTCTACGCTCTTCTACATCCCTGTGATTTTTTCCTGTTTGGTTCCCCTCAAGCGGACAGCCATCCAGGAACCACCGCGCTGGTTTATTTGTATTCCTTTCCAGCACGGATTAAAAAGAGAGAGAGTAAAAGGTAAACACTGAGCCGACGTCGGTGGTGCTCGGATACCGGCAGGTGTTTGTGTCCTGACCGGTCGTGAGTCAGGCGAAGACGGCTCGGCACACTGAACCCTCGACCCCTGACCCAAGTCCGACATAACAGAAACCTGGCCTGTAACCCGGAGAAGGACCGACCCGGAAGTTAAAATGATCACGTGATCATCACGACCCGACGTCGTGCGATGGTTCGTTACACTGCGATAACCCGTTATTGTCGTATTGATTTTTTTTTTTTTATCTTTAATTGCGTCAATGAGTTGTCATTGTTCTTCAAACAAATTTCGATTTGAATGTCAAACATATTTACAGAATTGCTTCTCGTTGTAAGCAAGATGCAATATAAATGAAAGAGATATGATGAAATTAGATAGACATATAGAGTATTATCTCACCCCTGGAATAAATGTCCATAGGCTTAATATTGGGAACTCGTTCTCCATGCCCCAACGAGTATTGTAGTCCGTTCTCCATGGTCTATATCCTGTGTGTCATCCATTCTTTTACTGTGCACAGGGGTGCGATAAATACAGAAAGCAAGTCGTTTTGGTCAAAGAAGCCGTTCTCCAACTCATTTGAATGCTATGTGATATACACTTGGCTGTCGCCTCGTTCATATCACCCCGCATCAAACTCGTGGAGAACGACGACTTTGACCAAAACTTGTTAGTTTCTTCTTTATGGACAAGTAATGATAATAGTTGTTCGTTAACATAATGCACTGGGATATACAGTGTGCTGATCCTGGGGTCCGTTTAATAACCTAGGGTCGTAGACGTAGACGACGTCAGAAAAATGTATCTGATTGATTTCCTATCAAATTAAAGTGTTTTTTTAAATAGTCTAGGACTCGATCCGACCTGGGGCCCGTTTGATAATCTAGGATAGTACATGAAGACCCTTTTCTGTACGCCAAGGTGACCCAGGGACCATGTGTGCCAACTTTATTCAACACTTATGGACGACCTTGTAAACAGCTACTACTGTCTAGCAAACAGACTTGAATATCATTAAGCGATAATCCTTGAACGACATACTGAAAAGGGTAAAAATGGTCTTCATTTACAATCTTAGATTATTAGACGGGCCCCTGATCATGTACAAGCAAATGCAGGGTCTGTCGGGGTCTCCACAGAAAACAAATGATCTTCGTAGCACCACCCCCTCCCCTTGTACCCGATGTGATCTAACGTCCTTAACAATTCTGCTATGCTAGACAGGTCTCCGTGTATAGACCTTATTGGGGTATCCCATAATACAGTTTGTTTAAAGGATCCAGGGTTAGCTGGATGTATGGTGATAGACCCTTGGCCCATATCCCACAGTTATTGCAGTTTAACGGTTTTTATGAACCTTCAAATTTGATATCCGATGGCAGATATGGAAATTTCAGCTGGGCGATATTAAGGAGTTTAGTCTGGAGGGTCTATTCTTTTCAGTCCCTGTAGCCCTCCACCTACTCCTCTCCTCCCTGCCATGATATGCATATCCATATTCTGCATATCCATAATCAAAGACTTGAGCAAGTCTAGGGTCTCTGAGCAAATCAGAGGCAGCTTCAGTGTCCAAACACGCCACGTAGATGTTTGGAGAGTGATGGTGAAAGTGTAAAAGGCAGGTCTGCTAGGAGAGTGACGCATCCTGGAGCTCGGGTGACAAGAACAATACACACGATATGACGCAGTGAGATGGAGTGGTTTTTTCTAGAAGAAACCAGGGCCCGGTTTCTAAAATCAGTCTCCAGGGTAAAGAACTTCTCTAACGTATTCCTGAATTGAAAAGCCAATGACAACTAATGCCGTCTTTTGGTGTCATGATTCAATAATTTGCCACACCCATTATCTCACCCCGGTATTTCTCTCCATAGGCTTAACCTTAAGAAATCATACTCCACGGCCTTGACAGTAGCGTAGCTAATACTCAATGGGTAATTGGGTGATTTATTTTAGATTAGGATGTTCCTGATCATGTATTCAGGGTGAGATAAAATCAGAAACCCGCTTGATTAAAATAACCCAGCTTGACCTCTTTTGACTGCTACATAATTCACTCAGCTCCACTTTGTGAATTACTCTGTGGTCAAACTTGGTGGAGTACGAACCACGTTATTTTCATCTCGTGAATTCCCTTCTAATTGCAGATCAGAGCTTCCGTACTTCACCACAAGAGGAAATATCAAATTTGATAAATCTGCACAAGACGGAACAGAGACCATTCTCTTGACTGGTTTTAGGAGATAAACTAGCGACTTTGTTGCTAGGACTCACATAGTACAGTTTAGGGGAAGTACTATTTACACAAGAGTAGTTTTGAACCGGCTAATACATGTATTTCAATTGACACTATCATGGAAATAGTCAGGAATTTGCCGACAACCAGCATAATTCTTAATGGGATATCATTTGGGATGGCACAGGCTTTAGCAAGTTGCTAGCAATCACAATACAGTAGAACCCCGCCAAACGGACACCCCGTGTAAGCGGTCATTCCGCGTAAGTGGACAGTTATTTCGGTACGAAAAGGCTTAAAACCCCGTGTAAATGTTTAATAGCTTCGGACCCAATTAAGATATCAGAAAATGGATTTCAGATCTATTATCACCTCTGTCTCCCCTATTCATCGGTATATAACACATTTATATTGGGCTGGAGGAAACTTGAAAACCCCGCGTAAGCGGTCACCCCGCGTAAGCGATCACTCTGGCCCGGAACGGAGGGTGTTCGCTTACGCGGGGTTTTACTGTATTTATAGACTGTCACCAACATAAGGTTCTGGTCTCTGATCAGAAACTACAGCATAAACACGATTCTATTTTCGGTATGGCTACACATGAATCCCGAGATGAGAAAAACAGTTGAGTTTAGAATTTCAAAAAAGAATAGCAGGTTCGAGTTGTTCTCTTCACGAGATTCTCATTCTCGTGGCACTTCACTCTTCATACATAGTTCTTGTATGTCTGTCTCTATGTGCGGAGGACACTCCTAGCAGATCCTACAGAATTCTATTGTTTTATATGTGGTAGATAATTATTATACCATGAGAGAATACTGTTGTAGTTACTTCATGTTATATCAGTGTGTATGGAGTTGTCCCCCTGTATTAACTACCATATAAGGAATAGTGTAGTCCCAGTAGCCAATGACTGCATTCGGAGCAAACCACAACCTTCACCTTGACCTCCTTACATGATAATTATAGCGCCTTGGGACGGTTCTACAGTCGAGAGTTGACCTAAAATCTAATGGGCCACAACCACCCTCCAGTGTTCACGTTGTAGTTACTCAATGTTATATCAGTTCTCAAGATATAGTTACTTTTATTTGAGTATAGAAAATTTTTAAAAAGCAAAAAAAAAACACCCAGACAGTCATTTGCTTTTAGGTGCTATTATCTAAACCAAGTTATACAGTCGGTGGTACATTCAGTATATCAAAGAGTTCACGACGTTTCGCTGGAGTTGAATCAGCTTGTTTATTGAACCATTTGATCGGGTCCATGGGGATTACATATTTTCGCACAGGTTGAATCCGTTCACTTTGCTAAAGTCTCAATGCAGGTCAAGGATAATCCCTTTGTTATATGAAGAATACAACTAAATAATATAACACCAAAACCATAGAACAAATGACGCAATTACAGGTAAAGTTATACTCGACTCACTTGGAGAGACACATTATTGGTATAGATACAATACAATACAAGAATAATAAACGATTGCTAAAACTTGCATATGTAGTACCACTGTTTTTGGTTTGATTAGAATGTCACATTTGTATCAATATATTACCGCTAATAAAGGTCAATGGTACATTTTTGGGGTCGTTTACAATTTACAAATCGCCCACACAAATGCCAGAATGATGTGGAATATGACCTAATTGTTTTTCTATACCTAATAATTCAAATGAATATGGCAAACAGTATGGTTTTAGAAAAGGAGTCACTAGGGAATTGATGGCATCATTGAAGGGATTTTCTTTTTTAGTCATGATACAGGAATACGTTTTCCCTTCTTTCCAAAAGTGGCCGCATCATATGAGTGGGCAGATGGGATTACTATGAAGAAAGACTTTTGATTTTTCCTAAGTAATTTGTGTCATACACTGAAATTACCGAGCATCTTGTAATGAAATATCATTTGACTATTTTTGAATCAAAATAATTTGGTTACTATGTTGAGCCAAATAACCCCTCTATTGTTTTAATAAACATCGTTGATGGCAGGATTTTTAAAAGAATATTTAAAATCAATGTTTATTATCCATTGTATAATGTTTGTCAGATACCATAACTGTGGTGTAATTCCATGCGCCTTCATGGTAACCATTATTGACCAATAGAGGTAACGAAACGGTTTTCCATATACATTGTATTTGTTTGTTAAGCATAAATCGCTTGCCTGTGTGAAAGGTTGAACTTTTTATTACCGCAAAGGCTTTTCGTAGAAGGAAATATACTTCCTCATAGAACCTGCTAACGGAAAGCACTCAAAATATTTCTTTCAGCGTGTTTATTTTATATCAGCATACATGCCTCTTACATACAAGGCCAGACGATACAAAAACATACATGTATACAACAGTGCTGGGCGGTAGCTACATATGTATTATATTTTGTAGAATGCATTTATGATGTCAATAAACGCTTCTTTCCGAAATTAAAATTGAGAAACATTTGCTGTTAAGGTTCATAATTGCTGCTGTTTTAGATACCTTTTGTATTAGATTCTAACAAGAGATTTTAATAACTACTAGCGACTTCGTCGATTCCGAAAACATAGAAAAATGAAATAACAGATCACTGATAGCGGGTTTCGAACTCCCGACCTTCGCATTCGGAGCCGCAGACGGTGCCGACTGCTCCACAAAGACAGGTGCTGTGTTGAGGTCAAATACTTAGGCTATTGGTGGGTGGGGGAATCAGCGGAGTTTTTGAGCTCCTATTATTTCGATGACACAGGTATTTTGCCAGCAACCAGCGCAATTATTCTCGTAGCTGATCACGGGCCAAGGTAATTGGAAAACTATAGTTCTAAATTATGATTTCAGTACAGATAGAAACAAATCCTAAGGATAGAAGTACATCTGTGTAGAGAAACACAAAAAAGAGTAGCAGGATTCAGTTAAGAACTGTACGAGATTCTCACTCTCGTGGCTCTTCAATCTCCATGCCTAGGTCTGGTTCACTTTGTCTCTATGTGCGGGACCAACTCCATGCGGATATCACAAAATTCTACCGTTTTAGATATAGTAGGTAACAAGATTTTTAATCGAAACACGATGATAACTTAGGCCCATATGTTTACCATTACATCATATTACAATAGAAACTCACGATTTATGTATGAGGGTGCTACGCCTTGATCATAGAGTTGTTCAAGTCTTTGATTATGGATATAGTAAAAAAACCCACCACCTTGCAAGATCGACAGGCCCACGAATCAGTGACTGGGGTGGTGTGTAGGAAGGAGTAGGGGAAGCGGTGGCAGCACAGTAGAGGGGGTTGAGGGTGGACGGGGTAGCACACATCGACTGAGACCAGTCTACGTTGGTCAGAGTAGCCTATCAGGAAGAGTGAAAACTGTAGTATATTTGATGATGGAGAAGGGTTATTTATTTCTTATCGATGCCCAGGGGTTCTCTTTATTTTAATTCTTCCAACAATGGAGTGTGAGTGTGGCACGAGAGCTCTCTACGCAGGGGACTAAAGAAGAAACCAACACGTTTTGGTCAAAGTTGTTGTTCTGCACGAGTTTGATGCAAAGTGATAGGAACGAGGTGACAGCCGAATGAATAACACATCGCATTCAAGCGAGTAGGCGAACGAAGACTTTGACCAGAACGAGTTGCTTTCTGTATTTACCTCACCCCTTACACACTAAAAGAATGGAGGATACACAGGATATAGACCATGGAGAATGGACTGCAATACTTCTAGGGGGTTGGAGAACGAGTTCCCTATGGCACACTTATGGGACAAAAATACCAGGGGTGAGATAAAGAGTAGACTTACTGAAGTCTTTCATTATAGACATTATTGAGAAATAACTACTTTGCCACATTTAGACTTTCCCTAACGTCCATCAGGCCCGGGATTCAAGGTGGAGTGAAGGGGAGGGGTAAGGGAAGCAGTGGCAGTACAGGCGGAGGGGTAGGGCACTGGGGGACGTTTCACTCGTTAGGTACAATATGATGGCTGGACGATATGATTTATCGAATGATGTACAACTTCCTGGATGATCCATGGCCAAGATTACTATATAAAAGAGATCACAGGGAGGCATGTGAATCATTCGGACACATTGTTGTATATTTGACATACATCCTACAGGATAGATCTACGATGTGTAAGCCCTGTACCACCCCCCCCCCCCCCACCCATAAACACACATGCACCTTCATATCTTCATTGGCCTCTGCAGTGTGATCTCAATACACACATACACGGCACCCTTTCCCCTCACGCCACATCGCAATAACCTTTAGAGATATATAAAGTATATCACTCATTATCAGTGATATAGGAGCATGTCCAAGTATATTATGACAAGCCATTATGAAAATAAACTGCTTTTACCTTTGCTGTAGCCCAATTGACAACCAGACACTATTTTTTGTTGTTGGAGATCTTTATTGCTATCGGTAGGGCACTATGGTTCTTCTACAACTGCTTGTCAAGCACCAATGGGTTACTGAGGCACTTCAACCTGTGGTGATTGGTTATGGCCAGCTGGGCACTCATCTGAGGCATAAAGGCACTCGCCCTTTGCACATTACCGGTGTCACAGTGTTGGCACGCAGATAGTGAAGGGATAGTTTTTGCATGAAACTGAAAGTCTATATAAACTCTCCCTAATGTATTTGATCATGTTTCCCACCAATCCTGTGAAACAGGAACACTGTCGCTTTATAGCACACCAATGTTATCCAAACTAGTGTCGGTACTACACAACTACAAGAAGGTAACCAACTGGTTCTAGTTATCCACTCTCCTCCCAGATCTTTCACTCTGCTAACACTTACATATCTCTGCCTCAACCTACGCTGGTTTCCGGGTCATCCGCTAGGGTGCTCGGCGGAATTAGGTAGCCAGCGGCGTACACAGGCGGAACCCAGCCAATGCCTCAACCCAGTAACGTCGTACGCTGGTTCCCCGGGTATCTGCTAATGAAAGGGGGAACCAGCCAACATTTTGGATTCAAAACAGGGCAACAGTCAAAAGGTATATGAAACTCAAACAACTCATATATTATGAGTTGGGAAATATAGGAATTGCTAAATGAGCTTCGCAGACAAGCCAGCTGTTTCCTTCTCAGCTTTAAATCACTTTATAATGTGAATCAACATTTGATTAGACTACCCCTTCGAGTGAGCACATGTGACATGTTGACAAACAAAACCCTGCAACACATGAGGTGCTTTCTACTGGAGAAAGTAATCCCTAAGACTATATCTGGTCTGACATAACAAATAACAGAAATGAGTGTATGTTATTTACCCTACAAATATGTGCGTCTCTATTTACAAGTAGAACACTCCTCAAAGCACTGATAATATAGGATATTTGAAAGAAAATAATTATATAGAACGACCTGACCATGATGTACATGCTACAAAACGAGATGGGGAATTGTTGGTTTTTACAGAACGAGGCCCCAGGCAGAGTTCTGTGAAAACATCAGTTCCCATCGAATTTTGTAGCAGGTACAAGCCTGGTAGGTCCTTACATATTTATCATATACCCAAAATTAATAAAATCTTACCATATATTGGCATAGAAGACATGATGATGTTTTAACGTATGCAGTATAACAGTGTACTGCAAAGGGTTCACTATACAATTTATACTGCACAGGGAGCAGCAGTACGTATTATTAAATATACTGCATGGGTATGTAATAAAGCGCATGATCTAAGCTAGGAAAATGCTGGTTATCATGACGGTATGAATCAAGAGGAACTTGAAAGGACAGAATTCCTCAGAATTAACCAAAAGTTACGCTGAGAAGAATAGCATTCATGGTATTTATCAATAAAATTGATACACCGAACATTCCAATCTGATCGAATTCTCTTTATCCTTGTCTAATATCAGCCAAAGAACACCTACACGTATAACTAAATCTGTATTGGTCTATGGCATTAGAATGCATTGATATTAACCTGACGCTCGTATGCTAGTCCGACTAATCATGTGGGAGGTATTTCCGCTGTGTCAGCATTGTTAGTATTATAGACCAATACATGTACATGTATTTACTAACCACCTCCCCACACTGATCACAGCTGGGAGGCGGTTTGTTGTGGCCGGGTGTTTTGGTAGCGTACGTGACTTGGTGCAGATTGACGGCCTCGGTGTTTACTCACCCGTATGCATGAAGGTCACAATTCAGTAACAATGTTTGCATGTACTGCATACTCTTTTTACAGCTATTCTATATGGTTACTGGTGAACTCGCCCCCGAAACGAAGTCGGCCCGTAATGCAAAAGAGAACTCGCTCAGTTTTGGAGAAAACACACCATAATTCAGTGTTAAATAGTCCTCGATATGTGTAAGCAAAATTAAACATCCTATTTTTGCAAGGGTGTAGCAACAGATCACACAAGTACATTACACACGAATCCCTTCGTTTATACTTCAATCGCTGAGCATATAAGCATTTGAATTGTGATTGTATATTTATACAACACAAGGAAAATTAAAAACGGTACGAGTTAATTTCGGGGCGAGAAAAAAAATCCCGGGACGAGTTCGCTTCGGGGCGAGTTCTCGAGTAGTATATATGAACACTGACTTGTGTAGTTGGGACTCTCCAATGTTCTGGGTGTTCATTGGAAACTATGCACGTGTGTGATGAGATGGGACTAATATTCAAATCATCTCTGACGTCTATGTGAACAGGTGCAGTCACTATTATTATAAACCTGTGCCAGTTTATTACATAAATACTAACCTCTACTAGGGTATTTATATCAAAAATATACTAGCAGAGTATGGTGGTATAAAATGAGGTACCACCCTACTTTGAAAACACATTCTAATTGGCTGGAAAAAAAATCGCACTGACCTACTTATGATGTACTGACAGTGACTTGTAGCACCCTGCTAATTCATATGTGCAGAGGATCAAAGGAGTAAAATAAAAAATGTACTTGGAGAGTATTTTGCACTGGACTTCCAGTAAGACGTCCATATGAAATTCCTCAAATACTTATATTTGAAGGTATATAATGAAATAAAAATTATTACCTTACTAGTACATACTCGTGTACCTTGTTTCTTTCGATAAAAATAATCTACTCGTTCTATGAGCTCGTGGAATATTTTTATTGAAAGAAATGTGGTTTGCGGGTACGTAGCAGTAAGGTATATACATTTTTCTTATTACCTATAGCAGAGCACAGCAGCATAAACACAAAGCGATTTTGAAGAGGAGTTTTGGATAGAGCATCAATGTTTGCTGTCATCAGTTCTTCATCTCCTGCAATGTATGACTAAGATAAAATGTATATACCTTACTGGTACATACTCACATATCGTTGTGCAAGTCACTGCCAGCACTTCCTAAGTAGGTCAGTGCAATTTTTTTTCAACCAATCAGAATTTGTATTCAAAGTAGGGTGGTACATCATTTTATACCACCATACTGTGCTGGTATATATTTATTATTGCATACCTATGTGCGAACGTCAGTGAAATACAACCCTCTCACGGGGGTGTAGTATATCGCGACTACGGCCCACTATGGTGCGCTTCGTCGTACTGCACGATTCTACTGTGCATCGAGCCAAGACTCTGCTATTCGATAAGTGTGCGTAATCGACGTCATTGCGATCAAAAACAACATGGCGAACGTCGTCGAATCGCGACTTTAAACTCGCGATACACGCCCCCCGTAACAACTACGAGTTCCTAATGACCATTTAACAAGGTAGCCAATGTGTGGCTCTCACCTAACACAGTTTAAATATGCGAAATCCCTTGATAATAACAACACGATCCGCAACGGGGGACGCACAGACACGCTTACGCTGGTCCCGGTATATCCGCCTCCATACATGCCTAACGCTCTCCAAACGTATCTTCTGTCAAGTGCACGCCTACCGAATAGCAACCAAACATCCGTTCGGTGAGTGATGGTATTATCGCGCTTGCGCAACACGCACATCCTGCGCAACTTCTGGTTCGTAGCAGACAGTGTCAACATGGAGCGGTTGTGACTTAAGAACTCGATAAATGACGTCTTTCTGATCGGATTAAGGTATGTAATAATAAGAAAACATCCATACTGTGGCCAGAACTATGTCTTAGTTCTCGGTCACCTGTGTCGGACATTCGCCCCTCCGCCTGCGGCGTCGTGGCGAATGTCCGACACAGGTGACCGAGAACTAAGACATAGTTCGGCCACAGTCTGGACGTTTTCTCCTAATACCAATACCCTAGCAGAAGTTGGTATTTGTGTAACATACTGGTACAGGTATATAGTAATCTTGTTTACAGATTTTCTTAGATTATCTGAATAAATATATGATCCATTGCCATTGCTTTTTTTTCAAATTATTGATTAGGAAGTCGCCTTTCTTTTATTTATTAAGAATCATTTCTGACAAACAACACAGGACGTATTTTCGTACCCACAACAAATTATGTCATCATCTTTTGACCTAGGACCAAAATAAATCACAGGGAGGAGGTCAGAGGGTTTACACAACATCCAGGTTCCCGTTAAGTGGATCTCTACATTGGAGGAAATATATTCATTTGAAAGGTCAGGAAGCAATACACCAATTGATCCTCACAGCGGATCGCAAAGCTGCAAGCCGATCTTTGGTAATAACAAAACACATATATGTTAGTGATCTAGATTTAGAGAGTCAACAAAGCTCTGTTTGGTATATTCATGACACACCACGTCACTAATGGAAACACTCATGCTGCCAATTTTTTATGGTTACATAGAATGACGCAGGTCAAGTGAGACACATGAAGGGAGTAATTATGGATAATTATTTCATGGTTAAGGCGAGGGTCGTGGCTCCTTCTACATCTCAGTGGTGGAGTAGGATGATATACAGTAATAATCATACATGTCATATTTGACAATATCTCAACCACAACCACGATGTGTTGATGACACAAAGTATACACATGTTATATGAGTGTGGACCACACGCTCATATAACACTGCCTGAAAGGTTGGAGTGGCCACATAGACTTTGAGCTTGCTGCAAAAAACTCACCCTTGACCATCTGCGTGCTAACACTATGACATTGGGAAAGGGGAAGATGGCCAGTGCATCAGTGTCGTAGATGCGTGTCTAGCTGACCATAACCAATGCCCTGCTGAGGAAGAATGGAAAGACTATTAGGAGAACTAAAAATAATCTACACCATTTTCGTAAGCCAGTGGAAACGGGCCTTATATCGTGAAAACCGTGTAAGAACTACTATGCCATACGCTATTAAACTGTCCAGGTTTGCGTGCCAAAATTGGAATTTAAGTGACAGTTAATGATAATTTCTTATGGATCTAAATCAGTTTAAGTTGTATAATTAAAGGAAAACCGACCTGATAATTGGTACGCACTCATAGACAAGAAAATACACCACTCCAGCCTAATGTTGTTTGGGGCAGGTATTTGCCAGTCTTTGAGTTTGTAACAGATCAAATGCCCATTGTATTTTCCTAATGAATGCAGGCATATCATTGGCACGGTTTATGTATGTATACGATTATATATATATATATATATATATATATATATATATATATATATATATATATATATATATATATATATATATATATATATATGCATGTATGTCTTGAAAGAATTATATATTTTTATGTATGGGTACACCTTGGTATGGGTATGCATGTATCTATCTATATATGAGAGGGAATCCCAGGGCCCCCACAGGTACAAAGAGGGTTATATGATACTTCTAAGAATCAACAAAAAACATAACTTTACAAGGGGCCTGTGCGTGATTTTATCTCTTTTTGTATAAATACGCAGAAAAACTGGCCTTAAAATAAATTGTCCCATTATCTCAAGGAATTAGGGTTTTCATTAGAATGACCCCTTATCAATATCTTATCAGGTAAAGTTTAAATTTGAATGTCTTCCCTATGTAAACTAGGAGCAAACAGTATGTTCATCATTAATGAAAGAACGTGCAATTATAAATGAATAATAATTAAAAGGTTTGGGTTACATTCAGTATATGGATCGTTTTCTGTGACCCACTTTCACCCAGTCAACTTGCCATTTCTTCAACTGCCTGAGTCTAGGATCCAAATATATCAAGCACCATTAGGTCAATCAGGTCTTGAGTGATTGGTCATGGTCAGTTGGGCACGCCTCTAAGACACAGAGACACTGACATCCTGGACCTTTCCAAGTATCACAGTGAGTAGCACACAGATAGTGAACGGATAATTTGTTTGCAGTACGCTGGGAACCTATATATGACCACTGCAACCTTTAGGCAACGTATATAGGGCGTGCTAACAAGCTCTTTATCCTACCCCTAATAAAAAACTCCATAGGCTTAATATTTGGTCACTGTATTTGGTCTGGAGTTCAGAAAAATGTAAAATATTGCTCTAGTGGGATACACTTGACAAATGACGTCATCTGTTAATGTAGAAGTAATTTAGACAGGCGGGGCAGGATAAATTCTAAACCAAACTTGAGTTAGTTGTGTTATGGTTCATCGCACTCTGGCATGATCGCATATTACTGTTCTCGGCTTCGCCTCGCGCAGTAATACGCGATCTTGCCGTCGTGCGATAAACAACAACACGACTAACTCTTGTTTGGTTTCTCCATAGTACTCGATTTATGATATATTACATCTGAAAAAAAGACAGTTATCAAATGCATACAACGGATAGGTTTGGATTAAAATTAATCTACGTGTACATGTATTTGCATACTTATAAAAGAATGGGCTTCTCATCAACCTTGTTATTGTTAACGCTTTCAGTCCGACCCCCTAGCGGAAGACCCACATGTCATTGTCAAGTACAACAAATGTATAGAAATATACCTCCAGGGGACGATGATCTTATGGCAATGGTACCGGAAGTAGCATTTAATATGGTTGTCTTCGTTACATACAGAACACTCACACTGAATAATGAAGCCTATAGGGTTTTTAAACGGTTTTTAATTTTTCCCATAGAATACTATTTTTAGTAATGGCCCCCAAAAATGCCTGGAGGCATTCTTCGTCCCATGCATGGGAATGCCTGAAGGCCTTCATCGTCCCCTGCATGGACGTGCCTCAAGGCATTGCCCGGACTGATAGGGTTAAACTACATTGAACTGCGACGCCAGTCTAATATAAGTCATTACCCCTAATCCCGCAACACAAGAGTAGAAAACAGAGTTTGGGCAAATAAAATTTATTTTAATTTTATGAGCAAAGAATAGAAGATATTAATACGTGATAATAATATCTTAAAGATAATAATATACATATGGTAGATATGTTATATTATATGATAACATATTGGTAAATATGATGATATACATATTTGGTAATATGGTATATGGTATACATGAAGTAGATGTGATACCGGATAAGGTATTACATATGGTGATATGTAATAATAGAATACATATTGATATACATGTATATAGTATTATGGTATATATGAATATACAATGTGTATAAGATAGCCCCTACGACAGTAGGAATATAGAATACATTGAACTGCGACGCCAGTCTAATATAAGTAATTCCTCTTCTCCTCGTGACTCGCAGCACCTTGACCTCACTGCGCAGTTGATGGAGGTAGAACGCGCAAACAAACCGACCACGGCCGGATCCAAGTGACAACATGTAAACACAACTCAGATGAATTCTCTCGACTGTCGGCCCCAGACGCAGGACAAGACGCACGTACTACGTGTCCTCATTTATGAACGTGTCATCCCGAATTGAGGACACGTGGCTGTGGGTATTTCGCTGATATTAATTTGTAGATGGTTAAATCTTTCATTTTGATCAGACTTCCACAGAGTTCTATTTTCCCTGCCAAAGTACATAATCTCAAGCGATTTGGATTTTAAACCTGTTTAAAATTTTTCGGAGACTTTGCTGAGACTGGCGTACCTCTTGTAAAGCCAGCAACCCTGTTTGATCAGTTATTCACCCTTGTGCTTTTAGTGACCACCGACCGAACCCCTCCCCCTCCCCTTGCCCACCCCCACCCCCACCCTCACCCCCACCCCCACTCACTAATTTCTTCTATTAACAATCAGAATCTGATGGGACAGATTCCCTACATGGCACAAAGCTAGCAGCCCTGTTTGGCCAATTATTCACCCTTGTGCTCTTCCTGCCCACATACAAAACCCTGATACAGGAAAAATGATTGGGACTAAGCCATAATGTTCGAAATAGTTGTGTTATCAAGGTGGTTATTATATAGAGCCTCCAGAGGTTACTAAACTCCCGATTATCGCCCCGGGTAAAGCAAAGTTCCGCTCCCGATAGACTTGGCACACTACGACAAAATGAACTGCAGTTTTCTGATTTATAATTGGAGAAACTGAATATAATTTCGGATTTCCATGTAGAAATAGCTGAAATTTCCATTTCTGACATCAGAATTACAATTTGTGGATGTCTGAAAACCGTTAAACTGCATTAATTCTGGCTTACGGGTAGGGGGTATATCACTACACTACGTCGGTAATCAGCGAAATCTGGAACTTGTCAACAGACTGAATTACGGGATACCTCAATAGGGTCTATAAGATCTTATTGTACTTTAGAAGTACAGCGCTCATCCATTGTAAATGGAAATATCATTAGCTGCTAGTATTATCATTCCGTTTACAATAAAAGTACGGTAATCCATAGGAATGTATGTATTTGTGTTTTCCCGTTGAGGAGAGGCACCTTTCACAGTGAACTGTACCGCGACGAGAGATCCTGTCACAGAGCCTGTTAAAGGCACATCGGACAATATGCCTTCAAAATCAAAACTCATGTCCTTTTCCTGAAAATTTGATATAATGATCTCTAAGTGTTGTAGTACACATAGCCAACTTAGAAGTCGGGGTCACCAATGTTGTGATAATTTCATAATAGAATATACAGAAATTCTAAAAAGTTGTTTTTCACATAGTAAAATTCAAGTCGTTTTCTAAAACGGAGACGTATAGTACTGGGCATACACACTTAAGTCTTATAATTCATAGGTCACCGTAATCGTTTTTGAAAGAACTAAAGGATACCTTATTTTCAGTACATTTCCTATTCAAATCAAGTAAATCTAGATTGGCCCTTTTTACTTATTAAGATAAACTGGACAAAACTTAGAATTCAACAAATTAGAATTGAAATGAATCACGAAAAATTGTTTTGACTAATACTTCGCAATATTCATAAATCACCAGGTGACGCCACAGTGTATTGTAAGATATGCCTTTAACTCAGTCTCCGTGATTCGTCACTGACCCACTTCACTCGCCACCGTCGGACGATTCCTTCTGACCTGATTTTCCCTCCCTCTGCTAAAAAAAACAGCGTTGTTTTACATCCTTGAGGAGACAGAAGTATGCCACAAAGATGTCCGCATCTAGACACTATACAACAACTAGACGGATAAACGATGAGAAGGTCCCCCGCCACTCTGAAGGTCACACAGAAAAATAATGTCAGTTTTTCTGACTGATCCATTACGGTCTTATTAATATGACGGAGTCCCTGATGTTATTACACTACCACTGTAGTGCCACCAGAATATGTGAAATTATTATCCATGGTATACAAAGTCCACATTGAGAGTGGATGGGGACTCAGTAAACCACTATCCATTGCTTTAAAATTGTCAGATACCATGACCATGGTATACGGATTCAGCAACGTAGTATACGCCTTCAACACCATGGTATAAGGGAAAATAGTCCTGTTGTTCTATAGGGTAAGAAATTAATTCCTATTGACATACCTTGTAATATAACAATTGCTAGGTTTAATTTATTCGAAAAGATGGATGATAGATGCAACAAACTATGGTCATGTGAACAGGTGGAACTGTAAACCACTCGAGGTTGACGTCGTAATACATTATCTGGCGCTCGTGTATTACTACGCGTCAAACTCGCGTGATTTACGGCCGCCTGTCCACAAAACCATCGATTGTTGTCTATTCATACATGCACACATATATAGGTCGTAAACACGCAGTATCAATAAAATATGTCTGGCATTAAAAAAATGTATTTAACATTAATTAGTATACGGTCTTATTGATTTATTGATTTATTGACACTGATAAGCGACTTAGGATCTTCCAAAATATCCAAGGTTTACTCACAGATTGGAAGATCCATATCTACGTGACCTTCATCAGATACAGCCCGAGAGGGAGGTCACGGCTGTTTGTGTATCCTACTTCTAGGAAGAGGACATACCCTGGGATTTCCAAACTTCCTTAGGGGACGGGCGGCATTTTTGGGAGGGAATTATTGACAACTGATCCATGTCTTATGAATACATTGAATATATCAAAACATGCAAAACACGCCTCAGAAGGAAATTTCCACGGATTCTATGTATCTTGGGTGGTGCTGGCTTAGAGGAAGACTGGCTTGAGATCTCCGCCCTTACATATATAAACGTGAACATGTATACGGACATGCCATGTATGAATACTAGCAACTGATAAACAGTCCTACCCTAGATTTTGATCTGGTATGAAACTATATATCTTATCTCACCCCTGGAATAAATGTCCATAGGCTTAACATTGGGAACTCGTTCTCCATGCCCCTACAAGTATTGCAGTCCGTTCTCCATGGTCTATATCCTGTGTGTCGTCCATTCTTTTAGTGTGTACAGGGGTGAGATGAATACAGAAAGCAACTCGTTTTGGTCAAAGAAGTTGTTCTCCAACTCGTTTGAATGCTATGTGATATTCACTCGGCTGTCGCCTCGTTCATATCACTCCGCATCAAACTCTTTGAGAACGACGACTTTGACCAAAACTTTTGGTTTCTTCTTTAATACTCTATTGATTGACGATTGCTCATTTAGATTGGCTAACTAACATCCCGATTATTTTCCATTTCCGATATATCCTATATATATACATTATGTATATATATATATATACATATATATACATTGTATATATATATATCTATATATATACATAATGTATATATATATATATACATAATGTATATATATATACATTATGTATATATATATATACATATATATACATTGTATATATATATATATCTATATATATATATCTGTATATATATATATATGATTGACGTTTTGATATATATCTATATATATATAAATATATATATAAATATATATATATATCTATATATATATCTATATATATATATATATATATATATATATATATATATATATATATATCAAAACCTCATCATTCGCAGACCCCATTAACACTGTAACCAGCCCAAGGCATTGTCCTGCATCTCGTAGCCCGGCAATGACTTAAGGCAGTGTCCTGCCGTTAAAAGATTAACTAATAAATCATCGCAATATCTGCTGAATCTTATAATGTTCTGCCATTGCTTACATAATCCTAGTGTAGCAGTCGCCGGGCTAGGTTATAGTTACTTGACCGTAATGATCAACTCTGATCGCTGCTGACTCACCAGTATCGCTCGCTCCGAAAGGTCGCTCTGAAATGGTCTTTGAACTGAGGGAAGTATTGTGTTGGACCTAATAGGTTTTCACCCTTGAACTCGGTTAAGTTGACATGATGTTCCACGTGCACTATTGCACTATAGGCTACGTATTTATCACCTGACAATAGAATCGTGTATGATTACAGTGCATATACCTAAGATTCTTGGTGTTCTCCCTTTTAGAGCGCGCTTGCACGAACCATCTATCTTGCCTAAAAGTTAGAGTGCTCATATGGACTTCCAGCTTGCTGCAAAAGAAATACTATCCCTTCACTATCTGTGTGCTATTCAGTGCGATATTGGGATTGAGCAAAGGCCAGTGTCTTAGGGTCTTAGAGGTGTGCCCATTTGACCATGACCAATTACCTGAGATCAAAATACCTCATTGACCCATTGGTGCTTGACTAAATCCTAGACTCAGGTAGTTGCAGTAAGGGCACATTGACTGGGCTCATTTATCATTTGCTCCTAATCTTGTTCCCTGTCACCACTGTCTCTGCAATCTTCATGTGGGTTATGTCATATATCAAAGTAGTAGTAGGTCATGCACATAGATTTTCTAGCAGTAGTGCATATATTATCAGGTATCAGTATGTGCTGTTATCAACAAGAAAGAAATGACTAATTACGATTGTTGATGAATAAGTTCATGACGATCACTGGACTTTCCTGAGTCCTCTGTATTCTTTTATCTTGGAAATATGAATTATTCATAGAATATATTCTCATAATTTTTGAATTGGTCGACAGTTTCGTTCCTTTATAACTCGTTCAGCAATACAGTTTTTTAATATCATATCAATATGAGTCGTATAGAGTATATAATGTCCATGATAATATATTACAATAAGACCGCATAAACAGTTGTCCTGAGGTTAGAAGAAGTAAACACAGACTTGACACAAATTCCAGGACTGTATCAACTCTCTGTGATCTGTAGTATGCCAAATGCCATGGAGGTCGGGAGATTTGAGTTGGAGATATTTGTTTTTATGGTTACTGGAGAATTTGACCCGTAACGAACTCAACCCGTAGTTGTCAGGAGAATTCGACCCGTTTTGGAGAAATCTTTCAGTGAAGGTGGCGGAAACTTCCTCATATAAATCACCGACACTCTCGTGGTCCAATGACTGGAGATGGGACCCAGTCCCTCTTTGGACAGACGAAAAACAATAAAACTCCGTTTTGGAGAAATCGTTGGAGAACTCGACCCGTTTCAGGTTCTTACGAATAAGACATTTTCATATAAAAGTAAAGGTCTGACTACTTAGCTCTTAGAGAAATAAACCAGCAGATATAGAAAACAAGTCCAGCTATGTTTAGGTTAGGGTTAGGGAGGGGGTTAGGGTTAGGATTAGGGATAGGGTAAGGGATAAGGAAATAGTTAGGGTTAAGGTTAGGGTTAGTGTGTATAATTTCTTCGTTCCGTTGGAAATCCATACGGATTTCGTGGTTGGAAAAAAAATTTTCCAACCACGAAATCCATATGGATTTCCAACGGAACGAAGAAATTATACACATAAAATCATCAGGTGGGGGACACGGGAGGACCGAAAAAGTTAGGACTACAAATAATAGAGAGAACTCGACACCGCGAACTAACCTGTTCAAGGTGGGGACACATATCCACCTCCCGGACTGGTTCTGGGGGGGAAGACCACAGAAGAGTACCTACCACACTTAGCCTGATGAGACTTGATAAGATTCGAAACCACGAGAGAATACTGAGTGTAATCACACTCGCGACGGCATATTTCTGAGGCGAAAGCGTCAGACGAGCTACTCGGGTTGACTGGTTCAACAAGAGATAGCAACGCCCCCACTACACCGTGTGAACACGCGGTGTTAACATATCGGGTTGACGAAGCTTCAACAAGATAATGTACACATTGACAGGACGTGACAGTGGGACTGTCAAGTCAAACACAACACCGGGCTGGCCACTCCCAGCAAGGCAAGAAGAACCACACTCACCTTGGGTTTCCTCCCTGTTCTGATCGAACTGGGCAGTGGGGTTTGCACAAACCCCATGTTTGGAGTTGTTCTGACCGAAAAACTCGATAGGAAATGCGTGTAAATACACGTAGTAACGCCCAAGCGAAGCCGACACTAACGGGCGATGTGCTCACATCGAACGCAGCCGGCCGTACAAACGACAACACGGGTCACATGATACTCACGTGACGCGCCGACCAATGAAAACGCCGCAACGGGTATGTTAATGAGGCCGCGGCACCGTCCGCGGCCCGTTTCCCGCTTCTCTCTATTCCGTGGTCGCTACGTGGTGGGGAAGAGAGCTCGACGCTAGGCCCCGTGAAAACACATAAGGTTAGGGTTAGCGTTAGGGGAAGGGGAAAGGTTTTCTGTTTGTTTTCTCCCCAGAGAGGACCAGTTGTAACGGGTCGAGTTCGTTACGGGTCGAGTTCTCCAGTATTCTTTTTTAGAGCGTGCTTGCACATACTACATATACATCACCTAGAGGTTAGAGTGCTCACATATAGACTTCCAGCATACTGTCCCTTCACTATCTGGTTGCTATTGACAGTGATATTGAGAACGGAGCAGGGAGCCAGTGTCTCAGTGTCTTAGAGGCAAGCCCAGCTGACTATGACTAATCACTGAAGACCAAAATACCTCAAGACCCACTAGTACTTCATGTGTTTGGATCCTAGATAGGCAGTTGCAGAAATGGCAAGTTGATTGGATGCAAGTGGGTTACAGAAAACTATCCATAGACTGCATATAACCCAAACCATTTGGTTGTTATTCTTTTATTATTGCACGCTCATTCATCAATGATAAACATACTAGTTGCTCCTAGTTAGAGTGTGCTTGCACGCGCTAAATACATCATCTAGAGTTTAGAGGGGTCCATATAGACTTTCAGGGTACTGCATACAAATCATCCCTTCACTATTTGTGTGCTATTCAGTGTGATATTGAGAACAGAGCAGGGAGCCAGAGTAAAAGTCTCTTAGAGGCGTGCCCAGCTGACCATGACCAATCACTCAATATTAAAATACCTCAATACCCACTGGTGATTGATTTGTTTGGATCCTAGATAGGCAGTTGCAGAAATTGCAAGTTGACTGAGTGCAATTGGGTTACAGAAAACTATCCATAGGCTAAATCTAACTAATACCTTTTAATTGTTATTCATCTATAATAGCACGCTCATTCATCAATGATGAACGAACTAGTTGCTCCTAGTTCTATAGGGCTATCGGGTATCCGCAGGAACTAGATCCCAGTTCGCCCACCGCAGACGTCATACGGCCTCGACGTTGACGCCCAAGGCACTAACCGAGATAACATTTCACACATCACTTGAGACTGGGAGTATCATTGCTCACGGAGGCAGTCTTCCAAGAATTGTGTAAATTGATCAAATTGAAAAAAATTATTCCTTTGCGGTTGCCACCAGGGTCAGAAATTAGTACACTGTACTTCCGCTAGCATAGAAAAGATTGGACGGACGTCATTCCGATAAAAAAAGACACACACAATGTGCCATAGAAGGCAAACAAGTTCTTGGCGCAGTATGATTGGGTTTGGTATTACAGACAGTGCACCAGTCGCTCGATAACAATGTTTGTCGATCAATAAAGTCGGCGCCAGTGGCTGCTGTCGACCCGGACTACTTCCAGCCCTCCTCATACCTGTGGTCACCCCCACCGCGATTAATCTGTGAAGCCACCAGATAAAAGCTCATAAGATCCGTCTGAATAGGCACTTCAAGGTGGACTCCATGGCCCAGGTTTCCTAGAAGATCCACACTTGTCCACATCAATCCACAACTCATTCATGAATAGTGTCCCGTAACTGCGCGCCAAACTAGGGATGTTACGTCTTAAAATGTCATTACCAGTCAATAAAGATCAGCTACGTGTGAATGGTCTCCCACTTCTGGGCCCAAACCCAGCGATGTTATGTCCAGGACAAATGCCAGTTAATTAAGATCTTAATGGTTTTCTGTGTACATCCAACTTCCATGTAGTCCTGTAATGTCCATCCTGTGCCTAGGTGGATAGATGTTTTTGGTGCTGCATTTTATGCATCTATTATGCATTTGTTTCCGAGTTTTTCAAGATAGTGCAAGAACTATTTGCAAACATTCTAT
Source organism: Alentia gelatinosa (assembly GCA_950022655.1). NCBI lineage: Eukaryota > Metazoa > Annelida > Polychaeta > Phyllodocida > Polynoidae > Alentia > Alentia gelatinosa. The sequence continues at coordinate 52,442,530 of OX465586.1, forward strand.
ATTTGTTTCACTTGGTACAAGGTTCTGGTATGTTTTCTTTTTCCAATTATTGTTCAGTGTTGGAGTGAGCAAGTGTGGTCTATTGGATATGCAATTGTTTATAGATGGATTGCTCACATGTTTGTACAGAAAAGACAAGTTACTACTTTGACTATGTACCTGCTTTTTTTCTGGAATAATAAACGAAGTTCAGCTCTCTTTTAAAAAAATCTAAAAAAATCTGAATGGTTTTCCATTACTGGGTGCCAACCCAGGGACGTTACGTCTCACCCAGGACAAATTTCATTACCAATTAATAAAGATCACCTACGTGTGAATAATCTCCTCATTCAGTCAGCTATCATAGAGTACAAACATACATGTAGCTAATGTTTATATCCATATGCCTGTATATGAGTATGCAGTTATATACCCTTTATATAGCGACAGTTACATATTTACATACTTTGTAAGTGCAAAAGGTTCAAATTTTGGACTGCGTTATGTTGTATTGGTAGGGAGTGAAGATTAGATAGTCATCAGTGATTTAAAGCGGAATATGACAGATACTAAACAGATAATTTAAGAACATGTATTGACAAAGTTAACATATATTAAGAGTTGATTTATCTTTTATTGGTGAATATTTGAAATAAGTGAACTGACGTTACGGCAGCGGGGGCTTTCTTCAGGGTCTGAATATTATAGAATATCTGAAAATATTTAAAACCTGGAGCACATTGAGTCTGCAATCTTATGTTGTCATTTCTAGTGAATCTCATCCACACGCACAATGTATATTTATAGTGAAAACATCTTTATCTAGATTGTAACATCCAGCTTTAAACTCGTGCGTGGGAAGGACACATTTTGCAGAAGTGCATCTGTTAACAATCAATGTTATTGACATAAAGCACAATAGCAGCCGACCACTGTTATATAAGTTCCCATATCCTTCTGGAGTTAATACTAGTGTTGCACGGGAGGATGTTTGAATCGGTATTTGAATGTTTAACAGGGGGTATGCAATACGGTTCCACCTGCCGACGAAATAGGCACCGACTATTTGACCATTGTACCAAAGTCGGCGCGTGGTGGCTCTAGAGGATTTATTTTTGCCTAATAATCGGCGACCCTAAAATACACACACGCCGTTTCCACCTGACCACGGATTTTGCTGCCTTTCCATTGAAAGTAACTGGAAATTACCGATGCGCCTAAATGGGTCCTTGTTCAAGACCCCCCCCCCCCCTCTTCAAGTGCACAGCAGCTGAGTAAATAGAAGTATATATATATATATATATATATATATATATATATATATATATATATATATATATATATATATATATATATCCATGTGTTGCTGTTCAGTCCCGATTATCAGTCGGCGGTGCGAAATGCCATAATCGGTGGTTATAGTCGGCAGGTAGAAATACCACATTAGGTTGATGATCGTATGTTCGTGGGTCATTACCACAGTTCAGGAAGCTGAGTTTCACTGTAACTTTTTGTACATTGAGCACGGCACACCTTAAAGAGAGACAACAATAAAATTACCCATACATATGTAAGTATGTCCGCAATCTAAAGATAGAGCAAGCAATCATTTCTTAATATAAATGAACTTACGGAAAGCACCTATGTTAGTGTGAAGTTGGGAATAACTGTGATTATCTATTCATTTTCCCAATAAATCAAAGACAAATGCGTCTTGTGAAATATGTATTTATAAGTCTATATTAGAGAAGCAATGCTGATTATTGCATTTATCTCACCCCTGGAATAAATGCCCATAGGCTTAACATTGGGAACTCGTTCTCCATGCCCCTACGAGTATTGCGGTCCGTTCTCCATGGTCTATATCATGTGTGTCATCCATTCTTTTAATGTGTATAGGGGTGAGATAAATACAGAAAGCAACTCGTTTTGGGCAAAGAATTCATTCTGCAACTCGTTTGAATGCTATATGATATTCACTCGGCTGTCGCCTCGTTCATATCACTCCGCATCAAACTCGTGGAGAACAGCGACTTTGACCAAAACTTGTTGGTTTCTTCTTTAATGTGTATATTTGGCGTATCATGACTTAACATGCATCCAGGACCACAGTGCCAGGGACAGTTTTCTTTCTGGATGGGTTGCTTCAGGAGATCTGGACTTGCTGATGTAAGTTGATGAGATTATCACAACATCTGTTAAAATGGTAAACAACAACAGGATTTGGTACGGACATACCAGCAGAATGTCCTGAAATTCAGCATGAAAAGGATGTATATATATCCGTATACTTGCAAGTTTGTCGGAACGTGCAGATATTGAGGTATGATGTTATGAAAATTCTCAGAATGGTGGATGAATGAGTACGAAAGATAGCAATAAGAGAAAACAGACCTCAGTAGACCTTGTAGATATCAAATCGGTGCAGAAAAATGATCCCTCCTTCAACATACAGAGAATTTCTTTTATGAATGAATAGATAGGTGACTGAGACTCAGTGGAGGGAACTGGGCACTAATGCAAGTTAGGCCCGGCGTCCACCTACTACGATATGGCACCGATATGGTCTACGATGCACCTTCCGATACAAAATCAAAATCGCGTCGGAAGGTCACCTAATATTGGGGCAGTTGACCACGTCTCTGCGATAAGACACCGATCAAAAACCCATACAATGCTGGTGAATTGGTATGTCTAGACATATGTCTACGATTTTGCACCTTCCCGATATGTATCCGATATTTTCTTTTTGTATCGGCGCCATATCGGTAGGTCTAAATTTCTATCGCAGTAGGTGGACGCCAGGCCTAAATCACTGTCGAGGCCCAGTTTAGACCTGCAAACGGAAAATGCACCGATGAAATATTATAGAAGAAAACAACAAGTTTTGGTCAAAGTCGTCGTTCTCCAAGAGTTTGATGCGGAGTAATATGAACGAGGCAACAGCTGAGTGAATATCATATAGCATTCAAATGAGTTGGAGAATGACTTCTTTGACCAAAACGTGTTGCTTTCTGTATTTATCTCACCCCTGTACTCACTAAAAGAATGGACAACACATAGGATAAAGACCATGGAGAACGGATTGCAATACTTGTACGGGCATGGAAAACGAGTTCCCAATTTTAAGCCTCTGGACATTTATTCCAGGGGTGAGTAAGGCCCGGCGTCCACCTACTACGATATGGCACCGATATGCCCTACGATGCACCTCCCGATGCAAAATCAAAATCGCGTCGGAAGGTCACCTAATATCGGGACAGTTGACCACGTTTCTGCGATTAGACACCGATAAAAACCCAATACAATGCATGGTGAATTGGCTTGTCTAGACGTATGCCTACGATTTTGCACCTTCCCGATATGGCACCGATTTTGAGATTTGGTATCGGTGCCATATCGGGAGGTCTCCGATTCCATCGTAGTAGGTGGACGCTGGGCCATAAAGGGAAGAGAAAAGTCGGTCGGTGGTGCTCCCCGATAACACATCGGCGACACTGCAAATCACGGAAGCGTTTAGACCTGACGACATACAAGACGTGCGCACTTAAGATCCCATTTCAGATGACCTTGCAAACATAGAGGTGCCTGTCGAAGGCATGTTTTTCAAAATCCCAAAACGCTTTCAAATCGTCGGAGGCCTCAAAATTCGGTTGTCGGTGCTAAGTTCTATACGCGTATACATAGGGGGTACCGATAAAATCAATTTTAGTGTTTAAAAGGAAATATAAGTTGGTTACACTGGGAGGGAAATCCTGCCATTCCCTATTCCGAATGTAGTTTGAAAATGATTTGATGTTACAATAAAAAATGGAGTTGCTGCTAAACCCAATTTTTATTTAATGATATAGCCCTAGAACCTTCCTACGACCTTCCAAAAGATCGTACGATGATCGTACGCAGCTAATGAACCGATGAACTGGTAAAACCATTTTTAACGTCGTGCGCAGCGGTGGACTAGCAAAGCTCTGTAAATAATCGCGTTTTCCGTCAATATGTATCTAATAAAGCCTGTTTTTTTTTTCCAAAAGTTTCTTTATTGAGTCAGTATTTCAGTTAACATCCACTTTGATACGAGTTCATCTTGATAATCTCAACAAAGAGGCGTAGACCTCAGCCCTTTTATTGGGTTGGTTTCCATGGTCCTGCCATCTGATATGTCTGATATAACAATGTATATTTGCATAAGCTTGATCACAATCATACAGTTCACCATATTTTTCCTCTTTGAAATAGATGAAAAGTTGATTACAGCACAGTAGTTCTAGGTAGCACTTGCAATGCTGTTACAGATTCTGTATGGACTCGTATATTATTGTTTTTGTTAGGGCCTTGAACATCTTCAGGTCAGGTGTATTTCCATTGGGCGATTTTCCGTAACTGATCGACAGTCAGGAACCACTGATGGACTTTTAGCACTACCGACGTAAAATCGGTCAAGGGAAACGACACAACTAGGAAATATCCAACAACTTTTTCTGCTTAGATTATGCAATGTCGCACCACTGGCGGATTTCAGAAACGTATAAACCTTAAACACTGGTTGACAACTTGGTCACTGAGTGAAAACTATTACCCTCACCGATTATTGAATACGGATGCACAGTATGTGGTACCACCAACAGACTTTTAAGGCCCTTCATCATTGGCCGACGAAAATGTTGTAGATTTTTTTAGTTCTCCTATTAGCCCATTTACATTTGCCATAAGTGATCTACAGTCAGGCACTTCAACGGACCTTTAGTACTGCTGAGGTACAATGTAAATGGGCTATAGTCCAGTTTCTATTGGCCGATTTCCCGTCATCGATCTACAGTCAGGAACCACAGACTTTTGGCACTGCTGACCCAAAATCGTTCAATGGAAAAGATGCAGCTTGTGAAATGACCTATGACTTTTTCTGCTTAGATTATGCAATGTGGCACCATCCACCACTGAGTGAAAGCTTGGTCACTGAGTGAAAACTACTACCATCACCGAATTTTTCGATACCGACACACAGTCGGTGGCACCACCGACAGACTTTCTGGGTAACTCAAAAGGTCTCTGTCGTTTTCGTTGGCCAATGGTCTCTATCGTTTTCGTTGGCCAATGGAAATGAGCCTTATGAGGAGGACTCAAGAGATCTACACCATTTTCGTCGACCAATGGAAACAGGCCTATAGGGGAACTAAAACAATCTCCGCCGTTTTTGTCAGCCAATGGAAACAGGATTTATATATAGCAACATGTTTATTCATGGTCATATCTGTCTATTCGCTGGTATGGGGTTTGTGGGATTTGTGGGGAGAGGCATGCACGTAGGCGTGACCCCACCTTAATACAAGGAAGCATGAAATCACCGATGCGTGGTTCCACAGGTTTTTGAAAGTTGCTGAGTGCAGAGGTGAGGTATTTCCAGGCGCCCTGGTCTCAATCTGTTCTTGCTGAGGAAAGTATGATAGATTCATTTGATTTGCTTTTACCAAGGCGTTAAACAAATTCCAGAGCTGAGGGACAAATATGCCAATAGCAAGTTAATACCACTTGAAATACCACACAAAAGCACCTCACTGATAGAAGTAGTTTTCTCTCATTGGTTTTCACTTTATTTTGGATGCACACAAATAAAGAAGGAGGAAGTTTACACGAACAGCACAAATGCAAATATTTTCGTCAGACACACCCCTGCTGTTGGATTTATTAGGCGCTTGATATGTTAAAGGTATTATAGTGAAACGTGTTTACCTTCTTGGGACTGCATCACATATCGAGTTTGTTTGGATAGAAATATTCCACGAGCTCGTAGAGTGTGTGGATAATATTTCTATCAAAAAAAAAAAGTGGTATGAGATGACATCCCAAGAAGGTTATTTAACGTTTCATTTGTATCATAGACCTGTTAATATTGCTAATTACTTAAATACATCACTCAGTGCATGTTCACAACCTCATTTTCGTAAAAGAAATTCAAAACGCTTTTGAAATGATTTTCATTGCATTATATACAATTATGATATTATTTTGAAATTTTCAATATGAATCGTTAGTCCGTATGTTATATATTTCTTAGTCAATTACGTACTTCCGTATCAAGGGCAACCAATCGTATTCACAGTATAGCGGTAAGTCGCCATACCAGCAAAGTATGGTGGTACGTGTCAACTACCACTTATCTAACAGAGGTTGGTATTTGCAGTCTTTTCTGGCATAGGTAGATAAAACATCCTAGAATGCACCTAGCTATTTTCAAACATTGTCAATTAGCAGTCAAAACTATCAAATCAATATTTTAATTAGTTTTGCCAGAAACGGAAGCCAATTCAACATGCAACTGTGGCTATTTTTGCCTTTAATTTGATATAACTAAGTGATAAGCCAGGTACGGTGAAATAAATATCTATATAGAACGTCCTGACCATGCTGTACAAGTCACAGAACGAGATGCTAATTTACCGTTTGCACAGACTGAGGCGTTTACGCCGAGTTCCGTACAAACGGTAAATTAGCATTGAGTTCTGTGACTTGTACAAGCATGGTTGGACGTTATTTATTTACTATATACCCGAAATTAAAAAAAAATCAATTTCATTTATCTTAACAATCAAAATTTTAATAAATGTATATGGCTGGGTGGTCCGTATTTTAGTGTATGGACCAGTGGTCCGTACAGTATTTTTACGTCATATGCCAAAACGGTGCGTATTTACAGTATATATACGGCATGGGTATATAGTAATAGACTTTTCTAACCATTTTCATCGATTCAGCAAACGTGGCACATCCATGAGTCTTACTCGACATGACAGGAACACGCCGGTAATAACCCGTTCTCGGTAATGAACCCTGATGAAGATTAACGTGGCGCAGAGAGGATCAGGGAAAGAGATTTGTCGAGGAAAACAGGAGGCGTTATCGGATCACAATGAAGTGGATGGACCTGAGGTAATATCAAAACAGCGGTCATTCCCGCTACGACTCTCATGCTTCTGTTACCAGGGATGTCAGTTGGGGTCATGAAAAAATAGAGGAAATATTCCTCATGTGGAAATAATTTACTCCCTCAGAGGGACTGAAACCTGAAATATAAACTTCTGACAATTTAATTTATTCACATGGGTAATGATAAAATATGATAAAAATGCTGTAAATTTTGGCAGCATATCAGAGATAAGTCAGAGAGAGTGACTTATTTTCTGTCACTGTTTAGTCTATATCAGCCCATGAATAATATGTCTAATGGCTAAGGCAGTATTATCCATCCATAAGGTCGTCCATGACTGTCGAATTAAGTTAACCCACATCGTCCCTGGGTCTCTATGGCATACAGAAAATGGTTTTCATGTACGATCCTAGCTTAGAAGATAATTGTAAATTATAGATAATTTTATTGTCAACCGTGTTTTATTCTCACAAATCTGATGGATAATATAGCTACTATTTCTTATCCCATTATCCGTTTCTGTCACACTCTCGTTTCATATCCCGTTCACCAGTATGGTATTTAGATATTTATTTTCATTGACAGGAACAGCCTCTCATGGTACGTCTCCGCTACAGCCTGTGCGAAAGCACGGGCAGCCAATTAAATCGTTCGATCGTTTGAGAATTCCAGCCCGCCAACCCCAATCATCACCTTTTATCTTAATAAAAAAGATATATAATCAAACGATAACCCATGTAAGAGGTACAGAAAAGGGTCTTTATGTACGATCCTAGGTTATCAAACGGGACCATTTTCAGTGAACAGTGGGGGACGGGAGGGAAAGACCGAGGTATGTCGGGAGATGACTCGTTACGCAGGTCAGGTCACCATTTCACTCTAGTTTCATGAGGATCCAAGGTAATATGAGCCAAAAATCCATGCCAAATTCCTTCCTTGTACTAACTATTTGAAAATACTTACCAAAAGTAACGATCTCTGTAGTGATCAACTTCACCAGGAAGAGCTCTCCCTGTTTTCCCCGGCTACTATGACACTGATATGATACACAAATATAATGGTAATTAAAGGTTAATAGATTGGTGTCAATATTGATGCATTGTCATGCATATACTGTAATATTTCATTTTGGTACATACATTTCAGACTATTTGAAAGCGATCTCCAAAAGAAACAATCTCTGTTGTGATCAACTTCACCAGGAAGAGCTCTCCCTGTTTTCCCCGGCTACTATGACACTGTAATGACACAAATATAATGGTAATTAAGGCCCGGCGTCCACCTACTACGATATGGCTCTGGTATGGTCTACGATGCACCTCCCGATAAAAAATCAAAATCGCGTCGCAAAGTCACCTAATATCGGGGCAGTTGACCATGTTTCTACGACTAGACACCAATAAAAACTCCATACAATGCGTAGTGAATTGGTATGTCTAGACATATGTCTATGATTTTGCACCTTCCCGATATGTCTCCGATATTGACTCTTTGTATCGGTGCCATATCGGTAGGTCTAAATTTCTACCGTAGTAGGTGGACGCTGGGCCTTAAGGCTAATAGATTGGTGTCAATTTTGATGCATTGTCATGCATATACTGTAATATTATATTTTGGTACATACATTTCAGACTATTTGAAAGCGATCTCCAAAAGAAACGATCTCTGTTGTGATTAACCTTACCAGGAAGAGCTCTCCCTGTTTCCCCCCCTCCTACTATGACATTGTAATGATACACAAATATAATGGTAATTAAAGGTTAATAGATTGGTGTCAATTTTGATGCATTGTCATGCATATACAGTAGAACCCCGCCTAACGGACACCCCCCGTAAGCGGACACCCCGTGTAAGCGGACACTTTTGCTCGGAACGGAAATTTTCCCCTCTATTAGATGTTTAATTTAACCCCGCGTAAGCGGACACCTCGCGTAAGCGGACACCTCGCGTAAGCGGACAGTTATTTCGGTACAAAAAGGCCTAAAAACCCCGTGTAAGTGGACACTTCCGACGGACAACCCACCAAAAATTGATTAATCTGTGTTTTTATAAGCGTGTCTCAGTATATTTAATAGAAAATACATTTATAATTCAAAGTTGAATAACTTCAGATCCAATTAAGATATTGCAAAATGGATTTCAGATTTACCGTCCCCTCTGTCTCCCCTAGATATCGGTATATAACACTTCAATATTGGTCCGGGAGAAACTTGAAAATCCCGTGTAAGCGGACACCCCGCGTAAGCTGACACTTTAGCCCGGAACGGAGGGTGTCCGCTTACGCGGGGTTTTACTGTACTGTAATATTATATTTTGGTACATACATTTCAGACTATTTGAAAGCGATCTCCAAAAGAAATGATCTCTGTTGTGATCAACTTCACCAGGAAGAGCTCTCCCTGTTTTCCCCCGGCTACTATGACACTGTAATGAAACAAATACAATGGTAATTAAGGCCCGGGGTCCACCTACTACGATATGGCTCTGATATGGTCTACGATGCACCTCCCGATAAAAGATCAAAATCGCGTCGGAAGGTCACCTAATATCGGGGCAGTTGACCATGTTTCTACGACTAGACACCAATAAAAACTCCATACAATGCGTAGTGAATTGGTATGTCTAGTTATATGTCTATGATTTTGCACCTTCCCGATATGTCTCCGATATTGACTCTTTGTATCGGTGCCATATCGGTAGGTCTAAATTTCTACCGTAGTAGGTGGACGCTGGGCCTTAAGGCTAATAGATTGGTGTCAATTTTGATGCATTGTCATGCATATACTGTAATATTATATTTTGGTACATACATTTCAGACTATTTGAAAGCGATCTCCAAAAGAAACGATCTCTGTTGTGATCAACTTCACCAGGAAGAGCTCTCCCTGTTTTCCCCGGCTACTATGACACTGATATGATACACAAATATAATGGTAATTAAAGGTTAATATATTGGTGTCAATATTGATGCATTGACATGCATATACTGTTATATTTCATTTTGGTACATACATTTCAGACTATTTGAACTTGTGGCGTCAGGATCTGGGGGTCGGCTGAGGAGAGTGGTTACCGGGATGTGTCTGTGGTTCCCGACCATCAGCAACTTTCGAAATGTAGAATGGCATTCCTCAAAACCAATCCCATCTTTGGTTTTTTCCCCAGCACTTCCTTGATCGAGATGTTGTGGATGGCCCTGGAGGTCGTCCCTGGGGATAGAAGAGATTGAGTGTGGATACAAAGAAATGTTAAAGCTGTACTGTTGAATATGGCCATTTTATGTTATACATAGCTTTTTGACATCATGAAATAGCTGTTTGATATCATGAAAATATGTATTCCACTCAATACTGTAATATCTGTCTATCACAGCATTTACTCACCTCATCTCATTATCACCTACTATGCTGAAATTTTCATGTAATACATATCTTGTGAAATGTTTAGATTCATGGAAGATCTGTCCTTTCTAAAAAAAACAACCCCAAAACATCCATTGATTCTTAAGGTTTTTCGTTTTAACTTCCAAAGAGTAAACTGAGCAATATCTAAACCCCAAAAAAGGGACAATATTCAAACCTGAAACATCTATATCTGTATCCCTGTGAAATCCTTTGAAGCTCAGGAGAACAAAATTCATGATACAATACACTTTATATTCCATTTGAGGCCATCCATAAAGTATGAATGCAAAATTTCTGAAAATCCCACCCCCTCTCAATTGTGTATGCAATATAACAAAGAAGGAGCATACGCAAGATTTCCAAATTTAGTAACCCCCCCCCCCCCACACACACACACCCTCAGTGCATATGTACATGTACTTCATGGATTACCTCTTTATTTTAGGGTGATTTCATCCAGCTTCTTACTTCATGGTTGGACCCTTTCTTGCAAGGTAATCTCAAGGAAGTTTTGTACTTTATGGATGGCCCTTTATTGTTGGGTAATCTCTAGGAAATTGCATATTCCATGGATTGCTGCTTTATTGTCGGGTAATCTCTAGACTGGCTCCAGTCCCCGTCTCCTCTACGTGCCCCTCTACCTACCTCATCCCTCCTCGCTGGGATTCCTGGACCTGTTAGGCATTAGAGAAAATACAAATGTTTTATTTCTTGATGATATTCATAATCAACGACTTAATCAAGTCAAGGGGAACCCAGTAAACACAAATACGTTCTAGCAACGGAAATTTATGTATTTATTTGGGATAATTTACGTAGTTTTATCTGGTAGCTTTATCTAAATAAGAAGGGAATGACTGTTTATAAGGGGATTTCTGTATGAAAGTGAGTATAATTAGGCTGAAGGTGTCACCATGGATTATACTCAGCTACACTTCTGCATACTCTTTTTCTCATAGGCCCCATCACTTGCATGTACCTTTTTCTCAGCTGGGAAAAACAAAACTTACGTTGATGTCAACACCACACACCTGCAGAAAGGTGTGGTCCAACCCAACTGCCAAAATTACCAAAATTAGGATAACTGCAGTGAATAAGATATCAGCCAATCATAGCCTGAATGAGATGAATGATAATTGGAACTCCTGGTTTGGTAAATTTGGTAAATAAACCAACTTTACAGGCCATAACCTCCCCAAGAAAACACAAACAAAATTAAAGAAACTACTGCCATGCCATATAATGAAGTCGTGCCCGTAAGTGTGAATTCATGCACACAAAAGTAAATTCACATAAATAAATGTAACAACAATTACATGAATTTACGTTACCTTAATTACCTTAAATTACCACATGTTCTACAGACAAAAGTAAACCTTAACATTTTTACGTTTTTATCCTACCCCTAATATAAAATCCCATAGGCTTAACATTGAGTTTCCGTATGCCACGCTGACTGGCATATGTTTTATATGCCACTAGTGGCATACAGAATTTTTATCATGTAATATTCCAAAATCGAGGAGACGGGGTAGGATAAAATCAAAACCTGATTCGTTTTGATCTTGACCATCACATGCCACTCCTGGAGTTTTGGCTCCGGACATCACTCAGCTTCGCCTCATGAAGTCACTTTGCCAAACTCCAGTCGTGGCATATGGTGGCCGAGATTAAAACTCATCCAGTTTTACGATAATATACGTAAGAAATCTGCCTGTGGGACACGTAAATGTACGTCTTGTGTTTACTGGGATGTCATCCAGGAAGTCTCTGGTAGTGATTGATAAACGTGTCAGGTCGGGATCACACTTCACTGCCTCACCCAGGCAAAAACAATTTGCCTTCAGAAAGTAAATGAACTTCATTGTACACCACCTAAATACGTGTGGATTTATGCGTTAACGGTTTTTGGTTGTCGATGAAAGCTTAACACAGCAGAAGGTCTAGCGATGAAGTGCTGGGCTCTGCGTTTTACACATAGACTGGCTTCAGTCACTCTGTCCTATCATTATATACCAGTGCAAGAATGTCTCATGTATACGCCCTAGTAGTAATGATTTTATTTGTCCACACTGTGGCGTAATATATATAATACTACCCTTCGTACCACTCATTCTTCTATTAAGTGAGTTGTAGAATGGCATTTTAGTTTTTGATTTAGAGACCAATATTATGATGACTTTATGATAGAATATACAGAAATTTTAAAAGTTATTTTTTCACATAACAAAACCCATGTCATTTGGCTTAAACTTTGTCAGAATATAGTACAGTAGAACCCCGCGTAAGCGTGCACCACCCGTTCCGAGCCAAAGTGTCCGGTTACGCGGGGTGATCCCCGATTTTTAAGTTAGATATGTGTTCCACAACACTTAGAGATCATAATATTCAATTATCAGGAGATATTTCAGGCCAAATTGTCCGATATGCCTTTAACATTGGGAAATCATACTTAATGCCCATGGAGTATTTAGAAATAATACTCAATGGAGAATTATGTCACAAATGTTAGCCAATTAGTCAATGTGAGGGGTGAAATAAATTCAGAAACCTATTCAAGTTTATGGTCATAGCTTGAACACATCTCGTTTGAATCGCTACGTAAGATACGTGGCTCCGCCTTATGAATTAATATATGAAGACATGGTCAGTTTGACTGAATAGAATCTGTTCCAAGTTGTTTTCGTCAGAAATATTCACCGAGTGCAAAGAACGAGGTGAATATTTCCGACCAAAACAACAAGGGACAGATGTAATTGAGACACACTATGGCCCGGCGGTCAGCTACTACAATATGGCTCCGATATGGTCTACGATGCAACTCCCGGAAAAAAAATTCAAAATCGCGTCGAAATGTCCCGTAATATCGGGGCAGTTGACCACATTTCTGCGATTAGATACCGATAAAAACCCCATACACTGCCTGGTGAATTGGCATGTCTAGACATATGTCTATGATTTTGCACCTTCCCGATATGTCTCCGATATATGCTTTTTGTATCGGTGCCATATCGGTAGGTCTAAATTTCTATCGTAGTAGGTGGACGCCAGGCCTATGTCTCATTGTTATACACCTCAAAACGCCATTTTATAACTAACTCTTCATTGTTTCAACAGGTCACGTGGGACGGAGGGACGTATAGATATTCTTTCGTCACTCAGTGGCGAACGGAATCAATACTTCCGGTCAGTAAAAGCGAGACATTCGCACATAGTTGTATTATGATATGCTAGTCAAACCTGATTGGATACTTAGAAGGAAATTGATGAGTGTCCTCGCTCGCCATCGAGTTTGGAGTGCTCAGTAATATGAACGAGGCGACAGCCGAGTGAAAATTCTGAAGCGCACCAAACGAGATGGTGAACAGGGACTCAGACCAAGCACGAATATGTTTCTGATCTTATCTTAGCCTGGAAATATTCATCTCTTTATCACCCGTTGAGAACGAGTTACCGTTCTCGCAAGCCTGTTGAGAACGAGTTCGTAATGCTAAGCCTATGGACGTTTATACCAGGCTAAGATAAAAGCTCTGACGCAATCTTGTCTCTGTATCTCCTTACTGCAATATACAGTAGCTGCTTATAACCAATAGAAAAAATAAGCTATGCCATTGTATCATATCACCTAAAATACATGTGTCAAGGGTAATGTAACATCATGTTACTTTAAAGAAGTGCCTAATCCAGGGAATCGTTAAACATTGAAGAATCCGTCATCGACTTCAATGGATTGCAGGTTTTCATTTGTGTTCTCTTGACATACTTGGTGTAAAGTCATTTCAGATATTGACCTTATAATAACAGTTTCAAAAGGTAACATAAAGAAAACTCAAATATGTTGGTGATTATCACATTTATGCTGGATGTATCATGCCTGGTTTATAATAAGCTCAAGGATTGATATAAACAAGATATCAATGTAATCTTATACATATATTCCTAGGTTATCCTTTTGGATTTTTGAACATTTTCATGCAAGTTGATCGCACACAAATATAATATATTTTTGTTCAGTTATTTCTTAAATCGTTGTTTGTTACCAGCTCGTTGTAAAGATAACGGTAGTTTGTTGCGGACTGAGTTGAATGACTTTGCTCACCAGTCACCTGTACGTGATCATCTGGTGGTCGGTCGCCATGGGAACACATCACGTGACCAGCTGGGGCTGTTCAACACGAACAACCCCGACACCGTGAGTAACAAGCGCCAACCGGAAGAGGATCACTCAGTCCGCATCCTGGGGGGCATGCGCAGATCAAACGCACCGCCAGGCGGCGCCACAACGTCGTCCGACCGGAAGTTGCCTCGCGCCAAACCACCAGCGTCCAGTCGCCAAAACGAGGCGTCGGACGTCATTCTGGTTTCATAGCGCGAGGCAAGATAAACAAAATGGCCGCTCATGAGCTTGACCTGACTTGACCTCAGAAGAGTCCAACCTGACCAGCAGCAAATTAAAATACTCCAGGCTGATCACAATAGGCAGACGGAATGTTTTACAATAAGTCAGGTTTGCTTCCCGTGCTACAACATATTTGAATAGTATTCTTTTACATTCAGGAAATCTAATAAATCATTATATAAAAATTATTTGTTGAGAATAAAAAAATACAGCCGATTGAGGTTTCTGAGATAATGTGACCGGGTGTTTACACTAGACGATTTTAGGCTGCGTTTCATGAATTTTTCACCACCTGACGACTATCGATAGTCGATGGCTAGAAATCGGTACATATAAAATGTGTAAAAGCTTGAGGACATTCATGGGTTGATCGCTATTGCGGCCGATATTACGCAATCGAATAGGCCTACCACCTGCCGAACAAGCTGGACATAAAGGGCAACCAATAATCATATATAAAAGTAGAACACTCTGTTGTTAGTATGTATATATGTTAACCCTGTTTGTTTGTAATTCTACTACTACAGAATGAACTCAGTCTTAAGTGTTCCGCTGTCTCTGTATTGAAACCAGCATAATAGGTTGCCCATGGCCTATGGTCAGGGGTGGTCATTGCCCCCCCTGGTGAAACACCTCTGTACTAAGCGCACCCCTGCGCCACCTCTGTACTGTCGGCCGCACTAAACATCAAAGTGCGCGAGGTCGACACTGTACTCTCCCTCACTTCCTCTTCAGGTCTCATACACTACACACATACTTTTTCTTCTCTCGTACCTTGGCTATTCCGCCTGTCGTACCTCCGGTCTCCATATTCCCCTGAATATCGGCGACCGTGTACAGGCATACCAAGACAGAGTTTGAAATATTTACGGTGAACAATGTTGACCAGAAGCGGGATGGCAGCTGCATCCGCGGCAACGGAGACGGACTCCGAGGTGACCCTACGGCAGCAAGGAACGGCTGCGGAGAGCGACCACGTGGACTCGGTCTCCCAGCAGGGGACGAGCGCCAGCGGTCATTCCCGGGCCTCACGGGTCACTGCCCTAGAGACCAACCTAAAACGGGCGTGCGGACGGACGTGAATGAAGTGAAAACGGACGTTAACGGAGTCAAATCCGACGTCTCAAAGATGTCCCGACAGATGGACGGCATGATGGACGCCATCATGCAGATCTCTCGGCCGGCATCGCGGAGGAGCGGCTCACGGGCGGCGTCAGCGGCCGACCGGATACGGGACTGGGCCCAAGAACAAACGGAACGACTGCTGCCTCCACCACGCCAGTTGAGAGAGACGTACATGTCGGAGGACCACCTTCAACGGGAGTTCGGCCGTGAGGCCATGCGCCACGACAGGACCACGGGTAAGAACTCGCTATTATCAGATCTTAATGCCCGCAGGCCGACCGCTAAGCCTTACATGTTTATGGACAGGGATGGAGTCTACACGCTTCACCAGAAGCTGGATTTACGGTCGGGCCTCGGGCCTCTTGAGTATATCAGTTGCTTTGTGGCCCTGTTAAGTGATGAACGCGCCTTGCTCCCCGAGGACAGGGCAGACATGTTCTGGCACCTCCACCAGGTTACGGTCGATGCTCAGGCACGGCCGTGGGCCGCGGTGAGGCGCTAGAGTAATTACGTATTTGACCAGGTGGAGGCCGGCAGGATGCGCTGGTCAGACCACGGCCAGATACAGGAGGAGCGCGTCCGGCTCGCGATGACCTCGAATCCCAGTAACAACACGGAGACCGGACGCGCTCGGGGATCTGAGGCGCCTTGCCGTGACTTCAATGGCGAGAGGGGGTGCCGCCACCGCAACGACCACACAGAGGGGGGCATCCGGTGGCTGCATGTGTGCACCTTCTGTGACTCGGTCGGCAGGAAGTGCGGTCACTCGGTGCACGCCTGCAACCGTAAGCTGACGTACGGCCACGGCTATGACAACACGGCGGCTCCCCCTGTACCCACACCACGGCGGGTACCACAGGCGGGGTATCAACTCCAACCTACTACAAAGCCGGCGGCACCCCGGAGTGTGCTTCAACACCCCCAGCCGACTTAAAAAAATGGGCATCCTGGTCTCGCGCCTCGCTTAGTCGCGGGGCGCGAGACCAGGATGAGAGGGGGGCCGGCGGCCCGGTGTGTGATGTAACGAAGCCGGCCCCCACACGTGACGTCATGTCTCACCTGACTCCCCCGGCACGTGGCCGGGGAGCAGAGGTAAACAACAACAAAGGGACGGGGAATACACTCCCGCAGGAAAGGATCGACGCTTTCCCCGCCCCACCGATGTCTTACAGCGTGGCCGGTGTTAGTATTACTGCGCCGGCCGGCCACGAGGATAGTAACACTCCGGATTTCGCGGCACTAAAAGAAGTGTGCGAGACCGGAATTCATCGGGAGGGTGTCCGGACCGACCCGTTCGCCTTCCGGGATCACCGCGGGGCGACATGGCCGGACTTCACGGCCGTAGGGTCTGGCACCCACGCCAACATATACCGGGCCGTGAGGGAGACGGGGCTACCAAACGCCCTCGGCGCCAGGATTCAGGTCCCCTCGGACTTACACTTACCGGCCTGGGAGAAGTACTTAGGGGGCATGGCAGGTTCAGAGGAGCTCCTGGGGTTCCTCTACTACGGCTTCCCCCTAGGATACCTCGGGCCCGAGACCGACACGAGGGGGGTGGCCAACCACCCCAGTGCGACCGGATACCCAGAGCAGGTAGAGAAGTTCCTGGGGAAGGAGGCCACCTTCTCTAATATGATGGGACCGTTCGAGGAACCGCCCTTCTCCCCGTGGTGTCACATGTCGCCTCTCATGACACGGGAGAAGCGGGGCACCGAGGACAGACGCATCATCACGGATATGACTTTCCCGCGGGAGCGCAGCGTGAACTCGTTCGTCATTAAGAACTCTGTCTACGGACTGGAAAGAGATCACGGCCTCCCAACGGTGGACGAGTTCGTGACGAAACTCGTGAGGGCAGGTACCTCGTCATATATGTCATCAATCGACGTGTCGCGTGCCTACAAGAACTTCAGGTGCGATCCCCTCGATTGGCCCCTGCTGTGTTTCACGTGGGAGGGCGGGCACTATTGTGATACCGCCATGCCGTTCGGTGCCCGTGCCTCCTCGTACCACATGCAGTGTGTGGCCGAGGCCATCGTCGGGATCCTCGGGTCGAAAGGAGTCACGGCCGCGATGTACCTCGATGATCTGATTATCCTCTCCGAGGACCGAGGTAAGGCGGCCGTAGACTTCCAGATTGCACGTGACCTGTTCGTCGAGCTGGGCCTCCCCGAGGCACGCGACAAAGCTCAGGTTCCTAGCCAGATCGTCACGTGGCTAGGTATTGAGATCGATGCCCGTAGTATGAGTCTCTCCATCCCTACGGCCAAGTTGGAGGAGATACTTGCTCACGTGTCGGCCGTCGCAAAACGCCACACCCTCACGAAGCGACAGCTGCAGTCGGTGCTGGGACGGATACTGCACGTGGCCAGGTGTATTCGGCCGGCATGTGCTTTCGTCTCCAAGCTACTTGAGGCCCTGCGAGGAATGACGGGGTTCTACATTAACATCAATTCCGAGATGCGGCAGGACTTCGACTGGTTTGTGAAATTCGCGGAGGGATGGAATGGACGCGCGCTGATCCCCCGGGGCCCGCCGACGAGGCGCATCACTGTCGATGCCTGCCTCTCGGGCGTAGGAG
This sequence comes from Alentia gelatinosa, assembly GCA_950022655.1. NCBI lineage: Eukaryota > Metazoa > Annelida > Polychaeta > Phyllodocida > Polynoidae > Alentia > Alentia gelatinosa. The sequence continues at coordinate 52,460,940 of OX465586.1, forward strand.
GCACTGACGGCCACTTCTCCTATTCTGGCCAGGTGTGCCCTGTCCTCGACCCCGTGGAGTGCATCTCAGAACTAGAGGCGCTGAACAGGATATACGCACTCCACACCTTCATCACGGACGAGGACCGTGGATCACGGATCGAGGTATTCTGCGATAACCTCGGGACTGTGCAGACTCTCAACAGTGGGCGTGCCCGAAACCGGGTCCTGGCAGAGTGTGCCCGCCAGGCATGGATGGTCGAGGCACGCCTACAAGTGGAGTTGGTCTTCACCCACATCCCAGGGGTTCAAAACGTGATCGCAGATGCCTTGAGCAGGGCCCACCTTTCAGCAACTGATTACGATAAAGCAACGTCCCTCACTCATCTCCATGAACTTTGTCCCATCGTGCCTTGTACACATGCATCGTTTGTACCGATACTCCGTCTCTTCTGCAGATCTGGCGCTTCTTTCACTCCAGGCGAAAGCGTCTGCCCGACAATCAGAGGCGCGTGCCCCAGGCACGCTCGCCAACCAGCGATCCGCAGTGGGCACCTACCTGGCGTTCTGCAGAAGGATGGAGATCGACCCCAGGGCACCGACCGTGAGCCTCATCACGAGTTACATGGAGTACGTGGCCGACCACGCCCCTTCCCCGGCTACGGTCGCGAACCATTTATCGCACATCCGTGCGCATCTGCGACTGACGGGGGGGGACGTGGCCCCGACAGAGGATCACCGAGTGAGGCGGGCACTGGAGGGGATGAAAAGGAACAAGGACTACGTCCCGAACGTGAAACCACCAGTGCCTATGGACGTCTTCCGGGCCGTACTCGACGAGCTCGCGGTATCGCCTCTCCATACGGCGATCAGGGCGGGCCTACTACTAATATATTACGCGGCCCTATGGCAGGGCGAGGTGGCGCCGCAGTCGGCACGGGCGTTCGACCCGGCACGGCACCTGACACGAGGGGACGTGGTCCTCGGCCAACGGCACGTGATGATCACGATAAAGGCCGCCAAGAATCTGCAGCACGTGGGGGAGCAGAAGATCATGCGCCTGGAGGCCGCAGACGATATCAGGATCTGCCCCCGACACGCGATTCGGGAGCTGCTACGGGTGGCCCCTACGGCTTCTCTACGGGATCCTTTCCTCACGTTGCCCGATGGGACAATCATTACCTCCCGAATGATGACAAGGGAGTGGGATCGCCTTCTGCAGGCCACAGGCCAGGCCGTGAAAACATTCACCCTCCACAGCCTCAGGAAGGCCGCTGCCACGCAGGCATTCCAGGCCGGCATTCCTGAACTTGACATCCAGAGGTATGGAGGGTGGAAGTCCCAGGCACATCGTGCCTATATCAAGGTCTCCGACCTTCGATCTGTGAACAACTCTCTTATTAAGTCCCTTTCACTCAGAAAGTGACCTTTTTTCTATCCCAACCCACCTCTCCCTATAACTATTGGCTTCTTGGCTATTTTTATTATCTTATTATTACATGTTACCCATAACTATGTAATATTACATAATAACTTCATTATGTTCTCATATACTGTACATAATTGACAACAATATACATCTGTCAATTATACACTTTTTCATTATTATTGATATTCATTGTATAACCTTATTAATATCAATAAGAAATATAAAATTTTATAAAATTTTATAAGCCCACTCCGGCTTTCCTCTTGTTTCATTTGGGATCTGGGGTAATGGGTTGCCCATGGCCTATGGTCAGGGGTGGTCATTGCCCCCCCTGGTGAAACACCTCTGTACTAAGCGCACCCCTGCGCCACCTCTGTACTGTCGGCCGCACTAAACATCAAAGTGCGCGAGGTCGACACTGTACTCTCCCTCACTTCCTCTTCAGGTCTCATACACTACACACATACTTTTTCTTCCCACCCACCCTCACCTCTTTTTTCATCTCTACTCCCTATCACTCGTAGGGGCTATTTTTATTATCTTATTATTACATGTTACCCATAACTATGTAATATTACATAATAACTTCATTATGTTCTCATATACTGTACATAATTGACAACAATATACATCTGTCAATTATACACTTTTTCATTATTATTGATATTCATTGTATAACCTTATTAATATCAATAAGAAATATAAAAATTAATAAAATTTTATAAGCCCACTCCGGCTTTCCTCTTGTTTCATTTGGGATCTGGGGTAATGAGATGCTGTGAAAATGTTGTGATTACTTTTGGGCCTGTGACAAATGCGCCAACATTCTAGGAAAGAGGATGGTAAAGAACATGAAGTCTATGAGACAGGGAATTTAATACTTTAGGGAAGTGAGAAATGGAAAAGAAATATCAGAGGGAATTCCTTTGGCTTCTATCCCGCATGGTCGACTAGTCAACCGGAAGTAGTCCCATTCTCTCAAACCGCATCATTATCAATATTATCAGAACATATTGTGGCATATCTCGCTCCTACTACGTCAGTTTCCTTATCTGAGGTTTGAGGAGATCGCACACTGTATGCCTTTATCTAAATCTAGGTTATCTCGGGTTGACTTTACACCCCCCCCCCCCCCCCACACACACACACACTCACTACATAAGCCCCTGCCCCCGAGTTGTCAGGTAAACATCGATAATCCGATCAGGTCAAAGCAGTACACCACATCAAAACAAAGTGTACACTAACGAGATAAGGTTCAGATGTGGAAACCACAAATATTAACTTTGCCGAATAGGTTTAGATCACTGAGAGGAGAGGGAGGGGCGGGGGACAGCGTATATATACAGCAACCTCATCATGTTGTAAAGGCCCATTCCCACTAGGCGATTTCTGCCCCTGAGACTACTGCCGGGCATAATCGCCGGGAAACTGCTGTCGCACAGCAGCAGTCGGCGACTATGCCCTGATATGTTTGAAATTGAATCACAAGAGACTGGTGCCCTTTTAAGAGAGAATCCAGTCGCCAACTCAAGCCCGAACAATGGGGGGTAGGGCAGTAGTCGCCGACGATTTTGCCATTTTTTGTTCCCACTTGGTGACTCATGAAATTCCTAAAGAATTTGACTGATAGTCGGCAACAGGTGCCCTCTGAATGCCCCAAATCGTTTATTGGGAACCTGGCTTTAAGCCGAGAGGCCCAGAATAGCTAGGTGTAGACCTTAAGAGAAAGGTAGTAAAAGCTCAAACACAGATGTACTAGGTACACCGATATGGCGTATGGCACTGATACAAAAAGCAAATATCGGAGACATATTGGGAAGGTGCAAAATCGTAGACATATGTCTAAACGTTAATAATCTAGGATCATATGTGGAGACCCTTTTCACAAATTTCAGTACCTCGCACAAGGGTCATTGTTTAATAACATTTAAGTATGTTCGCTAAAGTTGTCCATAAGTGTTGGATAAGGCCCGGAGTCCACCTACTATGATAGAATCGTAGACCTCCTGATATGGCACCGATACAAAATGCAAATATCGGAGACATATCGGGAAGGTGCAAAATCGTAGACATATGTCTAGACATGCCAATCCACCACCCATTGTATGGTTTTTTTATCAGTGTCTAATCGCAGAAACGTTGTCAACTGCCCGATATTAGGTGACCTTCCGACGCGATTTTTATTTTGTATCGGGAGGTGCATCGTAGACCATATCGGTGCCATATCGTAGTAGGTGGACGCCGGGCCTATGAGTCAAGAACTTAACTGATTTTAATGACAGATTGTTCATATATACAGAAAGCAGGTGGCATCTTGCTGCAGGTTGGGGTTGTGAGCTCTGTGCTGTGATTGGCTGTGGAACCAACAACCAATGAGGAATGACCAGTCTTGTTCTGTGGTCCATTACATAGATTTTGAATGATTCGAGCAGTGGACAATACGATCTATCGAATGGTGAACGCCCTCATAGACGATCTGTATTCCCATTGAGCTGTATTTCCACTGAATAGTTTGAACGCCTACCGCGAATTGCATGCAAAGACCACTTCCCCTGTCTCTTTCAACCTTACCAAATGTTCTTACTCCACATTCATAACTTTCTGGTGGCCAGATATGACAAACATGTATATTGTTTTTATCAAGATGTGTTTATTGCAAAAGAAACAATCCATATAGCATGTGCACTCATGTCTACTGACATCATCTTCTGTATGTCATGAAATGTAAAAAAAGAGAAAGGAATAAAACAGCAAATATAATAATTGTATAACACGCATTACTTGCACAAAACGGATTACCAGTTATATTCATGGCGCTAAATATACCTTAAGGCCCGGCGTCCACCTACTACGATATGTCTCCGATATAGTCTACGATGGACCTCCCGATAATAAAATCAAAATCGCGTCGGAAGGTCACCTAATATCGGGGCAGTTGACCAGGTTTCTGCGATTCAATGCGTGGTGGATTGGCATGTCTAGACATATGTCTACGATTTTACACCTTCCAAATACGTCTCCGATATTTGCATTTTGTATCGGTGACATATCGGTAGGTCTAAATTTCTATCGTAATAGGTGGACGCCAGGCCCTTACGTGCATTTAGAAGCCGTCTCCATATTCTTTCTGTTGGGTCACAAGTGGTAATTTTGCCCATAATTTAGTCCCTACTTAAATCGGCGATTTTTTTTAATACTTTTAGTATTTGCCTTCTTTTTTTATTATAAAAATCGTTTCAGAATGTCTTGTTGTCATCGGTCTATTATCTAAACAGTTTTCTTCAACGGTACTCCACCATTTTATAATTGATAACAAGTGACAATTTCTTCTAAATTCGAGTGGCCTGATTTCACAATATTTATGTAATTCCAATGTAGTAAATTCACTTGCCTTAAATGTACCTACTACAACTCTCAGGGCTTTATTAAGGTATATTTGCAATTTTTCCAATTTTGTAGAGCCCAGATATATCATATAGCTCAATATTAAGACGGAAGCGATGGGAGGCCGGCTTAAATCGATCGCGTTCGTTTTCGTCGGAATGCCTGCGACACAGCCATTCTGTCAGAGCCCTATCGCATTGTGTCGCAGTGTGTCGGGATGTACATTTTTTTAGTTCTCCTAATAGCCCATTTACTTTTTGCGCCAGCAGTGGTAAGGGTCCCTCGGTGGTTCCATACCATATATCGGTGATGGTCAATGGATATGGGCCATTAGGAGAACTAAAATAATCTCTGCCATTTTCGTCGGCCAATGAAAACGGGCCTTATTGTAGCTTGTCGGAAGCTGAGTGGGAGCCTGACGTTAGGCCCGGCGTCCATCTACTACGATAGAAATTTAGGCTTACCGATATGGCTCCGATACACCGATTTTTCTTACGACTGGACCTTTGTCGTGGAGTGTCATGGCGTGTCGGGAGCGTGTCGCAGAGGTCTATGATAATTAATTTTGGTTGAGCGTGCACTTCCCGACACACCCCGACAACGCTGTCGTAAAGCCCCCTTCTCACGACAAGGCTGCGACAAGGTGCCAATAAGAACTTTCTTGTCGGGTCTTGTCGTAGCCTTATCGGGAGGTGGATCGTAGACCATATCGGAACCATATCGTGGTAGGTGGACACCAGGCCTAAAGGGGGGCGTCTACCAACCACGACAAGGCTACGACAATGGTTTTCCGACAAGGTCCACCACAGGCCTACGATTGGAAAGCGTGTCGTAGCCTTGTCGTGGTTGGTGGACCCTAGTTCCCGACAAGAGTCTACGACAAGTCCACGACAGGCTGCGACTGGAAGCTTGTTGGGGGCCCGTTGGGGGCCTTGCGACAAGGCTACGACAATATCGAACATATTCGATTTTTCCCACGACTGGACCTTTGTCGTGGAGTGTTGTGGTCTCCTCGATATCACTGTCATAGTGTGTCGGTACCGTGGACGCTTTTTTTACGGCATCCAAGAAGTCTACGACACGCCCCGACAAGGCTGTCGCAGAGCTGCCCTTCTCACGACAAGGCTGCGACAAGGCTGCGATTGGAACTTTCATGTCGGCACTTGTCGTAGCCTTGTCGTGGTTGGTGGACGCCCGCCTTTTAGTCACTATGCGGGTTCAGAAAGCTAAACACGCAGTTTGTACACTTTGTCCCTGCTTTCATGTTCACCACCATGAACGTCCAACCTTCATTCTCGGAATTCTTACGCAATGCATTTTCCATTATCCATGAAATATGATGCAACAGTGGTTATTTTCATAACCACTGAACTTAGAATATTAAGAGCACAACAACAGATTAAGAAGACGCCCAACAGTTCATATACCGCCCGGGCAATGAGTTTCTTCAATTATTCATCCAGACATAGTGTAGAGTGGTTTTTGTATCCATCCATATAACTGTCTGGAAATCTTCACTCCAAGGGTGGGGTCGGATTTACACAAAGAGTACATAGGGTTTACTTCATAGAATCTGTTTACTTTTTAAAAGGTGTATAGCCAGAAAAGCCCAGAGGGTGGGCCTACGTATTGCGCGTGTATCGACCATATCAACAATTACATAGAAAGGATGTATTAAATTGTTGATCTCATTGATTAAGAAAATCACGTGACCTATTTATGACGTGATCAAAATTCAGACAAAAAAATCAAACAGGAAATTAATATATGATATTATGAGAATATTAATACCAAAGAAAATAATTTTTAAAACAGTTTAAATTTTATTTACGAAATCGTGGCTATGAACATGGTATTTGGTGTGTAGCAGAAAACAACTTCCGCCCCCCCCAAGCAAGTTTGATTTCCGTTTCAAAGTCGACTTATTTTGGTAAGATTTTTAATATTTACAGATATTTAGAGGTGTATAGTACAAGTGAAACTTGTTAACCTAATCGGGATAGCTTATCGTACCTTGTTACTCTCGGTAAAATTATCGCATTCGCTCTGCGAGCTCATGCGATAATTTTACCGAGAGTAACGCGGTATGATAAGCCGTCCCAATTAGGTTAACTAGTTTCCCTAAAGTACCTATGAATATGGATAAATACTTAAAAATTTATCAAAACAAAAGAAGTGGAGAGAGAACTTGATGACATTGAACTACTCTTCAGAGTGTGTTGGGCGTACCTCACTCGGCGCTATGTTCACAACCTCATTATGAATTATTAGTCTGTACGTTATCTATTTCTTATTTATTCATGTATTTCTGTGTTAAGGGCAACCAATCGTATTCAAAGTATGATGGTATGTCGCCATATCGACACAGTATGGTGGTACGTGTCAACTACCACGTCTCTAGCAGAGACTGGTATTTGCAGCATTTTCCGTCATCTTCATATTCCCCTATCACCCTGTGATGTTTGGTGGTGGAGCATCCCTGATGCTAGATATATTGGTAAATCACTCAATTATCTTACATGTTGGGTCCTTCCGACCAAATATCTCATATACTTTATTTACATGACGAAGCGTCATCACAACACATATACGGAAACCTCATGTACTTACTTGAAAAACCACAAAGGAAGACCATCCTCGCGATCATTTGTGTGTAATAAACAAAAAAAAGCAAAAAAACCCCAAAAAACATGGGGTGTAATTCCCACGAGCTCCCACGTCAAGTCGGGGGCAGTATCCACGTGGAAAGTTTTAGGCCCGGCGTCCACCTACTACGATATTTCACCGATATGCCCTACGATGCACCTCCCGATAAAAAATCAAAATCGTGTCGGAAGGTTACCTAATATCGGGGCAGTTGACCACGTTTCTGCGATTAGACACCGATAAAACCCCCATGCAATGCGTGGTGGATTGGCATGTCTAGACATATGTCTACGATTTTGCACCTTCCCGATATGGCACCGATTTTGACATTTTGTATCGGTGCCATATCGGGAGGTCTACGATTCTATCGTAGTAGGTGGACGCCGGGCCTAATTCGCAGCACAGATTTACATAAAGGTCCCTGGTTGCAGGCACCTCTCTATTTGTAGGACTGATCGAAAATCAACAGTTTCCCCGAATTACAGTCAATTCCATTCTCCTCTCTTTAGATGTTGACAGATTTCCTTGTTGTCATTTGACTCTGGGCGTATGTCCGCTTCAGCTGATATATTGGCAGTAGATAATATCGGGGTACACCCAGTCAAAGGGTATGCCTTTGGAATTCAATTCTGAAAGAGCATGTTTAGTTTTTATATTTCCCCTTCGACGTTTCCAGCAATCTCTCTGTTGCAACATACCCTTTTATGGTATCGTTAGAAACATTGCCTCAATAAGAAAAGTGGTTGAGGTATTTTATGATTTATAAGCGGCTCTTTTAGATTCTGGGAAGCCCATCCCGATGAGGAGGGCTGTGGTAGTAATTTAAGAAAAAAGTTATTTTGTAAAGTAAGCATTAAGCAACTTGAGTTTTTCAGATATATTTGTCGAATAAACAAGTCCATAACAGTTGTTCATTTTAAGATACATCAAGATTAGAAGGATTTAATCATACTGCCAAAAAGGCAAGAATTTGGATGAATATGATAATGGTGAGTTGATATACTTACGTTTCCATTGTCAATCTCCCTGTTTCAACATTTAAGGGCTCAGACAGTTTCTTGAACTTGGGAAGGGTTTCTATCATTTGGAGAAATGCAGGAAGATTTTTCAAATCGCAAGCTCCTCGATGATAAGGGGGGAGTAGGACCTGTAAACTTCACGAGCTATCACATATAAAGTATATCTTCCAACTAGAGCATGTCTTTTAATCATGGGTATCTATCCATTCAATATTGGTGAGAAAATATGGAATCGACTCTCTATAGAGACCCAGAACCTACCAAGAGGCAGCACTTTTAAAGCTAGAGTCAAAGAGGAGTTACTTGGAATAGATCTGCAACATTATGTTTAGGTGAATCATAAGACCACAAAAAATGAAAAAATGATATTAATTAAATACATTTAAAATTACTGAAAATGAATGACATGTTTTGATATTGTATGGGCTACCAGTAATAATATATATAGATAATATATATGCATTGAAAGAACTTTTTTCCTGCGAATAATGCTAGAAAAATGTAATGTGTTTTTTCAACATAAGTTGGACGTAGTTGTTGTATCGTGACTGTCATCTGTGATGTCTGTGATGTCATCTATATGTCTTGTGTTTATTGTCTATGTCATATATGTATCTGGTACTCTAGTTAGTGCTAGAGATTAACGCTAATTTTTGTATTAATGTGTATTAATCTAAATTTTTTTTAGTAGTTTTTCTCGTTTTTGGTGGCTATTATATGGAAGAACGCCCAAGTGGCGAATATGATATGTCCTTTTCTCTCTCGATGTATCTTGACCTATATAACTACTGAATAAAAAAATAAAAAAAATAAAAGGGAATTGATTTAAATACATTTGAGTCAGGAGTTGTTCTTTTCCTGGCATGAGGACAGACTGTGAATGCATATCAGTAATCAACTAATTGCGCCGGTGTTTTTTTTAACAATAATATACGGAGACCCCGTTGTGCAGTCTTCCCAGTTCTAACTGATTTCTAAAGCTTTCCAACAAAAAAGAACAATATTCTGAAAGTGACATGATGTTAGACGAATATACCAACTTTGCCGCATTTAGCGTTAAACATGCAAACTTTGCAAATTATAAAGGATGTAGGTCTTAAAATAGACCAGGGAAGGTCTATCCCATGTACAGACAGTCTCTCTATCAGACACAAACTATGGCGACACTCACTGCCCTAACTACCCTTAAACCTAGCTGTTTCTGGGGATATACTAACTCAGCAAGCCAGGGGCCCGTTTAATAATCTAGGTTCATACGTGATGACCCTTTTCAGTACCTCGCACAAGGGTCATTGTTTAATAATATTTAAGTATGTTCGCTAAAGTTGTCCATAAGTGTTGGATAAGGCCCGGCGTCTACCTACTACGATAGAATCGTAGACCTCCCGATATGGCACCGATACAAAATGTCAAAATCGGTGCCATATCGGGAAGGTGCAAAATCGTAGACATATGTCTAGACAAGCCAATCCACCATGCATTGTATGTTTTTTTTATCTGTGTCTAAACGTAGAAATGTGGTCAACTGCCCCGATATTAGGTAACCTTCCGACGCAATTTTTATTTTTTATCGGGAGGTGCATCGTAGACCATATCGGAGCCATATCGTGGTAGGTGGATGCCGGACCTAAAGTTTACCCACTTTGAGCTATGACTACCCAGGCTTACTGCCCCTCGAGCTATGACTACCCAGGCTGACTGCCCTTTGAGCTATGACTACCCAGGCTTACTGCCCTTCGAGCTATGACTGCCCAGGCTTACTACCCCTCGAGCTATGACTGCCCAGGCTTACTGCCCTTCGAGCTATGACTGCCCAGGCTTTCTGCCCCTCGAGCTGTGCCTGCTCGGGCTTACTGCTCCTCAAGCTATGATTGCCCGGGCTTACTGCCCATCTCGCTATGACTGCCCGGGGCCTGCTGCCCCACAAGCTATGACTGCCAACCTCAAGGTTGAAAGTTATATAGAACGATATTCAGACTCAAACGTAGTTCAATGATGTTTCGCTGTATCAAATATCGATACAACCCAGATGTATATTTAGAGTACAATATGATATCATCTAATAAAGGGTTGATAATGATCATAGATAAGGAAGCTAGGAAGCTATGAATAGCTTCCTAGCGACATTAATTACCTGCTCAATCGATTAATCTTAAAGTCAGGTACATGTAGTCGATGACCAATAATATCATTTATCATTTACGTCATTGAAATCCGCATTGACATGTGGATTATTATGTTTGTTATATTAAATTTATCATAACTGATAATCCAATAATCCAATAATCAATTAATAATGTTTTTATTTCATATCAAAGCGTTTTCGATTCTGGACATTTATGAATGCCATGGTGTGGAGTGTGTGGCCAAAGAAACAAAACAACTATATACACATTAGTATTACGAGCATGTAACTATTGTTAGAAAGCATTTAGAAGGAAACACATGAGATGAAAATAACTTGGTCCGTACTCCATCGAGTTTGATCGCAGAGTAATTCACGAACGGGGTGGGCTGCAGACCAAGTTATTTTCATCGAGTGGGTTTCTGTAACCACTTTTTTAAATTATCCCAGTATAGAGGAACTAAATTGTAGAATAGTCTAAGAGTATGTATTGTATCTGGGAAAGGTGAGCTCACTTCATTGAATTGTAATAAGTCTACATAATGCCTGTTTGAGACCAGACCTTGTCAACCTGATTATTATTTCCATTAAACTCATAAATCACTGTATCACTGTGTATTAATGGAAGACAACTCTCTATTATTCTAATAGTAGTTGACATGATCTTCCTAGATGTACACTTAATGTTGAGAACCTGCCTCAGCAGTGGAAGATCTTTCGTTCGAAAGAACTGTCTGTCTTTTCTACTAAATAGAAAAGAAAAAAAATTACTTCCTAGTTAGGTAACGTTGAGCCCATGGAGAAATTTGCCTACCACCATGGTGTTGTCCCATTACCTTAAGTCCATATAAGGAATACAGTAGACCGAGTAGCCAATGACTGCATTCGCAGCAAAGCCCGACCTTGACCCTGACCTCCTTACATGATATTTTCTCGCGCCTTGGGAAGGCTCTGCAGTCGAGAGTTGACCTCGAATCTTAGGGGCCACAACCACCCTCCTAGGGGAGATAAAGCTTTACACATGTCATGTACGCCATAGTAATGCGATATCTTATTGTAATTATAGTAATTGTCATCCTTGTTACATGTTATACACAACATCCACTGGCGTGGAAGAACGACGAACATATACTCGAATGCCTTTATGACCAAATAAAAATAATAAAAAATGGAAGAATGGATGGAAGGATGCATGAGAGAACGTTACCCATGTGATGAATGCTCTTTGTCTTCATTGTTTTTGTGAAATAACTTTTTTTTAAATAAAACATATTTGTCACAGCAGAGCCTCCAGTCAACAGACGTGAAGTGATGCTGACAGTGAAATGGTCGGGAAACAAGTATGGTACAAGGAGTGTCCTTAAGGGATTTCCACCAGCACACCGTTAACCAGAAAGATTGATTATCACTAAACGAAAGTGTCACTGATGCAGGGAGCTTCAGACGGGAGCTTTCTACGCGGATCGTGATTCTGTGGTGGTCTGTGTGGACCAGCTGATCCGGATGGACGACCGAGAATCACATAGATCAGGGTGAAAAAGTAAAACACAGATGAAACTGCAGTAATATTGTACGATGGTCTCTACCCGCATCCTATTACATAAAAACACGCTCCGTCAGAATATCAGGATACGCGATACAGATTCCACTTCACGTTACATCTGAACTTATCATTATTCATACATGCCGCCGGCTCACATTTCCAGGATTGGTTATGTTTCACATCGTGATTTACTTCCATATGATAAACAGGGTTTTTAACGTTGTAGTATTTACTGCCTTGTGTAGCTCTACAAGATTAGAGAGCAGCAGCCCAGGGAGCTGTTTCAAAACCATAGACTTAACCCACGTTTTGAAACAGCTCCCAGATGATTTCAGAGGTATAGGAAGACAATTACATCTTCTTTTGAAAGATGAGGTGAGAATCTAGAAGTTTACAAGGGAGTCGATCACAATATATTTCCTAAGATATTTCTGAAGCAGATGTTTATTTCATCAGATACCCTTAACATTGTTTTCTTTTTTTATTTGAGCAAGTCTTTTATTAGTCTCTGGACATTATCATACAGCTTACAACTTCCAGCTCTGCCAAACAATTCTCTATACATTCATTGTTACCTTGTGGTTATTTCCATTGCTCTCCCTTTTTAAATTCTTTTTTATACCAGTTTACTTTATAAAACCAAACCTACCTAAACATCATTTAGGTTTTTCTGGAACTAAACCTTTCATCTCATAAGTGTCTTGTACTAATTATATGGTTGCCACCCCTGTAGACTCTGACCATTCTGATTATTCCTATTCCTTTTCTTAGAAAAGGTATATGAAGAAGTTTCTTGGGGTTACATCGAAAAATTGTTCACTACCGCTACTTCTTTTTTGAGTCTCTTAAAACAATTACATACATAGGTTCATTCAGGCACAGTTCTGTCTAGCAAAACTAGAACCAAGAAGTTTCTCCTTCTACTTAGGTTGGGGTTTATTGTTCAATGAGTCACATTAAATATCTTCTTAGTGACTTTAAAAATAAAAGATAAAGCAGAATTTATATATGATGTAAGATAACAGCTGAATGTAGAACACCAAAAAAGCATCTAGAGCAGCTTGATGTTGTTCTCTCCACAAGATTCTCACTCTTGTGGCGCTTCACTCTCCATGCCTAGATATGGTTAAGGCCTGGGGTCCACCTACTACGATAGAAATTTAGACCTACCGATAAGGCACCGATACAAAAGTTCAAATATTGGAGACATATCGGGAAGGTGCAAAATTGTAGACAAATGTCTAGACATGCCAACCCACCATGCATCGTAAGGGTTTTTTGGTGGCTCATTGCAGAAACCTGGTCAACTGCCCCGATAGTAGGTGACCTTCCTACGCGATTTTGAATGTTTATCGGGAGGTGCATCGTAGACCATATCGGAGCCATATCGTAGTAGGTGGACGCCGGGCCTTACTCTATTTCTATGTGCAGCAGAAACTCCAAGCAGATCTGACAGAATTTACACCTTTTATATTTGGTAGGTAACAACACTCACACGTACCTAATCTGAATACGATTATTATGATCGTACCTAAGATTCCCAAGTCTCTAGGTCACATTTTATCTAATCGACTATGCTTTTCCGTTAAAAAATAAATACAAACTTACGATCAGAGTCCCCAGGGAGATTTTCAATGCCTTTCGCTGAAACTTTTGCGAAATCACATTATTTTACGTTAGTGCGACGAACGTTACTCACCGAGGGCGCGAACATTTCTTATACTGCACCCCTATGAGAGGGTATAGTATTTGATACATATTCGAACATAGGCATATAGTAATATACAGGTATTACCATGCGACTTTTAGAAAATTAGAAAATGTATCATCTACAAGATCTAATGGTGTCCTTTGATTTAGGCACAAAGACCTGCAATCTAGTTATTCCATATAGGAGCAAATTGGTTATATATATATATATATATATATATATATATATATATATATATATACATATATATACAGTAGAACCCCGCGTAAGCGGACACCCCGCGTAAGCGGACACCATTGCTCGGAACGGTTCCCTATATTAGATGTTTATTTTAACCTCGCGTAAGCGAACACCCCGCATAAGCGGACACCTTGGCCCGGAACGGAGGGTGTCCGTTTACGCGGGGTTCTACTGTATATATATTGTAACGGTAATGACTGACGAGTACAGGTAAGTATGGTTCAGTGCTGTTATTGCTTTATTCAAGGAGCCTGCGAGTACATCAACTCTAACGCATTAGGTAGGCGTGGTCTACTCTCAGGTAAGCTGTAAGCTATATCGCGATCCTGTCTTATGGACATCCAGATCCAGTCTGTCTGCTCCCGGCTGCTGCTCCTCTATTTATACCCCAATCTGTGATGTCACGGCCTCTGACGTCATCCGCTGCCGACGTCACGATGGAACGGCTATCCATAGGCGTCCTCGAAGACCGGAGAACCGGAGGGCCGGAGGGCCCCTCTCCGACTGGAGGACCGGAGGACCGGAGAGCCCTTCTCTGACCGGAGGACCGGAGAGCCCTTCTCCGACCGGAGGACTGAAGAGCCGTTCTCCGACCGGAGGACCAGAGGGCGCCTCTCCCGCCGGAGGACCGGAGGACCCCCTTCTCGACCATGACACCGGAGGGCCGGAGGGCCCCTCCTCGACCATGAGACCGGAGGACCGGAGGGCCGGCGAGCCCCTCTCCATCTTAGGACTTCTCACAGTGACGGCCGGGGGGAAGGGTTTCCCGTACCCCCCTCCTATTGAGCCGGAGGGGCCGTCCCCGGCCTCCAGTCCCGCCGTCACCTCCTCCCTCTCCGTTACAATATATATATATATATATATATATATATATATATATATATATATATATATATATTTATATATCTTTTTAAGAATGAGCAATGCTTTTATTCATTGATCATACAATTACAAATTACATGCAAGTCTCATTGTCTCCTTTTGCATTAAGATAGAATTGGTAATAAGATAAAATGTTTATACCTTACTGGTACATACTCACATACCACGTTTCTTTCGATAAAAATATTCTACGAGCTCGCAGAGTGAGTGGAATATTTTTATCAAAACAAACAAGGTATGTGAGTATGTACCAATAAAGTAATACATTTTTATTCTATTATATACCTTCAAATATGAGTATAGGAATAACATTAAAAAGAATACTCAACGATCACCCGATTCTTGATGCAGTTCTATATAATTTCCTGATACGTACACGTGTCTTATCCCACAAAGCTACAATATAATCTCACATGGGGTATATTGGTAAAAAAAAAAAAGCTGATCTGTGCTGTATTAATCAAAAGATATACCGCGCTCACCCATCATAAAGGGAAATAACATTTGATCTTAGTTAAACAGAAGTCAAAGGACCATCCTAGTCTACTCATCCTTGAAAGCTGTAAAGATATGATACTGAAATATCATTAACATTGAACAGAGCTGGAATTCTCCTTCGTTACATTCAGCGAATCACGTGAATCGCAGCGTCTGAGCAAAAAGTATAGGTCTGAGGGGGAAGTTATTTAGTCTGAGTGGGGAAGTTATTTGGTGAGGTCTATGTGTATTTAGCCATCAAAAACATTCCTCTCTAACCTATCTATCAGACGAAAAGCGGACTTGGTAACTGTAACTAGAACAATGTGAAAGTGAAACTTCTTCTTGATTTACGCAAGATGTAAAGGTTTACTTCGGGTTAGCTTCTACGTCTGATTTATTAACTCTTATGGTAGTATCATATAAAGTGAAACGTGTCATAGGTCAAAAGCGACAAGCTAGACACAGTAAAAAATCTCTCTCAAGCTTACGAAACTACAGCTCCTTAAGGTATCGAAAGCAAACAAAAGGACAACCTAACAATATTCCTTCCTCTTGTCCCTTGTTGAACCCGACGGTAAGGACTTTTGAACGCGTTTCCAGTTATCTAATATCATAAATAGTGTCCAATGCTATATTTATATGTATCTATGTATGTTATCAGTTAACATCTCTCTTATAGTGCATGGCTGATACAAGAATCGATCAAGGGTTAAGGACTTCTTCTTCTGTGCTGATTTTTAACAATTGAAAATTGACATTAAGTAGATTATAAGTTATATTTATAATATGGACTGTCTGATAACTGTTTTCCCGGATGCTCGATTGATTATATATAGACCTGAAATCAACATATTGCATAAAAAGTCAAGGTATATTTATTTTTATGCAATGGAATGATGATATTTGTACATTATAAGCGAGTGATATTCCAATTTTTTTCTTATCGTTTCTGTATGTTGAATACTGTATTCTATAATGTCTGAATGTGTCTTTCGTCTTTATCTTTTTGAATAAGTGTTTTTATTCACTTTATGTTACTACAGCAGGTAGGGAAAGGTTTGTCTTTTGCATAACCAATATTGAGTGTTCCTGGGGGTTACTGGGTGACCTTTATCAACTCATTAAAGATATAGATATTGTAGTGAAATGTGGGCTCCCCGGGTCCTGGTGGTGGTTTGCAACACCCCCGGGGGGCCCGGAGAGGCCGAGGAGTGCGCCCGGAGTCTGCGGAGTGCCTGGCCGGAGAGGAGCATATCGAGAGCCCTACTTCCCTGAAGGGGGCGCTGCAGCTCCCCCTCAGTGACGTCACATACAGGCTGGTGACGTCATCCCCAGGCTATAAAAGCAGTGATCGCTCTCTGTGGTGCCAGTGGTGATTCAGCTACTGCAGCGAGGACACCTAGGACTTGGCCCCCAGCTACCTTTATCCTACCCCTAATAAAAAACCGCCATAGACTTAACATAGGGAAATTTTATGTGGCAGGCCATGACATAAAGTGTTTTTTATGCCACTAGAGTAATAACAATATTGACCAATCAGAGAGCAGGATGTCAGCTACTATGAAAAAGAGTTCTGTTGGTCATTGACTCAATATCTTTTAATAATACAGAAGCATAGACGAGGTAGGATAAATACGAAACCGAACTCGAGTTAGACTTGTCAATGTCTATGCCACTCTGGTCAGGTCTGCTCCTCACTACACTCGGCTACGCCTCGTATAGTAATACGCGACCTTCCCGTCGTGGCATAAACATGGTCAAGTCTAACTCTCGTTCGGTTTCTACTAATTACCTCTCAGGAAGCCAGACTTAGCCTAGTTAGGTGAACGACTTACCTGAGGAACTGCTCTTGTCTAATTAGTGTCTGAAAAAAATAACAGGACAACTGGAGATCAATTGTTGGGTCTTTACTTGATGCTGTAATCACTACAATATATATAAAAGCAGCGGGGTGCGAAATACCAATTCAAGAGTTTTAAAAGATGTTTTTCTATATATTATTGAAAAACTTAGACACATGTTTCAACCTCGACTGATTTACCAAACATAGCTTGTCAGATAGTGTAAATGATTGGAGGCCCATATCTCTACTCCCTCTATCTGGCAAACCTTTCGAGTAAATTATAAACAAAATTATAACTGACCACCTTGATTCTTTTGAACTTTTAGATGATAAACAAAATAGGTCTAGGAAGGATAGGGGTGCGGTAGATGCTGTCACTAATTTTGTACAGACACTTTATTGGGATAGAGATGATAGAAGTGTTACAATAAGTATTTTTGTCGACCTAAGCAAGTGGGTATCAATAGTAAAATATTGTCCTGGATTCCTATTACAGGAAGCAAAGTATTCACTTTTCATGATCATAAGACCATAACTCAAATTTAAATTTCAATCTCTTGTCACACTTGAGGTGTTTTATTCGACGACGATGATGTTAAGAATTGGGTGTTTCTTTGTTGCACGTAGGAGGTATTGTATTATTTGTGACACGTTTGGTATAATATTGTTTTTTGTAAGGTGTGAATGGATGTTGTTGTATGTGGACTTGTATTGTGTGTCCTGTGGAGTCTGTAATGTTTTTCTTGTCCGACATATGTAAGGAAGAACGCCAATAGGCGATTGCTAATGTCTTTAAGCTTACTGAATAAAAAGAAAAAATGAATAAAAAAAGTGTGAAAGTTAATAATACCTTATTGACTGGTGTTCTTCAAGTAAGTATTATAGGACTTTTATTTTTTAATTTTTATATTACCGACATGATTTCTCACCATTTTACTTGATCACAACTGACCTATGCTGATGATCTTGTGCTTTTCAAATCTGACAAAAACCAGGAAGATTCCATTCATAGACTAAGTTCAGAGCTCTTGCAGCTAGCTACAGGGTGTAAAATAAATCAAAGCATGTCTGTTGTTGTTAGTTGCAGCGGGAGGATTATGACTATTGATTTTCTCTATCGTATCAAGCCTTGACAACCTTACATTCTCTGGTAATCTCTAGTGAAGCATAGATTTTTGAAAAATCTTTTTTTTTTCGAAAATAAATTGATGTGGCATGCAATGAAAGTATCTCGGTTTATTTACATGATTTGAATCGAGTGAACGTGAAAATGCGTATTAATTGAATTTTTTATTTTATGAAATGTTATCATATTTCTGAGACATTCTGATACGTCAGGGATTCTAGATTCACTCGTTTGTATTTCCGAAGTGATTCAATACTGATTTAGAAATAGTGGTGGTTCACGGTCAGGCAAGAAAGCATTACCTTAGTTTGGCAACCAACCCCTTCTACGATATAGGGGTTGGTCGGGTCAAACCACACACGGGATCAGTCGGGGTATGCCGCGATCCAGGAAGTGTTGTTCTATGTAGGCTCTAAAGGCAGAAATACTTAATAGGTAGAATTCATGGCTTAGCATATTTGATAAATAAGTCTGGCTTTATGGTGGTTTTATTCTAGAAATACACACAAAAGGAAATAACAAAATAAACACTCTCCAAACATTACAAAAGGTCTGGTAGGAGAGTAACAAACAGGTACAGCTACCGGGTCAAGGAGGCCGCTTATTTAACTCGACCAGAGGTAATTTTGTTTAGCTCTGGTTGCCAGTGTAGCATTACCTAAGATACATGGAATGAGTTATATTCTTCATGTTTCTTTATCACGACTCTCATTTCATGCTTCTAATTACGTTTACTCGGTCGTTGGCGTTTTTCTTATTTGAACACAATAATCTGGAAGAAGGGACATTTTTACAAACAACGCGGTTTCTGTTTCTGAAATTAGTCTAATAAGGCCACTCAAAAAAACAAACTTGTTTCTCATCACCGCGCGCATCAGAAAAAAACGATTTTAGATTTTTTTTTTTTTTTTTTTTTTAAATAAGATGAACCTTGATAGAAATTTTGAAAGGTATGCGTATTTAGTATCAAATTAAAGCTCCTGATGTCAGGGATGCATTAAATGTAAAGCCAGTAAAAATCTGGAAACCCCGCGTAAGCAGACACCCCGCGTAAGCAGCCACTTTGGCCCGGATCAGAGGGTGTCCGCTTATGGGCGATTTTACTGTATGTCTGCCATCTTTGATATAGCAAAAAAACAAAAAAAAAAAAAAAAAAGCGCCCTCGTCATATTTTTCATGGCTTGGTGATGAGAAACAATTTTTTTTTTTAGTGGCCTTACTAACTGGTTCAATGTTAGTAATTAACACGATAGTAATCTCTCTCATGCTTCCTCTATAGATGCACCGCTGTATGTGGCGTGGGAGATTATAAGCAAATCATGGCTGATGTCCAGAAATTGAAGAAACGCCATACTTTTAATGTGATGTTTCCACCTGCGGATTAGGACCACCGATTATGGCATTTAGCAACGACGACCGACTATGTGACACCTGTGTTGCCATAATCGTCAAGTGCAAACAAAAAGGGTCAGTGTTCTTTTTCTTCAACATTACATAATATGACACCGCCGACCGATTTTCTGCACAACCGAGAAAATGTCTCTATATTGAACTAATCCGTGGCTGAATGAGCTTGAGAGTCAAAAAACGGTCGGAGACTACCATAATAATTCATTAAAAAACAGCGTCTATTCCGTACATCACCAATTACGCACATCGATGATATCTCAAACATATACCACTGACCGACGTTTGCAGAGGTTGCATATATATATATATATATATATATATATATATATATATATTGTAACGCTAAATTCAGAATGACGACGAGAACCATCAGATACAGTGTACAGTAATATTTATTCAATGAGCCTACGGTTACACAAAGGCTAACGCATTTTGTAGGCCTGGCCTACGCTCAGGTAAGTCTTAGGTAGCTTCAGCTAGATCCTGCCTCAAAGGCTTTCGTATCTAGAATATCCCGACTGGTCCGCGCTTGTGCTTTTTATACTCAGTCAGTGACGTCATGGCTGATGACGTCACTCCGGCTGACGTCACACAAGTACTGGAGGACCGGAGGGCCCCTCTCCGACCGGAGGACCGGAGGCCCCCTCTCCGACCGGAGGACCGGAGGCCCCTCACCATCTCCGACCGGAGGACCGGAGGGCCTCTCGTAGTTCCCACCGGAGGACCGGAGGACCGGAGGATCTCCGCTACAATATATATATATATATATATATATATATATATATATATATATATATATAATCGGTGGCTTTTTCGTCGCCGGGTGGAAAGTACAAGATAAAGGAGCTATCACTCGATGTAGCTTCATAGAGAATGTAGATTGTAATGTCTGCAGAACAAGTGTAGTAATTGTAAACACTTGGGCATGGCTCAGGGGTAATCATTGCCTCCCCGGTGTCCCCCTCTACCGCGCCTCACGGGCGCCCCTCCTGCCCCCTCGCGGCACTCACCCACACCACGAGGTCACGTGGTACAGCCCGGTCCAGGCCCCGGCCTCACTTCTTCTCCACCCGCTCTGCAGTACGCACGTACTACAAGCACTAATTTCGTCTTCTTGGCCACGTGCTCGCAGCCTATTACTCCACGAGTATAGGCCAGCACACCATACTACGATAAAGTGTGATAGAACGATAGAGGAGAGTGTACCATGCCGAACACGAGGAATACGCCCGTGGCGAGCACGTCTCAGGAACCTCAGGCGGCCGCAGGCTCCGAGGCCACGGCCAGAGGTACGACACAGGCGTCGAACGACCACGTGGACTCAGTGTCGGAAAATGGATCGACGGTCAAGACGTCGAGAATAACGGCCCTGGAGGGGAACGTCGCCTTGATACTCGAGGCGATAAAAGGTCTACAACGGGCAAAATCTCCGTCTAGGGCATCGCAGCCGGCGACCGTTAGGGAGGCCACCGTCGCGGAGGACCGGACCAGGGAATGGGCAAACGACCAAACATCACGTCTCCCGGCCCCCCGTCAGCTTCGCGACCGATACCTCCCAGACGAGCTGCTACAGAAAGAACTCGACCGTGAGGGACTACGACACGACCGCACGGCCGGTAGGTTTACTTCAGATCTTCACACCGTTAAATTGCTGTCGAAACCATATATGTATGTGGAACGCGAGGGCCTCTTCACCGTGAATCAGAGGCTCGAGGTCAGAGGCACGCTCGGTCCGATGGAGTATGTAAGCGCGTTTCTGGTGATGATGGAGGACCACCGGGCCGTCCCGGAGGAGGACAGGAGGGACATGTATCGCCACCTGTCCCAGGTATCGATAGATGCCCAGACCCGGCCGTGGGCCGCAGTGAGGCGTTGGTCTCAGTACGTGTTCGACCAGGTCGAGGCCGGTAGGATCTACTGGTCCGACCACGTGCGAATACAGGACGAGCGTGTCCGTCTCGCGATGACGGCAACCACAACGGCGCACGACGGCCAAGACGCGGGAAAGACCGGAGGACGGGAGCTGCCGTGCCGGGCATTTAATTCGGAGAGGGGCTGCCGCCAGCGGAACGGCCACCAAGATGGCAGAATTAAATGGGTGCACGTGTGCTCATTTTGTGATTCCGTTGGCAGGATGTGCACGCACTCCATACACGCGTGCAACAGGAAGCTGTTGTACGGTGGCGGGTATGAGAGTGCGGCACCAACACCTGCACCTGCCCCACGCCGGATGCCCCAGGCCGGACACACCATGCGCACCACCGACCTCTCAGGAGTGCAGAAACAACACCCAACGGCTTCAAAAAACGGACCGGACGCGCCCCGCGAGTGAGTGTGGCGCGTGTAACACCCCTCGCTCCCGGTACGAGTGCACTCAGCGAGGTCGACCCGGTCAAGGAGTGCACCACCCGTGACGTAACACCCCACGTGACCACAACACCGCGTGCCGAGCACGTGGGGGATTCACACAAGCAAACAACCCCGCCCCCTCAGGAATACACTCCCGTGTATAGGGGCGACGGCGAGGATATGGAGCAATTGGCTCGGCAATTGCCCCGGGAGGACGGCGACGATAACCCACGAATCGACTTCGCTGCCGTTAGGGAATTCTGCGAGACCGGAATACCCGCTCCCGGGGTACGGACCGACCCCGGCACGTTCGCCGGACATAGGCGGGCCCTCTGGCCCCACTTCTCCGCCCCCGGGCCGCCGGCGCACGCCGACATCTACGACCGGGTGCGGCGCACGGGAATGCCCAACGCCCTCGGGGCCCGGATCGAGATCCCCACTGATCTCAACATACCAGCCTGGACCCGCTACCTCGCGACTATACCCGGGAAGGAGGAACTCACGGATTTCATTAGATTCGGGTTTCCCCTCGGGTACGCCGGGCCGGTTACCGACACGCGGGGGGTGCCCAACCACCCCAGTGCTTCAGGGTACCCGGACCAGATAGCCAGGTTCATCGACAAGGAGAAGGGGTATTCAAACCTTATGGGTCCGTTCGAGGACCCGCCCTTTCAGCCTTGGTGTCACGTGTCGCCGTTAATGACACGGGAAAAGAGGGGTACGTCTGATAGGCGCGTGATCACGGACATGACGTACCCCAAGGAATCCAGCGTTAACGGCTATATCGTCAAAAACTCTGTCTACGGTGAGGAGAGAGAACACGGCCTCCCGACCGTGGATGGTTTCGTCGGCCGCCTGGTGGCCTCGGGGCCGGGGAGTTATATGTCCACCATCGACATCGCACGGGCATATAAGAACTTCCGGTGCGACCCCCTCGACTGGCCTCTGCTCTGCTTCGCGTGGGGGGAGGGGTACTACTGTGATACGGCCATGCCGTTTGGTGCCCGGGCCTCCTCCTACCACATGCAGTGCGTAGCAGATGCCATCGTCAAGATACTTGACCGCAAGGGGGTCGATGCCGCGATGTACCTGGACGATCTTATAATCCTCTCCCCGACGGCCGAGAAGGCGGCCGCCGACTTCGAGACAGCGCGGGAGCTCTTCAGAGAACTGGGCCTCCCCGAGGCCAGGGAAAAGGCACAGCCCCCGAGCCGGGCTGTGACGTGGCTAGGGATACTCATAAACTCAGTGGATATGTCCCTCAGTATCCCACGGGACAAACTACGGGACGTGCGAGAACACGTCAGGGCCGTCTCAACCAAACGCTCGCTGACGAAACGCCAACTACAGTCGGTCCTCGGTCGGGTCCTCCACGTGGCGAAGTGTATACGCCCGGCCCGACCGTTCGTCAGCAAGCTGCTCGAGGCCCTCCGGGGCATGGCCGGATACTATATCAACGTCAACTCGGAGATGCGGCAGGACCTCCAGTGGTTCCTGC
Organism: Alentia gelatinosa; assembly: GCA_950022655.1. Classification (NCBI taxonomy): domain Eukaryota; kingdom Metazoa; phylum Annelida; class Polychaeta; order Phyllodocida; family Polynoidae; genus Alentia; species Alentia gelatinosa. The sequence continues at coordinate 52,484,606 of OX465586.1, forward strand.
GGTTCGCCGAGGGATGGAACGGCCATGCCCTGATACCTCGAGGGCCTCCCACCAAGTGCATCATAGTGGACGCGTGCCTGAGTGGAGTAGGGGGCACGGATGGGAGATACTACTATTGCGGTAGGGTCTGCCCCGTCGAGGACCCCGTGGACTGTATCGCCGAGCTCGAGGCCCTCAATACCGTCTACGCAATGTGTACCTTCCTCACGGATCGCGACCGAGGGACTCGTGTGGAAGTGTACTGCGATAACATGGGTACAGTCCAGGCACTGAGGTCGGGGCGTGCCAGGAATCCGGTCCTCGCCGAGTGTGCCCGCCAGGCATGGACAGTACAAGCCAGACTCCAGGTGGAGTTCGTGTACACTCACGTGCCGGGGGTGCTTAACACCGTGGCAGACGCCCTCAGCCGTGCACACCTGACCTCGAGGGACTTTGTCACGGCCGTTAATTACATAAATTATCATTCTCTGGTTGAAGTGATCCCATGTACACACACCTCTTTCTACCCCGTTCTCCGTCTCGCCTGCAGATCCGGCGCTACGCTCACTCCAGACGAGGGCATCTGCGCGGCAGTGCGAGGCGCGTGCCCCCGGAACGGTCGCGAACCAGCGGAGTGCCGTCGCGACCTACCTAGCCTTCTGCCGGAGAATGGGAGCCGACCCCCAGAAACCCACAGTGTCCTTCACCACGGCGTACCTAGAGTACGTCGCGGGCCACGCCCCCTCGCCGGCGACGGTCGCGAACCAGCTGTCCCACGTACGGTCGCACCTCCGGCTGACGGGCGGCGATGTCGCGGCAACCGAGGATTTCCGGGTGAAGCGGGCACTGGATGCCATGAAACGAAACAAGGAGTACCTCCCCAACGTCAAGCCTCCGGTCCCGATGGACGTCTTCAGGGCGGCCCTCACGGCCCTCACCGACTCCCCGATGCACGTCGGTCTGAGGGCCGCGGTTCTAATCATCTACTTTGCCGCGCTGCGGCAAAGCGAGGTGGCGCCACCGTCCACGGCGAAGTACGACTCGGCGCGACACCTGTCACGCCGAGACGTGGTCGTCACGCCCGGACAAGCATCGATCAGGGTGAAGGCGGCAAAAAACATGCAGAGAGCGGGGGAGGAAAAGACAGTGGTCATACGAGCCTCCCCCGAACCGTCCTCCTGCCCCGTCCGGGCGATACGGACCATGCTCGCGGCCGCACCTACGGCCGACCCTACGGCTCCGTTCCTCAGCCTAGCGAACGGAGAGATTCTCACGACCAGGACACTGTCGAGGGAATGGAAATCACTCCTCCAGAGGGCAGGCCAGCCCCCCACATACACACTGCACAGCCTCCGGAAGGCTGCCGCGACGCAGGCATTCCAGGCCGGTATGCCGGAACTCGCCATACAGCGGTATGGGGGCTGGAGGTCTAACGCCCATCGGACCTACATCAAAGACACTGATGCCTCCGCAGTGAACCATGCCTTGATCAGGTCCCTAAACAATTCTTAATATTTTTCTTTTATCCCACCCCCCCCCTCCTTATATTGGCTCTTGGCTATTTTATTTTCATATACAATTACCTACGTATTTTTCATACTACTGTATTGTATATCATATTTTATACTTATATTAATTGACCTTATTATACATGTCAATTACCATTATGTAATATTACTTACCATTCATATCCATATTACATATTAATATGATCGTCCAGTAAGGTCGACATAATCTTATTTCATAGAATTCAATAAAATTCTGTACTCCCAGCCACTGCTTCTCTCCTTTAATCCGGGGATAGGGTAATGGTAAACCCATGGGCATGGCTCAGGGGTAATCATTGCCTCCCCGGTGTCCCCCTCTACCGCGCCTCACGGGCGCCCCTCCTGCCCCCTCGCGGCACTCACCCACACCACGAGGTCACGTGGTACAGCCCGGTCCAGGCCCCGGCCTCACTTCTTCTCCACCCGCTCTGCAGTACGCACGTACTACAAGCACTAATTTCGTCCCACCCACCCTCAACCTTCTCTTTATCTTCCTACTCACGTAGGGCTATTTTATTTTCATATACAATTACCTACGTATTTTTCATACTACTGTATTGTATATCATATTTTATACTTATATTAATTGACCTTATTATACATGTCAATTACCATTATGTAATATTACTTACCATTCATATCCATATTACATATTAATATGATCGTCCAGTAAGGTCGACATAATCTTATTTCATAGAATTCAATAAAATTCTGTACTCCCAGCCACTGCTTCTCTCCTTTAATCCGGGGATAGGGTAATGATATAGAACGTCCTAACCATGCTGTACAAGTCAAAGAACTCGATGACAATTTACTGTTTGTACGGAACGAGGCGTTTACGCCGAGTTCCGTAAGAACCGTTCTGTGACTTGCACACGTATGGTTGGATGTTATATATTTACTAATACCCGAAATTAAAAAAACCCCATTAATTTCGTTTGTCTTAACAACCAATATCTAATAAATGTGTATGGCAAGGTAGTCCGTATTTTAGTGTACGGACCAGTGGTCCGTACAGTATTTTTACGTTATATGTCAAAACGGTACAGATTTACAGTAAATACGGCATGGGTATATAGTAAGTGCGTGAAAGTGTATGTTATGTACTTGTCTTGTTCCTGTCCCTGTCATGTTGAACTTTTCGAAGATCATTACTTGCAGTAATGAATATCATTTACCAGTAAACACATTTACAACAATATGTTTTTAATTACCTGGCAAAAAGTGATCAAATCTATCTGTATTTAGTTAGCAAGTTGTTCTTATGAACGCAAATAAAATCATCAGCTGTATTGAGGTAAAGCAAAGTTAGATTTTTCAACTTCCAAGAACATCAGGCCTGGCGTCCACCTACTACGATGAAAATGTAGAACTCATAATGCAGAATGTCCAGAATCGTAGATGCATCGGTGAGCACTTCTCTGCATACCTGTTTCCATTCACCGATCTGGTGTCCGTCTACCTTAAAAATCGGTGGTTCCCGACTGCAGATCAATGGTGAATAGGCAGCTAATGGAATGCTTTCTGTATATGAGCTGAACAATCTGTCATTAAAATCAGTTAAGTTCTTGACTCATAGGCCCGGCGTCCACCTACTACGATATGGCTCCCATATGGTCTACGATGCACCTCCCGATAGAATATCAAAATCGCGTCGGAAGGTCACCCAATGTCGGGGCAGTTGACCACGTTTCTGCGATTAAACACCGATAAAAACCTCATATTATACGTGGTGGATTAGCATGTCTAGACATTTGTCTACGATTTTGCACCTTCCCGATATGTCACCGATATTGATTTTTTGTATCGAAGCCATACCGGTAGGTCTAAATTTCTATCTAGTAGGTGGATGCCGGGCCGAAAGGGGGGCGTCCACCAACCAGGGCAAGGCTACGACAATGGCTCCCAGACAAGGTCCATGATTGGCCTACGATTGGAGGCCTTGTTGTGGTTGGTGGACCCCAGTTCCCGACAAGAGTCTACGACCACAACAAGGCCACAATTGGAAGCTTGTCAGGAGCATTCCGACAAGGCTATGACAACATCGAACATGTTCGAATTTTCCTACGACTGTACCCTTGTCATGGAGTGACATGGTTTCCTCAATACCACTGTCGTAGTGTGTCGGTACCATGGACATCTTATTTACAGGAACCAGAGATGTCTACGACATGCCCCGACAACGCTGTTGTAAAGCCCCCTTCTTACGACAAGGCTGCGACAAGTGCCGATTGGAACCTTCCTGTCGGCGCTTGTCATAGCCTTGTCGTGGTTGGTGGACGCCCCCCTTTAAGGCCAGTTTCCATTGGCCGACGAAAAGGGTGTTCATCTATTGAATTGCCCAGAAAGTATGTCTCTTCACTCAGTGACCAAGCTTTCATTCAGTGGTGGGTGGTACGTACATTGCATAAAGCCGGAGACACAGCAAGCGAGAAACGCAGCAATTTCCGGAATCGCCAACATTAAATGGCCTATATGTGACCTAATATTTCATTTTTCACCTGATTTTTGCTTCTGAGATGATAAATTATTGGAAGGAGATATTCCTTTTGTTTCTTTCTTTTTTACCGGCATGTTTCGGACTATTTCAGTCCTTCGTCAGGGTGTGTTTTATTGCTTAATCAGAGGTGGTTATGTCAATTACAGAACGGTTTTAAGAGTGATTTTTGATTAGTAACCGTGTAACAGTGGTTGCCATGGTGTACAGATACAACCATACTTTTCATAATCGTTTAGTTTAGTATCCACTTTTTTAATAATATGCTTTCTATGGTAAAATACTGGAATCACCTTTGCTGTTTCTGGGTTAACAGCGCCTCAGGTAGGAGGGGTGATATATTTTTTTCAAATTATATTTTTTAATGAGCGTAGCTCCTTTATTTTCCTCATGTCCTCTATGAACATACAGTCATCATATTCCATATCATATAATTTGTGTCAATCACATGGTTCGGATGTTTAGCAGCACATTACATTCATAGTCGTCAGTTTCAATATGGTCCTTCAATATGTCCTTCAATATGGCGATATCGGATATAGCCGCGTTTCTCGCTTGGTGTGTCTTCAGCATCAAGCTGGAGACACACCAAGCGAGAAATGCAGCGATTTTCGGAATCGCCGACACAAAATGGCGTGTATGTGAGCTATTATTACATGTTTCACCTTATCATTGCTTGTGATATGCTAAACTATCGGTGAGAGATATTCCTATGAAATAATATCTCACATATAAGCTATTTTGTGTTGGCGATTCTTGAGATTGCTACCTTGACTCGTTTGGTGTGTCCCCGGTATCACATACATGATATTTTGTATTGGCGATTTCAAAGATCGCCGCCTTGACTCGCTTGGTGTGTCCCCGGCATAAACTAAAGCTGGAGACACACCAAGCGGGAAACACAGCGAGTTCCGTAATCCCCAACACAAAATGGCCTATATGTGAGCTATTATTTCATGTTTCACCTTATTTTTGCTTGTGATATGCAAAAATATTGGTGAGAGATATTCCTATGAAATACTATCTCATATATATGCTATTTTGTGTTGGCGATTCTGGAGATCGCCACCTTGACTCGCTCGGTGTGTCTTCGGTATAAGCAGAAAATGTTGTGGGTCGCTTCACGAGCTGGGTCGTTTCTATTGACCGATCTTTGGTCAGCAGTGCCAAAAGTCGGTCGGTGGTTCCTGACTCTAGATCGGTGACGGAACATCGGCCAATGGAAACGGGGCCTCAGAGCAGACGACTTTTAGCTGAGTGGACGCCGGGCGCCACTCGGCCGTGGCGCTGCTTCTGTGTGTGTGTAAATTCTGCGCGCCAAAGGTAAGCCGCGGGGGGAGCAGGTATCACGACTCTCCGCCGCAGTCCGCTCTCACAGCCAAGAGATGAATCAAGATGAGTAGACAGCGTTTGCATCACGAGTCTCTCCAGGAAAATAAACACGGGATTTCACGAAGCGTGTTCCTCACCGGTCACTACACGACCACGAGAGAGAGACACGGATCGAGGTCCTTCTTCTTTACCCAATAATGTGTATTAACCCTTTAAAGACGGCTGCATGTGGCCCAGCTACTGCCATGAGAACGGGTGCTGGTGGCAGTGTGTATGGCTAGAGGACGGCCACATAATAGTTAAAACTGATATCCAAGTTTATAATCATGCAATATAATACATGATCATAATTCTTTTTATTTCTTTTTAATATAAATAATAAGTATGATGTTTTATGTCACCCCAGATATTTTTTCTCCATAGACTTAACATTGGGAACTCGTATCTAACGCCCATTGACATATCGAATGGGGGATTATGTCACAAATGTTAGCCCATTTGTCAATGTGAAGGGTGAGATAAATTCAGAAACCCATTCAAGTTTAGGGTCAAAGCTCAATCCCATCTCGTTTGAATCGCTACATAATTCACGCGGCTTCGCCTTGTGAATTACTACGCGATTCAAACTCGATGGGATACGAGCTCTGACCCTAAACTTTCATGGGTTTCCTCTATAATATCTACATTTTCCGAAGATTTCATGAATATTGCTCTATTATTTTAGAACTATATATTTACTCTATTCTTTGAAAGTTTGAAGAAAGTGACATGGGGTTGACTATGTGAAAAACTACTTTTTAGAATTTCTATCTATTCTATTATAACATAATCAAAATAATTGTTTTTAAATAAAAAAATAAAATGGTGACCTCGGATTTTAAGATTAGATTATGTTCTACAACACTTGGAAGTTGGAGATTATCATATTCAATTTCCAGGAAATTCACATGGGGTTTCAATGTAAATACTCTAACATACCTATCTCTTTTTGTTTATTTTGACCATCTCAGTCACACATGTACAGATCTCTAGTGATAAATTCCAGTTGAACGAGAACGGTATTTTACCCTCCGAGAAGAGAAACCAAGTCAAATATCAAGCCTCAGGAAGATAATGATGGGCGTGACTCTCGGAGTATCACCACAGGTGAATCCAGCTCCTCAGAACACTGTAGATTACTGCTGTGACTCACGGCGAATTGTCCAGCCTGAGAGGGTGTGTGCGAACGAGCACGATTCTCCGTGCATACCGCGATGAGTCTTCCTGATCATAGTCAGCAGGTGTGCTTCTTCTGATTTTTCTTCTTAATTTTGGTCTAACTAATCCAATATAGAAGTTTATCCTAATAAAAAACGCCATAGGCTTAACATGGGATTTGTTTATGTCACGGGTAGGGACATAAAGTGTTGTTTATGCCACTACTTTCTGATACTGAAAAAATATGGAAACGGGGTAGGATAAAATCTAGATGCCACTCATTTGAGATTGAGTTTATTTATGCCACGCATTTTGTTGGTTCCGTAATGTCACTTGTCTTCGAAATTATGGAGCCAACAAAATGCGTGGCATAAATAAACTCAGACTCAAACTCGTGACGTCTCTTTATATTATTCATAAATCAACAGAATGGGTCTTCTTAGTTTTATAGACAGGTATATAAAAGGTCTGTTGGTATGTTAATGTTAAGGCCTGGCGTCCACCTACTACGATAGAAATTTAGACCTACCGATTTGGCACCGATAGAAAAAGCAAATATCGGAGACATATCAGGAAGGTGCAAAATCGTAGACATATGTCTTGACATGCCAATCCACCACGCATTGTATGGGGTTTCTATCGGTGTCTAATCGCAGAAACGTGGTCAACTGCCCCGATATTAGGTGACCTTCCGACGCGATTTTGATTTTTTCATCGGGAGGTGCATTGTAGACCATATCGGAGCCATATCGTAGTAGATGGACGCCGGGCCTTACATGTAGAATAACATATTCCAAATGCAACTTACTTCACTTTAGCAATCATGCACACATATCTGACTTAATTGTTTCTCAAATGTGCTGAACGACTTAGAACGTTCATAGAAACTAATGGTGATTCTATGAACTGGTTTCTAGAGAATAAGGCTCGAGTTGCTCTCATGCTGTCAGAATGATAAGTTATAGAAGCCAACAAAATAGCACATGTCTTGTGTCAAATTCGCTTAAATCAATTTCATCAGGTTTCTGTCTCATGCTTTGGGTCCTTCTAGTCCGAATCATATAAATGACTATTTCCTTTATATCCTAGGACGGATAATGTATAAGGGAAAAAAAGGAAATAGGCCCTTTAATTTTTAAAACATGTGGATGGGGTATGTTCCCCATCGTGACCTCTTTTGAAAATACGACTCTATCATATACAGAGCTCTATTTCCTTTCTTATCATGAGTTTTATTTACGGGAAGTCTATGTACCATCCGTTAGTAAATAGATAGTGATCTATAGGACTATACATAAAACTATTGGTTTTCTACCACTGATAGCATTCGGTAGTTCTACGGCATATAAGGGGGGGGGGGCGGCGGATCGCCATTCATTCTTTTCTTTTATCAGTATACATATACGCCAAACGTATATAACATGTATACGACCGGCGTATACATGTTGCGCAAAGGATATTTCCTCTCAAATACGCCTGGCGGCAAATACAGCCAATATGTGTCCGTATACAAGAGGAAAAGGTGTTGTATACGCCACATACGCTGGCGTGAAATATGGGCATTTATCCTACCCCTCATATAAATCTCCATAGACTTAACATGGAGTGACTGTATGCCACGGTTATGCCATATAATATTTATATGCCACAGGTGACATATGAAGTTAAAAACATGTGACAGGGTAGGATAAAATCTAAACGTCACTCAATTTCATACAATTGTGTACATGGCATTCGTTGTCTTCTGCTAAAGATATCACTCAGCTTCGCTTCGTGATATCATTCCGCGAAAACAACTCATGCGATATAAACAAATGTATGAAATTTCGTGACGTTTCTTGATAATACATATGAAAACAAGCCAATAGACAGCGATGGCGAATATATGAATAAAATGGTGGTTTTCACGCAGTGCAGGACAACACTGTAATACATGGAGCATGCTGTGGGTTTGAGGACAGGCGACCGTAAACCACGAGCGGTTGACGTGTAGTAATACACAAGTATTAGCGAGTGTATTACGAGTGTACAGAGCCGCCTGTCCAGAAAACCCATCGTTTGTTGTATTTTTGTATATATCTTTCATCTTCTTGAATAAATCAAACCCAGAAATTGACATATTGTATGGTATTTGATTTATGACTCTTTTATGCTCTATACCATAGATACAACATTGCATATTCAAATAGACTAGATATCTTATTAACGAGTATATTATCATTCCGTATATAAATCTTTTGAATTCTGTACATTGTATTGGATTTGAAATCCGCATGTACAATGGTTATGGTACCTTCAAGTTTTTAAACGATGGGTATTGGTTTACTGGGTCCCCATATATTCTCAATGGTGACTTTGTTTACGATGGGTAATAAACGTAAGCTAAGATGCGCAATACTGTAGATAACACATCCTTTCATAAAGTCCAGAATGCATAAATACACAATATTGACTGGTTTCAGATACAGGTGACTGTAAGCACCAAGTGGTTTACGCGTAGTAATATCTGAGCGCATGCGAGGATATTCCACAAAGGCAACTCCGAGGAGCATACAACCTCTTTTATCTGAAACCAGTCTATGGTGTATTCATTATTCACCTTTTCCTGACAAGCGGGGTATTGATATTTCAGATGGTACACACTATTTTTTCACACACACTATTTTTCCCTATGCTCTGTTTTTTGCAACCCGGAGCATACAACAAATCTGTATGCCCCGGGCATGAAGATACGCTGCCCATGTGTTTTCTATTGACACTTTGTATTAGGTGGATAATAAAAGGCCGCTTGGTCCAGAATGAAATAACACGCAGTTATTATTGACGTCAAGGCCACAAACATTGACTTACACGAGCTGACCTCGCTACTCAATGGAGAACGGTCCTTGAACTGCTTCTTATATCGGAAATCTGATTGCATAGTTCAGTAGCTAGGCCAGGGTTTACGAGATCTTATACTTCTGCATATATATATATTTATACAACAATATATATATATATATATATATATATATATATATATATATATATATATATATATATATATATATATATATATTTATATATTTATATGTATATACGTATATCTTCGAAAGATAGTTAACCCTTTAGGGGGGAATGATGCCTTGAGGTATCAACCAGCCCAGGATGAATAATGCCTTGAGGCATCATTTCTCAAAAATACACAAAACAAGTAAATAATGGAGCAATATTGATAAGATTTTCACAGAATGTATGTTTAACACTATAATTAGTATATCTATTCAAAAGAAATAAAGATTCTTAAGATTATATAACATAACACATGATTAAACACCTAGATTATGTGTTTTAATGACTATGTGCCCGTCCCCTAGCAGTATAAAGTGCACCAGCGCCCGTCCTTCAAGCAGTAGCTTGGCCACAGGCACATGGCCTTAAAGGGTTAAGCATGACATTACTACGGGGAGTTGTTGTGTTGATACGGGTGAAAGGCCATTTTCCATTGGCCGACTATTTGGCACCAATCTGCAGTCGGGAACCACCGAACGATTTTTTGGGTATACTGATGCCATATCGATGAATGGAAACTAGCCTGGTATTTGAAATAGCAATCAATGAATTAGGGGAAAATTACAAAATAAACCCTTCATCAACCGACTTGGTCAATGAGCGACATCAAAACGTTTTGATTTCATTGGTAAGGTCCAAGATTTTAGTGGGGAAATTAAATCGGCGTGGGCCTGAAAAATGCAGAAGAAACAAATGCATAGACTACACCCTCACCAATAAACTGATGCCAAGTGCAGTCGTTCGCGAGTGTCTCTAGACCTATATATGAAAACTTGAATAATCAGTGTGGTTTCCCTGCATTTTACATACCTACGATACTGATTCCAATTCCCCCTGAAACCTCAAGCTTCAATGATGAAATCAAAGCCATTAGAATTTGTTGGTCTCTAATCAATCGCGGCATAACAAAAAAAACGGATGGGTTTCCCGACTGCAGATCAGTGTCGAATAGTCGTCCAATGGAAAATGGCTTTAAGGAAAATTCGAATAATCAGTGCTGTTATCGTCAGCTAATGGAGAGTAGCATTTGAAGATGGTGTTACTACAGGGCAGAGCGTGGGGTGTTGACACTTGAGAGGATGAGGAGAATGGAAACAGTTCAATAAGGCCCTACGTCCACTGAACTCCTAGACTTGCTCAAGTCTTTGATTATGAACATTCATCAAATGATTAAACACAATCAGAAAAATGTCCATTATATATATGTATCTTTCTCTGACTGGCCCATGAATCAAAGACTTGTCCACTCTGACCAGAATCTCCTGTTTATGACCCCAAGCCGCCGCCTGTAACCCTACACCTCCTCCTGCCCCTCTCCATCCCCTCCTCTAGTTCTCTGGCCGCCTGTGTTGTCATAGCAATAAATCTTGGAGAAAATAATTCTACTTCTGAGACCCTACACCCACATTCTATGTTGGTATTACAATTATATGGGTCAGTTCATCATGGGTATCAATCTCCCAGCAGATATCCTGACCAGAAGCTTGGGACTTCTGCTTGCTTGGAGAGTGCTGGCGCTGCATCGCACCAGCCTACACAGCCGTTTACGGATTCTACCAGTCCCTGTATCAAGCGGGTGGAGGGGTAGGGGCGATAGTCCTCATGATGCATCTCCAGCCACAATATCGATATCATTTTGGAAAGTCAACTTTTAGGCCTGGCGGCCACCTACTACGATAGATATTTAGACCTACCGATATGGCACCGATACAAAAAGCAAATATCGGAGACATATCGGGAAGGTGCAAAATCGTAGACATATGTCTAGACGTGCCAATCCACCACGCATTGTATAGGGTTTTTATCGGTGTCTAATCGCAGAAACGTGGTCAACTGCCCAGATATTAGGTGACTTTCCGACGCGATTTTGATTTTTTCATCAGGAGGTGCATCGTAGACCATATCGGTGCCATATCGGAGTAGGTGGACGCCGGACCTAATTCATAGCCGATACACCCGAGGATGCATCACGATGCACGCATCGTAGGATCTATCGTGAGGTATCGATCCACTTTAGCAGCGTGACCCCTTAACCCTTTAAAGACGGGGGTCTGTGGCAGAGCCCTGTTGGTCGTGGCGGGTACTTGGGACTGGTATAATGCCAGGGGACGGGCCCATTTTTGTCTAAATCCAAATTCTATTATTTGATCACGTGATATTACACATCACCCTTATTCATATTATTTGTTTAACCAAATATCATTAAAAACTATATCATAGGTATATTCACTGAAAGTTTCATATTCATTGTTCGATTATTTCTTCATGAATAATTGAAAATTGTATATATTACTAAATTTCATAAATAATGCCTCAAGGCATTCTCAGGTCTATGCGGGGGAATGCCTCAAGGCATTATCCGCCCTGAAAGGGTTAACCCATTCATGGCGAGTGATGCCTTAAGGCATTCCCCATTATAGGGCAAATAATGCCTTGAGGCATTCTCCAGCTTCGGGCGAATGATGCATCAAGACATCATTTACAATATTATTGTTTTATTAATAATGGAGCAATAAAGATGAAAATATACTTTTAACATGATAGTTCACATTATTAGGCAAAAAGAAAAAGGTTGTAAGTGTCATATCACATGGTCAAACAATTGAATCTTGGTTTGGACGAAAATAGGCTCGCCCCTTAGCACCTGTACCTGTCCCTTGGACCCAACCAATATGGGTCTGCCACAAACCCCCGCCTGAAAAGGGTTAAGAGGGATTATCGGGTTTTCATTAGTTATATAACATACAAATAAATGCATAATGTAGATACAGGATTTACTTCACATCCAATTCCTTGCAATCGCATAAACATATAAATGAATAAAATAAACAAATTATACAGTAACAAATGAAGAAACAAGTCAGTTTATATGAAGAGGTGTTATATATGAAGCACAGAGATCAGCTGAAGGATATAAATACCGACACCTCGAATCCAATACCACACGGTGACTCCACAATAAATGGATTGATGTACAACTCTATTTACTGTTGACTTTGAGTGGTGACATCATGTTCCGTGTGCTGTGGGTGTTATGCAGTCAGGGAGTGCTAGTTTAAACTCATCTCTTGTTCTCACTGTCACTTTAATTCTTTGATTACTACACAGAAGACGTTGTTACACTTATACACGACTAGGAAGATTCCATGCCCTGATTTTCGCTTCACATCTAAAGATCGTCTCTTTTGATCGTCTCGCCATTACGGCGTGAGAGACAAGTCACCAGGAAGTAGATGTGACTGGAAGAGAGACAGTTCCCCCATGAGTCACCTTTCCAGTGGTAGTACTGGGAACATGACCTTCCTCGAAGTCAGAGGTCAAACAACGACACGCTCTGTGACGCCCTCTGCGCAAGCCCCAGAGGAAGTCCCCAGACTTTCGGTTCCGGTTCCATCACTCTCCCAGCAGATCTTTTGTAGGGCTTTCGCTCAGGAAGTACAGCTCGGGATCTCTGCTAGGAGAGTGCGGTTCTACATGCCGGGAACAGGAAATGATGGCTCGAAGTATGTGACACTTGACAGTGTTGGTAGAGGAAGGAAACCAATGATATGACACATCATCACACTAGTTTGTCAACTTCCACCTATTAAACGAAGCAGTCATCTTTTTTTTTAAAGGATCTCGGCTCCATTTATTGATCATAACTAAATATACATTTCCAATAGGCCTTTTTCCACTGGCTGGTGTCGCACGTTATCTGCTTAGCTACGCCATGCCTGAAGCCAAACATAGCCTTGGCAACGTATACCTTAGCATTGTATACACTGAGTGTATAAGCGTAATCCATTTATAATACCCATGCACATTATTTCTATAGAAATAATAGCGATTGCATTGTATTCTATGGTATTCCAGCTCCAATTTGATGTGTCAAACATGCATATCACCTCAATGATACTTTAGATATACCTTAGATAACACAGGTACACCAAAACTGCATACACACTAATACATTGGCAGGCCTAGCTATAATATGCTTATCTTTTTCCAAGTTAAAACCAAGATAGTTATCAACTATAAAGTTTAGACAGCCCAGACTCGTTGATACAATACCCTAGTTTGCTCTAACAATTTAATCTGTCGAAAAACTACACTTCTGTAATCACAACCACCGTTCACACTTTAGGTGTGAGTACTGTGTGGTTCTACTGGCAAGTGGCCGGACTCGGCCGTGTTTGTCCGAGTGGCCGCGTTACTACACAGTGGGCCGTTAGGCGGCGCTGAACGGAAACACCTGTATTATCTTACGCTGCGATAACCTCTGAACATGTTGTCTATCCACCGATGAACAATAGTGTATCCCCTTTGCAACATGTGAACCCTCCAACGTTGAACAATCCCTGAAATAGAACTAACGGTAAATCATTAGTCAATGTCAAGGTTTACAAAGCTGTGAGTGTTCCGATATCATGTGGCTCCTTTGACTTTTACTAATTTTGGGACGACCTATAAATCCACAGTAGATTTTTCTAAATTACCTCTCCGACCTAATGATCTCTCAGCAATTTAACTTGTTTCTAAAATTTGCCACTGTGGCTTTATTCCTTTTAGTAAAAAATTGAATCTGGAGATTTTTATCTACATCCACATATTTTCTCACAAACCTATATGCTTAAAATTAAAAGAAGACTGGCCTCAGCCCCTGTGTCCTACCTCTCTGCCTGGGCTGCCACCGCCTCACTTACCCCTCCCCCTACACACCTGATTCCTGGGCGCGTCAGATGTTAGGGGAAGTCCAAATGTAGTTACCTACTATATCTAAAAAACTATGATTCTGGTAGTATCCGTTTGGAGTGACTCCCGCACATAGAGACAGAGTGAACCAGACCTAGGGTTGGAGACTGAAGGGCCACGAGAGTGAGAATCTCGTGTAGTGCATAGCTCAAACCTGCTATCTATTTTTGTATTTCTTTATATACACACATGTACTTCTATCCTTATAATACATGTATTGCCGTACTGAAAACATAATTTAAAACTGCAGTTTTCTTATCTCCTTTTCTCGTGAGAAACCAATGAGACCTCAACCTTTCGCTGGTATCATTAAATACACGTTTGAAGGCCAGGCGCTTACCTTGTTATATCTCCAAATAATGTCCATAATAAAAGACATGAGCAAGTCTAATATGCACTTCCAGTCATCATGTCTGTGGTAACATCCGTAATATGCACGGAAGTATCTCCGATATCTGGTGATAGTGGATCCTGTCAAAGATCTATGTCATCCTCTGCATCCCCTTCTTGACCTGAATTTAGGATATACTTCTTTCCGAGTCCCTTCAGATGATCATCAAAGTGCACATAGGGGACAGAGCCATTGTTAGTTTGTGAAACAGTCACTAAGTGATCTACAGTATGGCGCCCCTGTATTCTGGCTATTCGTTCTTACAAATTTATACTGGCTTTCAAAGTTTTACCATTGTTCCCTTATCTCTCTACACCCATTGCAGAATAGGATGATTTAAAGATTAAACCTAGGGCATGCCTGGTTTTTTTTTCAAAAAGAGACTCTATACGCATATGTGAGTAAGGCTAGAGTTGTGACAGCTTCCTATTATCACACTTTTGCCACTCTGGTCGTGAAGAACACCCACCTTTTCACCTCCAGTTGTAATAGAACAACTACTCGGAAGGGAGGGGGGGGGGGCAAAATGGCGGCGCCCATGAAACATTACCTATATGCCCTATAAGAACGCATAAAGGTTAATGCCCACGTGTTTTAACCCTCTATAGGCCCGTATCCATTGGCCGACGAAAACGGTGTATATTTTATGAGTTCTCCTAATAGCCTATTTCCATTGTGCCTCAGCAGTGCTAAAGGTCCGTCGGTGGTTCCTGACTGTAGATCTGTGACGGCCAGTGGAAATGGGCTTTTAGGAAAATTTAAAAAATCGACATCGTTTTCTTCGGCCAATGAAAAAGACCCTATAGCCTATAGGGCCTATAGTATAGGTATACTTCAGTGCCGGTGTTTGTGGTTGTGACTAGGCGTCGTCATATTTGGAGGGGGAGCGGGCCTGACAGATCATTTTACACACACTGACGTCAAACATAAGCGTCCCACGTTAAAAGACATAGATACACACATGGATACTACTCCTCGTAATCATGAATGAAGCCGGCTGACATATTTGTGGTAGTGGAAGAATCAAAGGTCATGGCCTGATAGAGAGGAATGTAACCTGGTTCTGGTCTCCCGCGATGATTAGTAGAGTGGGATTTATGATTACAATGATTAGGCAGACCATGCCATAACAATCCATCAGTATGTTCGGTTATAAATTTATTACCTACCATATTTAAAACGTTAGAATTCCGTCGTATCTGCTTGTAGTTGCTCCCGTACATAGAGACAGAGTGAACCAGACCTAGGCATGGAGAGTGAGGGGCCACGAGAGTGAGAATCTCGTGCAGTACTTAACTGAATCCTGCTATTTTTTGTGTGTTTCTTTACACAGATGTACTTCTATCCTTAAGATTTGTTTCGAGCTGTACTAAAAACTAAATTTAGAACTGTACTTTTCCGATCTCCTTTCCTTGAGAGAATGAAATGAGATCACATTTCGCTGGTTGCCGGTAAAACACCTGTGTCACGCGAAATAATAGTAGCTGTAAGGACCTAGAAGTTAATTCCAGGTAATAATAGTAGGGGTCGCTAGTATTATTTATAAATCACCTGAAGAAGTGCATTTAACATGCACGAAACGTCATGAACATCGCTGATACCGCCATGTACAATTATTGTCCACATGGCTAATAACAACACCATTTAATAAGAATTACTGTGTCTGGTTTTTTGTGAGTTTACCTCCATTACATTATAAATTTATTACCCACCAAATACGAAGTCTCCATAGGAAATACATAGAGCACCTGGAATCGGCAACCATCACATCTCACTGTCATAAAACGTTTTATATGTTAGAAACAAGTAAAAATAGTGAATTATATAACTGGCGTAATTATAAACCAAATTACCACCATGTTTGACAGTGTTGTGGCCTTATCAATTTAAGTCATCCTATATGTCAATATATGAGCCATACTGGTTATAAATCTTGAGGTTGGGGAATAAATACAATAAAGACGATCGGATATTACTACGCGTCAACTACTCGGAGATTACGGCCACTTATAAACAAGACCAGTCATTATTGCGTATGTATTTTGCATAATATATTGATGCATTTTGAATGATTTTCATATACGTATTGGATAGGCCGTTTATTTCAATACATACCTTTACAATGGAAAGATATTGAAGCTTTTACGATATGTAAACTTCAAAGAATAACGGTATCATCAATTCATTGGAAGTTTTCTATGCG
This sequence comes from Alentia gelatinosa, assembly GCA_950022655.1. Taxonomy (NCBI): domain Eukaryota; kingdom Metazoa; phylum Annelida; class Polychaeta; order Phyllodocida; family Polynoidae; genus Alentia; species Alentia gelatinosa. The sequence continues at coordinate 52,501,537 of OX465586.1, forward strand.
AAATTTGGTTAACGACTTTCAGTTTTCATTGTCATGAATGACAATTCTTAATCGATGTGACTTTATACTCTGTGACCGAAAGGAATGAAACAGGAAGAGGTTTATCCGAAACTAGGTAAATATTTTAACCACACGTAATAATCACTTCGTGACCGTATCATAGAGCTTTAAGAAAGCTGCCTACTTCGTTTATTTCTGTGCATTCATGGGCACCGAACACGAAGGAGGACCTGCATCGAGATCCGTAGCCTCTGGAAATATGCCATACGTTTTGGTTGCTGAGTAATCTCACGAGGCATAGCTGAGTGAGATTACGTAGCAGACCAAAATAAATGGCGTATGTTCAGTGGCTACAGATCGAGTGCAGTTCAGATTCTACCTCACCCCTATCAAGGACTAATAGACCCTATTGAGGTATCCCGTAATTCAGTCTGTTGACCAAGTTCCGGGTTTCGCTGGTTACCGACGTAATATAGTGATAGACCCCTTGCTCGTAACCCAGAAATAATGCAGTTCAACGGTTTTCAAACATCCTCAAATTGAAATTCTGATGTCAGAAATGGAAATTTCAGCTATTTCTACATGGGAATCCGAAATTATATTCAGTTTTTCCAATTATGAATAAGAAAACTGTGGCTGATGCGGTGGTAGTATGGCCAGTCTGTCGGGAGCGGAACTTTGCTTTACCCAGGGCGATAACAGGGAGTTTAGTAACCTCTGGAGGGCGTATACGCCCTATTGAGGTATCCCATAATTCAGCCTATTTACAAGTTCCGGTGTTCGCTGGTTTCCGACGTTCTATGGTGATAGACCCTTGAACCGTAACCCACAATTATTACAGTTTAACGGTTTTTACAAATCTTCAAATTGGAAATCCGATGCAATAAATGGAAATTGCAGTTATTTCTACATGTAAATCCAAAATTATATTCAGTTTCTCCAAATATAAATCGGAAAACTATTTCATGTGGTCGTGTTGTGGCAAGCCAGTCATGAGTGGAACTTGTTTTTACCCTGGGCGATAATAGGAAGGTTAGTAACCTCTGGAGGGTCTATTGGCTAACTTTTATGACATCCTCCTCCATTGCGTGTCTTGATAAAATACTCCATAGGCGTTGAGTACGAGTTCTTAATATTAAGTGTATGGGGGGTAAATACCAGGGGTGAGATAAAGTTTATCAAATGTAGGCAGTCTTTGATATAAGGAGGATGGATCGACTGATTTACAATCTTACACCGTATACACTGCCAAGGTCAAAGTCATGAGGAGGTGGTGGGAAAGTGAAATAGGATGTAGGGAGGTGAACAGTCAAATAGAACGATTAACATTGATCGCTACCAGATGGTGGTGAAACACTTGACCATGAGCGTCGTAACAAGGTCATCTCACATAACTGCTTTCATCTTGACCGACTCTAGCCTGGTGACCGACTGCAGGCTGGTCCAGGGACACTTGCACTGGATACGCTATCACTATATAGCCCATGTAAGTGGATCTGACTGTTGGTACTTAGGACTAATGGAATTGGGTTAGAATATAATGGTGGTTATACCGATAGCATAATCTAAACCACACAGGGAACGAATGTGGTTGAGACAAAAAGTAGCACAATGTATAGAGCCATTGCTAGTTCCACCATCACCCGCAGTTGTAAGTTAGTGCCACTGTAGCCAGGAAATAGCTGCTGTTCTCAGTTGTTATAACCTTGTGATAATTGTCAAACAATGCTAAAAACCCTCTATGGCAAGCCAAAAAAATACAACCAAATAACAATACACTAATAACTGCACCTGGGGTTCTTTCTGGAGTGGGGGGCAAGATGGCCACCTTCATAATGTAATATACATCTGCCCCATTTATTAACAAAAAGGCAGCTAGATAATGTTATGATAAATTATCACCTGATGAAGGCCACAACGATTTAGGCCGAAACTTTTTATAAAACTGTAATCCTACGTTTCGAGAAAACACTCCTCTCTTGAGGAATGTTCTCATACAGACCTTACACGGGTTTTTTTAAATCACTTTATAAATTCTATCCGCTCCTATTGTCTCTAATTAGGTGTCGATGTGGTTGTACCATCAATGTGTTTACCAGGCATCGCCATACATCGAAAACAAACAATTATATATTCCAGAGTGTTGTTCACACACCGGCCCCTCATTCATATGGGGTGTCCCTCCACAGTGCCCCCCTTACATGAGGTAACCTTTCTGCACCGAAATGGCTAGTGCTTTAACACAGGGTGAACCCTTACACGACGTAGCCTCTTTGTACCACAATAACCAGTGCCTTAACGCGGGGTGAACCCTTGCCCAATATATAGCCTTTCTGTACCACAATAACCAGTGCCTTAATGTGGTGTGATCCTTACACAACATATCCTTTCTGTACCAAAATAACTGTCCCTTAATGCGGGGTGATCCCGCACACTACGTAGCCTTTCTGTACCGAAATAACCAGTCCCTTAACATGGGGTGATCCCTTGCGCGACATATAGTCAAAATAATCATTCAATTGAGGAGAAACCTCCGTTCCGAACAAACTGTTCCCCAGTAGCCCTTAAGCGGGGTATAACTATAGATTATCTGACATTCGGACCCGTCTATATCACTGTAAGGCCCGGCGTCCACCTACTACGATAGAATCGTAGACCTACCGATATGGCACCGATACAAAATGTCAAAATCGGTGCCATATCGGGAAGGTGCAAAATCGTAGACATATGTCTAGACAAGCCAATCCACCATGCGTCGTATGGTTTTTTTTATCGGTGTCTAATCGCAGAAACGTGGTCAACTGCCCCGATATCAGGTAACCTTCCGACGCGATTTTGATTTTTTATCGGGAGGTGCATCGTAGACCATATCGGTGCCATATCGTAGTAGGTGGACGCCGGGCCTAATGCTCATATTGAACACCCATCCTAAGGACTTAACAGCAAAGTCTATATCTAACTGACTCCGCGGCTATCCTTACCCGCCCGCATTGGTGACCCCATGTTGATACATTATGTAGAATAGTAAAAATACAACATGACATAACATCATACATGTGTTTCGATACTCTGGGCCACCTTGGTACCATCGGCCAATTTGTCCTCTGTCTGTCATGGTTTTACTACATATTTATTGTGTCATAATGCAATCCCTTTGTGTGTAGAAAACCCGATATTTCACTGGATATTGGGCGAGTCGGATCCAGGAAAATGGTGGGAGGGGCTCTGTAGATAGAGGCAGAGAAAACTCGAGACTGGAGACCGTGGAAGGTATCGACAATAATCGATGGTTTTATGGACAGGCGGCCGTAAACCACCAGCTGTTGACTTATAGTAATACATGAGCGCTAGTCCACAAAACCACCGTTCTTTCTACTATTATACATATTCCTTAATTGATAAAACCAAGGAATTGCCATATTGAAGGGTATATCAGGTTCGATATATGAAAATAGGGACACAAATTCAGTCGTTATTGTATCTATCTTCCACCTACATGATTTTAACAAGTCTATTGCAAAATAAAGTGCCGGTTTACGTCATTATCTGCCAATGCGTTCACACATTCTATTACCCACCCACCCCTTAAGCGGGGTTTTACTGTATGTTGCTTATAAGCCGATCTTTTCAAATCATATTCGTCATAACGTTCAAAGATGCTATCAACGTGGTCTAGAACCATTAACTCTCACGGTCTGCACATGCTGATTCCCAACGTACCACATGGAGATCCGAATATCTTCACTGGAAACTTTAAATCAAAACAAGCATGGTGACCCCCAATTTTTATGTTAGACATGGGTTTCTACAACATATAATCATATCATCATATCAAAATTCCAGAAAATTGACATGGTAATTTTCGAGGTAAACTGTCCAATATGCTTTTAAAAACAAGTTAGGGATAGAACAGCTGAGTGTAATGATCACATAATGCACACAGACTTCCCATACAGATAAGAAAAGGTCACATTATCACGGAAAAAGATATTGTCAGCGCACATTCATGGTGTGTCTTCTCCCTGAGACAACAGTATTCGGTCGACTTATGATTACGTAAACTGGGCGTGAAGACAGAGTCCGAAACTCAGCTGAGACGGGAAAGTGGAATCAGGATTCACTGGAAACCCGTCGCCAGATCATGTTCGTTGTTGGCTTCTCAATAGGAGAATGGAGAATACGGTCAAACTTAACTCTCCCTGCTGCTATTTGACACATGTCCAATCTGAGCAATCATAAAAAGTCACTTAAACAGGGATAATATAATTTTTATCACCAAAGAAAGAACCAAATATATCTTTCAGAGAGAAGTGAAGGACCCCGCGGGCCCAACACCACACTCACCAATATATTGAAGAATTTTCAAAATACTGATATGATAAATTATTGATCGGCGGTCATGCATAAAGTATGTCTGCAAATTTACCGAAATTTATATCTCTAAATATGTTTAATAACAGTGTAGTGTATCTTGTGTAACAACTTTTTCTTAACTCGGCTGTATGATGTACGGAAGCTCGACTCAGTGACGGGACGAGTACACCTACGTGATGTATTTAACCCTTTAAGGACGGCTGCCTGGGGTCCAGCTACTCCCATAAGGACGGAAACTGGTGGTAGTCTGTCTGGCTACAGGACGGCCACATAATAGTTAAAACTGATATCCAAGTTAGTAATCATGCAATATGATACATAATCATAAATATTTTATTTCTTTTTAATAGAAATACTACATATGATATTACATCTACATTTTCTGAAGATTTCATGAATATTGCTCTATTATTTCTTTGTTAAAACAATTTTCTTAAAATTGGGACAATGATGCCTCAAAGCATCATGCGTCTTTTAGTGCGGTGATGCCTCCAGGCATCATGTGTCTTTAGCGTGGTGATGCCTCCAGGCATCATGCGTCCTTTAAGGGTTAAGCGAAGAAATCTTGATAAAATAAGAATACTAATGATAAAAGAGACTATACAATGCGGGCAATCCGTATAGAGTGACAGTGCTGTGATCGATTGCACTCGCGAGGAAAGTTAGTTTCGAATTTCTTTTTATGATTAAGATGATTCCAGCTGTCACTCCGTTATCTAAACGTTCCATATGTCTCTTTATTATCCATGGTAGACAAAGTCCCCATTGACAATGTATGAGGATTCAGTAAACCACTACCAATTATCTACTATCCATGGTATATAAACTCTCCATTGAGAATATATAGGGGTTCAGTAAACCATATCTCATTGTTGATTACCTATCGTATATAAAGTCCCCATTGAGAATGTAGGAGATTCAGTAAACCACTACCCATTGTATAATATCCATGGTATATATACTCTCCATTAAGAATGTATGGGGATTCACTAAACTACTAACAATCATTCAAAAACTGTCAGATACCATAACTATATATATATATATATATATATATATATATATATATATATATATATATATATATGTTTATGGTTTTAAAACCGTGATATACGGCCTAGAAGCCATGATATACGGGAAAATAGTCCCTTTTGCTATAGAGTAAAAGAAATACAGTAGAACCCCGCGTGAGCGGCCACCCCACGTTCCGGGCCAAAGTGCTCGCTTACACGGGGTGGTCGCTTACACGGGGTTAAATAAACATCTAATAGAGGGATCCGTACTGAGCAAAGGTGTTCGCTAACGGGGGATGACCGCTTACGAGGGGTGTCCGTTAGGCGGGGTTATACCGCAGTCCCTATTGCGATACCCTTTGATGTGGCAATTACTGAATTAGTTTATTCGGGAAGATAAATACAACAAACGATGGTTTTGTAAACAGGCGGCTCTGGGAACCACTCGAGGTTGACATTCTGTCATGTCTGAGTCCCTGTTCACCATATCGTTTGGAGTGCTTCAGAATATTCACTCGATTATCACCTCGTTCATATTACCACGCACTCCAAACTCGATGGCGAAAGAGGACACAGACAGAACACTCATCAATTTCTTTTCTAATCCTACGCGTCAACCTCTCGTGGTTTACGGCAAAACCATCGATTATTGTCTCTGCATATTGGCGAAAGAGTTCAATTCGATGTAGAAAGGTCTTTTTGGTCACTGTAGGTGCACTGGGAAACGCGTCTGTTATACTGTCAGGAAGTGTTATCGTCGTAATCGACTGTGCTATTCTATACCTGTTTTATGATATTAATGACAAGTATGAGAATGTTGCCTTTCACATATTATTATATACCTGAGTGCAAATGTCTATGAAATACTGCCCACTGCTAGGGGTGCAGTAATAATAATGTTCGTGCCCGCTGTGAGAGTGATTTAATAAGTCATCAAAATGTTGTTTTTCCAAAATTTGAGGTATATATAATAATAAGCAAACGTCCTCACTGAGGACGAAACGCTTCTCGTTCGCGGTCAGTCTTCGATTTCATACTGCCTTCACCCTATAGCGTCAGGCAGTATGAAATTGAAGACTGACCTCGAACAGAAACCGTTTCGTCCACAGTAAGGACGTTTCCTAATAGTAATTGTTTTAAATAACTCGTGTTTATCTCCATTATCACGCTCTCTGAGGCGCCACAAAACCCACAGCAAGTATGTAGGCGTACTGCTACCGTGGTTCTTCATATCCAACTGATTGTTGGCTTATATTTTATGTATCCTGTAAGAGAAGGCAGTCAAAAAAAGTTAACCCATATATCGTCCCTAGGTCTTCTTTGCGTACAGAAACGGGTATTAATGTACGAGTTTAGATTATTCAACGGGGCCCTCCTTGTCTATTTCTATTCGTGACATATTTGTTGCATTAACACTAACCATAATTTTCGTCAATAACTTATATACTGCTACTTATACTGTCAAAAAGGAAACAGAGGACAAACAACATCAATAAAGCACGCGGTGAGCACCTTATTACATAGATATAATTTATGGTATATATACTGCCAGTTTTGTATTTTTACAAGTTTTCCACAGTTACAGTCTTCATGGATATATTAAGAATATTTCTACTTTCCTGAGAAAACAGTTTGACAGGGGGAAGGTCAGTGAGAATTAGACCTGAGAAGTGGGAACCAACAGTGTTAACAGAGAAGTTAGTGCTACGAGTATAGTTGATTAGTGAGACTCTAACCTTGAGGGTCGGGGTATGGTAAGTACATGTATCTAACGTTAAACTAGCCGTGATAGCAATATCATCTACACCTTAAGCACATTAATCAATACTATCATTGCTATACGGGGTAGCCTTCTATATGGATGTGTATACGTTATAGATCGTGAAAAACACAATGTTGACGTTACAAATGAAAGAATAGGACATAAAGATCGCACTTAGTGACCTCGAACTTCCCTGTCTGACGGTATAAGGCGTACTGATGTTGGAAACACACGGAGGGTTGTGCAGGAGCCCCACGACACCCTTTGCTGGCAGGACTCAGTCGTGCATGCCAGGTTTAGAGTGGACAATGCGTCGTGTAGACTGCTCGAAATGGGCACTGCCCGAAACGCCACTCATGCGCGAAGAAAACGCCGATTCAGGAGAATCCATTACGCGGGGCACGACTGAAAGTACGGAGCATGACCTTGCCAAGGTCATGGAGAGGTGGTTTTTTTTCTTTTACACATACCTCTTACCCAGCGGATTGTTTGTTGTTGTGTATCAGATGACAAGGTTTGTTGTCACCACTGGAATTCGAGTATATTTAGAACTATTTTTCTAGATTTGATCACCAAGAACATCTTCACTTTTGAAAAAAAAAAAGAAGATCAAATAACTGATTTACCCTTTAAAATGTGCAGTTTTCAAGGAATGTCTCTGAACAAGGATATCTGTTTTGACAAAGATTGTTTGAATACAGCTAATTACTCTGACAAAAGATAGTCAATCTGAATCAAAAGAGATTTTCCCAAAGACCTATTCAATCTCCTAGCAGATGTTTTGTTAGATTAGAACATGGAGAATAGGAAATTAGACTGAGACTACGTTTGAAGAGCGCCGATTCCACCGAGCCACCGATCCAACCGAAAAATCTTCGAAACTTATTTCGCAGTGTTTCGTAATGTTTCTGTCATAATCCTAAAAGAGGACTTTTGCGATGGAAGAGGCACCCCACATTTTCGAAGATTTTCGGGAGCTCATGGGGTTTTCTTACAGACCTGTTCACATTGCCGATAAATTTTGGGAAATTCTGGTAAGTTTTGGGAAAATTTGTATCACTGAAAACCCTTCTTCCACCCAATGAAAAGGTTCACAAAACTTTACGAAACACCACGAAATATATCGCGAAATATCTTGAAATATCATGCGCTATATTTGTAACTTCCAATAGGCTACGATCTTTCCCGGTTACAGTTCAAATTGTATCACTTAGTAGACTAATTTGATACTAATATGATATATGTTTTCACTTCTAACCAACGATTAACCTGCAATTTGCTTCGTTAGATAATGTGGTTCCGGAAACCCGGGAAACCACCAATGAGGGTATCCCGTGAATGACGTCACACTTCCAGCCGGGTTTTGGACTAATTTAGAACTCATCCGAAGATACAACACGATTTATTTCGCGGGGTATTATCGTAAAACCGGATGAGTTTTAATCTGGGCTCCCGTATGCGACGACTGGAGTTTGGCGTAGTGATATCTGGAGCCAAAACTCCAGTCGTCGCATACGGGAGCCCAGATTAAAACGAATAGGGTTTTGATTTTATCCTATCCCCTGTGAACGATATTTTTATGTGAGGATAATAACAAAAAACACGATAAAAACTTTCTGAAGTCCTCCATATAGCTCTCCTTGCTGCTCTTAAGGCGCTTGGAACTACTTTCAGCTGCTGATCTCTGATTGGTCCATTTTTTGTACGATCCTAGGAGCGATTTTTTATCCGTATGCGACATACGTGCGCATACGGAAAGTCAATGCTAAGCCTATGGGATTTTATATTAGGGGTAGGATAACGGTTTAGATTGGTGGACCAGGTCAGTGGAAGCACCTGTGTTATCGGCAATATCGGGAACGAAATTTTGCATGTGGAGCGATATATATATGAGCCGATGCCAAGTGAATAGCATGTAGTGTTCAAGCGAGTTGGAGAGCAAGGACTTGTCAAACACAAGTTGCTTTCTGTATTTATCTCACCCCTGCACCTACTAAAACGGACGACACACAAGATATATGACAGCATAGATCATGGACTATAAAGCTCATAGGGGCGTGGAGAATGAGTTACCAGTGTTGAGCTTCATAGCGGAGACACACCAAGCGAGTCAAGGCGGCGATCTCTGCAATCGCCAACACGAAATGGCATGTATGTGAGATATTATTTCATTGTAATATCTCCTAATGATAATTTAGCGCCCGGGGAGCAATAATCAGGTGAAATATGAAATAACAGCTCTCATATAGGCCATTTTGTTTTGGCGAATTCGGAAATCGCTGGGTTTTTTGCTTGGTGTGTCTCCGGCATAAGGGACAAAAATACCAGGGGTGAGATGATTATTAAAATAGTCTCAAATGTTTTCTGCTGACATCTTGCAGAACACTCCAGTTTGGCTCCGTGTGCAGTTCTAATGAGGAAATGCATCAAGATCCATACCCACTGAAAATATGCGGAGATTACATAGCAAACCACAATCATGATGATGTATGCTTAATGGCTATGGTTCGAGTGTGGTTCAGATTTGATCTCACCCCTATCACTGACTAATTGGCTTAAATTTATGACATCATCCCATATACTCCATGGACGTTGAGCATGGGTTTCCAATGTTAGGTCTATGAGGACAAACATACCAGGAGTGAGATAAACTATACTAAGGGACCAGCCATGAAGTATGTACGCAATATTTATCCTGTACTTGTTACCCTTGAAATAATGCCATTGGTCTTAACGGATGCGCATATCGGATAATTCAAAACCCATGTCAATTTCCTGAAAATTGAATATGATGATCTCTTAGTGTTGTAGAACACATATCTAACTTGAAAATCGGGGGTCACAAGTGCTAGTTTTTGATGTAGAGATCAATATCATGATGATTTTATAATAGAGTATATAAAAATTGTATAATAGAGTATATAGAATATGGTTGTTTTTCACATGGTAAAAACCCATGTCAATTCTCACAGAATAAAGTAAATGTGTAGTACTACACATTTAATTCTTAAAATGTATAGGTCACCCAGCTTGTTTTTTGCGATAATTGAAGAATACAGTAATTTTTAAGTACATGTACATTTCCTATTCAAATCAAGCAAATGTAAATTAGCCTATTTTACATATATTACGATAGGGTAACTGGAAAAAAAATCTCAAATTTATTCTTTTGAAATTAGAACGAATCACAAAGAACCATTTTCGACTGATAATTGACAATATCTAAAAACCACCAGGTGGCGCCACCGTGAATTGTAGGATATGTCTTTAACCTCCACTGAAAGTGTCCTCATATAGGGACACAACGACACGCGTCGGCAAAGACAAGGCAGCTGTACCTGGCCGTGCCTTGCTCCGCCTCACGCCTCGCCTGCTATAAATGAATGTACCAGAAGCTGATGATTACTGCTGACTCACTGCAATCACGGGACCCACTGGGAGGAGCGGGCCACCCGACCGGAACGGTGTCCACGCTCCCCTCCACCAGAGGTATGCAGGGGCCCGTGTAATAATCCAGCTGGGGGCCGTTGAGTAATCTAGAATCTTACATAGATACACTTGTCCGTACCTTTGTACAAGGGTTATCGTTTGATAATATTTAAGTTTGTTTGCTAAGACAAATTTTAAGCCGTCCATAAGGTCGTCCATAAGTGTTGAATAAAGCTGACCCACATCGTCCTTGGCTGTCTATGGCATACAGAACTAGGAGCTAATAGTATATTAATCATTGATGAATGAGCGTGCAATTATAAATGAATAACAATTGAAAGTTTTGGGTTAGATAAAGTATATGATCCTTCTCTATAACACACTTGCACCCAGTCAACTTGCCATTTCTTCAACTGCCTATCTAGGATCCAAACAGATCAAGCACAAGTGGGTCATAAGGTATTTCGGTCTTGAGTGATTGGTCATGGTCAGCAGGGCACACCTCTAAGACCCTGAGACACTGGCACCCTGCTCTCTTCTCAACAGCACAGTGAATAGAACACAGATAGTAAAGGGATAGTTTTCTGGAAGCACACTGAAAGTTCAATGTGACCACTCTAACCCTGACTATAACCTCTAGATGATGTATTTAGCGCGTGCAAGCACGCTCTAAAAAGGGTTTTATGTAGGACCCTAGATTATTCCACGGGCCCCAGGAGTGCACATAAAGACCCTTATAAGAGCGTGCTTGCATGCGCTATATACATCGCCTATAGTCACATACACACTTCCAGCGTGCTGCCAGAAAACTATCCCTTCACCATCTGCGAGCTATTTACTGTGATAGTGGGAAAGGAGCAGGGTACCAGTGTCCCAGGGTCTTAGAAGCATGCTCAGTTAACCATGACCAATCACCAGAGACCAAAATACCTCATTGACCAACTGGTGCTTGATATGTTTGGATCCTAGACTCAGGCGGTTGCAGAAATGCAGGCGTTGTTATGAACAGGCGTGAGAAAAGATTACTGTTTTTTTTTCTTCAATTTGAGCTTAGCTCTCTCTATTTTCATTATTTCTTCTGCAGGGTGTGTTATACATGTGACTTTCTCTCGTAGTTTACATGTGACTATCCCACATATTATAAATTATAGATTTTCCATCAAAGGTTTCTATGTTTCTTAGTATTTCAGTTCAAATAGAAAGTCTAGCTGAGTTTTCAATATGATGATAACCTAAGATTTCATATTATCGTTGTAATGGTTATTAATCCTTTGACTGGTATTTGATATTAATTACATGATTACCTTGCTCTTGTTGTATAAGCTTGCTCTATTTTTCTAAAACAAAATTGTTTTGATAACAAGTATTGCTGTTAATATTGCCGAGCTTATGATCAGCCGGCTCACGGAGGTGCACTGCATTTTTACGAAAGCGTAAAAAAGGTATGACAAGGAACTACGATGGAAGTACGAGCAAATGGTACAACTCATCATTAATGAACAGTCAAAAGCCTGTGGTTTTATCCAGTCTGTGGGTGATTTTTGTAACCCATTTGACAACCAGCTACTTCTGCATTTCAGTCTGAGGTGATTGGTCATGGTCAGCTGGGCACGCCAATAAGATATTTGGATATTTGCCCTCTGTACCTTTTCCAATGGCACAATGTTAGCGCGCACATTGTGAAGGGTTAGGGTTTTGCAGCAAGCACAGGGTCTATGCAAACTCTGCAACCTACCTAATCTTGAAGCAGCGTATCTGAGCGCAGTTCCCACGCTCAATAACACATGAAACTGCTGATCAAGTGTGATGAAGTGTGGTGGTAAGGTGCCTTATCAATGATCAGAATGCTCACACAAGTACTATCCTGCTGGACCCTAACCGACTCCGTATTGTACTTTCTAGTAAGGGACCATCCATAAACTACTTGTACAAATTTTCTGAAAATGTTGACCCCGTCTTGTACGCATTATCAAATTGAAAAAAATATTGATCCCCTCGGTGCACCCTATCCCAATGTGTAGGTACTTATTGGATGGCCCTAACGAGCCATTGTGTGCTTTCTGAACTAACCATCTCTCCTATATAGCAAAATATTGGATTCAATCAAAGTGCAACTATTTTTGATGGTATAGTTATCTTTCAGTGGAAGAAATATATTATTTTGTCTCATATAACAACAGAATGGTGAGGGCATGCGTTCAAAAGGTATGACACATATAAAAAAATTTAGCTAATATAATGATTGACAAATAAAAATCGAAAATATGTTTTCATGATTAAACAAATCAATAGAAAGATGTACCGACGGCGAAGGCCAGCAGCCAGACCTGAAACTTTATCCAATTGTGATCCTGGAAGTCCAACAGATGCAACACATTTGAACTTAAACAAAGTACATTTATTACTGCCCCATTCATAAGAAGAGTTATCAAACCGAAAGCAAAACCAGCCGATAGAGGCGTTTCGAGCCACACACTGTGGGTCCGATGTATCCCTTTCGAGTGGCCCGTTTGATAATCTAGGATCGTACATGATGTCCCTTTTCTGAACCTCGTACAAGGGTTATCGTTTGATAATATTTAAGTTCGTTCGTTAACCCTTTAACTCCACTATGATGCCTGGAAGCATTCCCGGGCGTATAACGCTATGATGCCTGGAGGCATTCCCGGGCATAGTACGCTATTATGCCTTGAGGCATCATTTCCGAAATTTAAGTAATTGCTCATTTTTAATGAAATAATACGAATATTTTGATAATATTTCTCAAACCTATGTAAAACCATATCATAGTTAATATCATTACTGTTATATAACTTCCTAATAATTTTGGATTTGTATATAAGTGTGATATGATACGACACTGTGGATATTGGGAAAAGTGCCCGCGTACTACAGGGGTGAAAATGGTACTGCAGCGGCATAGTTCAGGGTGTGTATTTGGTACTATACAGCGTAGTGAAAGGGTTAAGACAGTCGTAGCCGTCCATAAGGTCGTCCATAAAATGTTGGATAAAGTTTACCTACATCGGCTCCGGGACCCACATCGGCTCCGGGTCTCTATGGCATACAGAAAAGGGCCTACATGTACGATTCTAGATTATTAAACGGCCCAAAGGGCCCATTTGATTTAAGAACGATAATAATAAGGGTCGTGCGGCTCTTCTAGGGCAGGTCTCCTTTAATAAAGCTAGGAATCGTTTGTCCAAGGATATGAGAGTAAGAGGAGGCCTAAGTATCGTTTAATAAAGGCCGAGACATTTGGTACGCTCGTACCACATCAAATCATCTTAACAGACAAAATTAGGGGCTTTCGTTGATGTCATTTTTAATCAATTAACAAATAAAAACATATCAACCCTGTTCGAATCACAATAAATTATAAAAATGACAATTTCTGAAGTGCGAAAATGAAATTTTGGGCATTCATTTTACCCATAATTGATCCCTTGAAAAAGTACCACATATGGCTCGTTTGATAAAGAAGGAACGATAATTATGAGGTGGTGTCACTGTTGGAACTAATGTACATACATTTCCCTTTGTAACTGTAACGACCTATCGTGACAAAATGATGTATCTCAAATGAACGACCACTTATAAGAACGTAACAGTATACGTGCTACCCAATCTTTAAACGAGGTTTTTCTTGGATCGTACCCGAGGTCGCCCCCTCGCTTCATAGATCGTATCGTCCACCTTGGTTTTCGTTCGTTCAATATTAAACGAACCCCTGTTTCTCAACTTTACCTGCTGTCCACTTTCACTCTCTTGTACTAACTATTCCGAGAGACTTTGACAGCCTAGCGGACAGTCAGAGAGCACATGCGCTTTTTCCCAAAGTATAGAAAAGCTTTTCCTAGCTTCTAAGTAATCCTTTCAATATCAGTGCATGTTCATGAACCCCTACCTTCAGAAGTGCATAATAAATCCTTTTTGCTGGTATAAACTCTGTTTTGTTCATTTGCATCACTTTTTGGAGCCCTTTTGTACAACTCATTTCACAACATTTCACCATTTCTAACTCATGTCGGCCATATTTGATAAGCTGGTTCCTAGCAATCCCCTGTGTAGGATGTCCTGCACTTTTGAAACCAGTTTTTGTTATTTTTGGCGCCTGCAGAATGCATTGACATGGATTTTACTAACTCTGGCTGTTCTATTACTTAGAACTAATGCATAGGTTGGAAATTACTGTCATTTTACTGCATTTTGCTTCAGGAAACTGTCTACCACAAAATCAGAAAGATTCAACCTATATTTATAAGGAAAACGGCTGCTGAGCTGAGATGTACATTTTTGGTCGACCTGTCAGCATAGGCCTCTATGGGACTGCTCTCTGACTGTCTGCACCGCTTCACAGTCAGAGCCTCTCGGACTAGTACTAACCTGATGCAGACTGTATTCTGTGTGAACCTACTGGAAGGCAACACAAATACAAAAGAAGAGGGACATGGTTTGTGGACCTGTAACAGCCAGCAACTCTTACGTGAATGACATGCCAAATACTTTTGTGCATTGGACTCATAGAATAGGGGACAATTTTGGAAGATAATTATCCAGGAGTAGGTTCTGTGAAGAGGAACACTTGGAAATCTCACCAATTAACTTCTGGATTGAAATCGAACGCCCCTTATCCAGGTCTAGCTTTCGAGCAATCACTGGAATTTATAAGGAGCAGACTTTGTGTGTGTGGGGTGGGGGGGGGGGGGGGTGGTGGTGGTATGGAACCCTTTTAAATAATCAAAGACGGCAAAGTGTATCATGTGGAGTGATTGGACCGAAATAATTGAATATCATTTGAAGGGGATCAATACAGTAATATAATAGGAAATAATCTGGAGCCTTCGCTGTAGATGATATTTTTGGTCATAGCTATTTGAGGCAATTCCACAGATCGATAACAAAAAAAAATGGAGGAAATATACTTCAAGATTAGTCGTCAAAAATCGTTTATGCGGCACTATCTCAAGAAATAAATGTCACCCTCTCACCCCTGTGAGGAAGCCTTAGTCATAGAAATGTCACCACATGATCTTTACTCAATCACCATATCACCCCAAATACTCACGAGTGACAGAAGTTGATTCTGACTCACCGACAATGTACCGATGAGACTCGATCGACTACTGACACCGTTGTCGCGGTTATCGTAACGGGTGACCCTCTCCATTATGACGCTGTCGTTTTATTGTTGCTTATCATATCAGCAAGGATAAGGTTCGAGAAACCATCTATTATTGGACTGGGATCACCAGGTGCATCCAATCACTCAAACTGTGGAAGGAATCTTCTGGTAGGTCGGGTACGTTTTTGATACGAAGAGTAACCAAGATTTTGTACCAAGAGTAACCAAGATTTTGATACGAAGAGTAACCAAGATATTATCAAGAGACGTCACGAGTTTGAGTCTGAGTTTATTTTTGCCACGCATTTTTTTGGCTCCATAATTTCACGAGTCGAAGACAAGTGACATTACGGAGCCAACAAAATGTGTGACATTAATAAGCTCAAACTCAAACGAGTGGCGTCTAGATTTTATCCTACCCCGATTCCATATTTTTTCAGTATCAGAATTAGTGGCATAAACAACACTTTATGTCACACCCGTGAAAGAAACAAATCCCATGTTAAGCCTATGGCGTTTTTTATTAGGGGTAGGATAAAACGTGTTATCTCACACCTGGTATTTTCCCCCATAGACTTAACACGCAATCAATGACCATAGAGTATTTAGAAAAAAAATCCTCAATGGGGGATGATGTTACAAAGGTCAGCCGATTAGTCAATGTGAGGGGTGAGATACCAATTTACGTTTACGGTCAGAGCTCGATCTCATCTCGATCGTTTGAATCGCTATGTAATTCATTCGACTTTGCCTTTTGAATTACTATGCTATTCAAACTCGATATGATATGGGTTGTAACTATGAACTTCCATGGCTTTCCTCTATATATAATACTCCATAGCGATTTCTGGCAGGGCCCAACTTCCAAATGAGTCTCGAAAATATTCATTGTCACCCACTGATAAAACCATGGCCGCTGGTTACTCTGGAGGGAAAATCTACTTCCCTCCAAAACGAACAGCCCGTCCTGCCACAAGTAAATGTTCTGTCTATAGTAACATATGGCCCGTAAATATAACAGTATGCTACTGATGACTAGGATGTCAGTCAAACAGCGTACAAATTAGGGGTGTATCTGAGTGTAAATCATTACTGTATTAAACCCGTATCCTGAAAACGACAGACATCCGTGAATACAACAATGTAATACTTCGTGCACAAGTGACACAATATACATGTTACTTGTATTTTTCTTTGGTATTATTTTATAAAATAGATTTCTGATCGTAAAATACAAAATTATTATTATATAACTTGATAGCAACTGTATATTGCTAAATTGTACTGATCAGCTCATTGTTTTATCTAGTCATGTGCATATATCATTAATCAAGAGAATATTAACACTAGCATTGTCTTGGTCTTGTTTTTATCGAACTTTACAAAGAGCAGGCTTTGGGAGAAAATATGGGATGATTTTATGTAATCAAAGAAGGTAATAACGTCAATCTCACCTCTGTTATTTTCTCCATAGACTTAACATTGGGAACTCGTATCTAACGCCCATGAGATATCTAGGAAAAATATCCAATGGGGGATTATATCACAAATGTTGGCCCATTAGTCAATGTGATGGGTGAGATAAATTCAGAAACCTATTCAAGTTTAGGGTCAGAGCTCAATCCCGTCTCGTTTGAATTACTACGCGATTCAAACTCGACGGGATACGAGCTCGGACCCTAAACTTGAATAGGTTTCCTCTATAGATAGTACCATATGGAGTGTTTGACCCGAAATTATTGAATACCTTTTGAAGGGGATCAATGCTTCCTTTAAGACAGCAACACTTGACATCTCTTCTATTGACCCATCTGCACTTAGATAAATCATCTCTGGCGACTTTTCATGGGATACAAATTCATAAACATCAAATCAAAAGATACTCCACCGTTTATTGTCTTGTATATCAATCTAGTATAATAAGATGGGGAAATTGAAACGAATGGTGTTGGAATCCCAGTGAATATATTGCGGTATTATGGATGTCAAACATGTTTGCTGTTTGTGGTTTAACGTACCAGAGGACTCTTTGGATATCTAGGGGCCATCACCGATTTTATTTGGGATGAAGATGTGAAAACAATCAAGTACAGCATCAATAGACGATGTTCTACGCGATAGATCCCTGCCTACCCTGGCGTTTACACTGGACGATTATAGTCGGCGATTCTTGAATTTTGCACCCGCTGACAACCTCCTGCTGTGACTGGCTAGAAATCTGTACATGTAAAAAGTTTAAACCCTTAAGGTAATTCTTCGGCTGATGACTATTGCAGCCGAGATGACGTAATCGAGCACCACCTGACGGATATAGGCTAGAAGATCTACAGTCGTCACGTTTTTTTGTGGTCTTGTGAACACGCCGGGTGAGGTTGTAGTTCTTTATCTCACCCCTGGTACAAGTTTAGCTACAGGAATAATGTAAGAAAAAATACTCAACGATCACACCGATTAAGTTATCTCTGAAATCCTGGCTGCTGATTGGTCAATCGCCTATGATGTCATCTCGCATTCACTACGCCAGGACCGAAACAGGCATAGTATCGTCACTCTACCGGGGTGATCGTTGAGAATTCTTTCTAACGTTATTCCCATGGCTAAACTTGTACCAGGGGTGAGATAATGAACGATACTCCACTCGTTTGGATGGGCCGTAATAAGAGAAAACGAGGTTACTGAGCCCAAAGGGATGGCCATTGGAGGTCTTTTGATGCCATAAATACGTCCCGATGCCTGCGGCATCGGGACGTATTTATGCAATCAGAAGGCCGAGATTGACATCGCTACAGGCTCAGTCACTACGTTTTCTTATTATTACATACCTAGAAATCAAGAAAAACATCATTTTTTATACTTATTTATGTAGATTTCTACCTGAGACATTCACTAAGGGCACAGTGCACCCGAATATTCACTACGGGAGCAGTGCGCCCGAATATTATTTATACTACACCCCTAGTAGCGGGCAGCATTTCATACACGTTCGGCCATAGGTATCTAATAATCATCACTCGGATTTGTCTCGATGGCAATTGCAGCCCATTCAAACGCGTAGAGTATCGTGTATTTATACGATTCTCGATGCAGTTCTATTTTATAGAGGAAACCCATGAAAGTTTAGGGTCCGAGTCCCAATGTTAAGTGTATGGAGAAAAAATATCTGGGATGAGAAAAAACATACATACATGCCAATTGTATTCGTGACACAGCTCAGGTCGCTGCGATAACATCGGGGATATCGGGGATAACCTGCGCTTGGTTTATCACCTGCTCTATGACGTCACATCGGTAATGTTAGCCCTAGTGGTAAAGGGGAATATCTAGGTCTGCATAATTCAGCTAATAATTATTTATTTATTTAAATCAGTGGGAGGTGTTTTATAGCAGTAGCGACCGTTGATAGTGACAGTTTCCGTTGCATATAGTTGAATTACCACACATACCGGTACACATACATATTATAGGCTACATGTATGGCACAGTTAAATATCCAAATAGGTCTTAGACCATCAGGGATCGTTTCAACCAAAGAGATCTATGAAAAACCTTGTATATTCAATACCTCCCAGATCAGCAAACTTTATTATGTACGTGACGGTTTGATTTTAAATAATAAAACTTGTTTCACATACTTCGTGTTTCACATAAGGCGCCATGGTGTAGTGGTGAGCACATTGGACTTTGAATCCAGGAGCCCGAGTTCGAACCTCGGTGGTGCCTCGACCTTTTAAAGTCTAGCATACACCAAATACGACTGGTGCATGTGGACCAAGATAGTCTCTGTCAGTGGGGATACAACATTCTTCTTCTGCCACAGACCAGAGTTAATACCGTACGCTCCCCGAGTTACAATGTGGTGTAAGCGAGGCCTCGGGTCGGAACCACTGCCAAACCAAGGCACTGTTCTCCCATAAACCACACACAACAAACAGTGGAAATGGCTAACCCCATTCGCGAATCTCCCTCCCCAACACTTCTCTTCACCTTGCTGGTCCTACATATTCACCCGCCGACCTTGCTATCGTGACGTCGGGGAATTCTTTGTACCTTAATATAGCCTCACCTGGACCACTTCCACGTTTTTGAACGTTTTTACTCTCAACGCTCGAGCGCTCAAGCGGGGACTCCGCCCGGCAGGCTTCCCCAGAGACGTCATAGGCTATTTTTAGCTCATTACGGCAGTCCTATTTTGGTCGTGGCTCGATTCAGGTATTCAGAGTCCAAACAGTGAGGGTTAACCACAGCTCCCTTCCCCCCTCCCCTACAAATCTCAGCCGGACCGCTCTCGTGAATCAAAGTAGACTTGTCCTCATACCGTGAAAGAATAGCTCATTAAATGTATTTTTAACTACAAATAGTGTTTGTTGTTGTGAGTTCACGAGAACTTGTAGAAGGGAAATGGGAGGGCATGCATCATGTATATTGTACACCCTTTCAGAAATGTTATCTTCTAATCACATTAACATTATTTATATAACTATTTGAAATTGAGAACCATTCTATTTCATTTTCTAACATGGATCTTACGTTTGATTTTCTCGTCGTTCAAAAAACACATGATTCTATGGGACCTTGGTAAATCTAGTCATGTCGGTTCACTCTGTCCTAGTTTTCGGTCGTTTCCACGAATCCGTCGTCATAGTTTGGACTGACCTGGTTTTCAACATGTTGCCGGGAACTGCATAGGGTGACCAAAAACATTGGATAATGCTACAAGACTAGTATATTTCCACTCACGAACCGAAACAGACTACATGTATCAATTAAACGCAACTACAGGAAGACTTGTTTCACATTCTAGTAGTAGGCCTAGGCCTAATGCTATCCTACTCTTTTGGAGTCAATCTTATTCTTAGGTTCCATATCATCACGGACTAATACAGATCCGTGATATCATCAATGGAATATCAAAAAATAATTTCTAACTTTATAGAATGTTCCCATAAGCGATATGGTAACTCCAAATACATACGTGTATCACATTTGATTATTTACGTTACTTATATATCACTGTAACAGTGCCATGGATTTTCTGAACAGAAGTGATCAACCACAAACTCTTCAGACTGGGATGGCAACATTGATTCAGTCGCCATCTGGTGTGTTACAGAGAAACTTCTTGTAGCTACCAAGTTCGTCTTCACTGCCACTGTATGAATTACACCTAGGTCAGATCACTACCAGGTCTACATTAGGAACAAAAGGTGTATTCATCAATGATCAATGAGTATGGAATTATAAAAAAAAAC
This sequence comes from Alentia gelatinosa, assembly GCA_950022655.1. Lineage (NCBI taxonomy): Eukaryota > Metazoa > Annelida > Polychaeta > Phyllodocida > Polynoidae > Alentia > Alentia gelatinosa. The sequence goes on from OX465586.1 coordinate 52,522,489, forward strand.
ATACTAATAGAAAAGCTTGGGTTTTTATTAGTCTCAGGGTCATTTTCTATAACCCAACTGGCTGCTGAAAATGTCAAATGACGATGGCAGTAGTGATAGAAAAATTGGTTATATTTAACTGAATCCTGAGATCACAGAACACTAAATGATTTAAAATGTGTCTACTGGATGCCAGAACATGGCAGCATAGCAAAAGAACTGCATATAAAAAGGTTCTGTAGTCTATTGATACTTTAAGTCTCTAGCACTGGTTGTCAGATATGTCAAACAAGATGAGCGACAGGGGTAGCAAAATCAGTAATATACTTGGAACTTGATATTACAAAACACTAAAAATAGCTCAAAATGTTCCTAGAGGATGCCACAATATGGTCAAATAGAAGAAAACTGCATATGAAAGTGTGTTAATAGTCTCTTGCATAGATCAGTACAATTACCTTACCTTGAGGAGGTTAGAAAGAGTCACATTTATATACATATGTTCAAGAACAAGACTAACGAAGACCTACTACAAAAGAATACCAGAAATACATGCGCCCACACAGCCCCTTCCTTCAAGATATACCATCCAATCAATAATATGTATAAAAAAAGTCTCCAATATCATGGAGCCACTCTATGGAACGAACTATCGCCAGAAATTAGGAACACCACTACACTAAAGGAATTTAAGAAGATGCAAAAACTAAGACTGGCTAGAACCATAGATAATCTGAAGACCTGATATCGTCAAAAGACTTTTATTAATGTAAAACCCTAAACTGACTCTTATAAAAATACTTACTTGTATTAAAAGTGAACCACATACCATCATGATCAAAACTTACAAGTAATCGAGCTGGCGACTCAAATTGCATGATAGTCATGCTCTGATGCTTTCTTAGCACACATCTATGTTGGGGTAACATCAACCGATTTGTAAATTGTAAACCTGTTGTATATATGTTGCATGATGTACATGCCCGTGAACAAAATGAGAGGAATGTAAAAGGATCATACTATAGCTGGGGGCGCGTTCAGACCAGTCCAGCAGGACTGAGCGCCACTCAGGTTAAATAAATGTCTTTTAAAAAAAATAAAAAAAATAGTACCCACATGAAAAAGGCTGCTGTGGGCCACTAAGAAGACATATTTTGTTTGCTGTACTGAGTCCACAAAAGAACAAGAATATGGAGCCTAATACCAAGGTTTAATCTAATGAGTCATTGTAATACTTAAAACAATATAGAACCAAGTAATGATTTTCATTACTCAGAATTATAGGTGTTCAGGCATTCTAAAGGCAGGTCTCTTCAACAGCTGTAATCCGACCACTTTCCAGAGCGACAACAAGTGGAAATTTTAACTAGAAGGACGAATCTACAAGATAAAACAATAAACAAATGTTTCTAGGGGAGCAGCCAACTCCTTAAGTAAGCCCCAAGTAGATATGTTGATCAATCGGTATTATCCTACCCCTAATAAAAAAAGTCATAGGTTTAACATAGGATTTGTTTATTTCACGGGTGTGACATAAAGTGTTGTTTATGCCACTACTTTCTGATACTGAAAAAAATATGAAAACGGGGTAGGATAAAATCTAGACGCCACTCGTTCGAGTTTGAGCTTATTTATGTCACACATTTTGTTGGCTCTGTAATGTCACTCGTCTTCGACTCGTGAAATTATGGAGCCAACAAAATGCGTGGCATAAATAAACTCACACCCAAACTCGTGACGTCTCTTGATACTATCAATACCTAGCTATAGGTGCATTGTAGTCAAACAATCTATAGACGATGATTTGTTAGAGTCAATCTTTTTTAGGCTATTGTTCACAGATACATCATTTACCCATGGTGCATCGTGTGCCCTTGTCAACTCAAGACCTATACGAATAAAAAAAAATCATTAATCACTATGTTGCTTCGTTATCATTAATTTCTACATCATTATCTTTTAATCTGATTTCAGCTTCTTTTTAGAATCTTCCTCGTCTTTTTCCCCACATTCCAGTTTTTATTTGACGTTCCTACGTGCATTTCTGACTGGATTATGGAACCAAAAACTGTAGGTCTCGTTTGTTAGACAAAAAAAATGATAGCCTTTTAAAATGGTTGTTTTGATCAATACGAGAGGTTACACTCTCTCGTGAACAGTGGCACTACAATGGCACTAACAAATAAGGGAAATAATCTTCTGAAACGGTTACTACCACGGTTGGTGCCGCCCATGTACAAAGTACCGCTCACTGTTGCGTCCACAAACTAGTGAAACGCAAACTACCACTGTGGTGCCGCTCAGACCAAAAGCGCGAGGATTTTCAACTAGTGAAGTGGGTCCCAGATTCTCTATCTGTGTTCTACTAGTATACAGTCATATTGATAATAAAACTGGAACTCCTTAGAATTAAAGGGGACCTCCTAAAATGTATCCAGAATTACCTTTATAATCGCAAACAGAGAACGCTGGTAAATGGGCAACTATCTGGCCTGAGTTGCATCCAATGCGTGGTCCCCCAGAGTTCAATATTAGGTCCATCCTTTTATTTCACTGCACGAAAACCACCATTTTACATACATATATATACGCCATCGCGACAACGCACGTATCGGCTGTATCGTGGCTTGTTTATATTTGTATAAACCTCTTATATGCGTCTACGTTTCGGGCATCTACGAGACAGTTTCCATTTGTAGACGCGCGCGACTTGGCTGTCTTTCACGCCTGGCATATTTAAGATAAAACATACTCTGCGCAATATATATACGCCAGGCATATATATGATACCCGCCCCGTCCTGTGGGTGTTGGTAGAGGATGCACCAACACTGACCCGCCACCCGCGACCTCCCAACCCCACCCCCTACCGCCCCCCCCCCCCCCCCATCACCCAACGCCACCCCCAGCCAGCCTCAATGAGAAGCCCTCTGCTGCCCGCCGCCCACCGCCCGCCGCCCGCCGTCAGCCGCGTTTGTACAGGTTGACTCAGTGGGAAACCCTCCCCCACCCCCTACCGCCCTCCCATGCCCGCCGCTGCTCGCCGCGAGGTGTTATGGTGTCGGGTGGGGGCCGGGTACACATGTGCAGCCGCATTCACACGGGGGTAAGATGATTTCAGGATTCAACCTTAAGTATGAAGAGGGTCATTATATAGTAAGCCTGACTGTCCATACATTAAAATGGTGTTTGAAAGTTAGAAAAACAATTAAAAAAACAACATAATGCAACATAATTAAGTTTTTATAAAATAAATTGGTAATATAACATTGCAATTTTCATTTGATACAGACTTGGATGGTTAATGGCAAATGGAATATACTAACACTGATGTCCCCAAATGGCAGAGGTCGGAATTATTGGATACTGGCATAAATAAACAGAATCAGGCGTATATATAACATATATAAGACCGCACCATGGACACGTATATACGCCACTAGATAAGGCATCTACGAGACGGATAACAGGTCTAACTTAAAGACGCAAAATCCTACTGTTAGACGTGTTTCGGATGCATATGTAAAGCGGTAGGTTTCGTGCAGTGTTTTTACTTACATTAATAATCTGGTTGAAGCATTAGATAGAAAAAATATTTGTCTATATGTGGACAAGGCAATAATAAAGCAGGAATGTCTAATGAAATGAACAATAACCTCAGAGGAATCGCACTCTGGTGTAGACAAAATAAATTATCAATAAATGAAAAAAAGACAAACGTCATGATATTAGGCACAAGCCTCAGTGATGTAACCATCAGAATGATCAACGCTAATAGTGAAAGAGTTGTTCTATTCAAATACTTAGGAATAACACTCAACCCACAACTTAATTTTTATCGACACATTCAAAACTCTGTTAAATTAACGTCTCACAAAGTATTCTTACTTACAAAAATAAGGAAATACCTAGACACAGAGAAGACAGTTTTCCACTTTTCCAAGAAAATCCTTATTGTCATTCTCAGATAAAAATTTAGTTTTCTTCTGTAAAACAAACAGTGAATAAATGTGGCGTCATTCACAATAAATTTTGGTTCAAACATACCCACATGTACTCTCAGCCCAATTCCATAGAGAAAAACAATATGTTTTCCATGTCTTCTGAGTCTTGTCTAAGGCAGTAGACGACTATCGATTAAAAACAGTGCTTTGAAGGATTCTGCGATGATCCAGGGTGGAAGAACGGCAGTAATGCCGAATCCGGTGGATAAAATGTAAAAGTCATTTTCCCTAATAAAAAGTATTAAAATTTTTTTTTTTTTTAAATCCACTGCAAGAGCAGGAGACCTCGATCCATCCAAGGAGTTACTTTTAGAGACCAGCAAGGTGTTCAGGTTTGGGCCTCCTAGCTCCTTTATTTATAATCCCACATAGGCAAAAACCATGATCCCCCTTCAAGCTATGGCCGAGCTTGACCATAACATATAATAAAATCCTAGATCTCTATTATGGTTAGCTATTTATTGATGGGAGAAGAAATAATGGTCATTTGACGACGATCTGTGACACCTGTCCATATACACCCAGGTATATATTACCGGTACATGATGAATATAGTATGTGATAAATAAACCACATTTCTCATGCAGTGTATTGCACAAATAAATATTTTTCCCACAACTTCGGAGACAATAACTCGCACCCGACACCACCATCAAGGTTTAAAAGGGTTAGGGCAAAACATCCGAACGACTAGGAAAAAGATTTGCGCTATAATATTGCACAATATATGATAATATTGCATGAAAATGATGCAATAATTGCACAATACCATGATGCAATATTAAACCACATGGTCTCACATATTGATTCTACAAATATTTTCAGACATCAAAGAGAAACCTGGGCCCTGTTTTTTAGTCACGACATTTGTATCTTGCGACACGCATTTGCTGTCAGTGTGCTATAGAGATACGATGGTAGAGTGGTTGCGACAGTTTGTGAAGATACGACACATAGGGAGGTTAAAGGTGTGCTATAGTCACGACACTCGGTGGCCAATGGAGCGGAAATAGTGGCCATAAGTGTCGTATGTCTAAGACCACTCTGGACATGTCGTAACAAACGTGGAACTTAACTTCCCGTGGGAATTAAGCAATGAAATTTTAACATGAATAAGGTATACATATAACCTATGATTGTATCAAATATGAAGAAAATCGGCCGGACCGTTATGAAGATATCAGCGTTTAAATTTTGTCATAGAAAATACTGCTCTGATGGCCAGTGTACCCCTACCACCACGTGGTCTAATACCCTGTAGTGCGGCCGCCATTCACCAGACGGCCTACGCTGGTTCCCGGGTCATCCGCTAGGGGTCACGGCGGAATTAGATCCGATCGATAGCCCGATGTTTCAAATTCAAACGTGGATATCTTCATGACGGTGGGTCCGATTGTCGTCATATTTAGTACGATTATAGGTTATATGTATCCTTTACTCGTGTTAAAATTTCATTGCTTAAGTCATAGGGGAAGCACAGAAAAAACACACTGACGTATTATAGAACCTAAGACAGTTCTATACTTGTCTTAACTTCCGATACATCTCGCCAAGATAGTTCGATTCAACTTACAACCATGTCTATAGCACACCCGCCATCTTGTGTCTTGAAAACACGCGTAAAATCTTGATCCGATCTCAGCCAATCGTAGACTTGCGATGTCGTGACTAAAAAACAGGGCCCAGGTGAATATCAAATTATGTCGAGAATGAGGTTATGACAATCTCAGATGACATGCCCAGACACATCCTCAAGACAACTGTCCATTGTACTCAAACTATAATGCAATATTATTTTTTAATTCTAAATATACCACATTTCTAAACCAAATGTAAACTAACATTATCAAACATATGAATCCAATGAATATTTTCCATAGATGATGGTGAGACAGGTGCCGAAATCTCTTAACTTTGACCTCTTAAGTGTGACATTTACAGTTATAGCCCCAGGGCACTTCATCAATATTCAACAGGTGTCTCCAGTGATCTCTTTGATGTATCACTAAGTCAAACAGTTCTAGGATAGGTCATGACCTCGATTATTATGTCAACTATGTACAGGGAAGACTCCAAACAGATCTGTGTTACCTGATGAATATGAAACTGGAAACTGTATCTACATGGTGCAAGAAAAACCATAAATGAGCTCAAGACTAAATACATGATTTTTGGATAAAAAATAATGTAAGAAATTCATGTTTGAACAAATTATGCTGAAGGAGAGCCTGATAGAAGGAGTTTACACATATAAATACTTAGAGATGACTCTTCACCAAGTACTAACTTTTGGAGAGCATATTGATGGGTGCATTAAGCTTGCATCCCACAAAGTATATATGTTGTGAAAAATTAGAAAGTATCTGGATGAATTCGCAGCTATTACCATAGTCAAGTCATTTGTAATGCCATACCTTGAATATGGTGATGTTCTTTTTGTCATTTGAAGGACCCACGAAAAGCTTGGCTAGGCTACAGCGAATTCATGCAGAGCTCTGAAGGATACTACAGACTTAATTATTCATAGAAAATTTAAGTCTGCATTCCTACAAGACAGAAGAATTTGATGTATAGGAAACAAAGTGATTGCAACCTGGTGAAACAATGTGTAAGAAATACAAGGCAGGGACAAGGAACTGTTTTTTTTAGTCTGTAAGCCTATGGTTGAAAAGTTTAAAGTGAGTGCAACTTATCGGGGAGCAGTTCTTTTGAAAGCCCTTGTTCCATCAATCAGAAATATTGATAGGTACAGTAAGTTTAAGCACACAACTAAGAAACGTTTTGTATTAAACAACATCTTGATATGTAAGTGTTGACTGTAACCCATATCCTGTACTTTTTCTTTTGTATGGTCTCTTTACACCATTCTGTTTAGCTTTATCATGTGTATCAAACGTATTGGAATTTCCAATGTCGGATCAAAATAGAATCATTCAATTGCTCAGTGTGAGACAAAACATCGGTAGACAATCCGAGAACCACACCACATCTGCTACAAGGCTGGGATTTGGACTACAGCCAAACCTGGAGGTGACGAGTAATGAACTATGAAGAAGGATTCAGGTGATATCCTCAGTCTTTATGGGTCATTCCACCAGAAAATGTACTTTTGGTAAGAAAGGTTTGAAAAAAGAAAAATTGCCAAAACCCAATTTACTTTTACTTGTCTTCAAAATATACACTTTCAACTTTTAGGAAAACACGATTCAAGTGGCATATTAGCAGTGGGTCAGATTTTGTAAGCCTGCAAAAAATAGTTTCTATCATTACCGTCATGTACGACATATAAAGAAAGACTCATACAAAAGTTGATCATAGAGAAATATATTTTATTTTTTGTAAGATATAAAGTTTGTACAAGGTATGCTGAGCACATTAAGATGTAAGTGGAAATAATGAACTACATTTGCAATCTTTTTCTGTCCTGTATTAAAGATGTCAATAAAGAAGGAGTTTTCCAAAATATTACAAAATGAATTTTGTTTTTTCTCTCACTATCTAAATACACAAGTCTCATCTTTTTAGATAACAGAAATACTTTTATAGATTGCATGCATGATTTATCTCAAATTAGAACATGTTCCATGCATTATTTATTAAGGTAATAACTTCTGGAAAAAAGGTTCATAAATCTCTCAGATGTGATATTTTTAATAACGGATGTGATAGAAGAGTGAATTCCACTTTCTTCATCATAAATACCAAATATGGACCAATTTTTTAAAACTGTTGTTTGTTTTGGGAAATACAGACCTGAGCTTCAATTCAACCACATATAAGAGTACCTTAAATGCCAATGAGCTACTTCTTTCTTTTTTTTTCTGGAAAAACTACAAAAAATCTTCAACTCTTCCTTCTGATGCCACCCATAATACAGGTAAGTTCCTTTTTTTCTTACATTTTGTGCTAAACACACCTTTTATCTAAGCCTAGACATAAAAAAATTGCTAAGTGGAAATACCACATTCTTGGTGTACATCATAGATATCTCGGACGTGATATTTTTTAATAACAGACGTTATTCTACTAACAAAACTTTTGACAATATATGAAGTAATAATTTGTGATATGTTAATGCATAGGAAACTTTTAAAACAGCATGATAAACTTCCCATGGAAGCTTATTGCTTAGTACTTATTCAAATTCTGACACTTTAAAAATACAATTTTTAGCCTTCTTAAGAAAACATGAAATAATTTTCAAAGCTGCTTCAAGCAGTGACAAATCTGGCAATGCCCCTCAAGAGAGTCCTAAATACTGCAACTCAAGTACCTTCTGTGCCTCTATTAATACCTGCTGATCCTGCATATGTATGTATATTTAATTATGTATGGTAGCTATGAAATGGAAAGATAAATGGAAGGATAAAAGTCAAGTTAAAAAAAGAGCAATGTTTTACTTCCCATACCACATAGACATGGTGTGAGAAGGATTTGGATTTGATGAAGCAGTCAATCTACCACTGCTGTGGCGTGCTGCGCATGCAACATCCAATTTGCGGTGCCAAACCTTCTCTTTGTCAGTCAAGTTAAAAAAGAGCAATGCAGAGAGAGTATGTTTTACTTCCCACACCACATAGACATGGTGTGAGAAGGATTTGGATTTGATGAAGCAGTCAATCTACCACTGCTGTGGCGTGCTGCGCATGCAACATCCAATTTGCGGCGCCGAACCTTCTCTTTGTCAGTCAAGTTAAAAAAAGAGCAATGCAGAGTATGTTTTACTTCCCACACCACATAGACCTGGTTTGTGAAGGATTGGGATATGATGAAGCAGTCAATCTACCACTCTTGTGGGTACATTGACTACTGGACCCTTCAAAAGACAATCACGGCCTTAAGTATGCAAACGAGGCAAATATTAAAAGAAATTTTGCAGAACTGTTGTAAAGTTCAGGGGGATCAAGTGAGTGACATTTAGTTTGGCTGAAACTTGAGTAGTTACTGCAATTTAGCCTGCTGCGTGTGCAGCATCCAATTTGCTGCAGCAAACCTTCTCTTTGTCAGTGAACTTAGAAGAGTGCTCTGGAGGTTTCCTCTCATCCAGAGGTAATGGTTTAAACCCCATTCTTTCAACAGATGTATGGGAGGTATGAGATGAATGTAGGTAGAAATCTCACCTCCTACACAAGTATTGAGGTGAGAGTTCTTTTACTTCCCACACCACATAGACATGGTATGAGAAGGATTGGCATTTGATGAAGCAGTAAATCTACCACTGCTATGGGGCAAAGAGAAAAGACCTCTTCAAACTTCTAAATACATGGCTCACCGTATGGAGTGCTAAGTTAATCTGAATACTTAGAAAAAGCTGCTTCAATAGCTGCATAGTCATTGGTAGTTAACTGGAAGTAAATCTTCATCCAACTGCTTCCTTCGCAAGTTAGTGGAGACTCTCACAGCCATACCATTCAAGGTCTTTCCTGGCCGGCCACTTAAACTTTGGTGGAGAAGAGGTTATTTGTTCCATACAGTTCACATGATACTGTAGGACTCAATCTTCCACAAGGCTTTCTTCGACTTGGCCTAGGTACCATTCATTCTCGTAAATCACAGCCAACCAGCTTTCTTTTTCGTAAGTGATTTCTTTGTCGCTAACTGTAGAAGAAACGTTTCCTCATCTGACACAGCATGCAAGGCATATTCATCATCCAAAGACACATTGTCAGATGCATCACCATCCGGAAGACTTGGCGTTGGCGAGGAAAAACGGAGAACCCTCCTCTGCTAGCCAGAACATGTGAATTTCCACACGCCAGATTCCACATCAAAGCAGCATGCTTTGTAGCATGAAATGTCTCTAATACACAGAACACCTTCCTCTGGACAAACAACAGCATGTGTTTGCATAGTGCGTGGGATAGGAGCAACGCATGTAAGAGAAGACAGTTCTTCACGAGCCAAATTCAGTGTCACCGGCAGTAAGCATATGTACCGAACAGATGTTCCCTCTTGCTGATTTCCTGCCTTGGTAAACTGGTTTGCATTTTCAATGTTGTTGTCTTTCTTGACCTCATTGTCAGCCATTCTCTTTGCTGCTGCCCCAATGCCGTCGCAGGCACCCTTGCTGTGACCGGACTCAAAATAGCACCAGGTGACTTCTCTCTCAAAGAGTTTCTTGTGCTTGCAAAGGACACTGAACATCTTTCGATTACGGTAGTGAGAAGAGGGACTGTCGGTGAGGTAATGTACCCAAGATACAAAAGGAAGCTGGTTTGTAATAACCTGATTTATCACCGTAAAAAAAGGTAAATACAGCACCGGCATCATGACATCGGTCGTCAGTAACCAAACCCAGAGTCAGAGGCTTTGTGATATTGTCATCCTTGTAGTGTATCACTACGGGATGAACAGTACCAGGATCTTTAGGATAATAAGCTGGGTGTGGCTTATAGGGATAACTTTTATCCAATTTTCCTCAAAATCCATGTGTATACAAGTTTTGATTTTGTGCACACCTGTTGATCACCATAAGTGACCTCAACATGCTTCCACTGCTAATACTTAATGACTTAAGGAGTTTTTCACGGATGACATTTTCTGACTGCTTCAGAAAAGTATCAGGAAGTGTTGGCAGTCCAAGTGTTCTAACAGAATAAAGTTTGAGAGCACAGTTCTGATGTTTAACACACAAGCAGACATTGTTATTGCGGCATGACACAGGAAGGATGTACTTGGCAGACTTATGGATACTATAAAAGTAAGACCTGCTGACCTTTGCATTAGGAAATTCAGTGTTGTACTCTTTATGAAGAATGTACATGAACTCAGTTAGTTGTACTTTCTGTACAACATCTTTTTTGCCTGGAAGAGTAATGGAGTGCTCACATCTAGTAAGGAAGTCAATGACATTTTTCTTTACACCACTATACTTTCTATGTTTAAGAGTAGGTCCACGAGGACCAGATAAAACTGTTTGTCTGTCAATATCAATATCTGCTGCAAGCTGCTTCTGGGCATGGAGAGACTTCACTTCCTCAGGGGAGGACAAAGAAGAAAGTAATGCTTTTTTTCTACCTACACTGGACTGTTTTTTCATGTTGGAACAAAAAGTTTCATAAAGTCCAACCTTGTGCCAAACACACAGAGCTTTACTTGGGGAGATCCCCTCCTTTCTAAGTTCCCTACTTGCAATCTTGGCCGCATCAAAAATGGTTGCATCATGGACTGCGACATTATCACCTGTGGCATTTACCTGTTGTAAATCTACAATACCTGGGCGTAACTCAACCACATCTTTTCCAGGGAGATTACCTGGAGCTAAGAGAACAACATCGTTTTCAGGGACATTTCCTGGAGCTAAAACAACCACATCATTTTCAGGGACATTGCCTGGAGCTAAAACAACCACATCATTTTCAGGGACATTGCCTGGAGCTAAGACAACCACATCATTTTCAGGGACATTTTCTGGAGCTAAAACAACCATATCCTCTTGAGGGACATTGCCTAGAGCTAAAACAACTACATCCTCTTGAGGGACATTGCCTGGAGCTAAAACGACCACATCCTCTTGAGAGACATTGACTGCAGCTGCCTTGTTGTCTGCATATGTAGAGATGTCCTCAGTCGCATCCAAATTAGAGACATCACTATCATCATCTTGTGCCTCTACTGCCTCAGAAGGCCTGGAAAAAGGGAAAATGCAATAGCTAAGGAAAAATTCTATGTCTGTTTAATGCAGTATTTTCACATGAGGAGATGTGCCTGGAAAAAAAAGAAAAATGCAATAGCCAACACTTCATTCAATGTCAGGAATTCCATGTGAGGAGATGTGCCTGGAAAAGAAGAAAATGCAATAGCCAACACAACATTCAATGTCAGGATTTCCAAGTCGGGAGATGTGCCTGGAAAAGAGAAAAATGCAATAACCAAAGAGAATATTCACTGACAATTTGTATTGCATATTTTTAACTGTGGTAAAGAAAGAAGTACTTACCCAGACTAGCAAGGAAGTCCTCATGTGACACCTCAAAAGGTTGTTTCTGTGACTCCAGTCATTGAAGACGCTTACGTAGGGCCTCAACCTCCCATTCTGCTACATGATGGGCCTCCCTCTCCAGCTGTAGTTTGTAATACAGGGGGTTCTTGAGGGGAGTATGCTGGCTACTCGACCCTTCAAAAGAGGATGACGTCCTGAAGTGTGCAAATGGGGGGAAAATTGTTTAAGAAATATTGCAGAACTGTTGTAAAGTTCAGGGGGATAAAGTAAGTGACATTTAGTTTGGGTGAATATTAAAAATTGAGTAGTTACTGCAATTTAGTTTGTATTGTTAAAAATTGAGTTCGATTATTTGGGTAGTTTTTGTCCATTTTGCAAGGAAGAATGATTGTACAAAAGAAATGCAATAAAGAGTATACAAAAAAGATAGTAAATTTTAAACATCCAATTTGTACCATTAGATTTAATAAAAAAAGTGTTTATTATAACAGCCATTAAGGTCACTATACAAAGGCATAGCACAATTGTAAATTTCCAATATACTACTAGCACTGAAGTCAGAGATGACTGCGAACTTTGAGACGGCTGTGAAGTAAGAGATGACTGAGACGGCTGTGAAGTAAGAGAGGATTGAGAAGGCTGTGAAGGCAGAGATGACTGTGAGGCCAGAGAAAGAGATGACTGTGAGGCCAGAGAAACTCTACTGCTCTCTTCAGACGTAGCCCTCTGGAGCCTCTTAGGCCTCGTGCCTGATGTGCCCCCCTTTTGTCCTTGGGACACACGACTGCGTAAACAAAAACCAACATCATCACTGTCATCTGAAGAAGAGGCCAGCTGGGGAAGTGATGTTACAAGCTGAAATGAAGAAACAGGAATAGCAGGTACATGAGGCTGTGCAGGAAGGGCAGGTACATGAGGCTGCGCAGGAAGAGCAGGTACATGAGGCTGTGCAGGAACAGCAGGTACATGATGCTGCACAGGAACAGCAGGTACATGAGGCTGCACAGGAACAGCAGGAGGCAGCGCAGGATTAGCAGATACTTGACGCAGTGCAGGATCAGCAGGTACTTGAGGCAGTGCAGGATCAGCAGGCTCAGGTAAGCCATTGTTGGAATCACTGGTGTTAGTGTCCTCCAGTGCAGCAGCTTTCCTTTTTCTGTAGCGTGATGAGCATGCAGTATCTAATTTGCGGCGCCGAACCTTCTCTTTGTTGATCAACTTGGCCTTATTTTTCTTGCGCTCAAAACGCTTGCGTTTAGCCTCCTTCTTATGGAAACTAGCTTTTCTCATCTCCTTGTTCCTCTAGTTATTAGAAGAGTCCTTTGGAGATTTTCTCTCGTCAGGAGGTAATGCTTTCTGTCCCACTCTTTCAACAGATGTATGGGGCCATCCATAAAGTATGTAGGCACTGAGGGAGGGGTAGGGGGGGGGGGGTAAAAAAAAAATTTATATTTGGCATAGGCTCCTTCTGTGTTTTATTGTGTAAAAAATAAGGTACGGGGGGTTGGTGGGGTGACATACATATAACAGACGTGACGGCGGCTACACAAATGTATGAAAAACAAAAAAAATGTATTATTGTAATTTGATCTCATTCTAACATAGTTCCTAGTCAATTCGGTGAAAATATTAAGTAAAGACAAATCATACCGGCCTTTTAATGCCGATGTTTTTGCAGACTAAATCAAGATTATAAACAAAATCATTTTGATTAATGGGAGCCATGCAGACTTGTCCACCACAACCTTTGCATTGAACTAAAACTATATAACTATATAGATATATAATTCCTAAAAGGCACATTCAATTCCATTTCCAAACCGATTGCAACTTTATCCTACCCCTAATAAAAAAACGCCACTGGCTTTACATGGGATTGTAACTGGGTGTGACATAAAGTGTTGTTTATGCCACTCCTTTCTAATACTGAAAAAATGTGGAAACTGGGTAGGATAAAATCTAGACGCCACTCGTTTGAGTTTGAGTTTACTTATGTCACTAATTTTGTTGGCTCCATAATGTCACTCGTCTTCGACTCGAAATTATGGAGCCAACAAAATTTGTGACATAAATAAACTCAGACTCAAACTCGTGACGCCTCTTTATAATATTATTAGACATATCAATCCAGAATACAGAGTTTCCATAGATGCAGCTATATGATGCACTTTTGAGTGTAAACACATTCCATTTCAACCATAAACAGATGTTGGATTGCCAACAAACACTAATTCATGATTAGTTAACTCATTAACTAATTCCAATTCCAATCTAATTCCTTCATATTAGTAACCCCCATATCACAAAGATTGCCTATGACCAATCGTTAAGCTGTAATCGACAAATTAAGCTGTAAGCTGTAATCGACAAATTAAAAAAAAAACTGTTCCCAAATCCATACATCGTTACTGCTGATACTGTAACTAAGGCCCCGCACCCACTAGTTACGACACGCTTCGACAAGCGTTCCGACACACTCCGACACAGAATTTCTCTGTCGTAGCGCAATCGTAGCACTCTTGTCGGAGCAGATCGTAGCATGTCGGAACGTGTCGTAACGGTTTTTGGCGGAAAAAAAGGAAACCACAGAACCGACATGGGCTTAGTACGACACACGCTCCGACACGTTCTACGACAAGGCAAGGCACCCGTGTCGGAAGCCATGTCGGGGCGTGCCGAAATCGTAGTAAGTGGGTGCGGGGCCCTAAGGCAGGAATGCTGTGTATTTTTAAATCCCATTTTGGGAGTGTGGACCATTGTGCTAAGTGAAATAAACACTTCCTTCGGGGTTATCAACGTGCCAGTTCTGAAAACTTTACAGAAAAGTGATTTTTCTTTTTCCTCAATGAGTAATTTCTTCATATCAGCTTTAAAGCGTGAACCTGGCGAGAGTTGGCCGTACTACAGGCTCAGTCTGTGGTACCCACACTGCACCGCTAGAGCAACATACTGAAAACAGGTTTTGCGATAAACTGGAGCGGTGCAGTGTATGTGGTACCGCCAACTCTCATTAGGCGGCGTCGTACATGGGCACACTGCGCCGCTCCGGTTTTCCGCAAAACGAGTTTTCAGTATGTTGCTCTAGCGGTGCAGTGTGGTACATGGGCTGCATGTGCGCCTCCTAGCGGTCTGTGGATGAGACCACCCCACCCACTCTTTCACCAACGACGAAGCACGAGAAATCGTCGAACTGTTGTGTATTTAGAAAGATGTGTCTATCTAGACTGGAAGCAGGGAGAAAGCTTTCCTAAAGTATATCTTTGGTACATGTTTCTGTGCATGAGGTGACAGCGTTCTACCCTACCGAGGTACCGGTCCTGCAGGGTTCACAAGCGAAGTCAGCCTTGGATAAAGAGGCAGGGTACCAGTTCGTTATATACACAAATTGACTCTTAAAACAGAATACAATTTCGTGAGAAGCGTCCATATCTCATAACCTGAATTTAATGCAAATCGGCCGAGTTCCATCTGGCTTCCATGTAGAAATCAAAATCAATTACAGTATTTAGGGAAGAACAACTGCATAGAAACGGACTGACAAGCGCGCGCGATAATAGGGGAGTTGACGCTTATCGCGCTGTTTCGTTGTTGCTATTTTGGTTCTCTGACTACTGAACGGCTGCCACGAATATCACAGCCAGGGAAGTGGTCAGTCAGGATACACATGGCGCAGAAAAAATCCTCACAAAACGTAAGTTACACAGTCTTTTTTTTACTGCTATGTATCACTCAGACAAACCTATCAGGACTTTCCTTTGGGTCCACAATGTTTTCATGGTTCACCTGTATGCCTACATTGTATGAAACTTAAAGTTGAAAGGTCATTCTCGGGAGCGGAACGTTTAGTTCCTTTCACGGCCGCTAGGGGCAAAGGGTGTTGCCAGTTTTTATCACCCTAGCTTTCTGTTATTATCGCTCGATCGACAAAACGTAAATCGATGTTTGAACTCACTGAAAATGATTAATATACACAATTAGAGGTATTTTGATGTGTTTCTAACAAGATATATCAATAAACATTGTGGGATACAAGTTTAAATGTTTGAATCTGCAAATTTATGTACTTTTGAGCAAGTTTTTATTTTGACATTTGTAGCAGTCTGGCATCTGCAATTTCGGCAGTTTGCTGGAGAAAACACCAAGTAAAACAATCTTTCCAAAACGAATTGATACAAATAATCCCACCAAACATCTTCTCCTATTCTCCACCTCTATACCATTTTTTGTTTGGAGTTTCTAAGTTGGATATTTACTGAGATATTACCAGAGATTTACAGTGGATTTAACATTGGTTGTTATGGAGTGAAAAGTTGTTTAACCCTTCGTGAGTGTGGGAGTGCACTGCACCGCTTTCGGGAAAATAAACTGCAGAGGGAGACAATCGAGCAACGCAGTGTATGTAAGTGACGTAGGTTCCGCTCCCGAGAATAGGCCTACGCTAGTACCGGTAACACAATACTAAAATTAACAATGCTCAGAACCCAGACAGCTTGTCTAACTGGGTTGTGAGCAGGCGGGGGTGGGGCGGGACAAGTGACCGGATTCTCTACTGACAAGTTATCGTAGTCAGACTAGTCTGGCCCTATACTCTATATACGTTTGGGTAGGTAGATCACATTACAAATTTAAAGTGCTCTATTTACAAAATTGTGGTATTACTGACCCAACTCAGTGACAGAATGTTCATGCTTTTTAAATCATGACTATATAGCTGTATTGGTTCAAAAGTTATTCAATATTTTAGCCTTAAGAAATGGTGGGTTTTCGTCTTCACATTTGGAGGATTTGCTGTGACCACCTTTACACCTCCTAACAATAACATTTACTGGAATGTTTGATTTGGAATAACGTAAGAATGAAACAAAAATATCAGAAAAAAAATTAAAGTATGTGTAGCCCGTGTAATGCTCCATTATTTATTTGCTATTCATGACCCTGAATTTACCTAATTAATGAACCAAGATTTTAATATAATTCACTTAATTAAGATTTAATAGAGTGCATTGCATCACTCAAGATGCTAATAGGGAGCCAAAGTGAACCTGCTGACTCCACAGATAGCTGTTTACAAAAGACCATTTCTTGTGGCCAGTAAGAACGAGGCTTAGTGCTAAACCTATGGGGGTTTGAGGCTAGACTTGTTTTTGGTCTCGTTTGTTACTTTTGAAGTGTAGTTTACTACTATTGTCTCTGATTAACTCTTGTCACGATGCTACGATGACAGTTGTTAAGTTTATCAAAAATATGTATCTAAAAGATTGGAGAATGACACATATAATCTCGAACCTACATACATGTAGTCTAAGTACTGAACGCCTATATCGGGAAATGGTGTTTTGTAAACGGGTATCTGTGGTTTCAGCAGGTTCACTTTGGCTCCCTATAGAGTGATCGAATAGCCTCTAGATCTAATACATTTACATTGAATATGTTATTCTAGCTTTTATGAGATGCATCATACAACCTAATTATAATTTAGATTGTGGTCCCAAGTGACCTGTAGCTCTGGCCCTGCAGGGCCCTCACACATATACTATATATCACTGGACAGATAGTTTTAAGTATTTGCAATTATTTTGATTCATATTCATACTATATTAATGTTTTTCCTTGAGGGGCAGTTCTAAAGCTGTTAATTATGACAAAGACATACAAACTAGGAGCAAATAGGATGTTCATCATAGATGAATGGGCGTGCAATTATAAATGAATAACAATTGAAAGTTTTGGTTTAGATTCAGTCTATGGATAGTTTTCTGTAACCCACTTGCACTGAGTCAACTTGCTATTTCTGCAACTGCCTATCTAGGATCCAAATATCTGAAGCACCAGTGGGTCTTGAGGAATTTGGTCTTGAGTGATTGGTCATGGTCAGCTGGGCACACCTCTAAGACCCTGGGACACTGGCTCCCTGCTCTGTTCTCACTATCACAATGAACAGCATGCAGATAGTAAAGGGATAATTCTATGGAACACCTACATCACAGGACAGTAAACACTACAAAATACAAAAGTAGTTGTACAACCACATCTGGGTACAAACCTATACATGAAGTACTAAGTGTCACATTAGACACTGGCTCCTCTCACCAAGTCAATCTTATTCTATTTGGTTATCAACACATTGATGGATTCATAGGTCATTTTTCAAGATCTGACTATCACAGCACTTTTAACAAATGAAAATGTATAGGGCACAGAGCCATTATTAGTTCACAAAGAAGTCACTAGGTGGCTAGTAGTATGGCAGGCCCCTTGCGGGGAGAGATTTATATTCTGGCTCTTTGTTATTACGAAATTCAACTGCCTTTCAATGTTTTACCATGCTTCCCTTAACTCTCTACACCCATCCCAGAGCAGAATGAGATAATGATTAAGCACAGGACATGATGCTTTTCACATGGAACACTTTATATACATATGTGAGCAAGGCTAGAGTTGTGTCACTTCCCAATCACTTCTTTTTCACCTCCATTAGTGAAGAACACCTACTTGGGGGGGGGGGGGGGCGTCATGGCAGCCCCCCTGACTCATAGGCTATATGCTGTATAGGCCCTGTTCTGTAAACTGAGCCTGACTGGGTCACACAGAATGGGCACAATTATGGACAAATATACAGCAGCATTCCTAGTGGATTGTAACCATACTATTCTGGGTTGTGAACCATAACTAAAGTGACTGGTGCGAAAATAATGGGTCAGTTTTCTCACTGGCCAGTTTTCTCAACTATCAGTGACAAAGTCACAAAGGAAACAAGCATTAAGAAAACTATGAGACTTGGTGAATTTGCTTATCATAGATATAAAAGAGATCTTATCCTCAAATGTGCTTCAATTTGATTATGTTTTACTATCTGAAAAATCCGATTTTTAGCAGAACCAGCCTGTGTCGGATGTCTGAGTTTCGTGGGTCAGTTGTCCGACATAGCGTTGGGTCAGATGTATGACATACACGGAAACAGAGTTTGCCATATATGGTCATATGCAAAGTGGAAAAGGGAGTGTAAACAAACTTTGGAAGTATATCCCTTTAAAAATTGACAAACCCATTGTTTAGCAACTGCATTACATTTTATGCAGAGCAGTACAGACTTGAATATCCAAGTGCATGAGATCTGCATATGTATCCCATTTAATGAGTTACATATGCTTCAGACTGAGGTGTGGCATTAGATGCAGTGCAGCCTTGGTGGACTATTTTGCATTGATATACTTCCACAGTCAGTTTGTTTACGCTCCCTAAAATGAAACCCTGTTTTCGTGTATTCGTTATGAGCCACCCCCACCTTTTCAGTCATCTCCCTTAACTTTGGGATTAATTGTGTTTCTGTAAGCTTAGTATTGGAAGAACGGATTTGTTAAAATAAACCCCATGCTGGATGCCCGCACAAAGAATTGGACGCCTTAAGCCTTTTACCGTTTGAGCCTCCTGTCAGCGCAAAAACGTGGACACCTTGCACCCACCCCGTGGAAGCCTTGCGCGTACTCCTATTTTAGTTCCAACTGGCAGGTTAGTGTGAAGCTGTTAGGATTAGTGTTGGGTCACGGTTAGGGTTGTGTATATAGGACTAGAAGCTATTTTAAGTGCACTTTTCAAAGTCTTACGGCAGAGGGATGTATGTGATCAATAATTTTACCACAAATTTTGACGTACAAATATAGTAAGCCAGTTTCCGTATATAATTCATAAGTCATAAAGAAGATTGCGTCAAAGGGAACTTAGAGGCTCATGGCCTACAAAAGGGGGTAGGTCCAAGGCGTCCACAGAAAGGCCCAATTCGTCCAGGGCTCAAATCGCCCTGGGCTCAAGGCTTTTATAACCCCTGTACCTCTTGGTTAATGCCCTCCGATAATAGCATACCATACGTCGTAACAAGGTGCTCTGCAGTGGACTGACAGAGGCGCCGGTGTCACGCTAAATGCTGCAACCTGTGAAATACTGTGTCATGCTTGAGCGAACTAATGATAATGATATTTATTGACCCAAACTGTGTTAGAGGTAAAATATTCACCCTCTCATCTCCATTGAGGTGTTGTGGACAGGGCTGGTTACACTAGCTGTGTCGCAACTTACATACAGCTTGGAGCATGATAATTACAGTAAATAATTACAGTATGTAGAGATAACTACTATAGTGAACCTCTGACAAAATACGTCGGTGCCCCTAGGGTACGGTATCTAGTCTGTTAAAATCAATGCTAAAGTGGGATTCACACGGAGATACTCATTTACTAGAAACTGGTGTACTTTACTCATTTTCTCCAGTCTCAGATAATTTTTTCCCGTGTCTCAAAGAAGGATGCTAAATTGGGGCTAAAAATAGTAAACCTCCGATAGTAAAAATAGCGGATTGGAATCCCATGTTAGGACACACCTGGTACATACTCCCAGGCAAACTCCCTTTCACAGGGGTAAGCGGTGTCTCACTTGCACCAAACTGACACATGGAGGGTGGTTGTGGCCCCTAAGATTCGAGGTCAACTCTCGACTGCAGAGCCGTCCCAAGGCGCGAGAGAATATTATGTAAGGAGGTCAGGGTGAAGATTGGGGTTTGCTGCGAATGCAGTCATTGGCTACTCTGTCTACTGTATTCCTTATATGGAATTAAGGTAATGGGACAACTCCATGGTGGATGGGCACCTCCTAAGAGATGAATTAGCGCCTGTGTGCCAGACTTGCAACATTCCACTGTGTGTAAAATAACTCATGCTACATTGTCAGGCCACAAAAAGAGAGGAGCAGTGGCTACTGCTGTATCAAAGGCCAATCCTTTTCATACCTTGTCTATGTGGTGTGGGAAGTAAAAGAACTCTCACCTCGGTAAATGTGTAGGGGTGAGATTTCTACCTGAGTTCATCACATAGATTCGATCACCACCCTTGTGGTGAAAAAGAACCTTGAGAAAGTCTGGTAAGAACCTCCAACGGTTAACTGGACGATAAATCAGACAAACAAGCAAACACAAAAAAAGGCAGGAAGAAATTCCTAAAAAATATAACATCAATGCGCAGTGTTTTCCATAACACTTGCAAAAGAGAAATTCTTGAATTCCTCAAGAATATATTCCTCAAAAGATATAATCGAGAAGAGTAAGATGCCTGGATCAACCAAACAGCATACCTTGTTATTCCAACAGGATATACAAAATTTGATAAAGTAAACCAAAGTAACTCTAATTGAACAAAATGGACGTTAAACTACCCAAGCAATCAACAAACAAACTTGCAGCTTTTTCCAATGTAAATACCTGTCTTGAGACTCAAGTACCCATGTCCAGGGTACATAGTCTCTGGTGTTTAGGTGACTTTAGCTCAAGGCACCCCTCAGAAATCACCCCTTTTTAGGGGGGCATCCTTGAAAACTCAAAGATTTGAAAATATCCCCAGTCTAGTAGGCTAAGATAAGCTATTTAGCTGTCTTCTTCGAGTGGAAACCTACATAGAACAGTTGGATTTTACAGTTCCAGCCCTCTTTTAGGTTTCCAAACAATTGGCACAGCTTGGTCGACTTTAGCAGAGAGTGGCCCAAAGTTGTGCTAATAATACTATTATAATATAATGTTAATAAATGTACATTTATGATTATCATTTTCCATTGAAACATGATTAATGTTTCAACGAGAAACCATATGTACATCACATTGGTATTTTCAATCAAATTATATGGATTTTCAGTTATGTTTCTACCCTTAATACTTGCGGAGATATTGAAAAAATGATAATATAGAGATATGAAATGGCCTTTTTCCACAGGCTGGGGTCGCACCTTATCTACTTGGTTAAGCCATGTCTGAAGCCAAACATACCCTTGACAACATATACTTTAGCATTGGATCACTGAGTGTATTCTCCGATCCGGCTGGACACTTCCGGTTCAAAATACACTCCAATTCACCTGACAACGGATCGATCCGCCATCTTTGCTGGTGAATACAAAGCGCTGTCAGAGTTTAAAATAGCGAAAAACTATATTAATCATCCTTTTCCTGTGAATTTTATACATGGAATAATTGAAATAGGATTATTTATGTTATTTAGACATAATTTTAATGTGCCAAGTCGAAGAAAACGATTGTTTCGACGTTTTGTTGACATCATGTTTATGGTCTGAAATGAAGCAATTACAAATCTAATTGATCTGAAACTTCAAGGATGATCTGGTTTTTATCGGGGGAAAGGCTTGCGAGTTACTTAACACATCCCCACATGGTTAATAATAGCAGAAATGGACGTTTGAATTCGCCATAGACTTAGCATTGTGTAGATGCCTTCCCAAGATGGCCGCGCCGGGGGTTCAGAGCGCCACCTACTTCCAGGCCGGATCGGAGAATAAGTGTAATACGTTTATGGGTCGTTGTACAGAAAAACGTACTTTGGGCAATTTTTCGACCTTTCAACATTCTACAGGAGCTCATAGTACTCCTATTTATCTGACAGAGTTATATGTGGTATTTATGGACAGAGAACATTCTAGTGTATCAGAAAATGTATATTAATAGGGGTTTCTCTCCAATACCTTCAGTTTTTGAATCATTGCATCCTGAAAAACATGTAAATTTAACACTTTTTTAAGAAATATAACAAAATATCTTTGAGAAATATATCAACAACTTACCTCTATTACTTAATACCAACCAAATTAGTCAATATAATCAAATATACATATATTTAAGGTTATAATATGTAGAAATTTTACCTATTTCAAGATATTTACTATGTCCCTAGAGCCTTATTTAAAAAACACTTTTCAGTATGGAACGTTCGATATGTGGATTTTATAGCTGTATAAAAAAAATTACCATATATTTCTCTATAAGTTACCTAACTGAAAATTGTACCATGGGTAGTTAAGAATGGTTAGAATAAATCCTGAAAAAATTGGCCCCCTGCTACAAAAACTGACTCCTGCATTCAGTTCCCAGTATGGTGCATCAGATTTTATACTTTTTTATACCGAACGTTCCTAAATGCTTAAATGCTTAACTCAAAATTTGGCTTGAATTAAGCCCAATTGTATTCATTCCATAGTCCCAAATCAATATTTATACTCACATGAGAGACTTCATATTTTCCATGGTGTTAGGTAATATACTTGGCTATACTAAGAGGATTTCTTTGGGAATGGAAATTTAAACTCACATCTGTTTTGATCAATTATAAAGAATTATACAGTCTCATACCGAACGTTCCCTGAAAAATTAAGGTATTTTTCAAAGTTGTGCCAAAATTGAGCCATTGATTGGAAATGAGTATAATTACATTTTTCTTATGGGTAAATATATGTATTTTATCATGAAATAGGATTTATCCAACAAATAGAATTTTTTTTTTTTTCTGTTTTGAAGCTGCAAAAGTACGTTTTTCCATACAGTGTATAGTCTCAAGGAATTTGGATTTTGAAAACGTTTAAAGTGGGGGCATTTTGGCAACGAACTATACTACCTCTCGCTGATAATGAGGATCCCCTAGTTAGATCGTGCTTGCATGCACTATATATGCGTTGGAATGCACACATTTAGACTTTCAGCATACTGTGAAATAATTATCTCGTCACTGTCTGCATGCTATCAAAGACTTGTAGTATGGATAGGAACATGGCTAATTGCCTTGTTTGTTCTACATTATCTATGCCTCGGCTACGCTTGACTGCATTCGGCAGTACCCTAGCGGAAATTGGATGAACTACTGCTGAAGGTCCCAGGTAAATTCAATACTATGGAGAAACCAAACAAGAGTTAGTCATGTTGTTGTTTATCGCACGACGGCAAGATCGCGATATTACTGCGCGAGGCGAAGCCGAGAGCAGAAATACGCGATCTTGCCGGAGTGCGATGAACAATAACATGACTAACTCGAGTTTGGTTTAGAACTTATCCTACCCCGCCCATCTAAATTACTTCTACATCAACAAATGACATCATTTGTCAAGTGTATCCCACTAGAGCGATATTTTTCATTTTTCTGAACTCCAGACCGAATACAGTGACCCAATGTTAAGCCTATGGAGTTTTTTATTAGGGGTAGGATAAAGGTGTTGCCTTTCAGCGCCGCTTAATGGCCCACTGTCTAGTTACGGGGCCACTTGGATAAACACCGTGAGTCCAGGCAGTTGCACATAGAGATATACAGCATTCACAGCTAAAGTGTGAACGGTGGGTGTGATTTCAGGAGTGTTGTTTTTGGACAGATTAAATTGTTGGAGCAAACTAGGGAATTGTATCAGTGAGTCTGTGCTATCGAAACATTATAGATGATAATTATCTTGGTTTTAACTTGGAAGAAGATAAGCATATGGGTCATTGTACAGAAAAACGTACTTTGGGCAAGTCTCTCCTGTAAAATCCGTTTAAACGAGCCGATGAACGTTTCACCCATTCAATCCTACTCTTTAGGTTTTCTGCACATATCTATTGCGGTTCATGTCATCCTTACACGAGTCATCCCACACTTATTAAGAATCAAGAAATCAGGTGACAAAACCTTGCTGTTGAGAGCGCAGGTTGTCCGGTAAAGGGCTGAATCTACCAACACGATGGATTTGTCGTGATATGTTTTGGTATATCTTGTAATATCTTACAGTCTCGCAATATGTCATACCTCTGTTGTCGCAAAACGTAGCCATGCGGTGTCTGGTTTTGGTGCTCCACCACAGCAACACCTCAAGACACATCGCGACAAATAGGCATGTGATTATTCAAACTTAGCTCGATTTAGCAAGACAACCAAATCGTGACCAATCTTGCTTTATCTTGTGCGTTAGTGGAATCACCACTTTATGGGTGCAGGTTATCCTCCTGTCCACACTGTGTTATAGTCGCCTTGAGCCCTGGACGATTTGAGCCTTTTTGTGAGTGCCTTGTGCCCATCCCTTTGGACGCCTTGAGCCCACCCCCTGTGGACGCCTTGAGTCTACGCCTTTTGGACGCCTTGAGCCTCTAGGTGTAAAAACTTTTAAAAGTGCTCTTAAACTGGGTTATAATCATATATACAATCCTAAAAAAATTGAAGTGTCCAATTACCATGACCTCCATAGACGACTTATGCCTTAAACCTATTCACTTCTCTTATGATAGAAATACGCGTAGCTCTATGAAAAGTGCGTCTTACCATTTTCGTTCCATCGTTCTTTTTGGTAAGGGTAAGCAGTGGGTAAGGCCCGGCGTCCACCTACTACGATATGCCTCCGATTTGGTCTACGATGCACCTCCCGATAAAAAATCAAAATCGCGTCAGAAGGTCACCTAATATTGGGGCAGTTGACCACGCTTCTGCGATTAGGTCTAAATTTCTATCATAGTAGGTGGACGCCAAGCCTTACTCTTGACAAGTAAACTTTTCAGGACAATAGTTTTTGCAACCACATATACGAGAGCAGCTAAGAACAGCAGCTAGACTGCACGTAATACGGAAAAGGGAATATTCATGAGGTCTTTGTGGTGCTGAAGACTTTCTTCTAGTGAAGGTCTAAATTTCTATCGTAGTAGGTAGACAGCAGGCCAGCAGGAAGTGTTTACTGACTAGGTCGAAGTTTATATTAAGAGTTTTTCACAGTTTGATTTGCCTGCAGCCAGCCTCTACTCTGGTGCCAGCTCCGATGAAGTGTTAAAATTGTGAAAACGGCAGGCTACGGCTCTTGGTATAGATCTGATAGCTATAGAATGTCACCTTTTACATGTACCTCGATTTCCAACCTGATATAAACATTTATTATCCACTAAATACAGAGTGGGGAGTGTGTAATTCACTGGCAGAGATTGCGGGTGGTCGTAATCTTCGGCCTATGTATCTGATATAATTTGATATCATGGTTTTATATACATAGTTTATATATATAAGTTTATGCTTATTGACTAGTATCAAGCTCAATGTAAATGCATTTTATAAAATAAGTTAACACTATGAACAGAGGTCGTATTCTAATTTCAAGGTTGGAGCATTGTGATAATTCCATCGGATCAGTGGGGCATACCCTAGAGTGTCGAACGATCAATGGTTTGTCAAAATCAACTCAAGTTCTCAATAATTCGTGGTCGACTCTGTCGAATGCCTTTTTAAGATCTATAGAGGCGCAAAGGCTGATATTTCTATTGTCTTTATTATATTCCAAACTATTAATAACTTTAAAAATGGCTTGGGGTGTTGACCTCCTTGGCATAAAACCATACTGGTCGTCTGCAATTATATTATTTGTAATGATGTAATCCTTCAAAGCTTTATGTATTACCTTTTCTGCCAACTTAGATACTAGCGGGAGAACTGTTATCGGTCTCCAGTTACTGTACTCCTTCAGAATACCTTGTTTCGGGAGTGGTGTAATAATCCCCAATGATAACGATCTAGGAAAAATTCCATCCGCAAAAATCTTATTTATTAGATCCCGGAGAATAAATGGGTATTTTAGGAATCAATTTTTTTTATAAAACTTGCATTTACATATTTAATTCCTGTTTATTTATCTAGTTTTATCTCTTTAATTAATTTTATACATAATTATCTTCGTCTTGTTCTTGTTGGTTTCCATCACATTTTTCAGCCAAGACTGAACCAATATTTGCAAAGTATTCATTCATTTCTTCTAACGGTTCTTCTGTAAACAACATTTCGTGCACTGGGGTCTTATTTTTGTCTGCACCTGGATTCCAGAGTCCATTTAGGCTTCTCCAAAATTTCTTTGGATTATGTGTATTTGCATCTAGTGTTTTCTTTATTAGCTGAGCTTTGTTTTGTTTTAACTTTTTATGTATCAACTCACGTAGTCTACGTACCTCATTTAACTTACTGTGGTCCATCCTTGTTTCTTTAGTCATTTTCTGGATTAGCTTTTCCCTTCTCTTAATCAACGTAATTATACTAGGTGGGACATAGACCCCATCCTTTATACTTGTACAAGTACTTCGTTGTTCTACTGGTGCTACCCTATCCAAGAAATTTGTAAAATAATTCTCGAAAAATTCTCATTTATTACCAGGGGGCGATGTTTCCTAATGGCATATATTGGAGTGTGGTCTGAGATATAAAAATTAATATTTCCAGATTTAGTTACATGCTGGCAGTTGGTATATTTATGGTCAAGCATACTCATACCGAATTTACACATAAATGTTTCTTTTGTAAGTAACATCTCTAGTTGATTTATACTGAGAAATTGTTTTAAGACCGCAAATTTCTTACAAGCTACTGCCTTGGTATTTACATTAAAATCTCCCATTATCCAGCATTCACAGTTTTTATACTGTGGATATTTCATAATATAACCTATCATATCATAGCAACTTTTGACATTATCATTAGGAGGTCTATATACTGATATGATCAATTGTCTTTTATGATACGGCTCGTTTAAATAACAGGTTAAAATTTCATATTCAGGTGTCAATGATAGCAATGATTTGGCATTCTACTTACAAATGGTAATTTATCTTGCTTAACATATAGTTCTACTCCACCTCCAATTTTGTCACTGGGATATGATCTGTCATTTCTGATTAATTCCATGCTAGGTATATATAATAAATCGCTTAAATGTTTTTCTTTTAACCAAGTTTCAGTTATACATACGATTTCACACTTACTAAACACTTCCTTTTTGTCATCTACTTTATTATAAAGACTCCTCACGTTCGCAGTAGCATACACTACTCTTTTGTGTGCAAATAATTCATTAGGAGTTAAATAACATGACATCGAACATGGTTGGGTAATAACTGCACAATGAAAGTGAGTCCCCATAAATTTCCAGACCCATGAGCAGGCTACACATACAAAACCGACAAGACGAGGCAAAGAGGTGCAAAAAACACATCATATATGTAAAACATATATAATGAAGCCGTATTGACATAGTCGATAAAGGCATAGTAACAAAGGGCACAAGTAATTTATAAAGATAGTTATCATAGAGGCAGACGCATAGTTAGCAAGTGAAGGCATACTACTCTGTTCATATATAAGTTCTCTTAATCTAGGGTTTCATTTCTAGGTCTAACTAGCATATGTAATCCATCTACTAATCTTAATAGCATACGTAACTTAAATAGCTTATACATATACGGCTTATACTATAAAGTATTATGCAGGTAATGGTTCGTAATCAGTTTATGAATATATCCAGGTGCTTAATAAGAGAAAACGTGGTTACTGAGCCCGTAGGGATGGCCGTTCGAGGTCGGTTGATGCCATAAATACGTCCCGACATCGCAGGTGGAGGGAGGTATTTTTGGCATCAATAGACCGAGAATGGCATCCCTGCAGGCTCAGTCACTACGTTTTCATATTATTACATACCTAAATATCAAGAAAAAATGCCATTTTATGTACTTAATTTATGTGCCTGTAGACTCGAGGCATTCACTACGGGCACAGTGCGCCCGAATATTCACTATAGGCGCAGTGCGCCCGAACATTATCAATACTATACCCCTAGCAGCGGGAAGTATTTCATAGACATTCGGCCATAGGTATGTAATAATAATAACTCTGTCCTTACAACTACTGAGATCACATGACTCTTCATGACACACCTTGGGTCCCTTGGCTGGGACTGGGGATACGGCATATGTAATAAGATGTTCTACGCTGCAAAATCTGATGCGTACCATGGCCGATTTGGACCCCCGATTATACTTTCCAATTTCTAGGATTCTATCTGATCTGCAATGTATCTAAGCAAACATCGACACTGACTACGAACTATGAATTTTAAATTTCCCTGTCTTACTATTTACAATGTTACATGTTATATCTTGTCTTCTATTACAGGTTATTAACTGTTAAACTCATAAGTAGGTTATTAACTGTGATGCCATACTGTATAATCTGTCAAAGTTACCAAAGGTTACCGTCTTTCATGCTTATCATATTAGAAAATATGTAATACAAAATCTCTCACAGATAATATTGATTGATGATATCATTGCATACCATGTAATCTATTAACTTGTTGATCATCGGAGTAACGGTCGCTTAAGGCCTAGACTTGGACCTTAACTGCATTAAGGCCCACCTCAGGGTCTGTTTGATGTTAATTTATGACTGATTTCCGAAGAAGTTTATTTCTAACCGAAACGTCGACGACAGGTCCAGTATACTTAATGTCTACATTGTGATCACTTTTTTTTTTATAATAAAAACCTATGTAAATCATCTGGCGGTAGTTGTTGTGTTTTTTGCACATACTTATATATAATCGTTTATAATTTCATCATCAATTCAATCTCTGAATAAAACAATTTGCACGGTGTCTTCTGTTTTTTTAAATCAGCTATGTGATCTATAACACTTGGAGATCATTGTGTTCAATTTCCAGCAAGTTGTTTTGATTTTAAAGGTGAATCGTCCGATATGCCTTTGATATGCATAAATTATTGCAGTCCCACGCTTGGAAAGGGTAGGCATTAAACCCCACCCAAAGCATTCTGTCTCTGGGTTGTGGTTGGATAAGTGTGGTTGGATGAGTGTGTACCAGTGCATGGCCTAAGTTCGTTCACACATGCCGCACACTGTGGAAAGGCTTCTATATACACATGCCACTGTCTCTGCTTCAGTGAGTTGACGGCGGCAGCCACACGGGAGGAGACGCCCGAGGAACGCTGACGGGACGCTGGTCTTGTGTTAGGGGATTTAAAGGGGTGACAATATGGAGGAAATTCCGCTACAGATGAAAACCCTGCTGGACACGTTTAACGGCCTCCGAGGTGAGATATCTCCTGATAACTACATTGCCTAGTGTTAGATCTCCTTATATCTTTGATTAACTTTTAAGATGTGGCATAAATGGACATTATTATATACCCATGTAGTATATGTGATAATTACGTACTGCTACTCCCTATGCAGTAGATATTGTATACTGAACCCTGTGCAGTACACTGTTATACTGCACTTTCATGCTGACATGTCTTCCATGCCAATATATAGCCAGTTTGATTAATTTTGGTATATGATAAATATAATTACTGTGACTTGGAAATAACACCTATATGACAAGCTGGTGCTTTAAAAAAGTCAGTTTTTTGTGGATTATAACAAACAACTTTGTTGAAGTTTTGTTCTAATTATGTAGATACCTTAGCGGTTACTCAGTTTTGTACCAATGAGACCAGCTTTTGTGTAATTTTGACAGAAGAGTTTGTCAAAATGTGATCTAAGCAGCTTTCTTTCACATCCGTGGTGAGTTGCCGCTTGTATAAGTTGTTTCAAGCCAATGGTCCTTTCAAATTGTTTTGGCTCTTTATGTTTTACATCTTTTTTGTCTAAGTAGTCAATATCAATGTCACCAATAATTAAAATATCCACTTAAATTTTATCATTGAAGTTTTCACATAAAGCCTTGTAGTCTCCATTGGGGGCCTGT
Organism: Alentia gelatinosa; assembly: GCA_950022655.1. NCBI lineage: Eukaryota > Metazoa > Annelida > Polychaeta > Phyllodocida > Polynoidae > Alentia > Alentia gelatinosa. Next base: position 52,552,764 of record OX465586.1, read on the forward strand.
AGATAATGCATATTAGTACTTTCCTTGTTAAGGGGAGTTGGACCTCAATCCATAGCATTCCACTCACCCCTTGCACTGCACGAAAACCACTATTTTACATATATATACGCCATTGCGATAACGCACGTATCGGCTGTATCGTGCATTGTTTACATTTGTATACACCTCTTATCCGTGTCTGCATTTCGGGCGTCTACGAGGTAGTTTCCATATGTAGACGCACGCTACTTGGCTGTATTTCACGCCTGGCATATCCAAGATAAAACTGCGATAAAACTGCGATATATATACGCCAGCCGTATATATGATACCAAAAAAAAAAAAATTGCGACCCACGGCCCGCCCTGTCCTATGGGTGTTGGTAGAGGTTGCACCAACACTGACCCGCCACCCGCGACCTCCCAAACAATGAAAAACAATTAAAAAAACAACATAATGCAACATAATTGAGTTTTTATAAAATAAATTGGTAATGTAAGATTGCAATTTTCATATAATACAGACTTGGATGGTTAATGGCAAATGAAATATGCTACCACTGATGTCCCCAAGGGGCAGAGGTCGGAATTATTGGATAGTGGCGTAAATAAATAGAATCAGGCATATAAATGACGTATATAAGATGGCACCATGGACACATATATACGCTGCTAGATAAGGCGTCTACGAGACGTCTAATAGGTCGAACTTCTAGACGCAAAATCCTACTGTTAAAAGCGTTTCGGATACATATGTAAAGCGGTAAGTTTCGTGCAGTGTTGTACTTTGATTTAAACCCAAAGTGAGTATCAGAATATATTGGACGTTAAAGACAAATGCTGGTAGTTGGGTGAGTTCTAAATTCTATTGAGATTTGCAGATAATATAAGTTCTATATATCAGCAAATAGAAAATGCAAAAAGAATGGCATGTCACCATGCTAACTTCTATTTGAGGGCCATCTGAAAATGTAAGTGCTTAACTATTGGTGTCTATGGGGAACTGCAACATCATTTTGCTTTTTTGCTATATGACACTGATGTTCTATTGCTATCTTCAAATAATTCTGGATTATGATAGTTGGGAACATGTACAAATGAGTCTTGGACCAGTTGAAGTTGAACCAGGGGGCGTTTCGATACCTACCCGCATTTGTCTTTAAACTACCCAAACAACTGACAACTAATTCCGACCGGTCAGGGCAGTATGTTTAGCGCCTCACTTAACTACAAATGTACACACATTAATGTGCACACATTAATATACATTTACATTTACCTTTTTTCGCATGTACCAGGCAAAACTCAGGCAGAGCTAACAATACCATTCTGGGACCTCGTTGTGCTGACGGCGTCAGATGAGGCCCAGAAGAAGGCGTACGAGTTACAGCTGGCTGACAAAGTTCGCCGCTCTCAGCTCCCAGCCGGCCTGCCCTACCTTGTGTACGCCGACCCACCAGGAACCAGAGTCGGTATGTCTCTCCCTTATCTCTTTTTCTTTCTTATTATAAGTACAAGCTCTCTTTTATCACCATGATACCTGCTAAGCAATTTTTTTTTACTTTAAGTTCAAGCTCTCTTGATCACCTTGATACTCGCTAAGTGATGTTTTTCCACTTTTAGTTTAAGCTCTTTTGATCAGTTGATACCCGCTAAGTGATGTTTTTCCACTATTAGTTCAAGCACTTTTGATCACATAGATACCCCCAAAGAGATTTTTTTCAACTTGAAATTCAAGCTCTTTTGATCACCTTGATACCCCAAAGCGATTTTTTTTCACTTTAAGTTCTTACTCGCGCTAGGGACTACTTTCTTTCGTAGTTCCTAGTGCATCTGGGAGATAGTACAGCATAGTAAACAATCACACATGAATACCCGGAGTGGACAGATGTGTAGACAAAGAGAGCCAGGTAATTACCAATTTTCTCAATTATTTCCTTAATCTAATTAAATTAAGGATGTTTGGTTGCAATTATCTTCACTATTGCATCGCAGGGCCTTGCTTAGTGAATTGATTTATTTCTAATTAGAGAAATTTTTGCTATATATGCAGAACACAGACATCCTTACTCTGCTCTGGGCTTCGGCCGTTACGGAGGTGTGCACTCCACGATTTCAAACTACAAGTATTGAAATGCTGGACTACTTTGAATAAGTGGATACTACAACCACAACTATTCAACATGACTGCTAAGACTTTAGAAGAACAGTAAGGGGCCATCCATAAAGTACGTACGCAGAATTTCTGAAATTTTGGACCCCCCCACCCCATCTCCCAATCCCAACGCAAAAGAACAAAGAGGGAGCATACGCAGATTTTCCAAAATTTCTGACCTCCCCACCCCCCCCCCCCCCCCCCCCGGTGCGTGCATACTTTATGGATGGCCCCTAAAGGATAATTGACAAAATCTTACAAACGGAAAACTCCGACTCCCAAGTACAGTGTGCACAAATGGACAAATACAAAATGGCGGCCAATCTTAAAAAAGAAAACCCACCAGCCTCAGAGTCCGACTCATCCCCGGATGAGGAAGAACTCAAATTCCTAAGAATACGAAGACAACAGAGAAAAAGGAAAAAACCTACCTCAACTGTAACATCTGACAATACTTATCCGGAAAAGCAAAGAATTCTGGATTTAAGTCGCTTCCCGTACCAACCAACCTCCCCAAGTGACCATAATGGCGGCCAGGGGGAGGCGGAGCAAGCACCCATGCGGTCTGGAACTACCCCCTTTCCACAGAACCGGACTATGCCTTGCCTAATCCTCACTGTGAGGATCTGGATTTATTTCTAGCCTCTGAAAAAGGATCTGTTTGAACTCCAGCTACAATACTGGAATTGCTTGTTTCTTTGGAAAAATCAGACTGACAAGAAAAAGAACTCCCACTGTTTGCGAACCCGAAACCTGGAATGATAACTTCAGTGGCCATTACGGCCATTGCCGAAGACAACAAGAAAGCTGCCTCGCCACCCTTGCACCCGGAATTGGCAAATATGATTTGCTCGTTCCTTAATACCACCTCAAACATGCGAGTGGGAAAGGACTCGATTGACAAGCACCCCCCACCGGAAAATGTATAGAAAAATGACAGTTCTGGGGATGGAAGAAAGCCTGGAGGCTAGTAAGGAAGTCGATACTTCCATAAAGAAGTCCGACCAACAGTTGGTTTTCGCCACCCAGGTGATGATGGCTGCTATAACTTCTCTTACTCCATTTAACAAGCTCGTTTGAAAGGGGACAAGGTGATCCGGAATTGAACCAAGCTTCAGCTTCAACGGTTGACGCCATTAGGTTGTTATTTTATGCTTACACAGCCATCATCTGGAGAAGACAGGAATTGTTCTGGAACAGCAGAATCAAAAGAAAAAGTAGAGGTTGGTGAAACACTTTGTAACTGGGGAGTGAAAAACATTCCAGAAAAATTTGTAGCATGTCAGACAAAAAATCATGTGAAATTGTGGAAAACTGAAACAAATGATCCTTGGGTGTATAATTCGATAAAAGGAGTTAAAATCCCTTTTATACAAATTCCAGAACAGAAATCTGTACCAAAACCATATAGATTCTCTTGTACTGATGGACAAAAAATCGATTCCGAAATGCAAAAAATGTTGTCAAAACAAATCCTTGAAAAAGCAGAATTTTCTTCAGATCAATGGGTTTCAAATATTTTCACCAGGCCAAAACCCGGGGGAAAATCAGAGTAATTTTAGATTTAACACAGTTAAACAAATTTATAGAATATAAACACTTTAAAATGGCTTCACTAACAACAGCCATAGAAATGCTCCAACAGAACTTCTTTATGGCTTCAATAGACCTGAAAGATGCTTACTATTCCATAAGTATTTGTAAGCGTCACCGGAAATTTCTCCGGTTCTTTTGGAATAATACACTGTACCAATTCACGGTTTTACCAAATGGGTTGGCTTGTGCGCCTAGAGTTTTCACAAAAATTTGGACACCAGTTTTTGGAAACTTGAGATAAAAGGGAATTCAATCCTTTGGTTATTTTGATGATTCTTTTTTAATGTCTGAAACTCTGGAAAAGTGCAAAGATTCCGTAAAACAACTAGCACAAACCCTGGACAAGCTAGGGTTCGTGATTCACCTGGAAAAATCTGTAGTGATTCTATCAACACAGCTATATTTCCTGGGATTTAACTTCGATTCAATTCAAATGAACCTCACGTTTAATGATGAAAAGGTATCTAAATTTGTAAAAAAAAATGGCAAACGAAATTTCAGACAAGAATTCGCCAACAATTCGCAAAGTCGCGGGGATAATAGGGGTAATGATCCCTTACTCCCCCGGTATAGATTATGGGTTAGCTCATATTAAACGTTTGGAAAAAGACAAAAACATAGCTCTAACGAAAAATTAAGGAAATTTTGACGCAAAAATGGTGATTTCAGAAAAAGGATTCGCTGACTTGGAATGGTGGTTAAACCACATCCACTTCTCTGAGCGAAAGATTCGTTCAGATGAAAGCAATTTCTCTATATCAACAGATGCAAGCCTAGAAGGCTGGGGCGACCACCACCAAGGTATATCCATTGGTGGACGATGGGAAGAAAAAGTAATTGACCATATAAATGTGCTAGAGTTACAAGCGATTTAATTTGGACTAACAAGTTTTTTCAAATGTGAAAACAAAACCATTCATGACTGATAACAGGACAGGACTGTGTCTCGTATCGAAGATAGGAGGATTAATGTAAATCAGAAAACGCTGTCAAGCACTACAAACTGTAACGCTCGACCCGTTCGACAAAAACAAAAGACTTTGTGTTGTAAGAACGTTGAAAAAGTACATTTGTTCAGAAAGTCTTATTTCCCAGTACATAGGGATACAATCTCAAGATATGTAATAAACGTCCTGAAATTGTCAGGAATTAACACGACAAAGTACTCAGCCCATTCTACAAGAGGGACTGGAACTTCAGCAGCCCAGTTAGGGGTCGACACTAACACACTGCTACAGTATGGGTCATGGAAGAAGTCAATACGTTTTCATGTAAAACAAATGTTTAAGGCCACTAAAAAAAACAAACTTGTTTCTCATCACCGCGCGCATCAGAAAAAACGATTTTAGAAGATTCTTTTTTTTTTTTAAATAGATGAATCTTGATATATTATGAAAGGTATGTGTATTTAGTATCAAATTAAAGCTCCTGATGTCAGGGATGCATTAAATGTATAGCCAGTAAAAATCTGGAAACCCCGCGTAAGCAGACACCCCGCGTAAGCAGCCACTTTGGCCCAGATCGGAGGGTGTCAGCTTATGCGGGGTTTTACTGTATACGTCTGCCATCTTTGATATAGCCAAAAAAAACAAAACAAAAACAAAAACGCCCTCGTCATATTTTTCATGGCTTGGTGATGAGAAACAATTTTTTTTTTTTTAGTGGCCTAAGGGAAAATCCATCTTAATTGTAGGTTTTTTGCCAACTGTGATTGCATAACTCCCGAGTAAATTGTGAATACTCATAGTTTTTTGTCATCTGATTCTTATTCTCCTAATGAAAATAAGAGATTAGAGGTATTGGTGCTAATAGTTACAATTAGGATAATACTCAGTCATAAGTGATATATATTTTTTCTCCCCTGATTGATTTTTATCTCGGGTAGGAGAGAAAATGAACAAGTCGCAAAGAGCGATTTAGTGAAGTATATGGTTAATTTATTTTAGAAATAACCTCACTTGATGTGTTCATTTACCGGAAGATACCGGGAAAAAATACAGAACATTAAGATATTTGCATATACCTTTTTTACCTATTATATTAGGTTACTTAGGTCTCCAACTTAGGAGACCAATACAAAGCTTTGTATAAGATTTATGTACAAAAAGTACAAAAAACTACCTCAGTTTGGTTATGAAAGCAAAACGCCCATTATGTACAATAAGAATACATAAAGGTGCTTATTATATACCTCTCGAGGATAACATAACATGATCTCGTTTTTTATGGTGAATAAAGATTTCAACTGTAAAAAAAACAACTTTTGTCAATTCATTATAAAAAAAAATCAAAAAATCAAAAAAAAAATCTTTGTGGCTTTAAAGATCTCCCAGATGCACTAGGAACTACGAAGAAAGTAGTCCCTAGCACGAGTAAGAACAGGTATCAGGGACCCACCATCCAACCCCATTCAGCCACATACCAAAAAAACTGATTACTGCGCGGTACTATCTCCCTTATACCCTAGGACACTCAGAAGTGTCCCTAGGCTTTTTTTTTTTTTGATTTCTTAATTTTCATTGGGATGATCATCGGCTGTTAGCCGGTACAATCGAACCTCCCAACCTGGAGGATTTTACATATAAAGTTTCACCTTCTTTTATGTAACAACAATGACCACAAATAGGTCAATTTTTAGCAAAGAAAATGATTATCAACCATGTCATAGTGATAGTAACCACCATCTCTAAGACGGTAGATTGTTTCATAAACAAGATGTTTTGTTTATAAATGGTCATACATATTTTAACAATGTAGGTAGTGCAGCTATCTGGTATCATAGCTTACGTCTGACAAATAAACTGAGTAATAAAGTAACTCCAGTGTCCGCAGTTGTTATACATATAGAGCACATAATGATTTTTACCATATAGTTTGAGGTAACATAAGCAGGATTTGGTAAGAAATCTGGTCCTATTTAATTTAATAGCCAGTTCTTTGATAAGGCCCATTTCTTATTGTGGTACTTAAAACTCTTATAGGTGTCAATGTTGCGAATTGAGGCAGAAAGGCTGTTCCATTCCAATGCGCCACGATACAGCGTGCTTTTCTTAAATAATTCTAGATTTGGTTTTTCAACCCTAAAAGTTACAGCACTCTGCTGTCTGGTGGCATCGGTTCTAGCTTGTATGAGTTCCTGAGTGTTCTGCTGTATATACATGTAGTTGCGCAGGTGTGCAATCCTTCTTGCCTTCAAGGGGTGTTTGCTTCTTGGTGGATGGTAATAACCGGTACTTTATGATAATTACCTCTACAAATCTTTAAGCAACGATTCTGCACATTTTGGATCTTACTGAGCAAGGTATTCGAAGCACAGTCATACAGTATGTCGCCGTAATCGACATATGGTAATATCATGGTTTTGAACAGAAGGGTGGCCATGTCATTATCAATGTAACTTCTGATCTTGGACAGTACATACATCTTGTGTGAGATTAATTTTAGCGTGTTTGAAGCTCAGGCTGGGGTCCAGATATATACCTAAATATTTAAAATGATGAACCCTATCTATAGAAATCTGGTTTATGCTTAATTGAAAATGTGGGCATCTTTTTTGTTGTTGGCGCGTACCGAAGACCATATATTTCGTTTTCTTTTCGTTGATGGTTAATTGATTTACTGTGCACCAATGTGAAATTCTCTCTAACCCAGCCTGAACATGCAAGACCGTCTCCTCAATGCTATTCCCAGTGCTATATATCACGGTATCGTCTGCATAAAGCTTATTATCACACACGTCTAATGCCATAGTTAAATCATTAATATATGCCAGGAAGAAGAGGGGGCCCAATATGGAGCCCTGGGGGACTCCACACCGGATCCCCTCCCTCCCCGACATACATCCATTTGCTATAGTGCACTGTGTCCGACCAGTTAGGTAACTAGTAATCCAGTATATCAGTTTACCAGAAATACCCATCTTTAGTAATTTGTTCAATAAAATTTTGTGATTGACTGTATCAAATGCTTTCTTTTGATCTATGAACACGGCCACCACCATCTGTCTTTTATTCATTGCTTCGTAAATATCATTTGTAAATTTCACATTTGTATCAGTTGTAGAATGACCCGGGTGAAACCCACCCTGGGACGGCAACAGGAGGTTATAGGTGTCAAAATAATTCATAACTCTTCGATGAACTACTTTCTCAAGCAATTTTCCCACTACAGGTAGTAGGGAAATCGGTCGTAGATTAGTTACCTCCCCCCTGTCCCCGTCCTTCGGGAGAGGGACCACCATAGCAACTTTCCATGCATCAGGAAATGTACCATGCAACAAAGACAGTCAAAACAAGTGTAATAATTTATCCACTGAGGCCTCCAAAGCCACTTTGAGAAAACGGCTTGATAGGTTTGACAGTCCTGATGATTTCCAAATATTTATTTCAGAAATAAGTTTCAAAATTTCGTCGCTAGTGACTTCTATATCATCTATAGAATGTTCTACTACGTTACCAAAATAGGTCCAGGGTGTGTCAAACTTCTCCGCCAACTTTGGGCCAATACCCGTAAAGACTATTAATATAATTGGATGTATCTTCTCGTAATTTGCTTATGAGTAGTCTCGTCAAAGAGTGTGATGTTATCATTCTTCTTAGTTTTGGGTAACAGGTTTTTTACATCCGATTTATGGGTTTCAAGGTTTGTTTTGACATAGTCAGCTTTGGCATTAACAATAACCTTTTTACAGTAGTTACGCAGATACCTGGCAGAGGCCCAGTTCTCGGCAGTATTTCTCTTGTGAGCCCTTCCAAGTGCTTGATCCTTGTCTTTGATAAGTTCAAGTATTTCGTTGTTTATCCACGGTTCTTTGATTTTCTTAATTACAAATTTCTTAATGGGGCCATTCTTGTCTAAGTTTTCAAGAAAAATCCTCAGCATGATCTCCCAAGCTGTGTTAACATCAGTAACCACATCGAAAGTAGACCAGTCATCATTCTGAATAAGTCTTTTATATATTTCTGGGTCAAACCCTCTTGAAGATCTGCTTCGCTAAACCTTAATTCTCCCTCATACTTAACCAAGGTAAGTAATCGGATAATTACCTATTCAAGCTCTTTTGATAACCTTGATACCTGCTAAGCGATTTTCTCCACTATAAGTTCAAGCTCTTTTGATTACATTGAAACCCCTAAGCGATTATTTTCCACTATACGTTCAAGGTCTCTTGTTCACCTTGATACCCTTTAGCGATTTATGATACATGAAGAGACATTCCCGATAAAACCTTGATCCCCTCCCTTCACATGAAGCACCAGTCGTCGGATTTGACTATTTTTAGCAATGATTTATAAACTTCAGTCTGAAATTAACTCTTATATAACCTGTCTCTAAGCCACATTCCTGAATACCTCAGGGAGAGTTTGACACGGTTACGGTGGTTAGGTACAGTTCTTTATCTCACCCCAGATATTTTTTCTCCATAGACTTAACATTGGAAACTCGTATCTAACACCCATTAGATATTTAGGAAATATATCAAATGGGGGATAATGTCACAAATGTTAGCCCATTAGTCAATATTAAGGGTGAGATAAATTCAGAAACCCATTCAAGTTTAGGGTCAGAGCTCGATCCCATCTCATTTGAATCACATAGCGATTCACGCGGCTTCGCCTTGTGAATTACTACGTGATTCAAACACGATGGGATACGAGCTCAGACCCTAGACTTTCATGGGTTTCCTCTATAATAACTAACAATCATTTACAGCTTTATAACTGTCAATTTGACACATAGGATATAGACCATGAAGAACGGATTTCAAGACTCATTGGGTCATGCAGAACGAGTTCATAGGAGACAGAAAGACCAGGGGTGAGATAAAGTTCCATAACTGTCATTGAAGGTAGCATGAGCATAGGGAACAGACATAGCCTCGTCTTCTTTTCAGCCTGTTTCATGTTTTGTTGTTGTTAGTAACAAGCATTTACAGCTTTGTAATTGCTTTTTGTTTATTCACACATTCATCAAACTGTAAATTTGAGTTATACACAACGGTTGGTATGCATCACGGGTGGTTTAACGTCACGGATGGTGTGAGAAACCTCCCCTGCAGGGAAGGCCTGCTGAAATAAGGTGGCTTAAGCCTCAGTCACACTGTCGCGACCTGATTGTCGCACGCGTTGTGTTATTCCATCGATGGTATTTTGTGACTGCAGCGAACCAGTTGTACCCAGTTGCAGCCTGGGCATTTAAAATTACATCAAGCATAAAGGACAAGAGCAACGGTTTTCAGTAAACTGTCTTAACATTTACACATTTCTTACACTTGTAAATTCTTCAAGAACATTCCTCAGTTGGTCTGCTGCCTTAATCATACATATGCAGTTCATCGTCCTATAAAGTGGGTGTTTTCAGCTTATCCACCTCATACACAGTGTCCATAGTAAACCAATGGGAGTTCTGTATGAAAATACTAGGCGCATACAGATATCTATTATCCACCTCATACAAAGTGTCCATAGTAAACCAATGGGAATTCTGTATGAAAATACCAGGCGCATACAGATATCTATTATCCACCTCATACAAAGTGTCCATAGTAAACCAATGGGAATTCTGTATGAAAATACCAGGCGCATACAGATATCTATTATCCACCTCATACAAAGTGTCCATAGTAAACCTATGGGAATTCTGTATGAAAATACCAGGCGCATACAGATATCTATTATCCACCTCATACAAAGTGTCCATAGTAAACCTATGGGAACTCTGTATGGACATAGCCAGCACATACAGATATCTATTATCCACCTCATACAAAGTGTCCATAGTAATGCCAATACTACGCCACGGCCATTTCAGTCAACTTGTACCTGGATGTTTTTTGAAGGGAGGGAGGTAGTTGCCAGATAGTTACGGAGGTATGAATAGCAGAATGGGAGCAATGGTTATGTATGGCCGTTTCTCACGGCAAAGGCAAATGTACGGTCTTCAGGAAGTTAAATAGAGAAGTGCCACGCCTCCAGAAGTCTAGGAGTATACTATTCAGGTATATAAAGGGAAATATTCCTGTGATTGTATATACGAAGGAAATATTTCCTTAATTTATTTATTCTAAACTAAATAGATTGTGTGGTATCTAAGAGTATGTATTGATATTTTTGTATTGCTAAAATCTATAGCATTCCCACATTTCTCATGATTATACTATTTTTATCATGGCGTAATTAACTATAGTTGTATAAGTAAAAGATGATTCTATAATAATTGAAATCTGCCAGTTGGTTGATGTTAATGGAAGTATGAACGTAACGAACAGTGTGAGTATATATATAGAATAACAACAAATTCAACATTTAAATAGTGGCAAAGTACTCTTATTTTCAAATCATTTTTCGGACAGATCCTCCTCAGAAAAACTCACTAGGAAGTTATTACTACAACGCACTTCAAAGTTAACTCATGAGATAAAATATCTTGGGTCTGTACTCCACCAAGTTTGGCCGCAGAGTAATTCATGAAGCGAAGCCTAGTGAATTATTCTGGTGTCAAACGTTGAGTACTTATATAGAACTGCATCGAGAATTGTATAAATAAACAATACTCCACGAGTTCGGATGTGCCTAAATCGTCATTGCGGCGAAGCCGAGTGACGATTATGGCATTTCCAAACGAGTGGAAAAGTGTCTCGCGTAGCATGAGTAACGCACTCGGTCCGCCATATTCAATGGCACCATGTTTTTCTCTCAGATACTTGTTTTAAATACACAATGATGACTGGTTTTGTGTACGAGTGGCCGTAATCTCCGAGTAGCTGATGCGTAGTAATATCCGAGCGATCAGCGAGGATATTACGTCGTCAACTACGAGGAGATTACGGTCACTCGTATACAAAACCAGTCGTTATTGTATTTATTACCCACCTATAAGATTAATAACAACTCTATTGCAATTAAAAAGTTTCTGCAATACATTTAGTTCGAGATACCACAGCACGTGGCAGTAATTCGGTGTAGACTTACAACAATAATATAGTTCGCCATTAACCTGTACTTTTAGCATGCAAAGTGTGTTATTACAATTATTTTTGAAGAAAAATGAGATTATTATGATCGATTCTAAATAATTAATATTGAATGGACATTCAAGAAACTTATTTCGAAGTATATGACGATTCGACCTCATTAAAGACAGGACTATTTTTCCGGAATCTCCTGCAGGAGATTCTGACATGCCAGAATCTCCGGGTAGCTGTTTCCAGGTGCCCTATAGACCCTATTGAGGTATCCCGTAATCCAGTCTGTTTTGCAAGTTCCGGTTTTCGCTGATTACCGACGTTATATGGTGATAGACCCCTGACCCGTAACCCAGAATTAATGCAGTTTAACGGCTTTCAGAAATCCTCAAATTGAAATTCTGATGCCAGAAATGGAAATTTCAGCTATTTCTACATAGAAATCCGAAATTATATTCAGTTTCTCCAGTTATAAACCAGAAAACTGTGGTTCATGTTGTCGTAGTGTGCCAAGTCTATCGGGAGCGGAACTTTGCTTTACCCGGGCGATAATCGGGAGTTTAGTAACCTCTGGAGGCTCTATACATTTCCTATGGAGACTCCGTAATCGGTGGGTAATAAAAGAGTTTGCGCTTGAGCAGTCAGCTATGACCAGCGCCGTTGTTTTCTTGGCTCGAAAGATAAGAAAGACTTGCCAAAAGACCTACATCGATATTTTCTACATAAACCATGATTCTTTTGAGGTTGCACTGTTCAGCTAACCATGTCAGTATTGTCTAGCGTGTTTAACTGTTAGCCTGTTGATCTGTTGATGAAACTTGTTTACCTATTGATTATTATATTGAAAATATTATGCGGTTATCCAGATGTTATCCAGATGTTATACCGATATTATTATATGCCTATGCACTAAGTCAGTCTAAATATGTACTGCTGCTCGGGGTATAATAACTCGCGACATATTGCGCGATGTGCCGTGTACCTTTTTATTATATACCTGTGCCAGGATGTTACACAAATACCAACCTCTGCTAGGGTATTAGTATTAAATATATACCGGCACAGTATGGTGGTATAAAATGATGTACCACCTTCTTTGAATACAAATTCTGATTGGCTGAAAAAATTGCACTGACCTACTTATGAAGTGCTGACAGTGACTTACAGCACACCACTAATTTATGCGTGCAAAGGATCACAGGAGTTGAAGGGGAAAAAAGAGTAAAAAATGCACTTTCTGTGCTTGACTTTCACTAAGATGTCAACAGATATACCAGCACACTTTGAATCCAGCTCGGACGTTGTCTCATTTGCTTATGCAATTAATCAAATACATATATTTGAAGGTATATAATAAAATAAAAATGTATTACCTTACTGGTACATCCTCGCATACCTTGTTTCTTTGGCTAAAAATATTCAACTCGCGGAAGAAACGCGGTATGCGAGGACGTACCAGTATGGTATATACATTTTATCTTATTACTCTTCGTTATCCAAATCATATTAAATCACCACACTCGTCCTCTCTAGTATACAGCCATATGCTTATTCTTCGATCCGGCCTGGAAGTAGGTGGCGCTGTTTTCACTGTACAAGGCATGGGGGCCGCCATTTTGTTGAAGCACCTACGTAATGCAAAGCCTATAGGCGGATTCAGATATTCATTTCTGGTCTTATTCAATGTGTGTGGATATATATTTGATTATTTCAGTACATACTATAGACGCGATTTTAACAAATAGTCGAAACAACTGATTTTCTTTGAGTTTAACGTTTAAACTATGTTTGAATAATGCAAATTATCCTTTTTGAACTATCACATGCACAGATTGCACAGGTGAAGGTCGATTAGTATAGTTTTTCCATCATTTTAGGCTCTGACAGCACTTTGTATTCGGTCAGCCCCAAAGTAAGTCTAATAGAACATATTGGACGTTTAACTACCCAAACAAACAAACACCAGCCATAGGGCACACCAATCCGTTGTCAGGCGAATTTGCATAATTTGGATGGTATTTTGAACCGATAAATACCAGCCGGATCGGCGAATATGTACCTTCAGACATCCCTTAATGCTTACATGCATTGGCCCTCACACGGCAACACTGCAACTGGCTCCAGTCCCTGCATCCTATGGTTACCACTCCAACTCTCTAAAGTGCCGATTCCACCAACACACAAGATGTAGCGAGATTACTGCCGATTTGGTTGTCTTGCTAAATCAGGCTAAGTTTGAATAATCGCTTGCCTATTTGTCACGATGTGTCTTGAAGTGTCGCGGTGGTGGAGCACCAAAACATAAACAACATCGCACGGCTACGTTTTGTGACATAGGAGATACAACATATCCCGACACTGTAAGATGTAACAAGATACTCCAAGACATACCACGGTAAATCCATCGTGTTGGTGGAACCAGCCCTTAACTGCTCCTCGCGGGGCCTGTCAGGCGCTAGGGCAAGTCCAAATGTTGCAAAATATTTCTTAATAGTGTCCATGAGCAAGTCTATCCAACATCCTGAACATTGTATTCTACTCACTAGGCGGAATCGGTGTACATTAACCATACAGGGATTGCCAGCAGATCTGGACTAGTGCCAGCGACGAGCTTCTTTGTGGAACACCTTGCCGTGCCCATGGCACTTGCCTGGCAGGTTACTGGCTTGGTCGCAATTTAAAAATAAATAAAAAGAAGAGCATTCTATGATAAAATGCCGCTGTGGAATTCCTACACAATAATAAAGGAAAAGGCCATAGATTCTCTTCCTTAATTACATCCGGCCCCTATGTAGTAAAAGCGATGAGAAGGTAAGATTTAGAGGTTACGTACACAATACTATGCGATATATCAAATCTCCAATGTATATGGGAATTAAAATCTGGGATGGGTTGGGGAGTGAACAACAGAAGATAGATTCAGTGGCTGCATTTAAGCGAACTCTGAAGGTCAGAAACCAATATCAGTAAGCTGTATTAATGATGCAACAGCACTATACAATGTACTGTTTTGTATTGACTCTGTATCAACTTTGCATTGACTCCTTTGTACATAAACTAAACCTAAACATTTTTTTTCTTCTACGAACCACCATAGGAACATGGCTCAAAACTGACAGGAAACTGTCACTTTCAAGGTAGCATCGGCTTGTCTGAGAGGTGTTTTAGCCACGTCTTTATAACCATAAACTAAACCTATACTCTCCTCTTTATCTTATTACTATCTGTCACTACAATCTTCCTTCCACACTCTGACTGCTTCTGAAAACTTTTACTTGCCGCTCTAGGTACTCTTCTCAAAACGCAAACAAGATGGCGTTATGTGTGAACCTGAATTGTAATGAGGACTCTAGGGTGGCAAATAGAAGAACTGGACTAGTCCAGAATTTGTAATAAGCACTTCAGTCCGAAAATAAAAACCCTCTCCACTGCCAGACCTACATTGACAGCTGCGACACTCAATATCTGAAGGTAATATTCAACAGGTGTAATACCTGCTGTTGGCCAAATAGTGCAGCACAACAAATCTAAATCAATATTTCACCAAAGGTTCCTACAATCTCCCAGGGACGTCAATTGGGGTCATGAAAAAATACAAGGACATATTCTTACTGTGGAATTTAACTGCCTTAGAGATACTGGGAAAACATGGAAAACATATAATGGGGCTGGGTGTGTGCGGAGATTTGAACAACTATTTAGTGGACTGAATGAATCCTAATATATCCTCTTTTCGTTTTACACAAGAAAAAACTCAAAATAAAAACAAGGATTTCCTTAGAAAATAAGAAGACTGCCCTCTCTAATATCTGATATTAGTCTGGCTGCGAAACCGCATTATTGGGATAAACCGTGCTTTTGCGTCCAGACAATTTGTCTTTTAATGATTATTCAACACCATAATTCATGGCTCAATATTGATAGGTTTCTTAAGCAATGAAAATAATATGATTCTAACTATATTTATTTATTGATAAAAAAAAAAGATTTGTTAACTTTTTTATTTTCAAACGCTAATAACTTGAGTTGCCCAAACATTTCAGCGTTACACCCGGCAGATTTGAAATGAGAAGATTCCGGAGATATTAAAGGAATCAATAAAAAAAAGCATTGCCTGGACATTAAAGCAGGGTATACCCTGAGACTATATAGAGATTGGATGCCTAGATCCAGGTCACCTAGACACGGTAGGACAAACATCATCTCACGACGAGAGATCTTTCGCTTAATTTGTATTCTCCCTGAGTCCGTGCAGTCAGTGTGTATTCAGGGCGGGCACCAGGGCGTAGTACATACACAAATCTAGGCCATAACGATCAATATGCCATCTCAAGGGACCTGTTTGTCCTCAGTGGATAAAGGAGAAGTTGGCTCCCCTTTTTACCGAGTGGACTCGAAAAAACACACACCTAGCGACAGCTATGATATATCGCCCCCGGCCGCGCAATTTAAATCTATAAATTTAACTTTTTTTCTCTATTTTTTTTGTTTCCAAGGTAGCATCGGTTGAGAGTATGTATGTGTACTTCGCCTCATCGTATACATATATCATTTAATTATACACGTGTATCTTTGAATTATTCATAGAAAGAAGAAAGGCGCTCCATCATAGCCTACATTAGTGTCGCTTCATGGCAGTGCCTGCATTCAGATAGACCCTGTGGTTCATCAGGTATTTGACGAGGCTGACAGCTATTGATTTCTCTGACACACACAAATATGGGAATGTCGTTCGGAAAGTTCAAAATATTATCTAGGATTAGAAGTGGCTATTAGCAAACAAATACAGCAATAACTGCTCTACTTGAATGATGTTTACCCATTCGTGTGTTAGGACGTGGTGAGGTGCACCACCCATAAAATAAATAGACAAATGGCGATGGTTTTGTGGACAGGTGACGGCATTAGTTCAAAATGATAAAGATGTTTATGAATATAAGCAGAACAGTTGAACTATGCGAGCATGAGGCACTTATGGCTTTGGGCGTTTTTGACCTGCATTTGTTTGGGGTTTTTTTCTAAGGGAACAGACGTCTGAGTTTATGAGTTTTCCGAGTAACCGTCCGAGGTTGAAAAAAAGTCTGAATCTAGTAATGTCCAATCACATTCACTCTCCACGTGTAGGCGGAGCTGTGGGAATCTCCAAACATGAGCTTGGTTTGAAACAAAGTGGGCTTTTTTTATTGTATCTCTATCTCACTTTTTTTAAATGTATTTAGGAATAAAGACATGGACAGGGCCTGAGGCCTTCATCGGGCACCTCCTTAATTATAAAACAAAGTTCGCATCGGTTGGGGTTAGAAGTGTTCATTACCACGTTTTCTAAATCCTTAATTATAAAATGACATTCAATGCATCGTTACAGTGTCTATACAGGGATGCAAGTTTTCTGATAATTTACAGAAATCCAACTTTTAGGTATTTTAATGAAAATTGAACAAAAGCGTCACTATATACTCAGTGGCAGACAGTGTTGAATGTTTTTCAAACTTAGGCCGTTGTCGGCCGCTAGTGGACGGTCCTGCCTCGCTGGAGCCCCGGCAACTTCAGGGTGGTAGCTGCGGACCGCTACCGTCCTTTTCTGACCTTTTCAGACGGCACCCCTCATGGGTCATGCTGATATATCTCTTTTTTTAAAGGTTTTTGATTTCCGACTCTTTCCCCATTTCCGAATTGCATCCCGGTCTATATTCCGAATATTACTATATACCCATGCCGTATATACTGTAAATACGCACCGTTTCGCAATGTTATATTGTTTCGCAATATGACGTAAAAATACTGTACGGACCAGTGGTCTGTACACCAAAGTACGGACTACCTACCCATACACATTTATTAAAATTTTGGTTGTTAAGAAAAATGAAATTGATTTTTTTATAAAATTTTGGGTATATAGTAAATATATAACGTCCAACCATGCTTATACATATAACGTCCAACCATGCTTATATAAACACAAGTTGCAGGTTTGTACGGAACTCGGCGTAAATGCCTCGGTCCGTACAAACCGTAAATTAGCATCTCGTTCTGTGACTTGTACAGCATGGTCAGGGCGTTCTATATAAGTACTTGCCCAAACTAAAAAATTCTACTTTGAGTGATTTTCTGAGACCTACTTGAGAACCACTGTTAAAAATGTTGTTGGAGAAACCACTTACCTAGGATTACTCGCAACTCGTTTTAGGTATGTTTTATTGTTGTCATACATGTTGTTCAATATGTAATTCGTCTCCTTGGAGAGGTTTAAAGCAAGTGCATGCCAACCTGCTGAGGAACTTGCTTCCTACAGAAGGCGGGTTACGTGATATGGAGTCTGCTGAGGTGGACAGAAATTACTAATCTGTTCACCCTCTTGGTTGCCTCACCTCCTCATGGTGCAGACCGGATATGCTTGCACGCAAGCATAACTAAAGCGACCGGGGTGGGAAGTTAGCTCAGTGGTAAAGAGCACAGGACTTTGTTGATTCGGCTCCCAATATTGCAGCCACTTTTCTCCTTCACCCCCAGCAGTAGTAGATTTACTGCTATATCAAAAGCCAATCATTCTCATGCCATGTCTATGTGGTGTGGGAAGTAAAAGAACTCTCACCTCGGCAAATGTGTAGGGATGGGATTTCTTTCTACGTTCATCTCATAGATTCGGTCAAAACCAAAGTAAGTCTAATTGAACAAATTGGACGTTAAACTACCCAAACAAACAAACAAAACGTGATATGGTACAAACCTGTAGGGGTTTGACCAAACCACAACAGCTGGGGCAGGATTGCAAAGTCCTATAGTGAGGCACAGATACACCACCACTCAACTCCCACGCCACTACAATATATATATACAGTAGAACCCCGCGTAAGCAGACAATCCCCGCTTACACAGGGTTAACATAAACATCTTTTTTTCCTGGAGACAGAACTGTCAGCCTCGTATCCCAGACATTTTTTTTTTTTTTTGGTGTGTCGGTTAGGATCTGAAGTGCTTTTCGCCCCGCATTCTGGATCAGACGTAAAATAAAAATCCCACAGAGGGATCTGCTCCAAACAAAGGTGTCCGTTAACTCGGGGTGTTCCCCTTACACAGGAGATCCCTTAAACAGGGTTTTACTGTACAGAGTGAATCACACTACTTTTCCTAAGCTGCTTCTCCACACTGCCGTACTTTCTTGATCTGACGACCCATGTTTCATCGTTGTGCTGATCTTGTTGGACAGGGTGCGGCGGCTCCACCATGTTCGTCATCACACAGCTGGAGGACCGCTTCGGGCGCGAGCAGCTCAGCAAGTGGCGGGTGCTGCTCCTTAACGCAGGCGGGCAGAGCCAGCGGCTGCCCAGTGCCAGCGCCCTCGGCAAGATATTCACTGCCCTACCCATCGAGGGATTCCAGGTAGGCCTAGGTTTCACCAGTTAAAAATATTTTTAACTGGTTTACTAGTTACTTGCACGAACGTACCTAAATTACTTTGGCTAACAATATCGAATAGTCTCCTCGTATCATTAGTTATGGTGTCCCCCAAGGGCCTATTTTAGGCCCCCTTTTGTTTAGTGATGACTTGGTCTAAATTATTTCAAAATGTGCGTGCTTACACTATGCCGATGATACTGTTTTGCGCGTTTCAGCATGGACTTTACTGTAAGTGTTACCCACCAAAATATCTAATTTTCGTGTTGGTATGGGACCATCCTTAAAGTACGTATAGAGATTTTCTGAAATTTTGGACCCCCCTCCCAATCTTGTACGCAATAGAACAAAGAAGGAGCATATGCAAAATTCAAAAAAGAATTGCCCCCCATCCCCTACCCCCTTAGTGTGTACGTACTATATGTATGGCTAGTGCAAATAGACGGCTGCAGGGGTAGCTCACGACCACATTGAAGAAAGGCTGTCCCTAGCTGGTTTATATACCAGTGGTCTTTCCCGCCCTTTGTGAGGGTCGGGTTCTCCTTGGTTCTCATGTTTGAAAGGCCCTTCTGTCCTTAATTACACCGGCGGTGTGTGTTTCACACTGCGTTTGTCTGGTCTAGGTGCCTCCCCTGTGAGTGTGTCAGGTGAGGGGTTGATTGGGGGAGGGGGTGTGAGGGGTGGGGTGGGTGTCGGGTGGGTGCTGTACTTGGTGGTAGACTGACTGGTGTGTAGGGCGCTTTTGGTTTTATGGCAAGCCAAATGTGTCCAAAAAGTTTTTTCATGAGAATTTTTTTTTATTTTTCTTTGATTTAAATTCTGCCTTTCTGTGGTTTCGACCTTCCTTTGAGGTCTCGTCAGGTGAGGTGCTTTCCAGTTGCTAACGTCTGTGGTCTAAGTGGAGATTTTCATGGTACTCCCCTTAAAAATCGTTTAGAAGAATAATTTTTATGAGAAAAACTATTCTTTTGTTATGGTGATTAGGGGCAAAAAACGGTAGTATGGTACTTCCGTAGCCTTTCTTCCAGTTCATGAGCCTGGTACCTTCGATTCCCTGGGGATTGATATGTTTGCAATTTTTCGCTGTTTGGTCCTGAACATTTATGTTCAGTGTTCAATGTATGGCCCCTGTGGCGAAGCTTTGTCTTGAAGTATTCAACTTGTCATCTATTCAGTCAGCATTGCGTCTTTTCTAATAGATTTTAAATTTTTTTTTAACAGATGCTGGATCTGAAGCTGGCGCTCTACCTGCCCTTCCTGGAGAGGATGGGTCCCGGCTACCTTCACCCGGCCTCAGACTGTATCGAGGTCTTCTCCATGGACCCCGAGGACGTGTGGAGCTTCTCCGAGGCCGGCATCACGGCGCTGGCCCACCCGTCCTCGCTGACCATCGGCACGGGGCACGGCGTGTACGTCCTGCAGCCAGAGAAAGGCGGCGCCGATAGCAAGAAGGTTGAGTTTCGCAAGTGCCTCAAAGTCCTGCAGAAACCTAGCATCCAGTGGATGCGAGACGAAGGGGCTGTGCTCCAAGATGAGGACAAGAACGATTTCGTGTACACCGACAGTCTCTTCTACTTTGACCACAATGTCGGCAACAAGCTCGGTGACTTCTATCGCACGCACGCTCCTTTGAATTGTGAGATCGACTCGTATGGAGACTTCCTGCAACCGCTGGGCCCGCGAGCGACCATCGACTACACAAACAACACGGCCAACGTGGGGAAAGTCGAACCCAACTTGGTGGAGATGAGGCAGAAGATCTTCCACTTACTCAAGGGCACTCCGCTGCATATTGTCGGCCAAAACGCCTCCAAGTTCTACCATTATGGGACCTTTGATGAGTACCTGTACCACCTCACTGAGGATGAGACCATGGCGGAGGAGTTGAGTCTGAGGAGGTTTGTGAGTAGTGCGCTCCAAGGGAACGGCACCGACCTGAATGTCATCCGAAACCATGAGAGTGGGGAGCCGGGGGTGAATGGGACCAGGGGGCGCCTCGAAGGCTGTGTTATGTACTCCCTGCTCCAGGATAGTTCCCAGATCCCTGCCAATAGCATCGTCGAGTACTCTCACTTCGCGGTCCCTCTCCGCGTGGGCAACAAGTGTGTAGTCAGCAACTGCCAGTATGTAGATGGACTCTTAACAGAGGTCAACGTACCCGGGAACACGTTCCTTCACACTGCCTCGGTGAGCATTGACGGTAAGACTCAGTATGTGACGGCGGTGTTCGACATCAAGGACAATCTCAAGAAGGCAGCACTTCTGCGGGATGCAGGCTCCTTGACCTTCCTGGGAAAGCCCCTGGAGGAAAGCCTGGCCAAGATCTCGCTCCAACTTGAAGATCAAGTGTTTGCCGATAAAAATGAAGGTGATAAGTGCTCGATGTGGACGGCCAAGTTGTTCCCAGTGCGGGCGAGTATGTCGGCCTCATTGGAGACAACGTTGGCGATGATGTCAGTGGTTAGAGGACAGTCCGGGGAGACCACCAACGGCTTCTCCGGGTGCCTCAAGTTATCCATGGCAGACATCATAAAACACAAGGATGTAAGCAGCATGCTGGAATTCAGAAACACAATTGCTTTTGAAATCAGTAAGAATTCATGAAAGTCTATGTGCCTTTCTGATATTGTACTCTAAGAGGGATGTGGTAAAAGACACGACACAGATACATGCAATGACGGGATCTTGTTTTAGAAGTCTAGGGTGGTTTAGTATTTATCGTTGTTTTTCTGTGTAAACTAAAGATGTAAAATATGTTATCAGATATATGTTTGTTCCCATATCATGATTCATAATGACTTGTTATTGTGGTGTTTACACCAGTTATATATAGACTTGCCTGATTGGTTGTGATAAAAACTTTCAATCCTCTCCACGGTGAAACGAATGACAGTTTTGTCGGCTGTAAACCGATTTCCACAATCTATGAATGAAATGAAATATCGCATGTGCTTATTTTCCATATGTGGTAATATCAGTGGTGATATTTATACTGAAATATAAGCATCGGTAACAATCATTAGGTTCTATATGTTGTTTACAAATTTTATAAAAATGTTTATACAAATGAAAGCTTTAGAAGATATTTTCCCCTCTCTCTATTAGGAACTGAGTCATGTGGAGCAGGATATTCACAGTAATATTCCAAAAAGAGAGAAAGAGAGACTTTGGTTTTGACAGTTTTCTAGATAATATTATCATCGAGAATGCGGTTATATTCGATACACGCATTTAATTCCCATGCTGCCCTTTGTGATTATTATAGAGGGTAAACGCGGTATATCTGGTAGAATTCCTGCATGATGTGATATTGAATTTCTTGTTGTCAAATGTCGAGTTTATTTCAATCCGGTCTAGCTAGGTCAGCTCAAACTTTTTCATGAGCTTGGCTGCATAATTCTGAATGTGCATTTGTTAAATGTGAAGTCTAGCTTACTTTGCTATTTATTTCAGGATGTTTTCAATGATGATATCAGGAGCTGGGGCCATAAATGTCTTCACTTTATTTTTTATGACACAAAATTGTTTTCGGGACAGCGATTACGTACATTTTCTCGTCGATTGCCCGACCTTTGCTTTTCTGATTCATATCTGATATTTATATAGAACTGCATCGAGAATTGTATAAGTAGACAATACGCCACATGTTTGGATGCGCCACAAGCGTCATCTAGGTACAGCCGACTGACGATTACGGCCCATTCAAACGCGTGGAATATTGTTTATTTTACGAATCAAGAGCAGTTCTGGATTTACCTCGCCCCTTTCATGGACATCAGACAAACATAGCAATATCAGAATAATTCATATTACTTCGCAAATCCAAATAGAAATGTATAAATTTCCGTGTTTCCTGGCTACTGATTGGCCAGTCAATTATGACATAATCTCGCATCACTCCATCACAACCATGGCATAATTTTGTGCATAATTTTATGTGGGTGGTCGTTGTGTGTATTTTTTTATTGTTACTGCTATGGCTAAACTTGTACCAGCGGTGAGATATAAGGCTGTTTGAACTAAGAGCACCCCCTACTGACTAGTAATATTAGGAAACGTCCTTACTGTGGGCGAAACGTTTATCGTCTGCGGTCAGTCGCCGATTTCATACGGCCTGACGCCATAGGCGGAAGGCCGTATGAAATCGGCGACTGACCGAGAACGATAAACTTTTTGTTCACAGTGAGGACGTTTGCTTATTATTATATACCTTAAGATAATTAAAAACTCTATTTTAATTACTTAGAAAGTTGCAGTCACAGCGGGCACGAACATTATTATTACTGCACCCCTAGCAGCGGGCAGTATTTAATAGACATTCGGACACAGATATATAATAATAAACCTTTCAGGATGCTCCAGAGTAGAAAGCAGGTCATTGACAATCATTGTTTTGGTTTTCAAGGTGTCAAGGATATAATGTTATTTCATTTACTGAGTATACATTTACTAAGCACTTGAGGGATGTGTATAACATTGGTTTATTGTTTTGGGTTAATAATAAACATGTGAAAACAAATCCTCAATCTTCATTGTGTATAGCCAATGTAATTTGAAGCAATATCACTTCGTAAATTGACACATATTGTTATTTAAATATTGTTTCATTTGTGGGGACAAACTCGAGGAGCGACCAGGTCCGACCGGAGGGTCCTTTACCATCTGCTCGCTGTAGCTCGACTTTCCACTTCAAAGTATTTTTTACCAACGGGTTACGAAGTTCCCATTGGAAATATGTGGGGCTACTGTAAACCACTACCCATTGTTTATTAAGTTTATTAACGGCCGTAAATCACACCCATGGTTTACAGCTTTTCCAAACCCTCGAATTTCTAGGAAAAACAAATATCTATGACCATGGGTAAGAAATACAACGAAAAATGTTTTTGGACCGTCGGCTCTGTAAACCCTTCGAAGTTAACGTCGTAATACAATGTGTACGGGTAGGATTTCTACCTACATTCATCTTATAGATTCTATCAAACTCAAAGTAAGTCTAATTGAACAAATTGAACGTTAAACTAAACAAACAAACAAACGCTCGCTATCGCTCGTTTATTACTACGCGCCAACAACTCGTGGTTTACGGCCGCCGTATAAATCAATGATAATTGTCTATGAAACTAGCAAATCTCGGCCCGAGCCCTCTTTGCACTGACTATTTCCAGCCAAACAAGCCAAACAGCCTTACAAAAGTACAAGTGCATATTCTCTTAGCGTTCTTCTTTCCAGCATTTAAAACATTTTCGCTTAGGCAGGTGTGCTTTCTCAATTATGTTTAATATTGCTCCTTTTTTTTAACCTTTTGGTAAAGACAGACTGATCTATCTTAGACCTGAATGACTATACTATCATTTGTTCGTTATAATTGCCACTCATGCAACAACATCAACCTTTAGCAGTGTAAAGGAACACACTTTGAGAACATGATATGACATGTTATTGTGCATTGACTGATACTCAGTCCAGCTGTGCAAAAAAATCATAAACTAGTGGGAGGTTCTCATAACATACCTTTTGATTGAAGTGCCAACAAACACTGCCAAGACATGGAGAATCATATGCTAGTATAGCTAGTTTAATTAATGAACCCTTTCCAGTCTAGAAGGTTGTTGAGGAGCAGTAGCTACAAGGGCAAGCTTGTCCTTAGGGAGTATCATTCTGTCTCACAAAGAAAGAATGCCTTATTGTGAATGTCCTCTGCATACTAAATGTAATGCCTATAGGCATTAATTAGCGTCCTGAATGGTTTAAGGGCTAGAACATCCTAGTCTAGATTGAGTTCAACTTTGCTGTGATTCTTTTACTGGAAATATTTCTTGAGGTCATTTAGGGAGAATGGTTTCTGATCTATGTCACGTGACTCCCTTGTGGAGATGGTAAAGAAAGTGCTGATGAGATTCTTAAAAAGAAAATGAAAAAGAAACAGTAATTTCTTGATCTCACAGTCAAAGAAGGAGACTGGTATGTTTATCAATCAATTATACTAGGTGTTGGCCCTCGACTATAGTGTTGCCATCTTTACTGGTTGCGCCGGAGTTTTCCTAATATGTCTTGCAGATGTACATAGAACTGGGGTATGCTCTGTGCCCATAAAGTAAGAAGAGAATGACACAGGTTCTCCACCAGTGTTACTATCAGGCAGATGTTCCTGGAACTAGGGTATGCCCTGTGCCCATAAAGCTGGAAGAGAATGACGAAGGTTCTCCACCGGAGTTACTATTTGGCAGATGTACTCAGAACTAGGATATGCTCTGTGCCTTAAAAGTAGGAAGAGAATGACACAAGTTCTCCACCAGTGGGCCTGCTGGGGCGGGACAGCAAATACCAATCTGTTCACCCTCTTGGTCACCGTTCCTCCGTGTGGTGCATACAAGCATAACTAGGGCGACCTGGGTGTGGAGTTAACTCAGTGCTCAAGAGCACTGTACTCTTAATCCCAAGGTTCTTGGGATTAAGCCACTTTTCTCATTTACCTCCAGCAGTGGTAGATTTACTGCAATATCAAAGGCCGATCCTTCTCATACCATGTCTATGTGGTGTGGGAAGTAAAAGAAAACTCTCACCTCGGTAAATGTGTGGGATGTGATTTCTAC
Organism: Alentia gelatinosa; assembly: GCA_950022655.1. Classification (NCBI taxonomy): domain Eukaryota; kingdom Metazoa; phylum Annelida; class Polychaeta; order Phyllodocida; family Polynoidae; genus Alentia; species Alentia gelatinosa. The sequence goes on from OX465586.1 coordinate 52,578,447, forward strand.
CAAGTATTTCTCTTAGAATGACACCTTGGTTTCTTCATGTTGAGTATTGAGAAAAGTATACCATGTGAAAAATAGCTCAAACTGTTCCGATTTTAACATTTTATTCATATACGGTCCAATACAAGTACTATATCAAGGGTAATAAAACTTTCTTCAGGGTATATATAACTGAGAGGATTTCATAGGGTTTGCTGTAGCAGTCATATATTTTATTTAGATAATTGCAGTATCTCCATTAATCGGATTTTATCGGAAACTTCATTGAAGAAAGTAACCAAAGTGTACTTTTTGGGTACTTCTTTTCAGCCAAAATGCTGTACTTTTCTTTAACTATTTCTGTACTTTTCCCGGTAGTGGGCTGGTGGCAACACTGTTATTTACAGCATATATGGTACACATTAAAGGTTATTTGTGGTTCAAGTTTAAATAAATACAGACTTTTTTTAGGTTCTTGTAATTTCCTCAAAGTGTTGCTCAACTAGATTTTCTCCAATGGGTACTTTTGGGTATATTTATTGTTTTGGACATTAACAGATAAAGTAAAAAAAAAAAAAAATGCAGGTAAGTAATAGTATATTTATAAAATATGATGTGTACAATCACCCTGATTCCTGTAAATGAATCATTTTGTCTTATTTGCAGTAATACAAAAAATCCCCTTGGTTTCTGTGATAATTCCTTTAAAATTCCTATAATTTTCCTTTACTTTGTAGGGAAAAAAATCCTGTGAAATTCCTGTATTTTTGGGAAATGTGGTATGAAGCCCTTCGTTGACATAACTTGCCTGAGCTAGCAAGGATTTGAGGCTAATAGTTTGTCATGTCACGGAGAAGAATACTCCACACTGTTCGGTATTTTTTACAATTCTCAATGAGGGGGAGGGGGGAGGTACTTTCGTTCAATGCATTCGGGCTATTTCCAATAGCTAGATTGGGATAAACTACATCTGAATTGCACCTCCATCATAATACCTGGCAAATCCGCTGCTTCTTTTCGTCTAGATGTCTTTGGAATTTCACAAAGAACTATATTTACAATATTAACGTAAGACGTCCATATTCTAGCTTGAACTTATTTCGACCTCGTCCAGTACATGGACATGACGACTACATGACAAATTCTGAACAGAATAAGAAGTTTCTACTTTGGGAACACTGGGGTTGGAAATTCAGACTAGCCCTCTTTGGTCAGTTCCCGTTCCAGTCGACATCTTGTTCATTGTATGTGATAAAACACATTCATGAGTTCCTTATTGCGGGGTTTCCACCTGGCCATAAAATGGGCACTATTATTTGGCCATTATACCAAAGTTGGCGAGTAGTGGCACTTGGGAATTTATTCCCATGCACCATCATCAGGGATGTCAGAGTTCAGGGAAATCCCTGAAATCAGTTTTTTTTTAAATAAAACACAGAAATATCATCCTTATTATTCAAAAGCCTCAATAGAACCTGTTTATTTCAACCCTGTATTGTTTCTAGAACCCCATACACCCGATTTCCCTATAAATGTGTGTATTATTAATTTCATGATTTTCAGGGTTTTCCCTGACAAGCTCCCCATAGATAATGCGTTGATGAAAATCCCTGAAACCCTAGCACTGTTACCATACAAACCACTTTAAATGAAGAGTTCACACTAGGAACCAGCTTCATACTACAATCTCCCCTGCACATATTTGGTTTAACATCAATAGGACATGGAAGGTAGTACACTGGCCACCCGAGCTACACTACGTTAGCTCTGGTCACGTTGAATTGAGAGGGGCCTTGACATGGCGTGGTAGCGGGTATCTAATGCCATAGCAGTGGGTAAAGGAACTTCACTTTAACTATTTTTAGGTTGGGAATTAGCACACTGCGCCGCTCCGGTTTATCGCTCCGCAAAACGAGTTTCTGTAGGTGGCTCTAGCGGTGCAGTGTGGGGAGTTAGGGCTTGAGGGTTTGGTATCTATTTTTACTCTGTGTATCTATTTTTACTCTGTGGTCCGACAACTCTCTGGCCATGCCCCCTTGACCCTGCCATGACCCATATTCTTACCCTGGAAGTCACTTTTCCATGTTCTCATCTTATTTTAATGTGTAATTTTGATAAAATGGCCACAGAGATAAGGTTCTTTATCAATTTATTAATATTTGGAGATTTCTTTGCAAGTATTTTGGATCCCAGAACCTATTTAGGACAAACTGGTTTGGTCTGAGAATGAGAATCTGTGGACACGTCCATGGGTTAACGATACCAACCTCTTTGTTGAAACGTAGTGTAGACAGAGGTGGTGGCCAATCTAGGAAGGTAGGGCTCCTCTTGGAGAGCACAGACTGTAGTACTAGTCCTGCTCACCAGGGGACACAGTTTTCATGATTTTTAAGTTCCCAGTAAGTATGTTCGTTGTAGTCTGGTGGTTGGATGGGGGGGGGGGGGGGGGGTTGGTGGAGTTGTCCCAGCAAATAACTTCAGGGATTTTCTTCAAGAGCTGCTAACATCCCTGCATCATCAACGCCATTAGAAAACAGACTTTTTCCACCTGACGACTCTTCATCATAAATTCACTTTCATATGATCAAGCTTTGAGTTTATTCTTGTTTACACCATGGCATAGACACTACTATAGGCAACATTATCTTGTACTTTCTTCAACATATGCCCATATTGGGGACTGACGTAGGCAACATGTTCATGCATGTGTTATGGCTCTATTGGGCACCCAGTGTAGATGGCGCAGCGATATGATATCTATGTCAGCATTGATATTGCAACAATATAAAAGATGAAAAATAAAAAGGCGTATTCACAGTCCCCCATACATGCATTATCAGATAACACACTCCTTACACCAAATATCCATGCCATGTATTATCTGTTTACTGCTGTGCTACTTCGCGGCCACCATGCATCAACCAGGCAACTAAGATACGGTTGAGTATACATTTCCAATAGACACGCTGGTGGGTGCCTATGAATGTGCAAATACGGTATAGGTAGAAATCATGATTGCTGAGGATAAGGCCTTGTTTTTCATGGGAGGTGATCTAGAGTGTGAACTTTCAGTCTGCCACCAATCAAATGTTCCCAGACACATTTATTATGTGAGCCAAAAAGTTGACAGGTGGTGTTGAATTGCTTAACCCTTTAAGGACGGGCTCCTGTGGCAGAACCATATATGGTTAGGGTGAGTACTAGTGACAGTGTATACAGCTAGGGGGCTGATGGTCTAAGGTCAGCCACAGTAATTTGCTGAGTGAAGCTGAGTGAATTACTCTGCGGTCAAACGAGGTGGAGTATGGACCAAGTTATTTTTATCGAGTGATTTTCTGATTTTATCTCACCCCGTATAACATTATTTATTGATAAAATGAATCACCCAATTAGCCATTGAGTATTGGGTACACAAACTTCACGGCCATTGCGTATGAGTTCCTAGTGTTAAGCCTATGGAGAAAAATACCGGGGTGAGATAGAACAGGAATTCTTTAATATTATTACGTAATGTTCTACATATGTTCCATTCAAATATCATGACTATAAATCCAACATTTCCTATTTTATTTGATAAAAACAGAAAATTACAAATCTCTGAAAATGATGTTATATTGCATCAGCCGCCGTAAATGGGCTAATGTTGGAGATGATTATCTGTCCCAAAGTGTAAGATAGTCAGTGGGTTGTGCTAGATGTAGAGATAACCAGCCAAAATCATGAGATGGAAACATAGCAATATGCATCTTGCATCAGGACATGTTTAGGGATTGATGCTTCATTGTTTTCTTATCTTCTTTTGGCCATGCAGGATATTTTGTGGTCTTTTACACACCTTGTATGTTCTTGAGGGTAGGGTGTCCTAGATAATAAGGCATGTACCTACTGTAAGTTTAGTTGCCAATCTTGTCCATGCTGAGCACCTTTCTCGCAAATATGGTTGGATATTTGGTCACTAGGTCATTAAGACAAACAACCATTCTATTTCATTTCATTTGCCTCAAATGGTTAATGGCTTGCCAGAAACCTGTCCTTGGTAATCAGAACAAGGAGCAGACTTTCCATTGTAGACAGACAAGCACAGCTAACAGTTATATTGAGGTGACATATTTCAGGATATTGATGTTAAAGTAAAGGCAGTTAAATGAGTTGTTGAAGAGACGGTTTAATGTGTTATCGAGATGTTATAGGAAGAGACAGTTGATGGGTAGGCAGGTTGATGGGTAGGCAGGTTGATGGGTAGGCAGGTTGATGGGTGGGCAGGTTGATGGGTAGGCAGGTTGATGGCTGTGCAGGTTGATGGCTGGGCAACACTCAAAGTTACATAGATAGATAAGAGGGGAAAACAAGGGAACAACAAAAAATATTGGTGAAAGGATGAATGTCAACCGTAAGAGAAATGTGATATGGCACTGGATAACATGAGATATGTCTAACATATAGTGTGGAAAAAATGGTTCCCTGTCCTTCAGTTTGTGCCTCGCTTCCTCTTGGAGGTCACATACCAGTCACATACCAGCAGTCGCTGAAGCGATCACGTCTTCATTTTATGTTAAACATATACATGTACCTCAAAAACAACTTCAATTGAAAAAGAGTGGGCCTGGTTTTGTGTGGAAAAATGTACTTACTTATAAAACAAAACAAACTGTCCTTGCCTGTATCATAGCGAGAAGGGGCAGTGTAATCTGTGTAACCGACAACCACACATCCCATTGTCGCCAAAGTCAAAGATTACATGATAACATTTGTATCCTGGTGAGGAGGGGTTGCTCTTCAATGACACCATATTGTTACATAATTCCAGAAGTGACATGATTGCCAGCAGTCTCTCCCTCTCCTACTTCTCCCCACTTGTATCTCGATGAGGAAGGGTTGGGTAGGTGGAGTTAGACCACCCCCTATTACTTAATACTATATATGAAACCCCTCCTCCCAAGGCAGGTAAAATGAGGACATTGATGATGGTGGCAGTAGGGAAGGCAGCCCCGAGATTAACATAAAATCAGATGTACCCCACAGATTGGAAGGTGTCCCTCAAATACATCTGCTATTGCATAACAATTAAGTGGGGGGGGGGGGGGGGCAGCACAAGACATGGAGAAGGGGAAGGGTGGGAAAAGGCACTGGGAAGGCATGTGCCTCTCAGCAGGGAAGAAAGATTGAAAAGATTTGAGAGAAGATCCACAGGATGCAGCAATGTCTGACGATGCCTATGCTGAAGACTATTTTTGCTTCCTTTCCAAACTTGTGTATCGACCAATAGTTATATGTGTATTTCTTTATTAGCATGCTTATAATAGAAACCCTTCCAGGAGGAACATCACTCTCTGCTGTTATACTTAACCACATGTAGCATATTCATGTACTGACATTCCCTGATGTGGACATTCTCCCATTTGGCTGCCTTTTTCATTGTGTCTGTGTATTCAACTTTATCAAGCCATAACCACCTATGACCATACCTCTGCCAACATCTTTCAGCATATGGAAAATATGAATGAGGGGATGCATGTTCTGTCACACAACTCTGGACAATATACAGCTCTCTATAAAGTGTATACCAAGCTGTTTGTAGGACAGTATGATAGTCCAATCATTTATAGTGTTCGGTCGTATTACTGTGTTTCCTGCTTGCCAGCCACCCTCATGTCATTAATATCATAATTAATTAATTTCGTAATGATATGATCGTCATATGACCCTGTCCCTAACATGGTAAAGAACACTAGCAAGTTCCAAACACTTTTAAATGGACCAGCCTATGGCTATCCAAATGCTGCATTGGACCTCCCTGTCCCCTAGTAGCTTGATTTGAAACTAAGTAGTCACATAACCTCTATTGTGGATTGAGCACTGATTGACTTGTTCCACAAAGCACATGACGCTGCCAAATCACCAAATAGACCTGGGTTGACACGAATAACTCCATATTTATTTTATTTTTGTGAATGTGTCAAATATATACAACTATGTTCACTTTAGATTATATCTGAACATAATGCTGATAGTGCATGTTAGAGCTGTTAAGTTTTAGTTTTTGAATAGCAAAGGTAGAAACCTTTGTTATGGCCTGATGAGGAGATGTATAGTTCTTTCCATCCCTGCCTAACGGTTCAGTGACACAATTACCTTGTTTGAGGCACTCTTGGCAGAGATCCAGAGCTGCATGTGAGTTTGTTTGTTTGTTTGGGTAGTTGAACGTCCAATTTGTTCAATTAGACTTACTTTGGGTTTGACGGAATCTATGAGATGAATGTAGGAAGAAATCTCACCCCTACACATTTACCGAGGTGAGAGTTCTTTTACTTCCCACACCACATAGACATGGTATGAGAAGGATTGGCCTTTGATATAGCAGTAAATCTACCACTGCTGGGGGCTGAAGGAGAAAAGTGGCTGCAGTGGGACCCGAATCAACAAAGTCCTGTGCTCTTTACCACTGAGCTAACTCCCCACCCACCCCGGTCGCTTTAGTTATGCTTGCGTGCAAGCACATCTGGTCTGCACCACAAGGAGGCGAGGCGACCAAGAAGGTGAACAGATTGGTAATTTCTGTCCACCCCAGCAGACCTGCATGTGAGTCCAAGCCACTCATAGCATAACACAAAAACATGAGCAGAGCATCATGCGTAGGTCCAAACCATGAATCGACCGCCCGCATGTCATAACAGAATATGTAGGTCCTTTTATCAGAGTTTGCTTGTTTTAGTAGTTTCAAAACTCGGTAGGCTATTAACCTTCTTTTGAGACTGATTCCTTGATTGACCTGTTTCTATAGCGAGAATAGTATACTAACTCAAGATGGGTCTGCTTGTAGCAGTGGGACCCTATGCCCATTCTATAGTGCTGCCTCACTGAACGGCTGTGCCGCAGACCATTGACACAACACTCTGCCAGTTATGATTTACTGACAGTCACTGCTCCATACCAATCGGGTCAGCAGACTGACCAGTATGAAACAGCTTCATGTAATAGGCTCCAGGTCAAGTTGGCTGGCACTTTATTTGCCAACCTTCAGTACCAGACTGTTTTGGCCATACAAGTTTTTCTTTGTTCTTTTCTGTAGCTTTTTGAAAATCTTTGTTTCCCAAAAGAACTTCAGAACTTCTTTCTTTCCAGTGTGGCTGAATTCACAAAGCATGGATGTTGTGCTTTGGATGTATGTATACCTGCTTTTCTTTGTTGGTTGACAGTAAAGAATAAGGTGCTCAAGAGAATGAGGTACCTAACAATACTGGCATGTGGGGTGTTCTTCACCCTGCATGAGGTGTCCATGTGTCAGTGACCTATCCGAAGACAGGTCAGTCTTGTCAGTTCATTTCTTCTCAAGCCAGCAGTCTTGATTTCTACTAACTGATGATTCAATGGCATGTAGTTTGTTGTCCTGGCTTGAGTTCCATCGGCTCTGTCATCCCTGTTTAGTGTACTCTTTGGAGATTGGGAGAAGGTATATGTGTAGGACAGGAGCCAAGCCTGGTTTCCCACTCAAAGCTGTTTTAGCTGCATGATCTGCAGCCTTGTTTTCATCTATGCCAATATGGCTGGGGATCCAGCAGAACATATAACCTCCTTTTCCTGTTATTCTAATGCCAGGTAGGATTCTCTCATCACCTGAATAACAGGGTTCCTTGGGTCATGCTGACCGACTGCTTGCAGACATAGCTTCGGGTCAGAGAAGTTGATGAACTGTCTATGATTTGACATCTTCATCCATTCAGCAAAGCATGTGCATCAGCAGTGAAGCTGTGCTTCTCTGATGTAGTGAATAGTTAACAGAGACAGGGTAACTATATTCTAGCCACTTTTTAAAATGTAGGACGGCTCATTGCAATGTACACTAGTTACCTACCATATATAAAAGGGCATAATTTTGACCGGATATGCTTGGAGTTGCTCACCAACAAAGAGACAGACAGAACCAGACCTGTCTCTGGAGATTAAACTGCTACGAGAGTGAGATTCTCGTTTGCAGAAAAACTTTAACCTGCTCTTCTTCTTTTTATGTCTTCAGTCAGAAACGCAAATCTGACCAACGAGTATATAGTCTCTATACTCGTTGGTCAGATTTGCGTTTTCTCTCATGATTCGATTTTGGCCATGTTAAAAACAAAATTTAATGCTGCAGTTTCCTTATCCCCTTACCCCGAGACAAGGCATGTGACACCTTCTGCCATTTTAAAATGGTGCAAGGTCCACTGGTACCCATACCATGCTGAAATCATACATTGGTTTATCATAGCAGGGTCACCACCGCTTATTTGAATATTCATGATCTGCCATGTCCCCTAGCATTTGCAGCGGAGACAAGACAGTAGACTGGTCCCTAACCATCAACTGTCAGTCTGAATGTTGGATGTTCAATCCCTGGTGAATTTAACCCGACCAACGCCTTAATTGGAACAGGGTGGAGACATCTAGGTCTGACCTCCCCAACTAGACTGTAGTACATCCTGTTATCGCCAAGGTCAGGTCGCTCAGGCTCTCAAACTTAAACTGTAGTATGTCCCGTTGTCACCAGGGCAAGGGCACCACGAAGCTGGGTGTGGTTCTGGAGACAAACTATCTCCAACTGTGGATGGTTCTAGACTGTCTACTCCCCGACAGCGAGTGGGCATTAATGTGTCTCACAGAGAGTATCTATGACGACAGCGACCGCCAACTTGACAGCAGGCTAGAAATGTATTTTTTTAAATGTGTCTATCTCTCCCTTTTCGTGAAAAATCAGAAACTGTGAGACTGAGAAATGGCCGGAATTCATGACAGATTTGCCTTTAACAGGACTTTCTATTTATTAATGTCGGAGTTACATTGTGAGAGGTTGGCCTTCAGAGTGTCTTGCTACAGTGTGACTTTACACAGACACCAGTATTTTAATGGCAGGCTAACCTTTTTCAGGGGGTCAACTTTTAACAGAAAATGTCTGTCTTTTTTTCTATTTTAGTGTGAGGGGGAGTCTTCAGAGGGTGCAGGTAACTTTCATCCCTATTTCCATAGAGGGTCCAGATTTTGTTTGTACGTCCTTGGGGGTGCCTGACTTCTTTTTAAGGAGACTTTTTAAAGTATTTCCAAGCAGGGCCAACTTTGCAGAGGAAGGCGGGTACAGAGGGCGCTAATTTATTCATATGTAGCCTAATTATCACATTTCAGATGCTTAGAAGAGTTTACCACTGAAACATGAAACTGACATTTTAATGTGTTTGGATAAAGGCTATATTGACAAAAAGATAATTAACCAAGTCCAATCAGAGGTTCATTCTTTATGTGCCACTGGTAAAGGTTTTGCAGTTCATGAGACTTTATTGCACACAGGAATTAAGGAGACACAAATAAGAATATCATTGTTGTACTCTGTAGTAGAGGTCCGTTCCTTTGAAGGACTGAAACATATTGGCATTTTTTGTGGCAACCAATTGTCCTTTACATTTGGCAATTTATTTAAAAATTCAATCATTTCTACATAATGTTGGATACTAAAGCGCTTTTGGCACGTCTTTTAAAAAAAATATCAATTTCATTATAATTCTGCAATGAGTAGATCAGAAAGATATCAGTATTTAACATGAATATTGTCATGTATTGTTCTAATGCATGAATCTACTATCAACCTTACCACATAGTTGGTCCTTCTTAAATCATTCTCCTGTTGATGTGTAGGAGCATTCAATAGTACATAACGTTACCTATTTGGAAAAACACCCATTCCAAATTAAAACCCGTGCTAAGTCAATTCAAGAATATTACACATTCACATGATTATCATGTAGGGTATATTCAACGAGAAACTTCCAAAATGTAGTCTTATTCCAAATGATGCATGAGTATAACTGCTTATCCTACCCCTAATAAAAAACGCCATAGGCTTAACATGGGATTAGTTTAGTGTTGTTTATGCCACTACTTTCTGATACTGAAAAAATATGGAAACGGGGTAGGATAAAATCTAGAGGTCACAAGTTTGAGTCTGAGCTTATTTATGCCACGCATTTTGTTGGCTCCATAATTTCAGACTCAAACTCGTGACGTCTCTTGATAATATCAGAGCGTACCAGACATAAAAAATGAACATATATTCAATACGACTTTAACAGACGAATATCTTTTAATACTTATACTGTAATATAAATAACTTATTTCCCTGAAACACATATCAGAGGTAGCTGAGACTGAGAAGTCGTTGGTCACATATCAAAAGGATATAAGATCACACAATAATCCCACAACAAACAGCCACAGGGGAGCGTAGGGTTTACAGATGCGTATCACATGCTTCGTGGAAGCTATCAAGAAACATTAGTCTGATTGCTATGGGACTGGGACATTCCCAGTGTAATATCCACTAATAATACAGTCTAGAGCTCAAATAAAATCGAGTTCTAGAAATAAGACAAAATAAAAATGGAGTCTAATAAAATATACTTTAACCATTACAATATATAAATAACTCCGGACATGTTTCTTAAAAGCAGAGCTAATAACAATGCATCTTTCAAGGTGGAGGGATTTTAGTTATAAAGTTCAAGCTTTTTGCGTAACCTTAGACTTCCTCACAGTTACACATTACATAAATACACACTATCTACACCCATACAATGTCTCCATCTGTGAAATATATACCGTAACTCATTTCTCAGATAAAAGTAACCGTCTATTTGGTGAATAACATGCACACATATATCTCTAACATGTGAGTATAATGAATGACCTGAGGCACCTACCCTGGTAAAAGTACCGAGCTGAGGGCACGACCAGTGTCCCAGAATGACTATGCCCTCCAGATATCGTAGTTATACAGACGGCTAAATACACAATATTACCATGATTTCGATCTGAGTGGCCGTATTCTCCGCGTAATTGACGCGTAGTATTGCGTAGCGTCAACTACAAGGAGAATACGGCCACACAGATCGAAATTATGGTAATATTGTATTTATTACTCACTTATTTATAGATTTAAGCAATAAATATGATCGTTAGAAAACTTTTCAACGTAACTAAGAAGTTATGTTTGGGACTACTTTCATCTAAAAAATCCGTATCCTCCTAGGAGGGTACGGAGCTCCGTATCCTCCTCAGTAGCGATCTGTAATCTCCATAGGCTTAGTATGGAGACTCTGTATCAGGTGGGTAATAAAACATTATCTCACCCCAGTATTTTGCTCCATAGGTTTAACGTTTGGAACTCATACTCCACGGCCGTGAATGTAGCGTAGAGGGAAACTATGTTCCGGTGAGCAAAAGTTCAAAGTTACGAGCGAGGACCGGAAAAAATTACTGCCCAAGATAGCTGATTGGGTGGTTTATGAAAATGAAAAATAGGCCCCCGATCAGTTCAGTAAGGAACTGTATTCATACTGCAGCCGCATATTCATTGAGTCGTCTTATCCTCTCAATCTTTTATTTCATCACCCTGTTACTCCTTGATACCTAAATCCATTGTAATTTCTTTCTATCGACTGTATCTATCATTATATAGTTCCAAACTAAAAGCTTTATTTATAAGACTGATGTGACGACGTACAAACCTTACTCCGATGAATTTGAGGAGCAAATTGTAATGCCGCCATTCATGGTATTTATTTGTTGAATAAACCAAAATGAAAAATAAAATACGGGGTGAGATAAAATCAGAAAACCAGTCGATGAAACTATATATCGAATATCTCGTGAGTTTTCTTTTAACTATTCCTAAAGCTACTCCTCCACAACATAGAAGGCGTTATCATGTACAATTCCTCATATGACTAGTTGACAGCAATACTGCCAGTGCAATCTACTGTATACGGTAGAACTGGAATAAACAAAAACAAAAATACCTTCAATTGGCATTAACATATACACTAATCGTCTTGAATGTGTCACCATTTCTGGACACTGCACTTGTCGAAGTTTATCACATTACCAAGCTATAACCATAGTTCATATTCAGGCAAATGACTTAGTATTAAATCACTTTCATTGGACATATATATGATTTTAAAAAGACCAACAATTAAATATCTTCTAAGGGGTCCATCACACTAGAGTACCTTTAGGTATCTCTGGTTTATAGAAATCAATATGAATGAGATTCACGCATTACATACTCTTTTCAAATTAGAATTATGTGGAATCTGAATTCTTTTACGGATTGATATAATCATCCAAGGTAGTGATACTATTGACAATGGGTGCTTCTGTCCAATGGCAACATGTCATTGGCTTGACAGTACCACAGGGATGTCAGTTAGGGTCAGAAAAAAACAAGGAAATATTTACCCATGACCATTCAGGGTTTAAACCTGAGAGATATACACCAAAACACTGGAAATGTATTAGATACAAGTAACGTTATCATTACTAAACATATGCTTCTAAGAAGAGTCTGTGGGTAGGTAGAGTTGGGAATTGAGGCTTGTTACTGATATGAGTAATATAGAGGTTGAATCTCTCTACTCTGTGTTGTTATATGTTCATTTTACCCAAGGAAGGGGATTTCACATTTCAAAAATGAAAACACGGATTTCCGCGGAAACAAGGAAAACTGACATCCTTGATACCAGAACTCGATGAATTCGATACCGATCACTATGTACAGCTACATGAATTATAATTTCTCACACATGTTTTTAATTACATAATCAAGAGAAAACATTTCCTAATTACCTGTACTTTGAACCACGAAATTAAAGCAAGGATACTGAGGTTTCTATTCATATTTAGAGCAGATGACATGGTCAATAATGCAATCCCTGTGTAAAATACCCTGAAGCTTTCATTAGGTCCTTTCTTTTCTTTCTCGATACATTTTAAGGGTTTTGAGGCCATGAAAACATGAAAAGATCAGATTCTTCTAAATGATAATAAGGATGAAACAGGTAAATATTTGCAATGTTGTCTCAGCAAATCAGGATCTTTTCATTGGGTCTGTGTTGAAAAATCCATAGGGAGCCAAAGTGAACCCACTGAAACTACAGATACCTGTTTACAAAACACCATTTCCAGATATAGGCGCTCAGTACTATGACTATGTAGATTCGAGATTATATGTATCATTCTCCAATCTTTTAGATCCATATTTTTGATAAACTTAACAACTGTCATCGTAGCTTTGAGACAAGAGTCTTTCGGAGACGATAGTAGTAAAGTACACTAGAATAGTAACAAACGAGACCAAAAACAAAATTCTAGCCTCAAACCCCCATAGGTTAAGCACTAAGCCTCGTTCTTACTGGCCACCGGAAATGGTGTTTTGAACACGGGTATCTGCTGTTTTAGCGGGTTCACTTTGGCCCCCTATGATGTATCCTAGACACTATCTTTGGACCATCCTGAGATGTCCTGACAAAATATCTGGGACACACCTAGGACAATTTTCTCAAGTGATTTTACTATCCGCAAGGGATCTAATTTATGAAACAACATTGGGCATAGGTCCTCCAAGGCCTCCTTCACCATGAGGTAGATACATCCTGGATTATTAAAAAGGGCCAAGCTTCACTGGCTCTGCTGACATCTGGGCACAGCAGAATTCACCAAAGAACATGTAGGAGGTAATACATATATTATATTATTATAAAACTAAGTCTCACTTTTACTGACTAGAAGTACAGATTCGTCACTGGATGACGAAATAATATTCATGCGTCCCTTCGTACCACGTGACCTGCTTTAAAATGGCGTCGTTTTCAATGGTTTCCAGGTACATGTATATGATAATAAGGAGACATGGTGAGTGTGTCTGAATTACATCTGTTCCTTGCTGTTTTGGTCTAAATATTCACCTTGTTCTTTGAACTAGGTGAACATTTCCAACAAAAACAACCCGGAACAGATTGCATTCAGGCATACTATCCATGTCTCCATAAAATGCTGCTCTATAAATAATGTGAGGTATATGTATATGTACATGTACATGATTATCTTAGTCTATCTATAGTGCAGGGTATTTGCAATAAACCTTCCGAACCTCAAGTGATAGTTGGATTAGTTCCATCAACATCTACTGTTTCATATGTTGGCCTCATGGCAAACTACTACATACTACCCAAAAAATCGAGGGACTCAATTTTGGCACCCTTGATGTGCGAATGACAACTCCACCAAATACAAGATAGGAGGGCAGTTGGAATGGCGAGAGGTAGGTATGGATAGTTTAATTGTTGGCAGTTTCTTTACGAGTCCTATGATTCGAAAACTTAACAACAAGAGGGAAAATATTTTCAGAATATATCTAACTCAGACATATATGGTTTGGGTCAGCTACCCAAGAAGGGAACGGAACCTGCTGGTATTTAGAATAAGGCAGAGTTGCATTAATAACAAATATAAGTGATACTTAGTAGAAACCAAACAAGAGTTAGCCTGGTCGAAAAGGCTAACTCGAGTTTGGTTTCGTATTTATCCTACCCCATCTCACTGATATACACCGAAAACTTTGTAATAATCCATGTTAGTAGCGTGTTGACACTCATCGGAGGATGGCCACATTTATCAATGCTGCCGGATCTACTTTCGTTATCTCGTCCCTGATTGGTCCATTTTTTTATTGACCTCGGTGCATAAATAACACTTTATTCAACGCTCTGTCAAATACATTGAGTCAATGTTAAACCTATGGCGTTTTTTTATTAGAGGTAGGATAAAGACCCGAACCCAAATAGAAGTCCTCAAAGGTGACTTATGCTAATGAATGGTGCCTCTAAGTTGAACACTCAAACTGAATTAAGAGTACTCTCATTAGAGGTCACACATTATCTCACCCCATTTACACGTAAAGTGACAATACTACACCATGGTTGTGATGGAGTTATGAAAGATGATGTCATATGCAGCTAACCAATCAGCAGCCAGGATTTCAGAGAGCAGACAATACATTAACATGGAGATTGATACGTTCCTTATTGGATTTCTGAAGTAATTTGAATTATATTGATATTGTGATGTTATTCTAATTTCTGTAAATGGGGTAAGATAAATCCAGAACAGCACTCAAATTATAAAATAGACAATACTCCACTCGTTTTGAAGCACCGTAATCGTCACTCTGTTTCGGTACCTTGACAATTGCCACGCAACCAAACTTACGGAGTATTGTTTATCAATACGATTCTCGATCCAGTTCTTATCATAAAAGTGGATGAGGTTTAATCTTGGCCACCGTATTCCACGACTGGAGTTTGGCAAAGTGCCTTCATGAGGCGAAGCCGAGTGAAGTCCGGAGCCAAAACTTCAGGAGTGGAATGCGCTGGCCAAGATTAAAACGAATCAGGTTTTGATTTTATCCTACCCTATCTCCTCGATTTTGGAATATTACATGATAACAATGCTGTATGCCATTAGTGGCATATAAAACTCTGTATGTCAGTCAGCGTGGCATATGGAAACCCAATGTTAAGCCTATGGGATTTTATATTAGGGGTAGGATAAATATAAGTACTCAATCTCACTTCAGATTAACCAGTATACGGCGGCGGGTTGAATGATTCTTTTGGAGTGTATGCAGGAGGTGGTGAGGGTGGACCTTGCCGTCCAGAGGCAAACAGAACCTCATTTGTATCATTGTCTTCCTGTCCATACCCAGCGTGTTTCCTCGGGTTCAGGACTGGACTTGGCGGTATTGCAACTACCTGGCCTGACGATGCTCCTGCTATTGGCGCCATCTGTATGGCTGACTCAGCAGAAGTGGCAGTACGAGCAGACGACAAAACACTCGACAGACCGCGGTTCTCGGCACGCCGCTTCTGGGCCTCCTGCAGGATTTCTATCGGCACTTTACTCGCCCAGATATACTGACAGCCACACGTGCAGCACATGAAGACGAGTATGAGCGCAATGAGTGAGGAGGCGATTCCCAGTAGCGTGATGGATATTGTGACCCGCCGTAGGTCGTGCTCCATGTTCTGTAACACCTGACTGGGCCTCTCAGGGTTGTACATACAATCAAAGGATCTATCTCTAATCTCATTGGTGTAGTATCGCAGCATTTTGATGCTCTCAAAATCCAGTGGGCCATACCTCTGGCAATGTGATGGTCTTGTTGAGCACTGTGTTACCTGAAAGAACACATATCATAATCCATGAAGTGGTGACAATGTTTCACTGTTAATAACATAGATCGGTTTAGGGAGTTTGTGAGAATAATTATTGGTTTGGAGAAAATTGAAGCACTTAAAATGAATGTTATGGAATCGCTTTCCTATTGGGAATTTAAGCTTTTCCAGTAAGTAACGCTGAGAAGATTTTAATGCACACCGTTTTGTGAAATTATCAATTGATAAAAGAGAGTACACGTGTATAGAGCCTGCCTATTAAAACCGAAAAAATCGATGAAAGAAATTATCATTAGAATCAATCATCATATCAATGCGAATTTTATATGAATTATAAAGCAACACGGTTTATGATCATATAAAGACAGAGGTTCCAGATCCTCACACCAGATGTCCTGGACTACGCCAGAATCAATCACCACCAGAGGGGGCAGACTCGAAACCAGAGGGCGCTACTTGAGGGACCACGTCAGTCCTCAAGACCACTGATCGTTCTCATTCTTCAGGGATCCCTCACCGCCTCAACACCTTCCTGAATTTTTTTTTTCTTTTGCCAAGTGACAAATTACCAATTTATCATAAACGTTATGGTTATAATAAAACGCTAATCCTATTTACAGCCAACTCGCAGTCATGGTTATTATTATATATATACATATATTACTATGAATCCATTTATCTTCCATTAGAACACAAGAACTTTATAGAAACATACATATGTACCCCTATTTCATGGAAGATCTGTTATTAAAAGAATGAAATAAAGTACCTTGAAAAAATGAAGAAGTAAATAACATACGAAAGTAGACATGGGAATCCAGCTACCATGATTAATCTGATGTAATGATTGGATATTATCATAAAATGTCTTTCATACATACATATTTATCATTCTGCAACCGACTGAAGCTCTCTGCAATCACTGCAGTGTGGTTTTTAGCGTCGTCCATAAAGAATGAAACGTGGATCCTGAGACATTTGTAATCTCTCCAGACTCTCTCCTCCTCTGACTGGTAGACACAAGATGCCGTGATATTTTCATTGAACTCAATTTCTTCCACTTTACATGTAGTCTTCTTAAAATTTGAAAAGAAATGCGTGGGTCTATACACGTTATTGAAGTAGTCCAGGGTTATCACCGTAACAATGAAAAGGGCGATACTGCATAGTATGTAGCCCTTCTGTATATTGTGCCGATCGTAGCCACGATTACAATCAAAACAAATCAGCTTGGCACAAGGACTTTCACTGGCCTTCAGCTTCAGGTATTCTTGGGTTACTAGTTCCTCATCACCATTCCAATAACGGCAGTACCCACAACCACAACACTTCATATTGGGGTTCAGTAAAGGACTATTTGCAGATGGTAGTGGATTGAATATTCCAGCGTCATTCGGTTACCTAAAAAAATAGAAACACATCTAGAAATCCTTTGACGAATAAAATATGTTAAATGTGTAGAATATACTATGAGCAACACGGCCAATAGAGCCAAAGCGTTTCTTATGTAATGGAATTATTATATCGAGTTGCTTGGTTCTTAGAAGGAAACCCACGAGATGAAAATAGTTTGGTCCGTAGTCCACCGAGTTTCACTGCAGAGTAATTCACGAAGCGAAGCTGAGTGAATTACTCTGTGGTCAAACGAGGTGGAGTAAAGACCAAGTTATTTTCATCAAGTGGGTTTCTGATTTTATCTCACCCCGTATAACATTAATTATTGATGAAATGAATCACCCAATTAGCCATTGAGTATTGGGTACACAAACCTCACGGCCGTGGAATACGAGTTCCTAATGTTAAGCCTATGGAGAAAAATACTGGGGTGAGATAATCTTCAACACCCCACCTAGAATTGCTCAAGTTTTTGATAATGGACATTATTAAGAAATAAAACTACAACATGTGGATTTCTATTATATATAATACACAGGGACTGAAGCCATTCTACACCTTGTAGTAGTCTTGACATCTATCCCACCCAGTGCGGTTTTGTCGTTGTTCACTGAACGGGGGTGTAAAAAGGAGCAAATTTCACAAGGAAGGCATATCCATCTTCAACCTCTTTTATCTATCTATTTGTAATTTTGTGTACATTTATATTGTATAATTCATATTTATTTGCTTATTTATTAATAAACCTTTTAACCTAATAACCATCATTTCCTTCATTTATGTAGGTATTCTCTATTGTATAACCACTGGCATCCTGAAAACCCCGCTTAAGGGGACATCCCGCTTAAGGGGTCACTTGGCCCGGAACGGAGGGTGACCCCTTAAGCGGGGTTTTACTGTATATAATACAGTATAGTATCTTGGGTAGAACTCTGTTGGAGCTGCAGTTTGCCGAGACCGAGAGACCGTGCCATTGTGTACACCACTCAGTCAGAGCCTCTCGCACTACAGTTTGCCCACCACGACAATTTTGTAAAGAGACAACACAAGCATTGTAAACAGAAGCACAGACCAAGTCCGTGGCAGAATGCAGTAGCCTCCGGCAATCATTGAGCAATGTTGCTGATGGGTAGCAGCACTGACTATCACTGTATCAGTGTATGATCAGTACCGTAGTCGGTGGATGAGCAAAGAACCCCGCCCCATAGACTGCTAAACTAACGGTACTTTGTTCTGCGGCTCCTCTCACCCAGACATACCAAGTGATTGCCGAAGCAACACCAAATCACACCAGTTTTATCGCCGCGAATGTTTGACAAAGAAAACTGCCTACCGTCCGGATGAAGGAGCCCGATGGTTCTGCCTGGGTTCTGTCTGTAGCCGCAGTGCAACCCCTGTCCTGTGACCTACTTATGCGCAGTAAATGACGTCACAGCGCGTGCTCTTGAGACTGGGGGAATTCCCACTACATCCTGTTCGGTCTGGTCAACGAGTATAGAGTCTCTATACTCGTTGGTCTGGTAAACAGTGATGTTGCTTGCTCAGCATCATAGAGCTGTGCTCAGCGTGGAGAACGAGAGACTCCTATATGAAGGGAGTTTGAATTCAGTGGTGTCAGAATGGGGGTGGGGGGACTTTTTAGAATACAATGATGGCTAAGCCCTGACTTTTCGCTGTTGATAAATGTCAGTCTGACTTTTTATAATTTTAGCATGAAATTATGGCTAAGCCCTGACTTTTTTCAGACTTTTCACAGATTCATAGCAAATCCAGTGGAACAGGCCAACGTTTAAGTCTTACTTCATACCATTTAAAGGAAAAGGTCAGCAATTCTTCAGTTTGCCCCCCCCCCCCCCTCAAAATGTTCTGACACCCTTGGAATTAATAACATTTTAGGCCTTGTAACCTGTAATATTTTTGTTTAGGCCATAGAACTAGATCTGGAGACACTCTGGTTCTCTAAACAAGCCCATTTAGTTTTAAATACAATTAAAAAATTATATTTTATATCTCAAACTATGGCATATGTATCATACATCAAATTAATCCTCTATGTATGCTCTTTGTAATGGCATAGGCACGAAATTGTTTGATTTATTCAGTTTTGGGTGAAGAGCTTTTTTATAATTCAAATTGGTGCTTGATCAAGTTCTTTTGGTCATAGAAATTTTATGCTAATGTAGTGGGGTGGGAATCCAGCAGTGTTCGTTTGTTTCACGGAAGGTGGCGCGACGTGCTGATCCTTACTGTGTAGTGATTCCGGACAACGCCGCACACGAGAGTGGCGGGGCGGAGACCAGGATTACGTAACGCTTGGTATATATACTCAGCGTTCACAGTAGGTCGACAGGCTGTCCTCGCGCGTCTCTTCTACGGAACAGACCCTTGGGCCCTCACTTTGCAGGCGGGTTCTTGTAACCTTCCTGGTGGTTAGGCGAGTCTTCCAGATTAGCCTTTCCAGCGCTACCTAGCACCCATGTGCTAGGGTACTGTAGTTGTGGGAAAGATCTTCCAGATCTTTCCGGGAAGTAAGTGATTAATAAACATCCCTGTTTATTAAAAGACGTTGTTGTGTTATGTGTGATTAGGTCTGTGCAAACTAACCGAAAACCGAACCAACCTACGTTGGGTGCGTAGGGTGGGATCCTGCCTGGAACTAGCGTTCCGGATTGGGGTCATCCAACCTGCTAGACAGGCGGCGACCACCACACTGGTGCCGTGACCAGAATCCTAGGTTGCTTGCACAACCCGGGATTCTCGGTAAATGCACGGATCTGGAATAAGAACCAGATCCCAGGCTGAACTGGAGAGTGAAGATGGGGAGGTAACTTCTCAACAAACTCTTCCGGCCTGGAATGACGACAAGTCACCAAAACCGGAGGGAGGGGGTGAAACCCAGAAGTCCGGTAAGGAGAAATCTCGGAAGAGAACCGCCGCTCTGAATTTGAGTTCGACGGTCCTGAAGAGTTTCAGTCCGGCAGCCGACAGCCGACATGGCCCCGCAAGGGATCTGGAGGGACTCAGTAAAATTGGGTCTCAGACAGATAGTCCCGGAGAGTCTAGTACTCCCCGGAATAGGTCGGAAGATACCTTACGAGTACCTTCCGATGAAGTTCCTGCAGGCTTCCTTGGACCAGAACTCTTAGCCGAGTTTGATCGGGAAAGGGAAGCCAGAGATATGTGTCGGGAACTAGAAGCTCGAAACCGAGAGATTGCCGAGGAGGTAGCCAAAAGGCACCATAACTTGGAAGAACTTTCGGTTCGCGAGATTGAAACTCTAGAAAAAATTGAGCGATTGGACCAAGATGTACATTACATGAAGGACCAAGTTCGACTAGCAGAGACAGAATCATCCCAACAGATGCCTATGTCACAAGCTGGCTGGAGTAATGTAAGGGATCATCTATATTCCCCACCAGGGAAAGTGGAAGATCTTGAGAAGACCCCTAACAGATTCATATCTGGAACAAAGGGTGTGAAGACTCCTTTGGTTAGCTTCCGGCTACCCTCTGAGTCAAGAATGGGTTCTCCAAGTTCTGAACCCACTAGTAAAGCTATAGCTGAACTAGGGTTCAACTCTTTCAACCAAATCAGGGAGCAAGACCGGATAATGAACTTGTCAATGGCGAGAGCCGACAAGGTTCCGATGATGCGCCCAGAGAACGCAGCCAGAAAGAACGCTGTCAATCCAAAACCTTATGGGAAAGGAATGGAGTGGGAACACTGGTTCGCGGGATTTTGTGAGGATATACAATGTAATGGCTGGAACAAAGTCGCTGCATTGCCATACCTCAAAAGAGCGTTACGAGATGGACCCGGAGAAGCTGCACTTCGCGCTTTTCGCCGTTCCGGTGCTACGGAATGGGATGAGCTAGTGGAGGTAGCCTCTTACTATTGCGGTCAGTTGGTAACGCTGAACCCCCGATCCACTTTTCTAAAGAGGATCCAGGGTAAAGAGGAGACAAGTCGCGCCTATGGGCTAGCTTTACAACAAATGTTGTTGGAGGTTTACCCAGGGACGGGATTAGATTCTCCTGCACTACATGAAGATCTACAAACTCAGTTTGTGAAAGGACTTCGAGATGATGACGTGAGAGCGGAAGTCATCTCTAAATGGGAGCCCGGTATGAACTTGATGCAGGTGTTGCGAATAGTAGATGCCTATGAACAAAGGTGTATACTATTTGGGAAATATGCTAATCCAGGAAAAACTTCCCGGGTTAACATAGTGGGTTCTACTTGGTCACAAGTAGAAGAAGATACCTACGAGTGTCAGGAAGCAGAAATAGAGGATATACTCTCTAATGTCCGCTCGATGGTACTCGGAAGAGGAGGTTTCAATAGACGGGGACGTGGGAGAGGTCGAACCCCTAGCTTTGGAAGGAACAGTGATGTACCTTCTGTGGCAGAGGCAAAACCAATAACCACTGATCCTGAAGGGAATTCCTCTGAGGTAATGAAGTTGTTGGCCAAAATCAACGAAAGACTGAATCAGGTGGAGAAAAACCAGCTGGATGTCCGACGTTGTTGGCGGTGCAACAAAATGGGACATATCTCTCCAGATTGTCCTGAAGCCCGGAACGTTACTACAGTGGAAACACCTCGTAGTCTGCCTGCGTTGATGGTTGCCTCTCAGAGTGAACCGGAAAACAAAGAAGGAATGTAGCGAGTGGCGACACTGCGGTCCGGGAAGGAAAGTGCCAAGAAACCAAAACCTGTGAGATCTATAAGAAGGAAAATATTTCCCACTTACCAGAAAAGGGAAAGATACAAAATACGGTCGCAACGATCTGTAGTAAGTATCTTTCACCCGGGCACCCCTGTCTGCAATGGCTTTGTCAACGCGGATGGGATCTTGGAACCTTGGATGGGATCTCACGGTTTATACGACAACCGTCCCCCTTAGGAGGGCGACGTTGGTATGTGCCGGCTAGAATTCAAGGAAGAAAGATAGATCTGTTATTAGATACTGGCGCTAGTCGCTCTGTGTTGAACAATGGACTCTATCAGTCTCTTGGATTTGCACAGGAATGTCATGTTCCTGGAGCTTCGGCAAAAGCTGCTAATGGCACTCACATGAGATGCTATGGTAGTGTGATTATTCCAGTCTCAATAGGTAACACTGAATTCATATGGGGTCCCATACTCAGTGATATTGAAGAGAGTGGAATATTAGGCGTAGATTTTCTCACCCTCTATGGAGGTTCTGTGGATCTACAAGATGGCACTCTCCGACTCAAATTTCCTGAGTTCATAGAAGTGGAATGTAGTTGTCGACGGATTTCTTCTTTGATTTCTGTCCGACAAGATGTGGGCATCCCACCTCAGCAGATGGTTAATGTCCTGATAGCTGGGGAAGGTGATTTACCACGTGGAGATGCACTCTTCGAGCCAAACCCGGAACTGTTTTCTCAAAAAGGAATACAGGCCTGGGATACTTTGATCGGAAGTGCTAGAGAAGGATCAATTCCTATAAGTAATCACACCTCCGGGTTGATTAAACTGAAGAAGGGTGATACATTGGGCTGGGCCACCCTAGCTCATGTAGATGGCCTAGTGGACTCCAGTCCACAGGGAATCACACCTGTTCCAGTTTCCGAAATAACCGGGGAAGATGAACAATCCGAACTGGGAAAATTGGACTTTACAGGAAATGACTATGAAGAAGTACGAGTTAGTGCTATCGATACAGGAACAGGATACCTTCCAGTTCCGAGTCCGTTGCACGAAACTCTGGAAACCTTAGTTCAGACGACAGACGCACTAAACAGTGGGGAACGACATGAACTAAGAATGCTTCTGAAGAAAATGGAGTCAATCTTTGCTCGACCAGGAGATCCTTTGGGAAGAACGGATCGAGTAGAACACATGATTGATACAGAAGGACATCAACCTTTCCGCCTTCCTTATCGACGGCTACCTCCGGTAAAACGGGAAGCTTTAGAAGAGGAAGAAGGGAAAATGATGGACCAGAAAGTAATCATCCCCAGTGCAAGTCCTTGGGCTAGCCCTGTGGTAATGGTTACTAAAAAGGATGGTACTTGCCGATTCTGTATTGATTACAGAAAATTGAATGGTATCACCCGGAAGAATGCCTATCCAATACCACGGATCGATGAGAGCCTCGACTCTCTAGGAGGGAGCCAGTGGTTTTGTACTCTGGATCTCCAGTCTGGATATTGGCAGGTAAAGATGAACAGTGGCGATCAGTCGAAAACGGCGTTCACCACTCATCAAGGGCTTTACGAGTTTACAGTAATGCCATTTGGCCTCTGTAACGCTCCTGCGACTTTCGAATCCATGATGGATCAGATGTTGCGGGGTCTACAGTGGAAAAAGTGCTTGGTTTATCTGGATGACATAATCATCTTCGGAAAGAATTATGTCGAATGTCTAGAAAACCTAAGGGAGGTATTTGAGCGGATTCAATCTTATGGGTTGAGGCTCAAACCTCAGAAATGCAAACTGTTTCGCAGATCTGTAGAATACTTGGGACGGATAGTTTCCGGAAACGGAATCCGGGCAGATCCTTCCAAGTTGGAGGTAGTGGCTAATTGGCCACGCCCCCAGAATATAAAAGACATAAGGTCTTTCCTAGGATTTTGTTCGTATTACCGCGACTTTATTCCGGGTTTTTCTGAAATTGCACACCCCATGCAACAGTATGTAGTACTAGATAAGCCAGGGAAGCAAAAAGAGATCCAATGGACTCCGGAAGCTGAACACGCTTTTCTGGGACTAAAAAGAAAGTTTATGGAGACCCCCGTGTTGAAATACCCTCTACCCCAGGGTCGGTTCATTCTTGACACTGACGCTAGTAACGAGAGTATTGGAGCGGCGTTGTCTCAGATACAGAATGGTGTGGAGGTTCCAATAGCTTTTGCCAGCAACAGCTTAAGTAAAAGCCAGCGGAACTACTGTACTACTAAGAGGGAACTCTTAGCAGTTGTGGTGTATGTAAGAAAATATCGACACTTCCTAGCAGGTGGAGATTTCATCTTACGTACCGACCATTCTTCTCTCAAATGGCTCTTTAACTTTAAGGACGCCGAGGGAATGATTGGAAGATGGCTGGCAGCTCTCTCCGAATTCGGGTTAACAAACTGTCAGATCGAGCACCGGGCTGGAAAGTCTCACATTAATGCGGATTGTCTCTCAAGGAGACCAGTGCGGAAATGTGGACGACCAGATTGCCGGGATTGTGGTGAGCATAGAGCAGTGATAGCTACCCTACGCTCCCAGAAAGTGAAGCCGCCACAAAACTATCAGTGGACACTAGAACAGATTAAGGAAAGTCAACAGGCTGACCCAGATCTGTTCCGGTTAACTAAACTGATAGCTAATGGGCTCCATAGACCTACAGGACCCGAGATCTCGCCTGAAAACCGAGAATTTCGGAATCTATGTGGTCAATGGAAAGAACTAGAGGTCCGAGATGGAGTATTATATCGATGGAGAACCACTTTGCAACCACTTAAACGTGCTCTACAACTAGTGGTCCCTCGAGAATTACGATCCGGACTAATGACCCTATGTCACGAACATAGGAGTGCAGCTCATCTAGGACGGAAAAGGACGGTAGCCAGAATAAGGCGTCGTTACTACTGGCCTGGAATGGGTGCAGATATTCGAAGGTGGATATCCGGATGTTCCATCTGTAGCAAAGTCAAACCCAGGGTAGGACTCGGAAAGATGCCGCTACAACAGGAACTATTTGGTGTCAGGTTTGCCAGAATCGCTCTAGATATCATATCTGGTGTCGACGAGTCAGAGGAAGGAAATACCTGTATGATGGTGGTGATGGATTATTACACAAAATATGTGCAGATCTATCCCATGAAGAATCACAAAGCTGCCACGTGTGCGGAAGCTTTAGTGAAAAACTGGATGTTGCCTTTTGGAACTCCGAGCGTACTACATTCCGACCAGGGAAGGGAATTTGAATCCCAGATCTGGAAAGAAATGTGTAGGATACTCGAGATCAAAAAGACACATACAAATCCATATCGTCCACAATCAGATGGTATGGTGGAGAGATTCAACCGGACATTGATCCAGTGTCTTCGGACCCTGGTAGATGAAAATCGGAAGAATTGGGATGAATTGGCACCATTTATAGCTCATGCGTACAATGGGACCATTCATTCAAGCACGCGGTGTTCACCTAATTTACTCGTCTTTGGCGAGGAAATAGTAATGCCCGCTGACATAGTCTATGGGGTTCCTGGGATGTCTACGGATGATCCTTGTCCCATAGGATTTGTCGAAAAGCTCAGAGAACGTTTTGTAGAAGGATATTACCTCGCAAGACGGAATCTGACAAAAGCTGCTGAGTGGCAAAAGACTGGCCATGACGTCAATCTTAAACCACGTAAGTTCCGAGTAGGAGACCGGGTTGTACGATACCACACTCCGTTGGTAAATGTAAAACTCGCTCCTAACTGGGACGGACCATTCAGAATTGTTCAAATATTGTCAGAAATGACAGTAGTGATAGAAGATGAATGGTCAAGAAGGCGTTATAAATCCCATGTAGCTCGTTTACGACTATGGGAAGGAAAGCGCGAAAGTTCCGACTTTGAAGTTTCACACCCTGCTACAACGCGGGATGTGTCACTGAACACGGGTCCTACTGGGGAACCAGAGAGGTCCCGGGTTCAAAGAGCCGGGAAGCCGGGTGTCAAACCCCCGTCAACACGGCGGAGGCAGACCCCGATGGGGAAGTCCCGGTCAAAGGTTACCGGGGTTCCGAATGGGTGCTCGTCAACACGACGAAAACCGGGACGTCCGCGGAAGGTGATTCCTACTTACGCTAACCTAAAAAGGGAGGTGTGGGTGGATGAAAAACCCGACATGGAAAAGTCTAAATTTGCTACAAATCGAGCTGTGTATAATAAACATGGTTTGAGATGTAGAATAGAGTCTAAAATAGATTCTGAACCCCGCCACAGCTCTCGACTAAAATCCAAGGCTGTGGTTAACTACAAAGAGTAGTGGTGCCAGGGTTGTCGAAAAACACAACGAGAAACAATGGTACAAAATGTAGATCGTTGATAGTCAGTGGCGTGTCAATTATACGTGAATGTTGATCAAATAGTTACCTTAAAATCAGTCGTTGTGTGCCGCAGCCCAGACGTTGCTCTAAGGGACCCCGTCGAGGACCCTCTAGAGGCTGCAGAATTGCCGAACGCTCTGTAAGGTCTGATCCATTTATATGAAAATTGTACATAGTCTCCCATACTATCGACGAGTTACATGACGGCGATAAGAAAATCCACGCGGTGGAGAACTCTTGGTGGAGCTCAAAAACGGGGTTTCCCCAGGTTTCGGAACCTGTGCTGGGAGAATGAAGGCGTGAACGAATCAAGTCGAGCGTAACGCTGACCTTTGGTTTCTTCACGCATGCGGTGTGGAGACGCTCAAGATGAGCCAGTCTCGACACGGTTGATTGGTTCGCGACTGCGAATCTAGGTCAACTAGGAGTATATAAGACCCTGTTTTTTCAGTAGTCTTCACTCTGTGATCGGAGTGGTGCCTAGCACCACGGGAGTCGGGCGGTAGCAGCATGGCTGACCGTGCCCCGTCTACGGAGGGTGAGCGCGAGCTCCCCTCACCCCTGCCCGGATCCTCAGCCTCGGCTGAGCGGGGGGCAGATCTGGACGATGATGCTTTGCTCATCGGGTCAGATGATGGTGATTTTGACATGGAAGGGGACGA
Organism: Alentia gelatinosa; assembly: GCA_950022655.1. Classification (NCBI taxonomy): domain Eukaryota; kingdom Metazoa; phylum Annelida; class Polychaeta; order Phyllodocida; family Polynoidae; genus Alentia; species Alentia gelatinosa. The sequence goes on from OX465586.1 coordinate 52,605,566, forward strand.
GTCTGAGGACTCTGTTCTTCTTGGGGTAACCCAAGATGAACGACCCGGAAAGGGAAAGAATCACACCGGGAAGAAGTCTGAGGCGGCCCCGGCCGCTAAGGGTTCTTCCGGTGCCCGTCTGAAGACGAGCTCGGTGAAAACTGAGGCCTCTGATTCGGATGTGGTAATGGTCGAAGGTTCCGAATCGGAGCGTGATACGCCCAGGCAAGGCCGAGCCCGCCCGCGTCGTCGCTCTCCGAGGAAGTCCTCCGAAGAAATGGATTCCAGGCATGAGGTTTCTACTCAGAGCCTGGAACAGATGTTGGCTGGGATCCCAGATCCCAAAACGCGTGCCATAGTACAGTCAATGTACCAAAATTGGACTCCACCCGGAGTGGAGCTGGCGGAAGCCGGGACCTTTTTGGCCCCGGGTCCGGTAGCAAAACCCGGAAGGGCCGAGGCTGGTACAGAGACAGCTATGGAGACTGATTCGTCAGTTGGGGGCGACTCTGTAACGGGGTCATCCAGCAAAGGTGATAAACCGGTGTCAAAACCGGCTAAACCCGCGCCGGGGAAGTCTGTTAGCAACACTGAGGTGTCAAAGCCTCAGGATGCTAATAAGACCGAGCCGCAGCTGTCGAAACAGAACAGGAAGCGACTTCGTCGTGCAGCCCGGAAACGGGCTGAGGCGGAGTTGGCAAAGAATAAAGGTCAGCTAGAATCGCGTGACTCGGGTAAAGGGAAACCTCAACCCGGGAAGCACGAGGAGTCGAAGGGGGCTGGGTCGGAAGGCTCGGACAAACCCGCGGCGCAAGCAGGACCTTGTATGGCTGACGCTACACCGAGCACCTCAACAGGTGCCACGGGTGGCGAAGTGTCAAGTGTTGGGGAACAGAGATGGACAGGGCTAAACCCCTGGCCAAATCTAACCCAGACAATGATGACGGCGATTTCCAGCCTGGCGTAAAGCGGGCTGGGAAGAGAACGGTAGCTCGACAGATACCCGCCTCTTTGCTGGGCAAGACTTATACTTGCCTAGAAGATCTCCGTCATGGGAACCGGCATTACATCCCAGATGGTGTCGGTTTAGATGGAACCTCAGACGATGAGGAATGGTTGGTTGACGAGGGTTCTCCCAACACCTGGTACATCGACCGGGTGAAAGGGGTGTCCCGAGTCAGTCGATTGAAGTACGAGGATCAGGTCAAAGACCGGATCGCGTGCGCATGGCACAAGTTTGGTAACGGCAATCATTGTGTCTTCTTGAGTTGCCATGGAAGGGACAAGAAATTGTCACCGACCTATGCGACTGAGGATTGTTACGCTAGGCACCTCGTCGAGGTACACTTAGCTGAGCGACCGTGGCTACAGTGCCTTGGTAAGAAGGGTGGTTCTTGCCAGGCCGGGTGTGCCAGTTCGAGGCGATCGTGTCTACTCCGACACATTGCCCGGGAACACCGGACTGCTGGTGCTGCTGCTCGGGAACGGGTCATGAATCTGTGGCAGAGATTCATTGACTTAGGTTCCGATGCTCAGAGAGGCAAGCCGGAACCCGAAACTTGTGTGACAGATGGTCGATTGTTTAAGATCGGATGGAAGAAGAATCCTGGCTGGTTCGGGAGTCTGATGCTATCCGCTTCAAAACATCAACAGATATCAAAGGAGTCGAGGAAGGAACGGTCCCTTAGCCGGGAACCGTCTCAAAGGTCCTCGAAGGTTAAACGACGGGTCAAGAAGTTGTCATCGTCCTCGTCCAGCGAGGATGACACTTCTGAGCGATCCAGTCGGAAGCCGAAGAAGAAGTTGGCTCCTAGTAAGCACACCATCGCTGACGTGGTGGAAGTTGCTTACCAGGTTGCGCCAAGATTGACTGAGGGATCGAAACTCCTCTCAGGCAAGAGCGAAGGGAACGTTCCAACGGCTTCTAAAGCCAGTGGACCCGCGGAAAAACCAGCTGGGACTCGTCCTAGCTCAAGTCTCCCGGGAGTTTCCCCGCTCAACAGAGGTGCTACCCAAGCACCCGGGAAAGTTGTGGATGAGGAGGCCTTTCCGGCACTCCCTCCACCAGCCAACCCGGTTGTTGAGGTAAAGAAAAAACCAACGACACAACCACCCGTTGCGTCGAAGGTGACTTCCTCTCCCTGTGCGATGTCGGTTGAATACGTCCAACGGGCAGATCAACTAGAGTCGCACATAGGTGGCACCTTGGAAGGCCGTGTCCGAAGGGGCGCTCAGTCTCTCCATGAGGGCCTCGTTCAGGAGCTAGTTAACCTAGCCCGGTTCGAGGTGAGGGAAGCCACAAAGGGCCTGGCTAAACAGTACGCGTTGGACTTAGAGGACGCGCGTATTGCTAAAACCACGGCCCAATCGAGGTTTGCCCGGGCGGAAGCCCAGACCCATCGCCAAGACGAACGTTGTCTTCGGCACTTGGGTATGTCGCTCTATGACATCGGTGACGACCCGCAAGCCCTTGAGGAAGCGTGGTTGGCCCGACAGAGGAGCCGGGGAAGATTTCTTCAGTTCACCACGGAAGAATCAAACCCGACACGTCGGCAGTTCGCCGGCATGTTGGGATGGTCACCCGTGGAAGAAACTTCCCACCAGGACACTACATCCAGTCAGGCCCAGCCTATGGATGTCAGTGTAGACACTCCGCTGTCAAGACCAGGTCAGACCCAACAGGATCAGACTGAAGTCCTACAGTCGAGGATGCCTCCCGCCGTGACACGGGCTGAGAAATCAGCGAGGCCCTCTAAGGCTAAGCCGATAGATCAGCCCGAGGAACAAAGTGGGGCACTGGGGGTGAATGCCAACATCATCCCGTTGGAGTCCGGAATCTTTTTAGATACCAGACCGACCTCTCTACAGCAGTTGATGTCTCAGTTGCAGCCTACGTCTGCACTGAGTCCACTGCGACCAGAGAGGACCGCCCCGGCAACGTCGGTTCCACCGACGGCTAGCACACCCAGTCAGTCGTAACTTCTCGACCTCAAGATATCCTCTGACGAGGATATTTAGGGGTTGACAACGACCGACTCGACTGGTGCCTAGCAGGCCGGGAAGACGCCGTCTAAACTCGGAACCGGCAGAGCCAACAACTCTCCTGGATCCGAAGTCAGACGGGTATGGGAAGTCCCGGGGAGGAAATTTTTTTTTCCGACCTAGCTACTTCCAGAATGTGGCCTCCTAGCCAGAATTCTGCACTTTCTCAGCGAACCGCAAGGATCGCTGGGAGGGGTAGAGGGAAAGTTAGGAGCGACCTATGATAAGCGGTCCTGGGTTGGGGCTGGGGAAAGCCAGTAAAATGACTTCCCTGGTTTCAGACGGCTGAAGGTTCTCTCGATGGTTAGGCCCGTGATAGGTCCCCATCACGAAAACCTCCGGCCTGTGGTGTGGATCCTGTCCACACTAGTCCCTGGTACCGGGTAAGGAAGACTATGCCTTTCGGGTATAGGACTGACTTACCAGGTCTGTGTCGGAACTGAGTTCGTCGACTTGATAATGAGATAGTAGACGTAATCCCTGTTCTGTTGGATTACGCCGACTATTTCTACCTTGGGTCGGTGATCGTAAGTTCTGAATCCGGCTTAAAATTGGGGCCTTAATTGGTACTCGATTTGAGCCGAAGAAAAATATGCCAGTATAGCTGGAGCCAAATGAAAGAACACTGATACCACACACTCTTACCAGGTGGATGGAGAATTGTTTTGCCTTTTTGGCCGTTATTTCCATATTCGGAAACTTTTCAACACAGAAGGTGTCCAGCGAGGCTGACCCTTCTCTACATATGGATGTCTTCCAAACTGAAGAACAGTGGGAAGCCCAGCACCCGCCGGTATCGGGCTGAATGTAGTAGGTCTGCTACGCCGGTGGGCCAGCTGGGCTCGATACTCCAAGATGAGAAAGAGAACGACACTTCACTCGCCGGGAGCCAACAAAGGACTTCAACAAGATCCGGAACGGCTGGAGGCAGAGTGCTCGACAGGCCGGGCTGACCACCTGTAGGTCCGCGACTGTCGAGTCTTCCCTGCCCGACGCTCAAGAAATACGCTCCCAGGCTCAAGATGGGTGAATATCAAATTTATTCAAGGTGCTAGCAAGGCTAGTCCTTCATTCTTCAAATGTCGCTTCTTCTTTCCTAAATGTTGTATCTTCCATATTTTTAATAATTTCTCCGTCTTACAATTCCACCTTTTTCACTTATACATTGGTATCAGTGAATTCTTGTGAACACCAGGAAGCTAGAGAGTAGACCAAGAACTGCTGGATTTACGTTTTAATTTTTAATTGGGTTGTCCCTTAGCAGCAAAATGGCTGCCTTGGTTCCCCCCCCCCCCTTAGTAAAAACTGGGAGGGGTAATGTAGTGGGGTGGGAATCCAGCAGTGTTCGTTTGTTTCACGGAAGGTGGCGCAACGTGCCGATCCTTACTGTGTAGTGATTCAGAAGAAGAAGAAGAAGAAGAAGATGCTTGGTATATATACTCAGCGTTCACAGTAGGTCGACAGGCTGTCCTCGCGCGTCTCTTCTACGGAACGGACCCTTGGGCCCTCACTTTGCAGGCGGGTTCTTGTAACCTTCCTGGTGGTTAGGCGAGTCTTCCAGATTAGCCTTTCCAGCGCTACCTAGCACCCATGTGCTAGGATACTGTACTTGTGGGAAAGATCTTCCAGATCTTTCCGGGAAGTAAGTGATAAATAAACATCCCTGTTTATTAAAAGACGTTGTTGTGTTATGTGTGATTAGGTCTGTGCAAACTAACCGAAAACCGAACCATCCTACGTTGGGTGCGTAGGGTGGGATCCTGCCTGGAACTAGCGTTCCGGATTGGGGTCATCCAACCTGCTAGAGAGGCGGCGACCACCACACTAGTACTAAGATGAAGCCCAATATGTCATATGATTGGCTGAAATAGTTTTTGGCACTGAAATTGGCAGAAGAACTCAGCAAATGGATGAAATAAACACTATGTCTGACAGAGCAGGTGCCATGGACAAGGGTGTAGGCCCAGGCCAATTCCTTTGATATAAATGAAAGCCTTTCCCCAATGATATCCTCCTACTTCAACTACGCAAGCTACCGTCCACCAAATCTCACGCTGGTGTAATCGGAATGGGCTGAAAATGAACCTGAAAAAGACCAGTATGAGACAACACCGAGATTAAAACGTTGGGAGAAATGCGATTAGAGTGTAATGGGGTGCCCTCCCACATTGTAGTAGCTACAGATACTTGGGATTGCAGCTAGACGCCAGCCTAAGCCTTAATAACATTCTGAAAAATACCATAAAAGCTACAAACACAAGTCTTTTCAAATTAACAAAACTAAGAAGCAGAATAAGAGAGAACATAGTTAGACTTGTCTATATTTCCACAATAAGAAAAGTGATGGAATATGCCTCATTTCTAGGGATGGATCATGTACTGATAAAATCATAAAACTCCAGGAACTCCAGATCAAGGGCCTGTGGATAATAAATCCATCTAGAATGATCGGTCGTCTGCATGCCGTGTTCTGTTCCTATGTAGAAAGAAACAGATACTCAGTTTAGTGTATTAAAGAAATTGAACCCAAGTAATGTAGAGGATACTTTGAAAGGGGCATGCAGTGATAGCAAAATCAAGTTTAAGTACCACAGATTCAAGTCCAATGGTTATTGCAAAAGCACAGATTATAGAGGAACTGAATTCTGGGATGCATTGTCAGCAGAAGCACAAAAATCAGATAATAAATGATCTTTTAAAAAGGCAGTAAGTAAAGTGAACCTACTACTGTATAGGCAGTGTAGCCAGTTAACATATCATAAACTATCACAAAATTGTTTTTGTCCCCCAGCCACCCACTCACTACCAATACCCTCATGCCTACCATACCTTGTATTTTGTTATCACTGACGAATACTGTTTTGTCTAAACTTGTCACTCCCTCATTACATCATTAAATTTTGTACCTTTTTTACTTGTATCCATATTGTGGTGACCAGCTATAGTTGGGAGTTTATCTATTCATAGAAGAAATGTTATACTACAGAATGAACTTTCATACCCTTTACAAAGAAGTGAGACCTACAAGGATTTTTAAAAAGAGACCAAAGTTATGTATTCGGTGTATTTATCTATTTCCTTATTTATTTTATTTACTATATTTGGCCAAGAGGATTTCCTATTTTTGTAAATCATGGATTGTATTCCTTGCATATAGCCCACCGGCAGTGGAAGATCTAACCCAAGAGTTGTAATTAACTGCTTTGTTGGAATTAAAAGGAACCAGCATGGTATTTTACAGTAATAATTTAAAAAAATTAAATTCTATAACAAATTGTGCATTTAAGTGTGGTAAAATTAAAGGTAGATACACTCTTCCTTTCTTCTTTAAAAGGTTATCAATTCTTCTTCTACTCCTTCTTCTTCTCCTTCTCCTCCTCCTTCTCTTCTTCTTCTTCTTCTTCTTCTTCTTCTTCTTCTTCTTCTTCTTCTTCTTCTTCTTCCCTACCCTTCCTTCTGATCTCCTTACCTCCTCACCTGCTGACCTCACGATCTCCTCACCTGCTGACCTCACGACCTTCTCCCTTCCTGACCTACCAATCTTCCCACCTGCTGACCTTCTACCTGCTGACCTCCCTACCTCCGGACATGTGGACCTCCCTACCTCACAACCTGCTTACCTCCGACCTGCTTCCCTCCCCCCTCCCCCCTACCTGCTTACTTTCTGACCTCCTTACATTTCCCCTTCCCAACCTTTCAACCTCCCTACCTGATGATCTCCATGCCACCCGACCTACCAACCTATCTACTACCTAGTGACCTTACATTTCCCCTTCCCAACCTTTCAACCTCCCTACCTGCTGATCTCCTTGCCGCCCGACCTACCAACCTACCTACTACCTACTGACCTCCCCATCCCCAACCTCTCAACCCATCAAAATACCTACCCATCAAAATACCTATCCATCAAAATGCCTACGCATAAACCTGCCTCTCCATTAATCTACGAACCTGCCAACCCATCAACCTACCTACTGGAGTGACCTAGCAAGTGAACCCGGCCCTGTCTCAAACAGGCCCAGGCACTGACTCTGTACACCCCAACCTTGTCTTGTTGTTCCATACTGGACGCAGTCTAACATGCATATAAAAAGAAATTTGAATCAATAAATATATACCCCTTTGAGGCCTATTCCACCAAGGAGGCACAAGCCCAGGCCGGGTCCCTTGTGGTCGCCTATTGGCGATCGGCCGCAATAGCCGGCCCAAACGTCCCGCCGGCGGCGATAATCTGCTTGGTGGAACAGCTCATGAGACCTCACAGGCCCCTCACGGCCGGACCCTGCCGGCCACCGTGCCTCCAAAACCCCGTAGCCGGGCAGTATCGGCTGACCTGTTGGTGGCCGCTGGCCGCCGGCCGGGGACAATACTCGGTGCAACAGCCAATTTTGGAGGTGTTCCACCAAAATATAGTGATAACCACAGAGAAGGCCGGGCGGGCGGGCGGGCGTTATGATCGCGACCTCCCCCGCAAGACCTGCCAGAGGAAAACTGATCCATTTGATTATAAGTCCCCGGCAGGCCGGCCGGCGTGCCATTAGCTACATCGAGAGTGACGCGGAGAGCTGTTCCCCGGGCGCGCGTTGACCGCTCGCCGGCATTTACTACGATATGCACCGTCAACATTGAGCTAACAGGTCCGCGGACAGTATCCCGATATGCGGACACCGATATTTCGGATATTTGCAGCAGTTTGGGCAAAATATAAGCATCAGAGTCAAATATACACATTCATAACATCAATCCTTATCTTTATTTACCTTTATGGTTCGATTTAACCTGTAATTCCGCTGTTATTTGACGTTTTTTGACTGTTTCCGTACAAATCGCGACGCGCTGACACACTGCTCCGCTTGATACGCGACTTTCGCGGATTCAGAGCGTCGTAGTGTATCGCCGCACGCCGCGCCGCCTATCGGATTGATAGAGAACCGCGGGATTCCGCGTTAGTGCCGCTAACGTCCACCAGACAGCAATAGCAAACCTGCTGCGAGTGTAACGCCGTGCCGGGTCCGGCCGGCTCTATGGGCGCCTTGTGTACGCCTGTTGGTCGCCTCGTGGGGCTTTGGTGGAACAGCTCCTAGAATTTAGGGGTTTAGGGGCGGCCGGGCGGCCGGCCCCGGTAGCAACTGCCGGCTGGAAGGCAAAAACCCGCCTGCTGAGGGCCTTTTTGGTGGAATAGGCCTCTTAGTCTTCGCCAACATTCAAAACAGCTGTCTCTTACTTTATAACTGTGTATTTAGAGGTAGTTTTTCAGTTGAGATTTACTTTCTTCTCAGTTCAGCCATCTTTGTTACTGGTCATTTAATTCAAGATATTACACAGGATGACACACCAGTTACCAGCTATGAACAGGGTGTTATGCTATCTAACTGTACAATTGAATAAATCACCAGTTACCAGCAGAGATCAGAAGTAGCCTCATTTCAAACACAATGGCTGAAAAAGTGTGTGGCCTCACATGAGAGTAAAATCATTCGGAATTTCCCTTTATATTGGACTAACAACCCTCATAGACAATGGATCTTCTGGTATATTAGTTCACAATTTGCCATAACTGTCGAAAATTAAGGTAAGTTTGGCGAACTTGCCAAAACTGGGCCTGTTTACATAGGGCAGCTGTTCACCCCTAAATGGAGAGAACGAACAGATTAGGGGTGGATACTTTACCTAGGAGTGGCCTTGAACTTTGCAAATCAATCGTCTCTCCCTCATTCCCCAATCAACTTACTAGCACTGGTTGAAAGGAATGATAATACAAGATGAACAGATGTCCACCTTTCAAAAGATGCAGTGTGGGTGAGAGCATTCAGTCGCATGGTCCCCGGAAGGGGGCGCCACCATTCTCAAACCCACATACTGTAGTGCGTCCTGTTGTTGCCAGGATCAGGGCTCTGAAACGTATCGCAAAGCTGAGATTGGTTCTGGGATGATTAAAACCCAATTCCCGATTCCCCTCGTCCCAGTAGATCTCCGCCAAATTAGCAACTTACCTGTTATCGCCATTTGTTGAAAATGAACTACATGGCCAGCTACTCCTCCAGTTACTACTAAAAGGGACTGTGAGCGAAAATCAGTATGGCTTCATGCCATCCAGATCCACAGGGCAGGTGATTTTCAAGCTAATAATCTTGCCTATTTATTGACCTACATAAGGCATTCGATTTTGTCGAACACAACCTTTTGTCTAAAATATTTGGCAGGCTTGGTTCATATATTGGAGTTCTATCTATAATCACGTCATATTTTCCATACCGTTAACAGGGCTACTTAGATTGGTAAGCTTGAATCAAACTTTGAAAGGGTAATGAAAGGAGTTCCCCAGGGCTCTGTCCTGGGGCCTATCATGTTTGTAGTCTACCTGAATGAACTAGTCAATTGTCTGAAGCATGCACCAGTTATATTATATGCAGACGATATTGTTCTCATGCTGAGTGGGAGCATGCAACAGTTATATCATACGCAGAAGATGTTTTATCCTACCCCTAATATAAGATCCCATAGGCTTAACATTGGGTTTCCATATGTCACGCTGACTGGCATACGGAGTTTTATATGCCACTAGTGGCATACAGCATTGTTATCACGTAATATTCCAAAATCAAGGAGATAGGGTAGGATAAAATCAAGAGCTGATTCGTTTTAATCTTGGCCACCGCATTCCACTCACTCCTGAAGTTTTGGCTCCTGACTTCACTCGGGTTCGCCTCATGAAGTCACTTTGCCAAACCCCAGTCGTGGAATACGGTGGCCAAGATTAAACCTCATCCTGTTTTACGATAGTACTCACGCTGAGTGGGAAAGATCCGCTGTGAATGGTACCGTATCAATGATGCAGGAAGACCTAGATGCGATCTGCAAATGGTTATCTGAAAAACAAGCTGGTTCTAAACCCCCAAAATCCAAGATTCTATGTTGTCTTGCAGACAAGAAACACAAAGCTTACCCGCCCTGTATTGTGGATGAAGTCCAGTTGCAAATTGTGACCTCTTTAAACTTACTAGGTGTAGATCATGTTTGATTCAAGTGTTTCTTTTGGTAGCTACTTCACCAGACTTCAGTTTAGACATACGAAATACTATTTCCGACTTCCTCAAACTACAGCCCTATATGGCTATAAACACAACCGTGACAATAGCTAAATCCATGATTCTTACGAAATTGTAATATTGCATTTCATCACCGTTATGTTATCCACGGCTCAGAGGTCAATAGCCTAATGTTACTCGTCTTCGACTCGTGAAATTACGGAGCCAACAAAATGAGTTACATAGGTAAACTCAAACTCAAACGAGTGGCGTCTAGATTTTATCCTACCCCGGTTCCTCATTTTTTCAGTATTGGAAAGTAGTGACATAAACAACACTTTATGTCTCACCCGTGACATAAACAAATCCCATATTAAGCCTATGGTGTTTTTTATTCGGGGTAGACGATTTTCTCAGCCCTAACATTATGTGTGTGCGCTTAATGTATTGAATACCCATGTACACGATGTATTTCTAAGTATCCTATGTATTTCTATGTATTTATCTATGTTATGACTAACTGAGTGGAAGATCACGTAAATTATGTAATGCGAACTTATCTATCGTCGATAAATTTATTATCGTTTTATATATTCGAAGCTACAGTTAACTGTCTGCTCACATTAGTTTATATTATTTAATGATAACAGGGGCATACCCAATAATTGTATCAGGTGGTGGGGTCACACCTCTGAAGATTGGCAGGGACCATGCTAAGAAGGCCCTCCAGGGGGTACAGGGGCAAAGCCCCTGACGCACTTGAATTTTATAAATCATACAAGCTGTATCCAGGACTCTGTTTCAGGGGGAATGTTGCCAGGGTTCCAACAGCAAAGCTCCTCCTGGGAGAGCTTGAATATTATAGATTATACTGTCCCTAGGATTTCTTTGAAGGAGGAGGTTACACATCTTAGGTTACATGTGAATATTTGCTGGGGTCTATTGGCAAAGCCCCTTCATGGGGGTCTAGGGGGCGAAACCCCCGTAAGAACTTGAATTATATACATTATATGGTCTGTATCCATGAAGGAGGGAGTTAAACATCTTAGGCTATCTGGGAACATTGCCAAGGATCTAGAAACAAAGCCCCCTCCTGGGTCCAGGGGTTGAAGCCCCCAGGAACATTAAGATTATAAATATAGTTTATACAAGATGTACCCAGGATTTAGTGTCAGGGAGTGAGGTTAGAAATCTTAGACTATCTGTGAATATTGTCAGGGGTTTAGCAGCAAAGCCCCTCTTAGGGGTCCAGGGAGCAAAGCCAAAGAACCTATATGTATCCAGGATTTTGTTTCAGGGATGGGGGTTACACATCTTAGGCTACCTGGGAATACTGCTAGAGTTCTAGCAGCAGAGCCCCTCCGGGGGGTCCAGGTGGTGAAGCTCCTAGAAGAACTTGGATAATAAAAAATCTTACAAGCTGTCCCCAGGGATTAGTTTCAGGGAAGGGTTTACATATCTTAAGCTATCTGGGAATATTGGCAGGGGTTTAGCAGGAAAGTCCCTCCTGGGGTCCAGATGGCGAAGCCCACAGAAATAGAAGCTGGGAAGATTGCCAGGGATCTAGTGGTATAGCCCCTTCTGAGGGTCTAGGAAGAAGCCCCTGATACCACTTTATTGTTATACCAGCTGTAGTCAGGGATTATTTCTAAGAATAGAGGTACGCCCCTTATGTTATCTGAGAAATTATGCAGTAGGGGTGCAGCAGTAAGGCCCTCATGGGAGGACACTTTATCTTTGATGACCGAGTTTAATAATTTTGTCCTGCACTTTCCTGGAGGAAATCTGCTACTCTAAAGGACACTTTATCTATTATGACCCAGTTTCATCAGTGTTCCCTGTACTATCTAGGATGGAATATGCTACTGTAAAGGAAATTTATCTATGATGACCGAATCTAATGATTTCTCCCTGTATTATCCAGGAGGATATCTGCTACTCTAAAGGACACATATATAATTACCAAATTTGATTTGTTTTCCCTGTACTATTCAGGAGGGAATATATTATTATTGTAAAGGACACTACATCTATGATGACCGAATTGAATGATTTTTTCATGTTCTTATCTTGAGCAGGAAGGATACGGTATAACGTGACATTAGTAAAAGATAGGTGAATTAACCACGAAAATAAATAATGAAACACTGCTTATCTTTCTATTAAGACGTCTTCATAAGACAGGTTTTTATTGAAATGTATAATTACAGACCAATTATTTAGCACTCACATCAGCTGACCTATAGAAACACAGAACAAAGCACAGATTTACTCACACATAGGGAACTGATCACAGAATCTGTTCGACAGAAGAGAGGCCTTCTTCTGGCATTTTACCGTGAAGCTTCAGACTTAATATAACCAGAACAGAGTACACTTATAAGTGTGCCAAAAAGAATTTGACCAGACTAAGGATCGGATCAAAACATACTCCAATAAGGCCGCAGCATCGTTTGCTCTTAGAACAGGATTTCCTCTACGGCAAATGGCATATTTGTGCAAAAAGACTTATTGCAATGATTTATTGGCTCTGATTCAATGTCCTATTACCTCGACGTATTGAGCGTATTGCATGAAATTAAGTCCATCAAATGAAAGTTTGATTTTCACCTCTTATTATGTATGTTCATTCTAAAACTCTCGGACTCCATTCGACTTAAGTTGGTTGACGGTCAACTCTAGAAACCCATGTAGAAATATGATAAAACAAACTCTAGGAGTTTGGGAGATAACCAAGCCAAGAGTACATGTGTACTGAGAGTATCATATAAGTATTTGATTCATTGTATAGATGTGTATAATTGTACTGCGATTAGATCTGACAGACTTGGATCATAATGTTGTTTTTTTCTACTCTACCAGATAGAGCATGCACACAGATTCATTACTGAAGTCACAATAGTTGTGACCCATTTGATGCTAGATCAAACTGTAACAGTTATGGTTGACTGTTACCATTTACAACAAAACATTGTATCATTCATGATGAAGAAAATAATATACACATAGACATTTGAATTAAATGACACGTAGCTATGTACACCCCATGACAGGCAAATGACTATACACGACTTTATACACATAACTTAATAGCTAATACACATTCACAAAACATAGTCAATATCAATCTTACCTCACATACAAGGCATTTACAAATTATTAGCTACGGTGGCAGTAGAATTTCTTTGGTACACCTAAAGAATTAACCTTCTGTATTCTCATATCATAGCAGCTTGATTTTATTGAGTGGTTATATTTAGTCAGACTGAAAACAGCGTTTGTTGATGGGTAGCTCCAGTTAGCTGAGAACAAAAAAATTTCTCTTGTCTCTTGTCTGCATCATTATCTTCTCATACATTTGTGCGAGCTACAAGAAAACCGTCACGAATTACAAATCTCGTTGAGGCTGATTCAAAACTCCTTTCTAATACGTTTTTCATATTCTATAGCTATTTAGTACTTATATAGAAATGCATGGAGAATTATATGGATAGTCAATACTCCACGAGTTTGGATGTGCCATAATCGTCATCGAAGCAAAGCTGAGCAATGATTATGGTGCATCCAAATAAGTTGAGTATTGTCTATTTTACGATTCGAGTGTGGTTCTGGATTTATTTCACCCCTTTCTTGGACATTAGAATAGCATCACAATATCAGAATAATTCAAAATACTTCGTAAATCAAGTCAGGAACGTATAAATCGAAATGTTGATGCCTTGCCTATTTTCTCAAATCCTGGCCACTGATTGGCCAGTTGCTTATGACATCATATCACATCACTCTGCCATGACCTCGGTGTAATATTTTCACTTCACGCGGGTTATCATTGCGTATACCTTTTTACGGAGAAACCAAACAGGAGTTGGTCGTGTTGTTGTTTATCACACGAAGGCAAGATCACAGATTACTGCGTGAGGCGAAGCCGAGAGCAGTAATACGCGATCTTGACGGAGTGCGCTGAACAATAACACAACTAACTCAAGTTTGGTTTAGAATTTATCCTACCCTGCACGTCTAAATTACTTCTACATCAACAAATGACATCATTTGTCAAGTGTATCCCACTAGAGCGATTCTTTTCATGTTTCTGAACTCCAGACCGAATACAGTGACCCAATCTTAAGCCTATGGAGTTATCTATTAAGGGGTAGGATAATGATGTTATTCCTATGGCTAAACTTGTACAAGGGGTGAAATAAATCCAATGCCATTCCAATATGAGCTCCTGAATCTGAAAACCAGTGTGCTGTCCACAACACCACTGGGAGTTTTGGAACTCCTCAGAAACCTACTTTTAAGTGGTTCATTGGCCATCAACTACCGTTGCTCACCTACAAAATTGGACTGCTTGGATGAGTCATATATCTGAGTGAACGTGAATATTTCGCTCAAAATGTTGTCAGGCGATTATCTATCTGATTAGCTATGAAATATCTAACATGCCCTTACCGATTGCATACCAAACCTTTTATTTCAGACATGACCCAGCCAGAGCCTACTTGTTGAGGCATGAGAAGTTTCTTTTGAGAGACTCATGCGTGGTTCGACGTAAATGGATATAATATCAAATCTGATCACTGATCAGGTCTCTTAAAAATAGCAAAGGATTTGATTACCCAGCCTTTGATGGCCTATAATGACTAGGCACTAATGAACCTGGAAAATCCAATCAGCTTGTTCTAACATGAAGACCCACAAAGATATAATGATTCCTACAACAGCGATTTGTTATATATACCTATACACAATAAGGACTTGGAGATAACGTGGATCTTTTTTTGATATTTCCTTTTATCTCTCTATAGAAAACAGAGAGCCATGCTGTATTTCCTAAGGTTTCTTTATCTAGCTGTGTTCTCATTTGTAACGAGCATTTTGGTAAGTTTATCTGGCAATCATTCTCATCCTTCTTAACCAATCAGAACGTACCTCATGCTAAAAGACCTGACGGCATGGGTGGCGTATCGCACACAGTATTCAATGGGCTGTATTTCATGCGACCTCATTCCGTAACAAGTCCACTCAGTGAAAAACCAACATTATTTATAAGGTCGCTCTCTAATAATATCAAAATACTGCAGACCTACGCTCGTGCAGTATCAAATGGCCGTCCCTTCTCCTGCCAAGGACGTTCAATTTAAAGCTCATGGTGCCAACCTCCCTCTGAACCTCCTCAGAGTGGAAGCCAAATATGAGTGAGAAAACTCCTTGAACACACCGAGTGAAGGGTGGCTATCATTTATGTACACAATACTATCTGCACCCTCCGATTAGAATGAAGTAATGAAATTAATAATGATGAATCGTCTGTCTGACCAAATACCCGCTGGCAGAACACGATGGTCGCGGACAGGCACCGGATACCTCCGTCCTTCGCACAATAAACGTCCTTCCACACCATGGACCTGGGCTCCTCAGTCTTTACGCAGTAGGTGCTATTCACGGAGACTCTGCATGCTGCCTAAACCTGTGTAAACACAATTGCCTCTACCAACTGAATACCTACAAGCATTCTGTACGCATGGATTTATTTATGATGCCCCAGAAAGGTACTGTAGGTATATATATGTATATATGTATACATATATACATACTTATATACATATATACTTATATACATATATACATATGTGTATATATATGCATATATATATATGCATATATATATGTATACATATATACATACTTATATACATATACATATATGCATATATATATATATATATATATATATATATATATATATATATATATATATACATTAATTTCAATTAAACCGACTTAAATCTATAAAATGTCAAAGATACTTAATTCGAATTCATTGATTGAAATACTGTCCTATTATGATCAACCTGAACTGCATGTTAATGTAGTCCCAATGTGTCATGGTCATTGCCCGTAAAGGTGGTAGAATGAATCCAAACCCCGCTGAGGTTCGTCTAATCTGCAGTTCCACCATAGTTTATCACCACAGACTGCTGTGAACTACTCACCAGCGGTACATTCTCGTACGACCCGTCTCGGACAGAATAGGAGGACCGACAAGCACTCCATCAAATATATATATTTACACATCTATTATTACAATAAGGGCGGTGCAATACATGTATATGATCCGTAAAGAAACTAGCATCCATAATTCATAGAGAAACTCGCAGTCTCACAAGTGTTCAGTGAACTCCAACAAAACAGAGCATTTTGGATCAACGGAACATGCATACAGGTCAGAAAGCGGGCGGGGGTTGGGGAGGAGTCGATACGATTTCACCAATAAAGGGGAAAGTTTGTTTCCCGTGCTGGAAGGATGTATGGGGCGTGCTTTCAAACATCAATACTGTTGTAATAAATCCTGATATGACACACCACACCTGTAACTACACAGTATAGGCGTAAGTCGTGGCTTTCTTTTTTTCCAGTGATATTCTCTGCATGTATGCACGTGTAGTGGTGGCACGCCCGCACGCCCACCGGAGACACATCGAGTAGGGTGTGTGTGCAGGGGCGGGGCAAGCACACAGAGTAATGAACAGTGACAAGCATGATCAAAAAACGGTCCAGGCTCACCCGGACCAACACAGCCAACATGCTGGGCCGCAGGAGCAGGGAGCAATTACTCATACAGGCATATGTGTGTAACCTATGGCTGCCAATATGAAATGTCCCTAAAAAAAAGAAGAATAATTATATTTCTAAAATAGGGAAAATAAGATCAAATTTGGATATATTGTCGAAATGTTTCTATGGGAATAACATATTCCCCCCGCTCGGTAATATATCCTCATGGAATACAAGGGAAATGATATTTATCCTACCCCTAATATAAAATCCCATAGTCTTAACATTGAGTTTGCGTATGCCACGCTGACTGGCATACAGAGATTTATATGCCACTAGTGGCATACAGAATTGTTATCACGTAATATTCCAAAATCGAGAAGACGGGGTAGGATAAAATCAGAACCTGATTCGTTTTAATCTTGGCCACTGCATGACACTCCTGGAGTTTTGGCGCCGGACTTCACCCGGCTTCGCCTCATGAAGTCACTGCCAAACTCCAGTCGTGGCATATGGTGGCCAAGATTAAAACTTATCCAGTTTTACGATAGAAATTTACTGAAATGTAGTAAAAGAATATCAAGTGAAATAAAGGACAATCAATTGACATGATTGTGCTCAGAATATGATAATAACAATAGAGTAAATAAATCCTGCATCCCTCTTCTTTTAGGCCACTCAAAAAAAAACTTGTTTCTCATTACCAAGCCAAGAAAAATATGACGAGGGCGCTTTTTTGTTGTTGCTATATTAAACATGGCTTTTGAAGTGCCATAAAATGGGCTTCAGACATAAAGTAAAACCCCGCATAAGCGGACACCCTCCGATCCGGGCCAAAGTGGCCGCTTATGCGGGGTGTCTGCTTACAAAGGGTTTCCAGATTTTCATTGGCTATACATTTAATGTATCCTTGACATCAGGAGCTTTAATTTGATACTAAATAAACATACCTTTCATAATTTCTATCAAGGTTCACCTATTTAAAAAAAAATCTCCTAAAATCGTTTTTTCTGATGCGCGCGGTGATGAGAAACAAGGTTGGTTTTTTTTGAGTGGCCTTATTATAGATCTTTTACCATGGCATGAAGAGGATGCTAATGGGGGCGCCATACACAAACAGCATCGTTAGCTTAGTTTGACACTTCTTTATCTGCTCCTGCGGTCTCAGCTTGACACCAGATGCACAGGTATAGAGAGAGAGAGAGAGAAGTAAGATAGAAACGGAGTTACAACACCAGTCACTTGCATGCAGAATGAGCAGGACTTGTGAGCAGTCTACTAAACAAAAAACCAACAAGTTTTTGGCCAACGTTGTCGTTCTCTACGAGTCCAATGCAGAGCAATATGAAAAAGGCAAAGCCGAGTGAATACCGCGTAGCATTCAAACGAGTTGGAGAACGACGATTTTGACCAAAACGAGTCGCTTTCTGTATTTATCTCACCCCTGTGCACACTATAAAAACCAGACGACACACTGGATATTTGACGTCATAAACCATGGAGAACAGACTGTAATACTCGTAGGGGGATGGAGAACGAGGTATCAATGTTAATCCTATGGAGAAAAAGTACCAGGGGTGAGATAAACCGCACTGCAGTAACTCAATGGTGAGTGTGTACATGTGAGTGGGCAGACAATATCGGGGCGGATAGGCAACAGTGAATGTCAGATCAACGAGTATAGAGATACTCGTCGATTAGATGAATGTTGACCAGGAAACACCAAGGGACATCTCCATCTTGCGCATACATGATATATATATATATATATACACCTAGCAACCTCATCACCTGTCACGCTCATGTACACAATAATTATCAAGTTTGACGACAAAAATTAAGACACGATATCCCATAGTAATAATGTTCAAATCAATGAATGCCACGTATATGGAACTGAGGACTGTGCAAACACGTATAATAAAGGGGTTGGGGTTGGATGTAATATTGTCGGCTGGGTCAGTTCAGATGTGCCTTTCCTTGGTAGGAGTTATTACACTTAAAACAGCAATGTGGTGTGTCACGTGGTGCAGAACACGTGACACGAGCACGAGCTTTCATCATGCGTGACTCTCGTTATTATTCTGTGTGGAAACGCTGTTCTCACTATTGGAGTTGGTGACCGCGGCGCGTTTTTGAGCCCAGGGCTGCTGGTTGGACCAAGTCAAGGTGTAC
Source organism: Alentia gelatinosa (assembly GCA_950022655.1). Classification (NCBI taxonomy): domain Eukaryota; kingdom Metazoa; phylum Annelida; class Polychaeta; order Phyllodocida; family Polynoidae; genus Alentia; species Alentia gelatinosa. The sequence goes on from OX465586.1 coordinate 52,624,348, forward strand.
GCGTGCGGGTCCATGGTGAAGTAACTGCCCGGCAGGTCCGGGATGTAGTCGTCGTACTCGTAGCCGTCCTGCGTGGCCAGACTCAGCACGGACGGCGTGTGGCTCTTGGTGCCCGGGAACAGTTTGGATTTCTGCAGCACGGGGCTAAGTCCGTCCATGGAGGAGGGCGTGTGTGAGCTACGGTCGTCCGTGTGGTGGTTCTCCGGGCTCTGTCCGTCCGGCCGCTCCACGTGCCGCAACGGCAGCGGTTTCACATCCGGCCGCCCGTCCAGCACGCCCCCGGCCGCCTTCCGCTCGGGCGTGCCGGGCGGCGTAGGGCTGGCGGTGGCCGACGATCCTCGGTGTGGCGACATGGCGCCGCCGTAGCGCGGATCGTGCGCGTAACGCGGGCTCGGCGCGTACCGTCCCGCGTGGAGCGGATCGTGCACTCTCCGCCCCGAGTCTCTGCCCTCGACTGGCGGTCGCGTCTCAGGTGGCGACACCTGTGGCCGCTCGTCCGAGTCGGGACTGCGCAGTCCCATGGGCGTGTCCTCGATGCCGCTGTCCCTGAAGCGCTTGTTGTGGTACGAGTCCATCGGGATCGACTCGGCAGGGTGGTGGCGGTCGTAGCCGCGGTGGTGCCTCTGCTCTCTCGGCTCCTTGGCCGGCGAGTAGAAGGGGCTGGGCGCAGTGGGACTCCCGGGGCTGGTGGGGCTGAGGTCCTCCTCGTCCGCCAGCGGCACGCCGTCCCTGCCTTTCGTCTTGTCGATGGCCTTCTTGAAGCTCTGGTTGCGCGGCTCGCGTCCGCTGCCCGCGTGCGAGTCGGGCGACCTTGACCTCACCGACGCGGGCCGGCAGTACCCGGATTCTCCACCAGGTGGACTGGCGCCGGGCGACCGCGAGCGGCGGTGTTGACGCTGGCGCCGGCGCTGGTCGGGGTCGGCCCCCGGCGCGACACGGGCCTGCACGTACTCGCCGTCGCCGTACGGACTCTGCACCGGCTGCACGTAGATGCCGCCGCCGTGCACATGCGACGAAGCTGACCCGGGTCTTCCTGCGGCGGCGGCAGCGGCGCCGTCGACGCTGAACACCACCTCGCGGCCGCCCGTGGGCGAGCGGAGGCGGCCGCCGGCCCCCGGCGTCACCACGCTCACCCCTTTAGGCAGGACGTAGTCGCGCCGACCCTTGCCCTCCCCATGCACGTCCGGGGCGAAGGTGACGTTGTTGCTGCCGGAGGTGGGGCTGTGGGGGCCGTGTGTAGGGCTCGGGAGGCTGTGGCTGTGACTCGGGCTATTCGGCATGCTGCCGTTCGGGGTAAGAAGGGCCTGCTGCTTCTTCGTCTTCTTGTGCCGCTTGCTAATGCGGTAGTGACAGGCAAAGGCGATCGTCGCCAAGATGATGACGAAACAGAGACCGACGCCGACGATGGTCACCGTACTCTCCCAGGAAGTGCGCGACGTGCGCCCGCCGTCACCAGTCACGCCCGTACCGTTAGCGACTGGAAATAGTAAACACATGTCTCAGTCAACATTACAACATGAAGGTTAACATCTATACAGGATACCCCGCCATCACCAGTCACGCCCGTACCGTTAGCGACTGGAAATAGTAAACACATGTCTCATTCACTGTGATCGTTACAACATGAAGGTCAACATTTATGCAGGATACCCCGCCTTCACCAGTCATACCCGTACCGTTAAGCGCCAGATACACTAAGGCGACCAAGCGAATGCATCTGCGATTCATGCGACTGTGCGAATCCCATGCGATGATATTCAATATATTGAATATTGTCGCAAGGCATTTGCATGTCCATGCGAATGTCTGCGAACGTCTGCGAACCCAAATTTGCATGGAAAATTGCCTTAGTGGATTTGGCGCTTTGTGGCACATATCTCAGTCAGTGTGATTTTATAACACCAAGGTCAACATTTATACAGGATAGCAACTGGAAATAGTAAACACATGTCTCAGTCACTGTGATCATTACAACATTAAGGTCAACATCTATACAGGATAGCCCGCCATCAACAGTCACACCCGTACCGTTAGCGACTGGAAATAGTAAACACATGTCTCAGTCACTGTGATTGTTACAACATTAAGGTCAACATCTATACAGGATACCCCGCCATCACCAGTCATGTTGGTACTGTTGGGGACTGGAAATAGTAAACACATGTCTCAGTCACTGTGATCGTTATAACATGAAGATTAGTATTTATACAGGATACTCCTCCATTAGTTGTTATTTCTATACTCTTAGCGACTGGATGCAGTAAACACATGTCTCAGTCATTGTGATCATTACAACATTATATCATGAAGGTCAACATTTATGCAGGATACCCCACCGTCACCAGTCACACCCTTACCATTAGTGACTGGAAAAAGTAGGCCTAAACACATGTCAACATTAATACGAAGGTCAATATTCATACAGGATACCAGTCACGCCCGTTCCTATAAGGCCCGGCATCCACCTACTATGATAGAATCCTAGACCTCCCGATATGGCACCGATACAAAATGTCAAAATCGGTGCCATATCGGGAAGGTGCAAAATCGTAGACATATATGTCTACACATGCCAATCCACCACACATTGAATGAGGGGTTTATCGGTGTCTAATCATAGAACTGGGTCAACTGCCCCGATATTAGGTAACCTTCCAACGCGATTTTGACTTTTGTATCGGGAGGTGCATCGTAGGGCATATCGGTGCCATATCGTAGTAGGTGGACACCGGGCCTTAGGCTCGGCCCCACTGGTGCGATGCAATTGTCGCAAGTCAATAAAAAGTCATGAACGGTTGGCGAGGGTCATGAAAACGGCGCCGTCCGTCGCATTGCACACAATCGCACGACTATAGACACAATTAGGAGTCTTTCCATCGTTCACAATGTGAGCTAATCCTGATTGGTAATATCTTTGGAATATTTCTGAAAATGTACAGATAACAGTACACTTAAGAATTCACAAACTAGGGTTAGTATTTTTCCTAAAGATTTTAAGACCATCATAAATCGACGTTTTACTTGTTATATAAGGTTTGACTTAATCCGAAACAGGACATAATTTTATTTCTATATACAGTAAAACCCCGATTCTGGAACACCTTGCTTGAGGGGCCACCCCGCTTAAGTGGACGCTTTGCTCGGAACAGAGGATGTTTCACTGTATCCTAATTTATGACATTCGCATTTACGCATGACAAATGCGCTGAGTTCAGGAAAATGGCAATTTCCATGCTGAAAAAAACCCACATGGATGTTCGTAAGGACCTTATTAGTACCATTACTGCTTAGCTTTGACAAGTGTTCAGAACCGACGACGACGCCACCACCATCGGTACATGCTGGATGTGACACGTTTAGTGGCGGCACCTGGTGTGTTAACGGGAACTACAATCTACACTGGCCGCCAGAGCTATAATACGTTAGCTCTGCTGCTCTGGTGGGTCAACCTTGAACCACACTCTCCTCCCAGATCTTTCACGGTCCCAGCGCTTGTATATGGTATTTATGAGGAGACCTGCCAATCAACTTTAAGAACTTAAATGGGGAAAAAGTATTTGAGGCGCATATAGCAGATAGTATGTGACTGAACCCGACCAATCTCTTAGTCGGAACAGAATATACTAAGTGAGTTCAGGCGAGTTTCTCACCTCGAGGTAACTTGAATCGTTCTTATAAATTTGATAACGATACCCTGACACTGAAACATGAATTTCACACAATACACACAAATCTGGATATAAACCGTGTGCCAGTCAATTGTGAATTGGATATTTCCTGACACACGGGATTTTAAGTTCTATATCTACATATGGTGCAGGTATATGACAAACACTACGGGTTTTTAAATCCTTTGCATTTATTTGAGTTGAGTTTTACTTTCAGTCCCCTAAAGATGTATCTACTTAGAGTTAGGTTTAATTCAAACTTGATACCATGGGAAACAGCTTAGCCAGAAGACTTAGACAGATCTGTGTAGTGTTATATGCGCACACCGCCCTGGTGGCGTTTCTTATAACTAACATATGTAAAAGTTGTCTGGGACTGCTACCAGTTACAGCCCGGTTACAGGAAGTGAAATCTGGTCATGCTTGAATACAACAGTTAACAAGAAGATGAATCTACTTGTCTTTTTATTAATCTAAGCCCAGAAGCCTTACAAGATGGTGTCAGAACTGAAGATGTCTTTCATTCATGCCCCAAAAGTGAAGACTGAAATGAAATCTGCCAGGTTTGATGTGTGACACTCAAAGATGCTCTGGGACTTTCTGTGAGTAGGCACTGATTTCTAATAAGTTTGGATCAAACTGGGCCCATCAACTAGCCTAGTCTAGCCTACTACTGACATTACTGTGAACATTGATTGCAAAACTATATCCTGAAATATCATAAACATTGACTTTATATGAATGCTGTAGATCTAGTGCCTAGGTCTGTCAGTACATATTGAAGAAAATGGCTACTGCTTCAGTAAAACCACCTGAAATCCTAAAAGTGGAAAGGGGTAACCCATCTCATTCTTGGATCCTATGGAAAAGAAAATTTGAAATCTACCTCAGGGCCACAGGCTCCAATGCAGAGGAGGGTGACAGGAAAATTGGTTTATTACTCCACCACATAGGGGATGAAGGGCTGGACATATTTGACAGTTTTGTTTTCAAGCCCCAAACTGATAACCCCATAGATGGACAACCACCTATCCCAGCAGAGGACCCTAATAATTATGACACAGTCATTGAAAAGTACACTGAGTATTTTGGTAAGAGGGATCCACAACTGTTGCTCAGGGAACAATTCTGGTTTCATCTCAAGAGGGGGGCCTCCCAAACATTGGAGTCATGGGTGCTAGCAGTAAAGAAGTTTGCCGCAGAATGTAAATTCCCGAAAGACTATATGGAGCAGGCAGTACGAGACAAGTTAACATTCTCATGTACAGAAGAGTCATCGAAAGCGAAGCTGTATGATGTTGGCGCAGGGCTGACATTGGACAGAACTGTCGAGATCCTGTACCAGAAAGAAACTACTAGATACAAACTCCAAGAGTCGAAGAGTGCGAACATCGATGTAGTGCGCAGCAGGTTCAAGAAAAGCAGCTCAAGCAAGTCAGCAGATAAAAAAGCGAAAACCGGCGACAGAATTAAGTGTGGATATTGTGGAAGTGAGCACATGAAAGGCAAAAAGAACTGTCCTGCAAAAAGTCACACTTGTGAGAAGTGTAAATTAAGGGTCATTACTCAAAGGTTTGCCGCACATCTAAATCTCGGGTTTCTCAAGTCGTCGAGGGGGAGAAGGACGATAGTTCTGACGACAACGAATCACACATATTCATTGGCAGCGTGACGACTAGCCAAGTAAATGTGACGTCATCCAAAAGCACTCCAGATGACAAACCGACTGATTCAAGTAAAGGCTGGTATATAAAGCTCAAGGCTGGTCCAGATATCCTATCATGGTACATAGACTCAGGAGCTGAGATATCGGTGATGCCCGACACGCTCTACAAGAAGTCATATGGTGATATTCAGCCAACTAGACGCACACTGTTTGCTACAGGCGAGCATCAATTACAGACACTGGGATGTGCTCGTATGGAGTTAAGACGTGGAGACTCTACAATCCTCGAAGATGTTTATGTAGTAAAAGGCGTTAAGTCGCTACTCCTCGGACAACCCGCAATTGAGAAATTAGGACTGATACCTAACATACCTGGTGCATACAGGATCAGAGCCGTGAACAGTGATAGTCCTGAATTGGACACAAAGGATAAGGTCATCAAAGCCTACCCAAAACTCTTCAATGGACTCGGTAAGCTCAAAGGTGAATACACTATCCGACTCAAGGACGACGCAAAACCTTTCTGCCTCTATACTCCACGCAGGGTACCATTACCTCTTATGAAGAAGGTAGAAGAGGAAATCGCAGCACTTGTGAGGTCAGAAGTGATCGTGCCTGTAGATGAGCCGACAGACTGGTGCGCACCTATGGTGGTCGTACCAAAGCCAAACAGGAAAATACGATTATGTGTGGACTTGACTAAACTCAATGAAGGAGTCCGTCATGAACTCTATGTGATGAAAAAAATAGAAGAGACCCTTGGGAGTATATCAAGTGGAAGTGTGTTCTCGAAGCTGGATGCTAATTCTGGCTTCCACCAAGTTTTACTGACCGATGAAAGTGCGAAGCTTACAACATTCATAACACCTTTTGGTAGATATATGTTCAGACGGCTACCCTACGGAATCTCATCCGCACCTGAGCACTTCCAAAAGAGAATGGACAAAGAACTGACAGGCCTACAAGGAGTGTTGTGTCACATGGATGATATCCTCGTGATCGGCAAAGACAAACAAGAGCACGATGAACGTCTAACTAAAGTACTGAACCGGCTGCAAGACAGCAGGATCACTTTAAACAAGGACAAGTGTGTCTTCGCCTCAAACAAACTTCACTACCTTGGTCAGGTGATAGATGCAGATGGAATCAAGAAAGACCCAGCGAAGGTCAAAGCGATCATTGACATGCCTGAGCCCAAAGATGTCCCAGATGTCAGACGATTCCTTGGCATGGTCAATCAGCAAATGAAGTTCCTAGAGAATCTTGCAGAAGTAACAAAACCTATCAGAGATCTCCTTAAAAAGGATTCCGAATGGACATGGGATCTCCCACAAAAAGCAGCGTTCAACAAACTGAAGCAAATGCTGGCTTCCGACAAAGCCCTTGCTTTATACGACCCGGAAAAAGAGACAATCATATCTGCAGATGCAAGTAGTTATGGTGTAGGGACCGTGATCAGACAACGCCAGAAAGATGGGAATCTCAAGGCAGTTGCTTATGCCAGTAGATCAATGACAAAAACGGAGGGCAGATATGCTCAAATTGAGAAAGAAGCATTGGCGACCACATGGGCACTTGAACACTGGAGTGATCTCCTTATTGGCATGAAGTTTCATGTGGAAACCGACCATAAGCCGTTAGTGCCACTATTCTCAACCAAGTTGATCGACGAACTACCAATCAGGATCCAACGATTCAGACTCAGACTGATGAGATTTGACTTCACAATCAGTCATGTTCCTGGAAAACTCCTAACCACAGCAGATGCTCTCTCGCGGGCACCACATGAAGAGTCAAGAAGCGATCAGCAAGCAGTGGATCTTCAACATGAAGTTGAGGCATATGTGAATGCTGTCATGGTATGCCTTCCAGCATCGGATAAACGTCTAGATGAGATCCGCCAAGCACTAAAAGAGGATGAGACACTGAGTGTTGTCATACACCATGTAGAACATGGATGGCAAGAAGCTAGACGTGACATATCTGGTCCACTTGTGAAATACTGGACTGAAAGAGGGAACCTCTCTCTACATGAAGGGTTACTACTACGTGGTAGACAACTCATTGTGCCAGCTAGCCTGAGAGTTGATGTCTTACGAAAACTGCATGATGGTCACCAAGGACTTACCAAGACTAGAGCCAATGTCAGCTCCTCAGTATGGTGGCCTGGAATAACCAAAGATGTTGAGAAGACAGTGAAAAATTGTGTCACTTGTGAGAAGCATAGGAGAGAACGGGTCGAACCTATGAAAGGAACAGAATTCCCTGAACGTCCTTGGTCAAGAGTGGCAGCCGATTTTTTTCTATCATAAAGGGCTGACATACCTACTTCTCGTTGACTATTACTCAAGAGACATTGAGGTGTGTCAAGTGACTAAAAATGTTGATTCGGCTGAGACCATCGCTAAAATGAAGAGGATGTTCTACCATCAAGGCATTCCTGATATTCTGTTTAGTGATAATGGACCACAGTTCGCGTCAGCAGAGTTAAAACGCTTTGCAGATCACTTCAAATTTGAACACCTTACATCATCTCCGAGATATCCTCAGTCAAATGGTGAGGTAGAGAGAACTGTTCAAACCATGAAGGCAATCTTGAACAAGACAGATGATGAATACCTTGGCCTTCTCTCATACAGGAATACACCACTGCAAAATGGATTTTCACCAGCCCAGCTCAACATCGGGCGTAAGTTGAAAACCAGAGTTCCAATTCACCCGGATGAACTGAGACCCTGCACACCTGATGCCGATCTTGTCAGGAGGAGAGAGAGAGACTATAGGAAACAAATGCGTATCAACTATGATCGTCGTCACAGAGCCACTGAAGCCAATGAGTTATCGCCTGGAGACAGAGCATGGCTTCCAGACCTGAAAGTGGAAGGAAGGGTTGTTGGCAAAGCACAGAGCCCTAGGTCATATATCATATCAACACCAAATGGACTAGTGAGACGGAATCGACGGATGACCAGAAACCTAGGCCCTGGTCCCAATATACCACCAGTTCACCAGAGTGATCCAGCCACAACTACAACAGTGGTTACACCAACTATTACTCGTCCACAACCTGTGGAGATCACTGATGCCCATCCAGTGGTCACTCCACCAACTCCTGATCGAGGTGCCACCCCTAGCGTACCTTATCCGGAACCGAGAAGATCTAAGCGACAGAGATCTGCTCCTAAAAGACTGATAGAAGAATACTAATGACTCTTCTCTTTCAGATTACTTATTATATTACTTTATAAGTTAGAAAGCATTTAAAGTTACCAAAGAACATTTGATCATATTATTTCATATTCAAAGACAATGAACAGTCCATTTACTTAGACTTTCATATACATATTGACTAACAAGAGACTTATAGAGTTACTAGTATATCATAGAGTTATCTCATATATGAAAAACTTTGAGAAATAGTATTATCTAAACGATAACTCTCTTGCAAAGGGAGATGTAGTGTTATATGCGCACACCGCCCTGGTGGCGTTTCTTATAACTAACATATGTAAAAGTTGTCTGGGACTGCTACCAGTTACAGCCCGGTTACAGGAAGTGAAATCTGGTCATGCTTGAATACAACAGTTAACAAGAAGATGAATCTACTTGTCTTTTTATTAATCTAAGCCCAGAAGCCTTACAAGAATCTGCATGTGACCATGGCAATAGCAATGCATTGTATTGACTGATTTCAGATACAAGCGGTCGTATGCTACAAGGTGTTATTGCGTATTATCTCACCCCAGATATTTTTTCTCCATAGACTTAACATTGGGAACTCGTATCTAATGCCCATGAGATATTTAGGAAAAATATCCAATGGGGGATGATGTCACAAATGTTAGCCCATTAGTCAATGTGAAGGGTGAGATAAATTCAGAAACCCATTCAAGTTTAGGGGCAGAGCTCAATCCCATCTCGTTTGAATCGCTACATAATTCACACGGCTTCGCCTTGTGAATTACTACGCGATTCAAACTCGATGGGATACGGGCTCTGACCCTAAACTTTCATGGGTTTCCTCTATAGTAATATACAAGCGCATGCGAGGATATTCCGCAGGGGCAACTCCAAGGAGTATACATCCGCTTTTATCTGAAACCAGTCTCTATTGTATTTTATCATCCACCTTTTCCTGACAAGTGGGGTACTGATATTAGTTCATTTAGGGTACGCACTATTTTTTCTTACGCACTATATTTTTCCGTATGCGCCAGCTTTTTGCAACCCGGAGCATACAACATATCCGTATGCTCCGGGTATGATGATACACACTGCCCATGTATTCCCTATGGACACTATGTCTTAAGTGGATAATAAACTACCATAATAAGAACAAGACACTAGAGGCTGTACACACCGATTCGTCGGTAGATGGCGACGAAGGTCTCCTTGTTGGAGTAGAAGTTGGGGTCGTAGGGAGACATGAGCTCGACGAGCAGGACGTTGCCGGAGGAGCGGACCGTGGAGGGCCGCTGGCCGCCGAACTGCTGCACCAGGAGGCTGTCCATGTGCGACTCGCCGTCCCGCACCTGCAATGGGGGAGAGTGTGAGGAACCACGGTGGAGATTGCGTAATCAGAAGGAAACTCAGGAAATGGAAATAACTTGGACTGTAGCATACTCCACCAAATTTGACCGCGTAGTAATTCACAAAGTAAAGCTGAGAGAATTTTGGACAAACGAGATGGAGCATGGACCAAGTTATTTTTTATCGAGTGGGTTTCTAATTCTATCTCACCCGCATACAAAATCAGGACTGTTATCAACCATCAGAATGACTCGCCTAATTAGCCATTGAGTATTGGGTACACTACTTTGACGGTCGTGGATTATGAGTTCCTAATTTTAAGCCTATGGAAAAAAGGAAGTACACACAATGTATAAAAATTTTGAAATATGCATCTCTGTGCAATAGTTATAAAAACATAATAAAATTTGATAAAAAAGAAGCTACAATTATGATAAAAATCGTGTTTATTTTCTCATGATTTCATGATTTTCAGCGTTATATGTTTCCTCATTTTACAGGTTGTACTTGATCTTGAACCGACGATCTAAAGCAGACTCATCTACATTTACATATGGTACATGTATACACAAGCTACGTGTTTCCAAATCCTTTACTTTCATTTGAGTTGAGTTTTACTTCAAGTCTCCCTAAAATGTTTCTACTTGGAATTATGTTAAATTCAAACTTGATATCATGGCAAACATGATTTCCTTATTTTCGGCGGTATATGGTTTCCCCATATTACAGGTTGTACTAGATCCTGGATTGACATTCCCGTCTTTGTGATGTGCTTTCATTCTTGACTATGAACTATACTATATTCATAATTGCTGTGCACTATTTTCCTGTCTACATATCTGTTATCTGTTATATCACACAAGACTATACTGTACTAAGATGTCAACTTGTAAATCACAACCTGGTCATGCCTAAAAAAACAGCGGATACATTCAACTGAGGATTCTGTTCTGTATATAGTCATGCGACTATACCTTTGTAAAACATCCATTTTCAAGTGAAAGATATAGTTGAAAATAAATATATATATATATATATATATATATATATATATATATATATATATATATATATATATATATATATATATATATGTAAAAAGAATTGGCCAACATAAATAAAAGTTTAAAAAATATATATCTCACCTTGACCCAGGTCATGCGGTTGCCGGGGTCGAGGTTGAAGAGCTCGAACTGGAGCTGGATGACGTAGCCGCGCGGGGCCCGCACCAGCCAGGTGGAGGAGCCGCGGCACCGGTCCGTCGTGCCCACGATCTTCCCGCGCGGCACGGACAGTACGCAGCCACAGACGCACGCCGGGTCCGGGGTGTACGCCTCCGGGGGGTCCACTGTCACAGCGTCTGCGCAAGGTCAAACATCAAGGTCAAATTTATGTTTTTTCCAGAAGACTAAGCACACAGGTATAGACACAAAGTCTACATACTCGGTTCTAAAGATATAGAAAATCAAAAGAAAAAAGAAAAGAAAAAAAAATCAAGCATCAAGGTCAGCCATAGCCCAGAGACCCCTCAAGGTCAATTAGGGGTCATCAGGGAAGTACGTACGCAAAAACTCTGGAAGGTTTGACCCTTCCCCCTTATTTTTGTATGGAATACGACAAAAGAAGGGGCATATGCAAAATTTCAACAAGAAAAAAATTGGATCACCATCATGGGGACTTTCAGTGCATGGGGACTTCATGGATGGCCCCTTGCAGGTATTGTGATCCTCCAGGGGAGCTCTCGGGTGGAGATAATACAATTACTTATCGTTAAAGGTCCATGGAGGTCTGGAAAGGGATGGTTTGTAATTTCAATGTGATAGATATATCATTTTGATATAGTACACTTTTATTCGTTTGAAGTCCACAAGAGCAGCATGAGTTGAACTGTAGTCAATGTCAAGGTCATTTAAGACAAAAAATTTGCTGACATGAGCACGTGGTTTTCATGAGGTCGGGGTGTCGCCTTTCAGGGATTTATCCTAATGTGAAATATTGCTATACCTGTTTTAATCCAAAATATCCATTTTATTTGGTTAAAAAGGCATTATCAGGTAAAGCGATGTCAAATCCATTGATGGAACAAAGACTAACTAGAAAAAGAATGGCTGAAATGGTATTTCATCTGGCTCTATTGCCTTTTATTTTTACAAAGGTCAGGAATAGTGGTAACCACGAATAATCATTGGGTCAAGGTCGTTTAAGGAAAGGGCAGGGTCACTACGGGGATATGCGTGCAGGAGTCGGTGGTATTTCAGTTGTAGATAGGCGTGGTGAAATCTAGGTCAGACGATTAAAAACTGGAGTTCATGTCGAGCTGGGTAGACTGAAGGTGAGTGTCAAATATTCATCAGCTCAATGACCTGGCATGACAAGTGGAGTACTTTCACTTAGGTCAAGGCCACTGGTATAGACTACTGCGTAAAACTGACTGCGGATTACTTGTGGTCCTGTGAACACACTGGAGGTTATTATTATATACCGGTGCACGAATGTCTCACTTTTACGCGATAAGAGAAAAGATTCCGTTCGGCCGCACCATGGCGTAAAATATTTTTACGCCACACCGTACCACGTGATCTTATTTCGGAGGTTGAAATACGTTGATAATGTGAGTACCAAAATGGCATTTAAATCGAATATCGGTATACAGTAATAAAAAGACATAGTGAGTGTGGTCGAATTCCATCTGTTCCTCGATATTTTGGTCAGAAATACTTACCTCAGTCAACGACTTAGGTGAGTATTTCTGACCAAAATATCTCTGAACAGATTCCATTCGGCCACACTAACCATGTCTTTCTATAGTACGCAGCAAATAATCGCTAAAAAAGATTTCAAGGTGTTGGTCAAAAGGAAACTGTCTGTGTATGATTGGACCAAGATCATGTATCTAGTTTATTCACTCATCCTTTTCATCACAACTTTTGTTGTCTCTCCTGCTTTCCTGTATTGGATGATGTGTAAATATGAAGTATGTACTTGCTTGGATTGAACTTCCAATGGAAGATCTCTTTCATTGGACAGAACTGGTCAGAATATATAAACAAACAAAAAAACAAAAAAACTTGATCTTTTGGCTGTCAAGTCAATCCCGACACATCATTGAGTCTGACATTGAGTCTGATATAATATCTTATGTTTTCCATCACAACCCTATATTTATAAAACAAGGTCAAGATGAAGAAATAGATCACATTAACTTGCGGAAATCAACTTATATTTAAAACCTTATGACCCAGTCTGAGGTATCACTACAGAGCATGTCTTTTGTCCTGAATAGGAGTGGCCATAATGGAATAGTCTTAAGTGAAAATAGGATCATGATATATACTAAGACTGACAAAGTCAGATGAAGGTCATGGCAAAATAACGTATTGGGTACTGATGTTCGATATGTAGCCCTTTTTCATGCTGTTGGTTTTCTTCCCAGATGACATAAGGACATGATTTTTTAATTTACTGATTTTATAGGGATCGAATGATATCTGAGACAAGTTGAGCTAATAAGATGAAATTGAAAATTTAACATTTTACCTGTCAATATACGCGATCATTTTGAATCGCAAATTCACCTTATTGTGAGCGGTGAATTAAGTAAAAAAAGAAAAGGGGACATAGAGCAGAACATACAAAACAATCTATCGATCTCTCTACATTTCTTACAAAAACTACTCAAAATAGACTGGTAGGAATGCTAATACTTGTCTACTACCTATGAGTTCACAAATACATCTAAATACCTCCCGTCACAAGGGTTATGGTTTATATCAGATAATTTCACGATCAATTTGTGAATTTTCCCCTTTTTGAAAAATTATATTTAAATAATTCAGAGCCAATTACCAATGTAAAATGAATTCTTTACTGAATTTCACCATAGATTTTAATACTTAATCGGGCTGACTAGAAACACAACTTTTCTAAACCTTTATCTTTAGTTTTTACAGTTAAAGATATACGGGAATTGACTTATAAAAGGAAACTCAAGCAAAGGCTCTGAAAGAATGCCACGCACCAAAAACTAAAATAACATGTACATACAAAAGGTCTGACTGATGTATACTACACAAACTATACTTTTCAACACCACCACCGCAGGTCTTAACATGCCAACCTACATAATGAATCTAAAACACTTAGGTTTACCTTTCCGTCCTTCAAAACAGAGAGAGTGAGAAAGAAAATCATACAAGCTTTAGAAAGAATGTACGAATATCCCCGAAATAACTTCCAAAGTGCTGAACTCAAGATCATAATGTCTGCATTCAATGGGGAAATAACATATTAAAGTTCTCAGATCCATAACGCAAAGGAAAAATAGCGTAACATAACTAGAGACAATTGAAATATGATTCGAGAATTTCAACTTTCTTTTGATTTTGATATTCTAAATTTATTTTTATCTACAAAATGGGAAAATTGAATTGATTTTTTTCTTTCAAGATTGATGATAGTAAGGCAGTAATGCAATACCAATTAACACCAAAGCCGGAGGAACACCAAGCGAGTCAAAGCAGCGATCTCGGAATCTCCAACACAAAATGGCACGTGTGTGAAATATTAGTTCAAAGTAATATCTCCCACCGTCAAATTAGCGTATCAGGGGCAATAATCGGAGGAAATATGAAATAACAGCTGACATACACGCAATTTTGTGTAGGCGATGCCAGAAATCACTGCCATTTTTGCTTTGTGTATCCTCGGCTTAATGCTCCTTAGGACCTATTAGATATTTTCGAAATACACTGCAAACACTACTCGCTACAGGCGGCAGAATAGCCTAGGCCGAGCCTGGCGGTTACACAATCTTGTATATCTTACCCTGAATAAAACCTGATAAAAAACCCAAAACCTCACTTGTCATCAGCTTGTGAAAATAATAAGAACCAAATATTTTATTTTCCAAAAACCCAAAGAAATTGGAAGACTGGAACTTATAAATGAAACTATTCAAAATATATGGCTCGTAGTAAGAGTACTGTTAATCCGAAGACACACCAAGCGAGAAATGCAGCGATTCTGGAAATCGCTAACACAAAATGGCGTGCATGCGAGATAATATTTCATATTCACCTGATTAATGCTTCTGAGATGCTAGATTATTGGTGGGAGATATTACTATGAGACAATAACTCACATACGCCCCATTTTGTGTTGGCGATTTCGGAGATCGCCGCCTTGACTCGCTTGGTGTGTCCCCGGTATAATGCCGGGGACACACCAAGCGAGTAACGGCAGCGATCTCCAGAATCGCCAACAAAAATTTGCGTTTATGTGCGGTATCATTTCATAGTAATATCTCCCAACAATGATTTAGCATCTCTGACGCAATAATCAGATGAAATATAAAACAATAGCTCACATATATACGCCCCATTTTGTGTTGGAGATTTCGGAAATCGCTGCATTTTACGCTTGGTGTGTCTCCGGCTTTACAGTGTCTGTGTTCGCCAGGTGTAAGATTCACAATTGGTACCTTTGCAGGAGATGGAGCAGTCCTGCCACTGGGCGGTGTCGCCGTCGCAGTAGCGGCCCCCCTGGGCGGGCGGCGGGTTGTCGCAGGCGCGGTTCCGGGCGCGTTTTCCGTCCCCGCACTCGAGGCCACCGGCACACTGTGTCCACGACGACCAGGCGCCCCAGCCTCCGTGCACCACTGTGTCTGTACGGGAGAGGAGCAAGGAGAGGGTGAGAACAGGCGGAGCATGGATAACAAGGTGTGGTAGTGGGTCAAGGTAATGAGAGAAGTGGTGGAGTAGACGGACGATAATAAGGTGTAGTGGTGGGTCAAGGTAATGAGAGAGCAAGGTGGAGTATACTGAGTCATAACAAGGTGGAGTAGTGGGTCAAGGTAAGAAGAGAGGGATGGTGGAGAGACAGAGAGACAGAGACAGAGAGAGAGAAAGAGAGGGAGAGAGTGGGTCATATGGAGAAACCAAACAAGAGTTAGTCGTGTTGTTGTTTATCGCACGACGGCAAGATCGTGTATTACTGTGTGAGGCGAAGCCTAGAGCAGTAATACACGATCTTGCCGTCGTGCGATGAACAATAACACGACTAACTCGAGTTTGGTTTAGAATTTATCCTACCCTGCCTGTCTAAATTACTTCTACATTAACAGATGATGTCATTTGTCAAGTGTATCCCACTAGAGCGATATTTTTCATTTTTCTGAACCCCAGACCGAATACAGTGACCCAATGTTAAGCCTATGGAGTTTTTATTAGGGGTAGGGTAAAGGTAAGAAGAGAGCGCTGGTGGAGTATACAGGCCAATAACAAGATGTAGTAGTGGGTCAAGATAAGAAGATAGAGATGGTGTATACTGACTGATACCAAGGTATGGGGGTGGGTCATGGTAAGGAGAGAGTGAGGGTGGAGTATACTGACTGATGACAAAGTTAGAAGAGAGCGATGGTGGAATATATTATAACAAGGTGTAGCAATGGGTCAAGGTAAGAAGAGAGGGTGGAGTATAGTGACCAAGGGTGGAGTATAGTGACCAATGATAAGGTGTAGCAGTGGGTCAAGGTAAGAAGAGGGCACTGGTGGTAAATGTAGTCACTAAGAACATACTAATAATCAGTGGCATAGATTTTGGTGGAAAATAGATAAGACACAAAATAAAGAGAGGTTCACACAAATGGTTAAAAGGTAGAACAGGTGAGCCCAGGATAGTTATAGAGAGTAGAAACTTAAGTACAGGCGGAAGAGGGAAGATGTGCAAGGTGTAGATTGAGATAAAGATTCGTATTGTTGAAAAGGGATTACGTATTTCGAGGTAAATAGAACTCATCATAAGTGAGTATTATGAGCAGCAGATTAAAATATATTATAGGGAATCGGGGTGAAAACAGGTCTATATGGGCTTAATTACAATGAGTATCGGTGTAGGTAATGAACAGTTGGGGCTCACAGGTCACACGCTAAAGGTTGAAATAAGGAAGTACCAGAGAGGTCAAGGTCAGATGGGTGGGAATAAAGGTCAAGGTCAGATGAAAAGTGGGAATCAGTGGGTTGATGTTCAAATGGTGATCAGTCAGATGTGCTTTGGGTTCAGATGCTCTCAATAAAACTTATTTTCTCGAGTTCCTATTCAATTTCATGGTACAGAAATATCTTTGTGATTATTCATCTTTGGCAATAAATATTGTTTTCATATTGACATTTATTGACACACTAGAATTATTAGGAAAAGGGGACAATAGATTAGTGCAATGATTAAGAACTTTGTTATGTTTGAAGAAAAACCTGTTTGTTGTTGTTATTTACAGATAGTGTATAAGATATGAGAAAAGACAAAGAAGCTCGCGCCAGCGATCTAAGCATTGACGCAAGACAGGATACTCAGAATGCAATCAGAAAGTCTAACCCAACACTTAGAAACGTATTCGCAAACAGCCTACTTGCATTCAGACTGTTCTATACATATAAACATGTACATGGACAGAGAAAAGACTAAGAAAATGTATGTTTTCCAAAAGCACGCAGAAAATCGGATACCCTTTCTTGTTCCCTACCAGAACCATGATAATGTTTCCTGTATTCAACCCTGGTCATTTCTTTTATTCAACACATTCATCCACCACAACTCATGTGAACTTCTGGTCGAGCGATCGCTCACAGACCCTCAACATACATCATGGACATCATGCTTATGTAACCTAGCTATATATAATGTATAAAACAGTATTACACTTAATTATCAGCAGTGTTACCAACAATCACAGCATCCGATAAAGTATGTACGCAGAATTTCTGAAAATTTTGACCCCCCTACCCCACCTCTCAATCTTGTACGCCATAGAATAAAGACGCAAAATTTCCAAAATTCTTTACCCCACCCCCTGTCGGTGCGTACATACTTTGAGGATGGCCCCACACTTCCCTCTTTTAGGAAGTTATATTCCCCATGAAAAGTTGGCAACACTGTATTTGATATAAAAAAGACATACACACGTACTAAGAATATGAATAAAAACGTAGTAACAACGCTAACTTGAATTGCCTTTTTCTGCTGGTAGCGAATGACTACGGACAGTACCTCAACTTAACCTACAAGCATGCCTCAGTGTTGCATGACAAACAGGACGCACAATCCTTGATTTCTCTCGTGCACACCAATTCCAGGAATTATTGGAGACGATCTTATTCTAAAGCTCCTACTCGAGATCTTACGTAGACTTAGAGGAAACATTGGTTTGGGACATGCAGGGGAATGTTAACGTAAATATGAATTAAATGTGTTCCTTAAACGTATTCTTATCATGAGGTTTCTCATTGACTCTCGCGTTTTATTATATACAATCTATGAAAGGCTCTCCGCTGCTAGGGAGTGTAGTAATAATGATGTTCACGCCCGCAGTTAATGACCACTAGCAAGTAAGTCATCAAAATGGCGTTTCTTGATGATTTGCAGGCAGATAATAATAAGGAAATGTATCTACTGGGGGAATTGGTACCGTTCTCTGTCCTTTGTCCAGGAAATATATAAATATGTTCCTCTGTCTGTGGTAACAGGAAATATTTCCAGGATAGACTGGCTTCAGTCCCTGCATCCTATGGCTACCCCTCCACCTTCCTTACCCCTCCTCCTGGGATACATGATTGATTCATGGGCCAGTCAGGTGTGGATACATATCATAATGAACTTTATTCATGTTTTTCTTCAATCATTTAATGACTATTCATAATCAAAGACTCGAGCAAGTCTATTTTTCAAGACAAAAGACGATGAACGGACATCAATTCACCCACAGTAAGTACGTTTCCTCATGGTACTTTCAATACTACCCAGTGCCTGAAGTTCGCCTAATGCCCCCGCAGAGAGCGCATTCTATGAATATATCATATTGTGCGTAGTGAGACCTGAACGAGACGCCGCCACCTGTTAACTCTTTCAGTCCGAGCAATGCCTGGAGGCATTCCCACCCAGGGGACGAGCAATGCCTGGAGGCATTCCCACCCAGGGGACGAGCAATGCCTCAAAGCATTGTTTATGTGTCACCATCACAAACGTTATGTTTTATGAGAAATAATAAATAGATTTACACTATTTTTTCACAACAAATAAAAAATAAATATACTCTGTGGGCATTCGATTAGTAACTATAGTAACCTATATATACCAGGTTACTAAGTGACAAACATACGACAAACAGACGCCATTGCGGCGATAGTCTCGTCCCCTTGGGGTTTATAGCAGTATCCTCCCTCGTCCTATAGTGTGCACGCTCCCCATTCAGGCTCGGACAGAAAGAGTTAACAGTGGCGCCGCCTGCTAGCTGTCCCTAACGACATGTTCGCATGGCGAGCATGGTGACCCCGCTGACCCCGCCAACCCGGGCGTCTGTCCGGTGTCCACCAGGGGGCGTGGCGGGCGTCCCCGGGCTCCTCCCGGCATGCTCCGCGCTGCCAGCGTCCTCCACGGGAAGCAGAAAGGCGGTCAGGCGCGTTTAACCCTCTCCCCTCTGCGATCCCCTCCACCCAGCCCCCATCCGTCACACCGACGACCCTCCACCACTCCCGCCTTTCTACCACGTCGAGGAGTCATTCTTTGTGGGTCATTTTGGATCTATTCATCCTGTCCGGACCCATGTATCGATATCGTAATTATATTTTACAGGCACAAGCGGGCCACCAGTGTGCAGGGTGAGTTGTTGTGGGGTGGTGGTGGTGGTAGGGTAGACTTGCTCAAGTCTTTGATTATGGACATTCATGATTTAACAAAATCAGGATATTGCAGTATGACTGGTGCAGGAATCAAAGAGAGGAGGGGTGGGGTAGGTGGAGGGATACAGGGACTGGGGCTAGTCTAGTGGTGGGGGAGTGGGGAATGTGCGCGTTGGTGTGTTGGGATTTCACAATACGGAGTCCTGACACGACAGGTCGGCGTGGTAAACGACCCCCTTGTCACACCCCCGCCCTCCGCCCCTCCCATCGCCGGGGAACGCTGCCTGAGAGGCCCGGCAGTGACCCACTCCCGGCGCCGCCTCCAGCACCCACAGCCCGGCGCTCAATGACTCCCCGTCCTCCAGCCAACTGCCGGGGCCAGAGGTTGACTTCATTACCCTCTCACTTCAGTGGCGTTATTAGATGAGGGCTGGGTTTATTCACTGATATCCTAATCGTTTTGGGTGTCGCTATGGACAAGGCAATGACTTCATGAAAGCTCTGAACAGGATTTGAGGTGTGACTATAACCAACGAAGCCATCCCAATGGAGGTTCCATTGAAATACAGAAATCAATCACGGTTTACATGTCAGATACATGTTTAAGAAACACTCTTGAGAAATGAGAAATGAATTCTGCCAGGGGTACACCGTGAAATATATACTGGTATTTCGTATTTGTCTTTTGTCGTAATATTCACACTGTTCTCCAGTCGAGAGTTGTATTGTTTCAAAGATGAATTACCTCGTGTGAAATAAGACAAAAATACCTACATAACCCTGACTACCATGACCTGGTGGTGCATATCGTTCATCGGTATAACAGACAGCATGCAATATGCGAGCAAAGCTTTAAAGGCACTTGGTTAATTTTATGTTGTACGGTGAGGTCTTATACGAGGTATTAATGTCGGGACGGCTTCACTCATCAAAAAGCTTTATGGGACTTAATGTGGTATTGTGGGGTGTGCCTTGATCATCGGGTCAAGGCCGACTGGACTTCCACCCTTCCTTCATTGTCCATCGGCATTAGCACGCATTGCAATCATTAAAGTTTACGGGGGACATCAATCTTGGCGACACAAGGCCAGTGCCATGCTGTTTCCTGATTGGTGCAGGCGTGCATGAGAGGGGAAGATCGATTCCGGTGAAAAATCGATTTTTATACGGCACTCACGGCAGGCGACACCAGAATGCTCTCGGCTGCAAACTGATCAAGGGGAGAATAATCCCGCGACATCGCCCCACGCATGCGCAATAGAAATTAAGGTGAGCAAGTCTACTGCACTGACCGTGAGGATGGGAGACTATACTCTAGTTATACAGTCTGGTTGTACATATTGTACGTATTTATATATTAAGAAGGAACTGTATCAAGATCTGTAGCTGCTTAAAGAAAATGGTTTTGGTTGTGAAGTAATCTTACGAGGCAAAGCCAAATGAGATTACACAGCAAGCCGAAATGAATGACGTATTTTCAATGGGTATGGATCAAGGGTGGTTCAGATTCTTTCTCACCCCTGTCATAGAATAATTGGTCAAAATTTGTGATATTGTCTCCCATATTTTCTTTTTACAATACTCCTTGGGTATTGGGCACATGTTCAAAATGTTAAGTCTATGGGGATGACGATACCAGGGGCAGGATAGGTTTGTATATACATACATGTACAGTGTAATCTACTCTGAATCGAAGTCTCTCTCTCATTCTCAGAGTTCCTTCACCACCAGGTGCCTTTCTATCCATGACGAGGCCCTGGCTGTACTTGTTGCCCCCGGGGAGCCTCGTTTTCATCAGTCGCCGTGGCAACCTGTGTTTTCTGTCTCTCACACCAGAGGGAGAGGTACCGACACTGAGAACCAGTGATGACTGGCCGGTCGTGTTAGTAACAGTCTCAACAGTAGGCCCACTTTGTCTTTGATAAGTACTAGTGTATGGGCCTAGAAGCTCATCTGCACCCTAGAGCTGAAGCACATCCATCGCTGAAGTCTCGCTGATAAATACCTCGCTGTGTGATGACGACTGGCGCGCGATGAGTTTTAGTGTGGACAGTGGCGCCCCTGGTGTCTGGTGAACACGACGATCTGGCAGCTTTATCCCAGCAGACGCCAATAGATGGCGCACTTCTCATTACAGTCTACAACTTTGACCCACTTGTTCTATAGGACAGATTAGCTATTGTCTTATGGAGGCAGCCACCTTGCCTCCAACACTGAACAAATTGTTCGTTTGTTTGTGTATGTGTAGTTTTACGTCTTTGGAGGCTAGTTATGTCCTTTTCAGACTGACTCATTGGTTGACCTTTCTGGTTCTTGAAAGGTATACTAACTCAACTTTGGTCTGCTTGTAACGGTGGGACCCTATGCCCGTTTTAGTGCTGCCTCACTGAAGGGCTGTGCCGTAGACCATTGACACAACACTCTGCTGGCCACTTTTCATGATTGCTCATAATTAACAATGGAATATAATAACACCTGATAAAAGCAGATGTTCCCTGACTACAGTGGCACCATCTTACAAATATCTGGAGGACGGTGGCGGAACTAGCAATCACTCTGTGCCCTATATAAGGGACAGAGTGTATGATAGTCCATCAACACTCACCAGGTGGCCAACTGTAGTGTCTGTATCTTAACTACAATGAATACATTACTTCATTCATTGTTTTTTGTGCTGTTTATACCACCTCTTTGAAAAATATTAACAGATAGCACCCCTATACTTTCAATGCAGCTGGGTTTGAAAGTAAACATTGCCTATAACATCTGACACAACAAGACTCTATTGCATATAGTCAGAGGGTCAAGGATGCTCAAATTTATCATTTCAACCCCCATTTTACATACAAATTATCATAATGGTAGGTTGAAGTATCAGGTTATGATTTATGATCTGAAGCATCGGGACTTAGGCTTCATCACCCACTGCAATTTCCTTTTTCGATATTTCATTACTTGTGACTGACTGACTGACTGACTGACTGACTGACTAATATAACTCGGTTGTACCATGTCACCGATATTGAACCCCGTTTTTTAGTATCCGTCTAGATTAATTGATTATCGATTGGGGACACTAACAGGCGGGAGATCCCCTCACTGTAACCCTGTATGTCAGCCTAACGAGATTTTATCGCCGTTATAAAAACTGTGCTGGGATCATCCTTCATGGTGAACGCCGCAGATCGGCATCACTCTCCCCCCCGATGTCCATGTTCTCCCGCCGACCTCCCGTGACATAGGGTCAGCGCATGAAATATTCAGCCCCCCCCCCCCCAGGCGGTACCCACAATACACTGGCCACTAGGCGGCGTGGCGTATTGGGGTCGCCATGTTTGTCTGGTGAATAATTAAACAATTACGCCCCGGTGACCGCCGCCGCCCCACCTGGCGGAATATTTATGTACTAGCTGGATCAGCGCCTCCCGTCATGCGCGTCTCGGACGCAGGCGGAAGTCAAGATTTACGAGGCGCATGCGCATTATGTCCTTATTGATTGTGTGATGGACACCTCTCTCATAGCATGTAGGCGGCGCGGGGGAGGCCGGGGGAGATCGTGGGGAGGCCGGGGGAGGTCGGGGGAGGCCGGGGGACGGCACGATAACGGCCGGGTCGGGAGTGACTTGCTGGCATCGCAGACATACACAATATTGAGCGGTTGTTTGCTCATCGGAATATCCCCGTATGCGCTCGGATATTACTACGCGTCAACTTCTCAGAACATACCACAGCTTGTATCTGAAATAATCTATATTGTATTTATTATCCACCTTTTCTTAGTTCATTTAGGTGCGAACTATGGTTTTCATCCGCACTATGTTTCCGTATGCAGGTACATCGACCTGTAGTGTTTGGCCATGGTTAGCTGGGCACACTTTTGAAACACGAAGATACAGGCCCTCTGCACCCTACCAATGCATAGAGGTGGTACGCAATGCAGGGATAGGTTTTGCAGCACGCTGAAAATCTATATAACATTAGCGTATCTGAGAGAGTCTTACCCACGTTCAGAAACTCCATACAACAGTAAAATGATGAATATTTGAGGTGGGACATCGTCATAAGGTCATGATAACACATGGGTCACAGTGTTATAAGGTAATAATCTACGATTACTTTATGAAAAGTGCCACCAAACCACGTTTTCCAACACAGTCTTCATCGTGTGTGCTCGCAGGGAGAAGCGCGGATTCATGTGCTCGTAAACCTGGGGCCCGTTTAATAATCTAGGATCGTACATGAATACCATTTTCTTAACCTCTTACATGGGTTATCGTTTAATCACATTTAAGACAGTCTTAGCAGCCCATGAGGTCGTCCATACGTGTTGAATAAAGTTGGCCCACGTCGTTTCTAGGTCTCCTCGGTGTACAGAAAAAAGGTGTTCATGTATGAGCCTAGATTATTCAACAGGCCCCTGGCCAATGAGTGTGAAGAAAAGGTGTTATACATCTATACGACAATGAGTCAAATGAAACCGTGCAGGGTAGGTGAATAATAGCCATAGTAGCAAATGTCACAGGGTTAGTGCATGGGAATATACGACATTGACATGACAGGCAGAATTTTGAACGGGAAAGGGAACTATTAATACCAAGTATGAGGTTTCATATTGATTTCGTATCAAACTTACCATGAATTGTAATCCCGATTGGAGCAAGCAGTCGCATTGACAGGTTGGTCAAGAGGACAAACAGAAAATGAAAATAAAATGAATTTCATGTAAATGGATTGAATCAATTGGACCGCATGATATTTAATCAGTGGGGTTTATGTCTCATTTAAGAAGTCATGCATACATTTTGAGGCACATGCGGGTGGTTTTAATACATGGATCAAATGTACAGTGGGTCATGCGCAAAGCTCATATTCCTATTCCATCATCCCCAAACGCATCTACTTTATCAACGACCAGTAATTTATATCCATTGTGTGTGTCAACAGAATGCCAAATCGCAACAGTTTACCACAGACGTAAAACTAAACTAGTTCAATATTTAGTGTACTAATCAGTGAGAAGTAAGGTTGACCTTGACTCGGTTCTGTCAACAGAAAACACTCTAAATTGCACGTTCTATGTCCACTATAGACTGATTGGCTTGCCTCTGATTCATCCATCCCCTCCCGCTTTGTACAAACCCACTCCACGAGCCAAACACATCCTTGATCATTCATTCCGCGACGAAACCCGGGTCGAAACGAATACCCTGCCAGTCACGACACTGCCAATTGTCTCCACTCCCCCCCTCCACTCTTCCCCTGACCATGACCCAGAGGATCCACCCCCCCCCCCCCCATCCACGTACACCCACCCACACATACACTGCACCCGCCTCCAACCCACACCTTCAAAGCCTGACTCACTGGGCCTCCCTCGCCTGACACTGTCAGTAGTATAAACAGTTGGCGCGTTGCTCCGGGCGTCTCACTGACCCCTCCCTGACCCCTGACCCGCAGTGGCGCCGTCTGGTGGTCGTGGGACGCGCTAACCGGAAGCTCACGTTTCCCTACCTTCACTCACCGACTCTAATCGTGTTAACTGGGCCCCGTGGTATCGGGTGCGTTTCGGGTGTACTATTTCACCCCGCGCCAGAGTAAAGCAGGGGCCCCACTTTGATGCAATTATCGATGTATCGACGCCCCTTTGCGAGGTTTAGTTGCTGCTCAGCTGGTCGGAATTCGCTCAGGCCCTGCCTCGTTGCCGTTCTCTCACGTCTGGGTCTAAGGTCTACCACGCTCGGGTTAAAGTAAATGAGGGTCACGTTTTGACTTGGCTACCACGACAACCAAAGCGTAAGCAGCTTGAGACGTCTACACATGTATAGAGTGAGGGACTTTAGAGCACGATAGTAACTATATAGAACGTCCTGACCATGCTGTAAAACGTACAAAACAAGATGAAAATTGATGGTAAGTACGGAACAAGACGTTTTTGTCGAGTTCCGTATTTACTGTCAATTTTCATCGAGTTTTGTACGTTGTACAAGCCTGGATGGACGTTCTATATTTATTATATAAGCGAAAATGATGAAATTTCACCAAAACTTACTGTAATAATCATAATTCAGTCAGTGTTGACTCCCCGCCGATAATGTAACATCGCCAATACATATATACACTGTGATACTGGTACTTAAAAGTGTTCAAAACACGTAGCAACATTTGGCCAATGTGTTCAGTACACATAACATGTGGCAACATGTGCAGTACACATAGCAACGTGTGGTCAACGTGTTCAGTACACTGTGTTATGGAATCCTGTTCAGTATGATACGTTTGCGTCATATGGTGAAACAGTGTGTATTTACGATATAAATGTCATGGGTATATCATTATCATACACTGAGCCAACTCCCCACCTCCTACTCACGAGGATGACCAGTGTGGATGTGTGTGGAACCGACCAGAGTTATTGTAGTGTAGCTCTGGCGGCCAGTGTAAGCAGAGTCTCCGAGAAGTATCAAAACCAGAAACCAGATGTCTCTCATGATCGCCTTTCCGTAAAGGACATTGATGACATTGACTGAGTTCAACTTTGTCAATAGCAAGACTTTCTAAATACCCTTTCAAAGAGAGCTTAATGAGAATCATACGAGGAAAAATGTTAGACAAGTATAAATATACATCATGCTGATTTTCCGGAGCTTGTAATTTAAAAAGTAGGCCTAGTTAGGGTGAAATCATGATGTGAAATTTCCTGATTCCAAATATAACGTAATAATCTCATCCCTAGTATTCCTTCCCATTGGTAACTCGTACTCAATGCCAATGGAGTATTAAAAACCTCACTGGGAATTATTTCACAAATGTTAGCATATAAGTCAATATGCGGGGTGGGTTAAATTTAGAAACCTATTCAAGTTCACGGTCAGAGCTCGTTCCCATCTCCTTTGAATTGCCCCGAAATTCACGCGACGTCGCCTTGTGAATTACTATGCTATTCAAACTCTATGTAATACAAGCTCTGACTTTCATTGGTTTCCTCCATAGTATACAAAGCAGATACTCTTGGTACCCAAACCTACAGAACGAAACCAAAGGCAAGCCTCCCTTGCCATCTGCCCACAGATAACACACCGAGTCCGATCTCTCCTCCACGGTCCTAGGCTAACCCCCCCCCCCTCTAGGGTGCGGTCGCGTGGAGGGGGATCCAGCAGAGGGACAGAATGACACGTGTTTCCATGACGACCAGCATGGGCATGTCACGGGCATGTCACGGGCATGTCACCCTCAGTCTTCAAGGGACCAGTCGGGGGCCTGTGAGGGGATTACGGGGGCGGGCAGGGCTGGGGAAGGAGTGAGAGGAGTCGGGCAGGGAGGGGCGGGCAGGGACGGGTTTGGGCAGGGAGGTGGCGGGAAGGGAGGGAGCGGGAAGGGAGGGGGCGGGCATTTAGGAGGCGGGGGCGGGGGCGGGCAGGGCGGGGACGGGAAGGGAGGGGCGGGCAGGAAGGGGTGGGAGGGGGCGGGAGCGGAGGGGTCGGGCAGGGAGGGGGTGGGCAGGGAGGGGAAGGGCCAGGAGGGGGCGAGCCAGGAGGGGGCGGACAGGGAGGGGCGGACCGGGAGGGGGAAGGGGCGGCATGTGTGGGGGTTGAGATGCTGATCGGGGGGTTCAGGTGAGGGTTATCTGCATATGTAAATGTTATTGCTCCTCTATCGAGTATGTAGTACTATCGTAGGGGTAAGATTTTAGAGCGCTTGCTTGCGAATCAAACCCTAATAATAATAATTTAAAAAAAGGTGAGGGTGGACCGGGAGGGGTGGGGCTTGAGGTGCTGATGGGGGTTTAGGTGGTGGAGGGAAAGGCGTAGGGGTTTTGGTGTTGATTGGGGTGTTTAGGGTGAGTGTGGGCCGGGAGGCGTGGGATGGGGTTTTTGGGGCTGATTAGGGGGTTTAGGAGGGGGTGTGCTGGGAGGGAGTTGGGGCTGAGGTACTTAGTCTTGGGGATGGTGGTAGGAGGGGTGGGGTTAAGGTGGGGTTAAGGTGCTGGTTGGGGAGGGGTGGGGGTTATAGGTGAGTGGTATGGGAGGCCGGTGTGAGTTCGGGGGTCACAGTAACTGGAGCACCACCTGTGAGGGCCTTCTCTGAGAGAACACTAAAGGATGCTGAGGAGCAGCTCTTAGACGGATCTGAGCTGCTCTCAGATGGCCGTCGGCAGCCCGTGGGAGATGAGTGAGTGGCTCATAGTGACAGAGGATCTCCGGAGATGTTCAGGAGTCCAGTGTCATGTCCAAGCTGAGATAGGAGCTGGTGCTATCGACCTCACTGGGCTCAGGTATCTATTCACGTGAAAGAAGGTTCCCTTCATAAAATCTGGACTCCTGCTGAGAAGGTTGATCTTACATAAACCCAATCCCCATTATCGACGAGAATGCAGGGGATCAGTTTCAATAATAATTAGAATAAATATTAGTTTATTACAATAGACCTGCACCAGGGAGCTGTTTCAAAACCATAGACTTAACCCACGTTTTGAAACAGCTCCCTGATGTTACAAGTCTGGCTCGTTGGGGCAAATCATCTTTTTTATTAGTTATAATTGCATAAGCATAGGACTCATCAACAAATACCAGTGTTTTGGACCCCACTGTTTCGGTTTGGTTTGGTTGGTTTGATTTAACGTCCAGTTAACCATTACAGCTTCTTACCAGACTTTCTCAAGGTCCTTATACACCACAAGGGTGGTGATCAAATCTATGTTATGGATTTAAGTAGAAGTCTAACCCCTACACATTTACCAAGGTGAGAGTTCTTTTACTTCCCACACCACATAGACATGGTGTGAGAAGGATTGGCCTTTGATATATCAGTAAATCTACCACTGCTGGGAATGAAGGGCGACCCTAATGAGGGGAGAATATCAAAGTAATTGAATATTGAAAAGCAATAAGGTATCCTTGTCGACACGATTGACAGGGTTAATTCTTATGGCATCAATTGTTTAAAGTGGACATAATAAACGGGACATCCACAAAATGAAAGATTTTGAAATAAGGATCAATTCTTCGGCTGATTATCATTCAAGGGCGCTCATCCATCTGCGACCATCTCGGTGTGAATAATCTCGGCGTGACCTTCTAGATTATCCCAGTAATACTAACGCCCTGTCAGAGCTCCCACACTCAATAAATCACTCTCCCTTCTCACTCCCTGTAATAGAGAGAAGCGACCTCACAACACCGTTAGAAACCCGGCGGCAGCGACCTGCGGTGGAGATGGACGCGGAGGGGTCGACAAACCCCGTGGCGGAGGCTAATGCTCGGCAAATCTGTTGGTTCCCTCAGGGGCGGAGGGCACCAATTGGCGCCGGGATATTATAGGGGCTTTAAGTCGGGCTGATGGATGGGTGCGGGGAGGGCGGACGTCGGGCCGGTCATGGGGGCTCCGGACGGGCGGGGCGGGGAGGGGCGGGGGGGGGGGGGCGACGGGCGGGGCAGGGGGGAAGTACGGGCGGGACGGGGGAGGGGCGCAGGGATGGGCGGGGCTGGGGGGAAGTACGGGCGGGACGGGGGAGGGCGTAGGGATGGGCGGGGCTGGGGGGAATTACGGGCGGGACGGGGGAGGGGCGCAGGGATGGGCGGGGCAGGGGGGAAGTACAGGCGGGACGGGGGAGGGGCGCAGGGATGGGCGGGGCAGGGGGGAAGTACAGGCGGGACGGGGGAGGGGCGCAGGGATGGGCGGGGCAGGGGGGAAGTACAGGCGGGACGGGGGAGGGGCGCAGGGATGGGCGGGGCAGGGGGGAAGTACAGGCGGGACGGGGGAGGGGCGCAGGGATGGGCGGGCTGGGGGGAATTACGGGCGGGATGGGGGAGGGGCGCAGGGATGGGCGGGGCAGGGGGGAAGTACAGGCGGGACGGGGGAGGGGCGCAGGGATGGGCGGGGCAGGGGGGAAGTACAGGCGGGACGGGGGAGGGGCGCAGGGATGGGTGGGGCAGGGGGGAAGTACGGGCGGGACGGGGGAGGGGCGCAGGGATGGGCGGGGCAGGGGGGAAGTACGGGCGGGACGGGGGAGGGGCGCAGGGATGGGCGGGGCAGGGGGGAAGTACAGGCGGGACGGGGGAGGGGCGCAGGGATGGGCGGGGCAGGGGGGAAGTACAGGCGGGACGGGGGAGGGGCGCAGGGATGGGCGGGGCAGGGGGGAGGACGGGCGGGGCGGGGTGAGGCGGGGGAGCGTACGGGCCGGTCGTGGGGGTTCCGGATGGGCAGGGTAGGGCGGGGATAACGGGAGGGGAGGGGCGGGGGGAGAACGGCCGGGGAAGGGTGGGGGGAGGGGCGGGGCGGGGTAGATGGGCGGGGCGGGGCGGTGTAGACGGGTGGTGCGGGGCGTGGGAGGGCGGCCAGGGAGGGGCGGGGCAGGGCGGCCAGGGAGGGGCGGGGCGGGGCGCGGGAGGGCGGACGTGGGAGCCAGTCGTCGGGGTCGCCCAACGGCTCCGGGGCGGGAGGAGCTGGGACCCGTTTCACTATCTGAAAATCCGTTCGATGTTGGACCCAGCGGCACCACGGCGGTGATTCGCGTTTCAATAGTTGATGGACGCAACAGCGAGCGGCACTTCGAACATGAGAGGCACCAACAGTGGTAGTGACCGTTTCAGAACGAAATTTCCGTTCGCTGTTAGTGCTGTTGTAGTGCCACTGTTCACGAGAGGGCCCACCCTCTCGTCTTAGTCAAAATATTATGTGTTTTAAGTATTAAATCTCATTCAAATAACCAATATTTGCAGCGAAGAATTATATATGTGCTTTTTATATGTATACCAAATACTCTGGAGATATCAATTCATTCATTAAACATAGATATTCGACGGTTTTTGTGGTATGTAATATGTAATGTGTTGGCATAGCGAACACCCTTTCTTTGCCAACTCCTTTTCCCTTTGGTTGTGTATATGAAATACTTTCCGAGTTTTCTTTTCCTCACCAATACAGTTCAACCACTGACACCGTTCCTTATCATATCTTCCCCCCTCACACCACCAACCTGTCGGCTCGCGACATCCTTGTCTGATTTAACACGTCTTCTCATCCCGACCTCTCCTCAATTTACCCTGTCCTTTCAACCCCACTCTCCCCTCGTGACGTTCCCACCCTGCCTTTCTGCCACCCTGTCTTGTTCTCCTGTCAGTACACATCACGTTCTCCCCACCCCCCTCCCCACCCTCTCACACCACACCACAACCCACCCATCATTTCAAGACTCACATCAATATGAGCAACAGCACATCCGAACCAAAGAACCGACCGCAGCCTTCCAATATCTCATCAAAGGCCGTTTGAGGGAAGCAATTCCACGCAAGACGAAATCATAATATCATTTCAGAGAGAACAATTTTCGTCGTCCCTTCTCGGTGATTAATTGTTCTGTGTGTTTTTTCCTAGTTAGGTTTGGATTCTCAATTCCTATTTGAGCTGGTTTGCGATGAGGGGAATTGCTTGGAGAGGGATGGAGAGAGGGGTGGTGAGAGGGGCGGGGAGAGGGGTAGTGATAGGGGTGAGAGAGTGGTGGTATGAGGGGCGGGGAGAGGGGTGGTATGAGGGGTGGTGAGGGGTGGTGAGAGGGGTGGTGTGAGGGGTGGTGAGAGGGGCGGTGAGAGGGGTAGTAAGAGGGGTGGTGTGAGGGGTGGTGAGAGGGGTGGTGAGAGGGGTGGTGAGAGGGGTAGTGAGAGGGGTGGTGTGAGGGGTGGTGTGAGGGGTGGTGAGAGGGGTGGTGAGAGGGGTGGTGAGAGGGGTGGTGAGAGGGGTAGTGAGAGGGGTGGTGTGAGGGCTGGAGATAGGGGCACTAGAGGGGTACTGATGGGGGTTCTGAGAGGGGTGGTGTGAGGAGTGGTGAGAGGGGTGGTGTGAGGGGTGAGAGAGTGGTGGTATGAGGGGTGGTAAGAGGGGTAGTGAGAGGGGTGGTGTGAGGGCTGGAGAGAGGGGCACTAGAGGGGTACTGATGGGGGTTCTGAGAGGGGCACTGAGAGGGTTTCTGAGACGGTTGCAGTGGCTGGTTGCGCGCGGCTTGTTATCCGCTGTCGAGTTAATTAGGAGACCCTCCCTGGGGAGTGCATGATTGTAGAAGCGCGCCCCGCGAGCAAACTTCATCCGTCAACCTCCTCTACAAGCCTGGAATTACTGTTACAGCCACGAGCAAGGAATTACTACCAGAAGTGGGGTAATACCGACATACAACAACCTTCACGGGTCACTGAGTATATCTTTACAGTCCACTGCTCTCATAATCACAGAAAGCAATCCTGCATCTCTCAATTTCCGCAGACCTACAAGCTAGCCCTTAATCACTGGAGCTACTCGGATTCCGATGGGAAGGACTTTCCCTTTCTTTTTCTGTATTTTGAAAAATATCAATTGATACAGCAAGTATCATCACGCAAATAATATTTTTCATATATGGAGTCATTCATTTACATTGGTCATTCTAGTTCACTTTAGTTATGCACTATTTTGTCATATGCACCATTTTTTCTGATTGCGCCGCTTTTTGCAAGACAGAACATAACATATCCGAATGCGCCGGGTATGTCCATATAGAGTTCCTATAGGTTTACTATGGACACTTTGTATTAGGTGGATATTATAGAAGGATACAGGCGTGGATCTGGGACCTGTTTCACTAGTTTCGTGACATGTCTAGATGGCGTCTAGCTGGTGTGTCCGGTTTCATAAGAACTAGACATTAGACTTCGTTTTGTCCGTTCTTGCTTGCACTGTTGGTGCCGCTTTTCATGTCTGTCTAACACTTTTGTCACGAAAGATTTGTCTAATTCTTATGTTTGGGGTCTGTCTTTTCCTAAGGACAGCTACTTGTGTTGTCACAAAACTAGACAACCCCAATGTCTGTATGGTGTCACAGACATGTTACGAAACTATAGTGAAACAGGTCCCAGGTGGGGTATGGATGGGGATCAGGGGGTGTTTTTCGCCAGGGATGAGATTCCGGCCGAGGGTCAGGCATGGGTCAGGCGTAGGTCAGGCGTAGATCAGGCGTAGGTCAGGCGTGGGTCAGCCTGGTTATTAAAGGCACTCACATAAGGCTCTGCTTCATTAACAACAAGAGCTCAGGGAGTCCGAGCTGCCCCCTAGTGGCAGTAAAACACGGCCCGGGGGCTGGTGGAGGAGCGAAATAATCACCGGAAACCAGGCCCCGTTACAACGGTCAACACATTCACCGCGCGCCACCTACACACAGACCCGTGAACCAGGCAGGCTGAGATGGATGGCAGAGAAGGACCCTGGTTTTATATCTGGGACCTGTTTCAGTAGTCTCGTGACATGAGGCCTAGACAGACATCAACAGCAGCACCAACAGTGCAAGCAACAGCGGACATTTTTTTGTTAGGTTTCAAAACGCATGTCACAGTTGATGTCAAATATCAGCGGATAGAGGAGGTCAATTTTCTTCACATTTGGGACGATTATAGGATATATATATCCCTTACTCGTTTTAAAGTTTCATTGCTTAATCCCTACGGAAAGTGAGTGAAATTTTCTAATACTTTTGAAACCGGACACACTGTGTTTGGGGTCTGTCTTGTTCTAAGTGCTGCGACTTGTGTTGATCTGTCTGTATGGTGTCACAGACGCCATCTAGACATGTCACGAAACTACTGAAACAGGTCCCTGGCCAAGAAGGGCTTGGTTTGTGCAGGCCATGGAGATACCAAGCACCAGAACAAGTGCAGATTATTCCTGTTATTTATTGAGTAGGCGGATCAGGCTGCATTGAGCCAGTTGCTCTGAGCCGATTGAATTCAACCATCCTGACTTTTATTCACCGATCGTGAGCTTCTTGTATTCACTTAATCCCACCAAGCTGAACGTTGATAGCGTATGTCGTCAAAAGACAGAGACGGGTGTGTTAACAAAGAAAGAGCTGTGCTTTTTGTGTCTTCTCAGAGGCATAGAAAGTGCCACCATGAGCTAAGCTTCCTTTAGAAAGACTGAGACCTATATAGCAGTGCTTTCTGGGCTGACCTAGATACAACCCCCAGTTTATTGTGTAAACGAAGATACACCGTTCTAATTCTGTTGATATTCAAATCTAAAACGCATTCGGGTAAATTATGCTGTTTGGAGCGATATATTAACAAAGCTACGTAATTATATTCACTATGACACAAAGGGACATAACAGTTGTACCTCTGGTTGAACTTGAATATGTCAGCCCAGGTCGGTCTTTCTCCTCTGTACAGCCTCATTAACAAGTTGTACAGGAGATTTTGTCCTCATAAAGACATCCAAATCACAAAAACAACAGAGTTAGTCTCCTCTCTACAAAGAAATCTCTCTCAGCACGATCAAAAACTACCTGTGCTGCCTCCCCTGGAGACTGCTTTCCGTGCAGCCCACGACTTGGACCTGTTGGGACCTGGTACTTCCAGTGGCCAGAAGCTTTCCATTAACACATAATTACGTCTCTGTTCAACTTTCCCATCCCCACCTCTGCCGCCATGTGTGTACAGTCAGTCCCGGTTTCCTGGTAATAAGCCACAAACTGTGAGAGAAAAGAAACGATGTGTTGATATGCACACATACAAAGACCAAGCGCATGGCGGTTTACGACGTCCTACTGAGACAAACAGGGTGTAGGCGACCAGTGTGGTACTCTGGATACACAATAGCAACGAAATTGTTAATTATCTCACCCCTGATATTTTTGGCCCATAGGATGAACATTGGTAACTCATTCTCCATGCCCCTACTAGTATTACAATCTGTTGTCCAGGGTCTATGATGTCATATCTCTAGTATGTCGTCCGTTCTTTTAGTGTGTACAAGGGTTAGATGAATACAGAAAGCGACTCTTTCTCGTCAAACCCAAGCTTCGCCTCATTCATATCGCTCTACGTCAAATTTGTGAAGAAAGACTATTTTGACCAAAACGTGGTTGGTTTCTTCTTTAATAATGATATAATATTGTTCCTTTGGGAAGAAGATTGGTTTGGGAGGGAGAAGTTTTTCAGATACCTACTATGTCATGTTTGAATGGACCCTACACCTTATTAGCTGTAGGTTACATGAGAGTGCATTCCCATTTACCTATGGGGCACATAGCTATTGTGTTATGGAAACGGCCATCTTTCCTTCAACACAAATAATACACCAGATGGCGTGTGCTATTATCAATGCATTGCTTTGTGGCATTTTTCCCGGCTTACCAAAGATGGGTTTTAGCCTCTTGATTATCTAAGGATCATACAAGCTGATAGCAGTGATTGTCCCCCGACTGCAGTGGCGCTATCATATAATTTCCTGATGGATAATGACAGAACTAGCACTCACTCTGTGCCCTATAGTTCTGGGCCCACGGTACTCTCAAAACCCTGGCATTTTAACTCTTAACCTCAATGCACAATACCTGCCGGACATTACACTAGTTACCGCATGATTTACGAGGTAATACTGTCCGAACTGTCTCCATCTGTCCACGCCTCCGCTGTGTTCTGTGGAGCCGCCATCCGTCACTCTCCCCGCACAGTCTCAGGGCAGTGGCCGGCTGCGTTTAATGTCTCACTGACTACATTTGTCGCCATTAGTATCTTTACCTTTTTGGCGGGTATTGGAGACGAATGGCGAGCCGCGTGCCGTAAATACTGGCCGCTGGCCTGTCATCAGGCCCCGTTAGTCTCCGTTCACAGGCGCTCCACCCTCCACACTCTCCCCCCAGTGTCGCCGATCAGTTCAACCCCTGGCAAGCAGGGACAAGTACCGATGGAAGATAGATGGGGAATTTATCTGTATTTGGAGAAATAAAAATCTATGTGCTCACTGATAGAATGGGAGTGGCGATGTCGGCGTGTTTTGAATGCATAGAGAACTGGCGCCGCTGAGATCAGAGTCTCTTGTTGCTACTGATGTGAGCGTATAGAGCTGAGTAGACATTGCTACGGTACCCAGGGCGAGTGAGTACTTGGAAGCGTAACTACAGCTTCGTCAGGAATTATCTATTTAGAACTTAGTTCTCCAAATCTACCGTTGAGAGTACTCAGAGCACTCAGAAAACACCATATATACACATCATGGTGGTATAAAGGGACAATAGTTTTCAAAGTACTGAAAAGGAACTGCATCGAGATCCATAGCCACTGAAACTACGCCATGAGTTCTGGTTGCTGAGTAATTTCACAAGGCAAAGCTGAGTAAGATTACATCACAAACCAAAGCGAATGGCGTATTTTCAGAGGCGACAAATCGAGTGCAATTCACATTTGATTTCACCCCTATTACTGACTGATAGGCTAACGTCTGTCACATCATCGCCCATTGAATATTTCTTTAACAGTACTCCATGGGCGTTGAGTATGAGTTCCCAATGAAACCAGCCTATATTGCATTTATTAAATGCCTTTTTTTGACAAGTGGCATGTCGATATCAGTTCGTTTTAGTTGTGCACTATTTTCCCGCGCTCGGAGCATAGAACATCTCCCTATACGCCGGGTATGTCCATACAAACTCCCTATGTGTTTTCCATGGACACTCTGTATTAGGTGGATAATAACAGTGCAGATATTTGGACTTGTGATCCATCCATTTCAGCTTCTGCACGCAGGACGGTAGGGGCATTGTGCCGAGTCGATTACTAGAAGGCATTGTATACATTATACACGTTACTCAAGCTCTACTCACAAACAAAGAGCCGCCTCGTGATAAATTAGTTACCGGCTCAAAAGAGCGGGTCGAGCTCGCCTGCAATCAGTCACGCGACCAGTACGACTCCAGGAGGGGCCTGGTGGGTGACGACAGCCACACGGGGAGGAGGTTTACACACACTAACACACCAGCAAACAGTGTTTTACAGGGGTCTATCAGAATGAACCAATCCCTCTGTACTATGGCCACAGGTCCCCGCCCTTAAAGGGTTTATGACGTTCTCGAATAAAATAAGGCCCGGCGTCCACCTACTACGATATGGCTCCGATATGGTCTACGATGCACCTCCCGATAAAAAATCAAAATCGCGTCACCTAATATCGGGGCAGCTGACCACGTTTCTGCGATTAGACACCGATAAAACCCCCATATAATACGTGGTGGATTGGCATGTCTAGACATGTCTACGATTTTGCACCTTCCCGATATGGCACCGATTTTGACATTTTGTATCGGTGCCATATCGGGAGGTCGTTTTGGTTCAATTCGTATTCTTTAAAAGTTAAGTTCCCGTTTTTATTTTTGACTTGTGTGACATAGTGCTTGAGGACGCACTGTGCCGTGACCAGATTTTCGCCAACATTTTAAAGTATTTTCTATTGTTTGTGGGGGATTTTGTCCCATGTGTCACTGCCATGTACATACACCGAGCCTATTAATTGTGCTTTCTACTGTGGTCACGTCTCTATCAAACTGAGAAAAGACTTGTCATCAATACCCTCTTCATATTAGATACCAGCATATAGCATGTGATCGCCTCTCCCTATCAATAACCACTGGACTGTGAAGGATCCCATCACGCATCAGTAGGTATCATTTCCCTACTAATATTGCACGCACTGCTCTAAGTGTAGCCCGCAATGTCCAGTAAAGGCTATTTTCTAAGAGCCATGAACCACACATCTCGAAGTAAGCCAGCCATCTCAAATTAGCCTGAAAATGATTTGAGGACTGATTTTGGGTCCTTCAATTTCTATTGATTTATGGAGGAGCACAAGAGATCTCAGCGAACCCAAGTAACTATGTGCGAGGCGGCGCCTAGATCATAGAGCAGGAGACATGTAGGAGACATGTAAAGATCATGTAAGAGAGGCGATGAGGCGGACACTCTGAAGGGTGGCGGGCACTGAGGACAAGCAGCCAGGAGGCGTGGGCGGCCGGGAGGTGCACCTACCCCGCCAGGCGTCACTGTCAGCCACAATCCCCGCCGTCTGATCCCGACCAGAGTCACTCTGAGCAGTTCGGAGCAGTTCGTAACAGCTCTGAGCAGTTCCGAGCAGTACGGAGCGATTCTGAGTAGTTCGGAGCACTTCGGAGCCGCTCGGAGGAGCTCTGAGGAGCTCTGAGCACTTTGGAGCAGCTCAGGGTCATGTCGGAGCAGTTCGGAGTAGCTCTGAGCAGTTCGGGTCATGTGGGAGCAGTTCGGAGTAGCTCTGAGCAGTTTGTAGCGGCTCAGGGTCATGTCGGAGCAGTTCGGAGAAGCTCTGAGCAGTTCGGATCAGCTTGAGACAGCTCTGAGCAGCCTGATGCAGCGCTTAGCAACTCAAAGCAGCTCGGAACAGGTCGGAGCAGCTCAAAGCAGCTTAGCCGTTCGTAGCAGTTCCGAGTAGCTAGGAGCAGCTCTGAGCAACTCGAAGCATTTCAGAACAGTTCTGAGCAGCTCAGGGCAGCTTGGATCAGCTCCAAGCAGTTTAGATCAGCTCGGAGCAGCTCGGGTAAGTTCGGAGCAGTTCGGAGCAGCTCGGAACAGCTCGGAGCAGCTCGGAGCAGCTCGGAGCAGCTCGGAGCAGATTAGATCAGATCGCCTTCATATCTTGTAATGCATTCAGATCCTGGCCTCCGGTAGACAAACTACATGGTCTTTATACATCAAAGACAGGCAACCAAACGGCCCTCCCCGCGGCTGTGAGGGCGTGAGTGAGCGGGGGACTGTGTAGAGAGCAGCTCGAGGCTCGGGGGTCGGTGGCAGATGCTCACTGAGGTGGGGGTGGTCTTATGGTGCTTCATCTGTGGATGACAACCTGGGGATGACTGAACGACCTCTTCTCATTATACTGAGAAATGTCAGATGTCTGCGTCGTAACTCTTACTTCCAGATTCAGGGATGTCAATTGGTTTCAGAAAAAAGTGGAGATTTTTCTTTTGTGGAATTTACTGCCACTGAGAGACCGGGAAAACCTGGAAAACACGTCGGCAATGCCAAGGGGCTGGGGGTCTGTGGGCAGGTTCAAATCATTTTTCTATTGGCGTGAATGAAGGTAGATTTATATCTATATTATTATTTTTCACAAGGAAAACTAAATTTTACATACTGGAAATGAAAAAAGTTGATCTCATTGGACATGTGGAGATCTCGGCTTTTTATTGAAGAAAGGAGTATTCAAAATGTCTTTCATCAGGTTAATTTAGGTGCAGGTCGTATTGGAGCGCATGTATCTTTAATTTAGTGGATACATAAGTATATAAACAAAATCGATCGCCTGACTAGCCACAGTTGGTGTTCAGTTAACCTGAGATCGTTTCTATTTCAACTCTGGTAATCTTTACCACTCCGCAATACTAGCATCTTTAGGTTGATCATCTCAGTTTATCCTGATTAAATCTGAAGGTAGTGGTATACAAAGGGGTGGTGGGTGGGGATGGTGCATCATAAAGTGGGTGCAGTAACGAGCATAGACGGGTGTGGGTTGAGACAGAAACGGCCTCATGGGAGAACTGTAAGTTTTCTTGTCTAGACGAATCATGGCGCCATACTGTAGGCTCCCTTTAAGTAGATCACGAGGAAACATCAGACGGCCTCTCTTTTTAAAGGCATATGCTGCAATTCAAGGTGGTAACACCTGGTGATTTTTGAAATTTGTCAATTATCAATCAAAACTCACAAAGATTCATTCTATGCCAATTGACTAAATCTAACGTATTGTCCAGTTTATCCAATCCTAATAGGTGAAGTAGACCAATTAGCATTTGCTTGATTTAGATAGGAAAATATGATTTTCTTTAATTCTTTCAAAAACAAGGACGGTGACCTATCAATTTTGAAATATCAATGTGTAACTATACATCTCCTATAGTCTGTGAATATATGAGGGAAATAACCTGGTGGTTTCTATGTAAAATGCAACATTATACAATTTCTATATAGGCTTTATAAAATTATAATAATATTGATCTCTAAATCAAAAACTAGCAAGGTGACCTCCGAATTTTCCGTTAGATATGTGTTTTACAACACATAGAAATAATTATTTTCAAGTTTCAGGAAAATGACATGAGTTTAAATTTTCAAGCCAAATTGCCCGATATGCCTTTAAATGTGCGCGTGTGGCAGTGACAGGGGGTGTGTCTGCTGAGGCAGGGTGGGGAGAATAATGGGCTGATTGTACCCTTGAGGGCTGATCCTACTGGAGTTAATGATGCGGATACCGCAGTCCCGAAAGATAGACTAGTGACCGATCAGAAACCTGCCACGGATGTAACGCCTCAAGAGATAGCACAGTCGAAAGTGGAAGACCGAATGTACAGGATATGTGTACCACTGTATAGGGCACATAGTATTGAACTATGGAAACGGCCATCTTGCCACCCCCCCCCCCCCCCCCCGACGACATCTTAAACACCAGGTGATGGGACCAAATACAATGGATTCGATTAGAAATATTTTTTTGGGTTTGCAATGGAAGAACTTTAGCCTCATCTCAATGTTATCCATAGACTAACAACTAATAGCAGTGGTTCACTCTGTGCCTTATATGGCAGATACGGCCAAGTGTTGGGGTTTATATTCAATATTTAGAACCCACACTCATGGCACGGGTCCTTAACCTAGAAAGGGTGAATTGGCAGTTAGAAATAAACTCCATTCTTGTTCCAAACTCAACCACAAGTGTAATGAGTTCATTTATTTATCATACCCCTTAACATTGGGAACTCGTACTCAACAACCATGGAGTAGTGTACCAAATACTATATAAAAATGGGGGATAAGGACGAAAATGTTGCCCAATCCGTCAGTGATGGGGGTGAGATAAAATCTGAATCACGCTCAGCCGATAGCTACTGAAAATACGCCATTCATTTTGATTTACTACGTATTCTCACTTAGCTTTGCCTCGTGAGATTACCACGCAACCCAAACTCATGGCATATTTCCTGTGGCTACGGATCTCAATGCAGTTCCTTTTTAATCTTTAATAGCCGTGCAATAGGCAATATTATACACCACAAGAACTTGGTATGAGGAAAAGGGTAGCCATTGACCATATGGTTAATCAAATTATCAACAACAAAAAATCTGTGAGTTTCAGAAAGTATGCGTGTGTGGTGCGAGATGCGTGTCTAAGTATGGATGACAGCACATCTAGAGAAATATCTGGGAAGACAAGTGATGTGGAGACAGGGAATCATGGGGGGCGCTGTGGAATCAGTGCCTAATGTTATCTCCCCCGACAAGCACCCCTCCCGCTCCCGGCACCCTCCCGCCCCCGGCGCCCCTCCCCTCCCGCCCCCGCCGCCCCTCCCACCCCCGCCGCCCCTCCCACCCCCGGCACCCTCCCACCCCCTCCTCAGCAAGCAGCTCTATGAACCGCTCCCTACACGGGGCTGGAGCTACTCACATAGCGCTCCCTGAGCTCAGCAATTCACTTGTGTTTCACCAGGACTGGGATCCATAACCATCCACGAGGGGATATGTTGGACAAGCGGATGAAGTCGTTATAGACGGGATGGGGAAGGCGGAGTGGTAGTATCCAGTGAGTGTGGGGAGGTTGTATGCAGGCAGGCGGGTAGCGGGTGGGTGGCTGTAGGGAGCTGCTCATTAGGAAAACAAAACCACAGCAGTTGATCAAGTAACCTCCTAACTGGGTTAAATATAACGCGGGGAAATCAGAAAGGGACTGGGCGTTGGCCGGGGCTCATATAGTATTGATCGTGTGAGTGACGGCTGGGTCTCAGTTTCATGACCGATGGGACCCAAGGCGCCATTCATTTTGTTATTTTTGTTATCTTATATCTGGACCCTCCCCCATAAAGACCCACCTCTTATCCATCACACAACGAGGTGTGACAGATGAACACCAACATAGAATGCTCTATTTTAAGAGATTTATTTCACTTCTCGGATTGCTGATTATATATGTATGTTTTGGTAAACGAACGGGCACCGACGGGTGATTCTATTATCAGGAAACGGTTCAATGAATGTTCTACCTCGGAGACTGTAATAACACTGCCCATATACACATATACATAAAGGACATAGATACAGAGAGAAAGAGAGACAGACAGACAGAGAGAGAGAGAGAGAGAGAGAGAGAGAGAGAGAGAGAGAGAGAGACAGAGACAGAGACAGAGACAGAGAGAGAGAGAGGGAGGGTGGGACAGATACTATGGAGAAACCAAACAAGAGTTAGCCGGAGTGCGATGAACAATAACACGACTAACTCGAGTTTGGTTTAGAATTTATCCTACCCTGCCTGTCTATATTACTTCTACATTAACAAATGACGTCATTTGTCAAGTGTATCCCACTAGAGTGATATATTTCATTTTTCTGAACCCCAGACCGAATATAGTGACCCAATGTTAAGCCTATGGAGTTTTTTATTAGGGGTAGGATAAAGAGAGAGAGCGAGAGAGAGAGAGACAGAGAGAGAGAGAGACAGAGAGAGAGAGAGAGAGAGAGAGAGAGACGGAGACAGAGACACAGAGACATGTGTGTGTGAAAGCTTCAGTACAGTCTTTTAGACCGACTTTAAAATCAACAATATCTCCGATTAAAAGAATCCCGACACCTGTGACTATTTGGCAGCGCGAATTGCGTGTTTTCTTTCCACACGTGCAGCTGTGCCTGTGAGATGACCGAGAAAGTAGACATCTGTACAGCTAAACACCATCAACCACAACGAGTACAGGAGATGGAGATATTAACCGTGTGCTCGCCTGATATCAGCCCTGCATGTCCCGCCTGCCCAGACCACACCACATCATACCAGACAAACATACAAGCCACGCTGATATATCTATTAATATGTCTGTTACTGTAGAACAGACATGGGCGGAGGGCTGGCTGCTAGACGGAGGTGGGTGGTGTATTGTGATAGGTAGCGTGTAGTGCCCGTTAAAATATACAACATTCCTCGGCAGTTCAGTTTAGACTCAGAACACGTGACCATTTCCTTTTGGTCTGACGGGAACGTCATGTGCCTACAGCTGCAGGGGGTTGTGTCAAGAGAACGCACGTACGTCCACGTTACGTTCTCACCCTCCCAAAGCTGCGATAACAATCGGGCAGTAAATTGATCGCACCGTCAACGACCGCAGTCAATTTTAAAAGTATTTAGATAAACAGCTACTGCTTAAATCTAAAAGGATTGACATCAGTAAAAACGGTTAATTCAAAATTCCTATACCATCCATGAAAAGAAAGGCTGCTTCCAAATTATAGGCTCGTATTTTATGACACTCATTACAAGGTCATCCTGTTGTTTCGCAAACTAAATTTAATTACGCCAATCTTGGTTGGAGATTAGATCTACACACCAGGGCACATAATGTGAGACTCCCCGACACTGATCCTGATACGGAAAACAGATAACAGAGAGGTCAGTGCAATCCCATAAAGCACTGCGCTCCACTGGGAACGCGCGCGTCTGACGCTGATCTCCCGGCATGCACCGCTCCCACCTCAGAGGTCACTCACCCCCGTCTAGACCCTTAACCCACAGCTATAGGGCAGTCTCATAGTCTTCTCCCATCTCCCACCATAGACCCACCTGGAATTCTTCACCTGGTTTTCAGAAGGGCAAAATTACCTTAACGTACCCCTTACGCTAGACTGGTTTCAGTCCCTGTACCCCTTCACCTTTCCCATCCCTCCTTACCATGATACAGTCCCTGTACTCCTCCACCTAATCAACCCCTCCTCGCAGCGACACTGGCTTCAGTCCTTGTACCCCTTCACCTACCCCACCCCTCCTCGCCATGATACTGGCTTCAGCCCCTGTACCCCTCAACCTTCCCCACCCCTCCTTACCATGATACCGTCTACAGTCCCTGTACTCCTCCACCTACTCAACCCCTCCTCGCAGCGACACTGGCTTCAGTCCTTGTACCCCTTCACCTACCCCACCCCTCCTCACCGTGATACTGGCTTCACTCCCTATACCCCTCCACCTCCCCCACCCCTCCTCGCCGTGATACTGGCTTCAGTCCCTGTACTCCTCCACCTACTCAACCCCTCCTCGGAGTGATACAGTCTTCAGTCCATGTATCTCTACACCTATGCCCCCACCTCTCCTCACCGTGATACTGGTTTCAGTCCCTGTGCCCCTCCACCTACCCCACCCCTCCTCCCTGTGATACTGACTTCAGTTCCTGTATCCCTCCACCTTCCCCACCCCTCATCACGGTGATATTGGCTTCAGTCCTTTTACCCGTCCATTTACCCCAGCCCTCATTGCTGCTTTGATGGGCCAGTCAGGAAAGGTTTTATCCTGATTTTTAAAAATCATTTAATGAATGTTTATAATCAAAGACTTAAACAAGTTTTACCCTACGCCTGAGCCTAATCCCCGTTTTTGTCTACACAGACAAATATCTGTAGGCCTAACACTCACCTATAGGGGAAGGCCTCACACTGACCTCAATTGCTAAATCATGTTTCATCCCCAATCCTAGCACCCATTTACAAGGTCCATCCCAGATCCCTAAATCTAAACCCTACCCACGTGTGCCAACCCCTGACACAAATCTAATCACCGTCCCAAACCCTGCCCTAAACACCCAACTCGCGTCATCTACACCCTCCTTCACCCTCCCACCGCCGCCTCTCTCACCTTACCCACTCCACGGTGCTGCTGCCATGACGACAGTGACTAAGACGATGTAATGTGATCTATGGCTGCTGGGGGTCAGGGCCGGGTGGCGGGTGCACCGGTCG
Source organism: Alentia gelatinosa (assembly GCA_950022655.1). Classification (NCBI taxonomy): domain Eukaryota; kingdom Metazoa; phylum Annelida; class Polychaeta; order Phyllodocida; family Polynoidae; genus Alentia; species Alentia gelatinosa. The sequence continues at coordinate 52,668,467 of OX465586.1, forward strand.
TTCGGCGCTGAATACGGGCTAACCGGGCCGGAAGTCGGGGGAAGCCCCGGCGCCGACGAGCGGCCGTACCCGTACCCAGGAGCGTCGTGTCTGCGGTGCTGGTAGGACGGCGGCGGGGGAGGGGGGAGAGGGGAGGTAAGGTGGAGGATTCCGAATGGGTTTAGGGTCAGAGGCGTTGCTAGCAATCACCGTGTTCTGACTGGCGTCAGATCAGGGGGGAGAGTGAGTCTCCTCTCGTGCAGTGGGTTCCGGCTGGCGTCAGCTCGGGGAGGAGAGTGAATGTCCTCCCGTGCAGCTCGGGCTGACGCTTCACCACGAGCCACACGACCACATCGTCTACTTGCCACTACATTGTTTTATACGCGCCGACCCTTGACTCTTCAGTCTACTGCAGCTCAAATCATGGACCGAATGTGTCCATCTAAACACCAAGGAGCCATTCAGAAATGGAGAGAGTTCCCCATAATATCTATCTTCCTATCCTTTCAGCGATATCATTTCTATTGACATCCCAAAAGCAATAAATCGCTTGGCGTATATATATATATATATACGTCAAGCGATTCACTTTCACCGCTCGTGATCAAAAGGCTCCGAGAAAAGAAAATCTAGTACCACTTCTATGAATTCAATACAATTTCGATTCTGTCCTTCAGACTGGCATATTTTGTGAATTGTGAAGACCTTTTTTCAGATACTTCAGAATATTGCGACATGGAGTGTCAAAACAAATTCAAAATGGGAGCGTGTTGGTCCAGGCAGGCTGGTAGAACCCTCTATGTCAATATGCCAAGGCGAGAAATCACGTGTGAAATCACATTTCGTACAGTGCTCGTCTCTGAAAACCTACAAACTACCAGCTCCCCTCGCCTCTATCATTTACCATACATGCGATACCACCACCACCTCCACGCGGGCCCTCCTACTTAAAATAATACCTTTTTATTGACTCTATGTTGTTTGAGTTGCAATTCAAGTCAGACATAGATGGCGTCTACAACTCGCTCCTGAACAAAAAAAACCCACGTGAATATCTGCGAGTGGGACACACTGGCATTTAAGAGGATCCACTGGACTATTTCCCTGGTGGCTTCTATGCGATGCTTACTGTTATTCTTCCCGCTGCTGTGGCTTCGCGATGTGGCTTCGAGATGAAGCCAGTCTGGCGGTCGCCAGGAGAACAGGGGCTTGTTCAAACGTGGCGCGGCCGCCGATATAATGACATAAACCCTGAGGCCCGCGACCAATGAGGAGGACAAACATTGGCGCCAGCTGATCCATAAGCGGCCAGGCGCAGGCAAACTCACCGCCCGTCCACGGCACGATGGATGGCGGCGAGTGGCGGTGTGTGGGGGCTCGTATTAACTCTGATTTCTTAATCCAACATTGGGATTATCTCAAATTCCGTCTTTCATATTACTTAAAGACATTTCTGAGGACTTGCATTGTGGTTGGAATTCAAGCCAGATAACTGCCGAGTCGTGGGTATGTTGGTTAGCACAAGTTAAGGGATGCCTGGGATAGACGAGCTGTATTGTGGTTTAATGTCGATATTGCCTCATCAAAAGGCTCGCATTCGCTCGGATATTACTACGCGTCAACTACGCGGATATTACGACCATGTGGATCAAAATCATAATAATATTGTGTATGTATGACCATCCTGCCTCGATCCATATGAATACGGTTGAAATCTACTGATTTATCCTACCCCTAATAAAAAACGCCATAGGCTTAACATGGGATTTATTTATGTCACGGATGTGACATAAAGTGTTGTTTATGCCACTACTTTCTGATACTGAAAAAATATGGAAATGGGGTAGAATAAAATCTAGACACCACTTGTTTGAGTTTGAGCTTATTTATGCCACTCATTTTGTTGGCTCCGTAATGTCACTCGTCTTCCACTCGTGAAATTATGGAGCCAACAAAATGCGTGGCATAAATAAACTCAGACTCAAACTCGTGAAGTCTCTTCATAATACCCCATATCCTCCTCACCACGTTTACACATGGTATCCCAAATGTTTTTTACTGTATCATGCACGCTCAAATATGGCTTACACACCAGGGAAAACTTAAATTCGTATCCAATCGAAAGGAACACGCGCATCTATAAGGGAAGTAACCAGACTGTCAAGGGATAGTGTATGTAACAGGGAAAAATAACCTCACATCATTAAGGACGTTAACGTTATTTTCCCTAACAACCTCTTTTTCAGTCGTTGCAATGGTTAATAATTCCCAGGAGAGCATTTCCTTCAACCCTCCTTCGTTTATATTCAATTAGCTCCGTGGCTTCAACATCGAAACATAAAGTCGTCCCGGGAGAGATTTATATGCTCCACTCCCAAAGCAGTCCATCCAAGTTTTCATCTATACATAACAACTACTGCACTTTACATCTAAATAAGGATTTCAATCATTCGCTCCGGTTGCCCGCGGTCTCGCGCCTTTATCTGATCGCAGTAACTCACCCCCGCAACGAGATTAGATCTACCGTGGAAACTAATTACAGAATTATAGTTTGGATTTGACAAGATAAAGATTGGGGCAGTGATCTGGCTGGTGGCAGTCGCCGGCACGTCCAGCCACACTCCGCACGGACTCCCAGCTTTTAGACAAGTCCAAAAAAATATCAATTTATCACAGAGAGCTGCAGAGAGCAGCTATTAAAAGGCTGCAGGAGGGAGTGGAGAGGGCGGGGAAGCTGCAGGGGGCCCGCTCTCCCTCGCACACCAGACGCAAATGGAATTAAGCATTTTGCGTCACATTCGATTTATGATTGCACCTGTTTTAGAATGAGTTTTAATGGGACTGGTTGTAATTGGTGGCAATTTGCAGCCTGTTTACTCATCAGTTTACGTGCCTTAAACCCCCTCCCCTCCCTCCCTCCTCACTACCTACCAATCATCCCATTCCGGCCGCACCCGTCCACAAAAATCAACTCATTATTGCTATTGTCCCCAAATTGCGCTATAAGATAGTACTATTCCAAAGGCATGGTCGGTGCATTAGAAGGAATATGGTTTTATTTATACATTGTATTTTCTCTGTAATAACCCCAAGTACCGAGCGTCATGTATTAGCCTCGAACTGATAGTATAGTGACGTCACTAATCAAGCAATGCGTCACTAATGGACGCAGCGGGGTAGATAAGCAAAATGATAAAGTTGTGAAAAATACAAAATGGCGGTTCAAATAATGGGGGGAGTATTCCGACGACAATGTTTTTTTAAAACATTATGACTGAGTTGGCGGGAGGTGTCCTTAGATCCACTTCGATAGAAACTCCATAGAAGAAGTCTATCTAAAGCTTTTCAAATCATTCTATTTCACACGTTTACTTCACATCCATCTACAATTGACCAATTCAATGCCGAACGTTGCCCGTCTGCACTCAATCCATTAGATATTCATAAGACATGTTACCTCACAGAAACTACAAGTGAATACATGTAAATGTGTTCATAGAGGAAACAGTGATTGTTCTCTATATAGCAATGCCTCTGTCAAAAGATAGCTCCGGTATTTTGCTGTGTATATCAGCAAAATCCCATATGGAAAGATTTGATTTTTGTTGACTTTTTGAATATAGAAGATATGTGTAGGATGAGGCTTTTTATGCCCCAGTCACACTGGCGTACATTCTGGCGGTTTTTTTCTACGTATTTGAAGTGGTGGGGACCACGTATTAGCTTCGGATTTGGAGAACGTAGATGTGCGTACACGGGAAAACGCCGTTTTTTACGCCAGTGTGACTGGGGCATTAGCAATATAAATGCCTGTATGTCTTACCCAAAATTATCTCTGCATATGTCCCCAGAGTTAAAGTGCGATTCTAATGTGGCGTTTCCATCTGCTGACGAAATCCCCACCGATAATTTTCACACTGTACATAAGTTGGTCGGTGGTTCTACTTATGAAAAGTCGTTGGCCGCCTGTCTCCTGTCACAATCGTCACGTTATGTCCTTGTTTCCCTACGGCCGCCTACGTTCAGTCACGTTCAGTCACGTTAAGTGGCATTCCTTATGTCCCGGTACGATTCTCATTAACACCATGTAACACCGGGGCGGCCGTGGCAGAATTTTGGACAGCAAAACATGGCGGCCATTGCAGTCACGGTATATGTTAAGTTTTAAAAGAACACGTTCCCCCAAGTCCTCTTGCGTTGTGTCACGTCCCTCATGTTTGGTCCACGGTGTTCCACAATGGGGCTGTGGGGACCGCAGGGAACATAATGTAAACGTCACATAAGGCGCCGGTGGATATCTATATGAGTGTTTATATATCACCATGTACCCATCCCCTTACGTTGATTAAATTACCACAGCGTTAAACAAACATACACGCAGATGTACGCCCTGATGGAGGGGGGCGGGGCCTGGTAACTAAAACCCGATTTTAAGACCCTTATCAGCTCGTTGTAGTCTGATGAACGGCGGAGAAAAAAAACCCGTCTATATGAGGAGAACCCCTCGAGGCGGCCGCCAGACCCGAGGGTGGAGATTTATACGCTGAGGGTGGAGATTTATACCCCGGTGCCTGGGACGGACCCCGCTCGTAAGCCGGCCTCATCAGGGCGTTAGATCAAATTGACCCAAGTCTACACCAGCAGGCAGTGAAGTGCGGGCAGGCGCGAGCACCGAGAAATTAATTGATCGTTCGAGGATTTAATTTGCTGAGAGTCGTTGAGCAGGGACCGAGCCGTGAGAGCTTTGTACATGTTTAGTCAACGCTAATGTTTATGACGAGGCAGACTGTGTTGTAATTCACATGGAGTTGAGTGAAAAATATATGGAACTCGCTATCTGGTAAAAGTCCACTGTTTATCTCCTTAACATGATGGATCCCCAACCATTGTACTACTAGCACAGCGGAGATTCCCTTCCCCTCCAAAGTGGCCAGCATTCATCCAGTTCGATACCTGAATAAAAAAAACTCAATTTATTGAGCTTATTTGAGAAAGGGAGATAAATCAATGAGGAATTTTCTAGAACGTGCCGCGATTCGGTCGAACCATGTTATTTTACTGAGACCGAACTCCACCACGTGACTGGACATTTAAAAACCAGATGAAAGTTATTTGCGGCGATCATGCATGCCACACGGGCACACAACCCCGCCTCTCCCGGTGTTTTTTTCATTGTTATGAGTGATTTGTAGACTAATTCATCCATAATGAACGAGAAAAAAAACAACCGACTCATCCAGAACCATGTTTTATGTGCTGTGTGAATGTAGCCAGGAAGAGCGAATTGCTACCATGTACATTGTATTCATAGACAATAATCGATGGTTTTGTGGACAGACGGCCGTAAATCAAGAGTGGTTGACGTGTAGTAAAACACAAGCGTCAGCGAGTGTATACTACGACATCAACTCCGAGTGGTTTACAGAACCGGCTCGTATTAAGCATGAATTAGTTGTTGGGTGAGGAAAAATAGGGCTGCCACACACAAGTTACATGGTGAAAGACCGTCCCTCACCCATTAGTGCACCCCGCGTTGGCCAATAACTAGAATCGTAACACAGTCGGTGGGATAGAAAATCGTATGTCTGTTGTCATTTGTAGACTAATTTGTATATGACTAACACCCACCACCCCCTCCCTGTGATCCACTGGGATGGCCACCGGTCGAGCGACAGGGTGCGAAATTTGCCTGCGACAAGTTCACCGACTACTATACGATTTGGGAACTAATCGTTCAACCCTGAATCCGTTGGTGTGCATTAGACTTTAGAAGCTTAAATTGGGACAAACTAGTGTCTCTTGAGGGGATTCAGCGGGGAATTTTAAATCGGCTTTGATGACACCAAACTCGGGCGAGCACAAATTGCATTTGCTTTCCGGACGATAGATCCTTTACTGCGGATCCACTTCCGTGGGGTTGCCAGGGGCAACGTGATGGCCGCGGCCATGTTTACGCGCGAAGCATCGCTTCACGCATGACGACCGGAAGAGATTCGCGCTCCGAGAACTGCACCAATGTCGTCTGCAGGAACTCAAGGTCAGTGGAAAATGAGACCGATGTAAAAAGGTCAAGCTGGAGACACACCAAGCGAGTAACGCGGCGATTTCTGGAATCGCCAACCCATAATGGCGTATATGTGAGCGTCTGTATATTATTGCGTCAGAGACGCTAAATTATTGGTGGGGGATATTGCTATGAAATTATATCGCACATACACGCAAATTTCTGTTTGTGATGTTGGACGTCGCTGCCGTTACTCGCTTGGTGTCTCCAGCATTATACCGGGGACACACCAAGCGAGTGAAGGCAGCGATCTCTGGAGTCGTCAACACAAAATGACGTGTATATGAGCTATTATTTCCTATTTCCCTTGATGATTGCATCTGGAACGTTAAATTATCGGTGGGAGATATTACTATAAAAAAAATATCTCAGATATATGCTATTTTGTATTGGCGATTCCAGAGATCGCCACCTTGACTCGCTTGGTGTGTCTCTGGCTTTAGCATTCCGCCCAAACTGGGGTAGACTCGCCCGGAGGCAAGAGTCGCTGCAGGGAAGGAGGATTCTAATGCTGAGCAGAAGATAATCGTTGTTCAAGCCAGTTAATCATTTTGTGATACTCTAGTTCATAGATGTCAGTGAGGTCTTGGAAAAAAGACCCGGAAAATATCCTGATTATATCCGCTATTTATCCCTGACATGATTATTACTTAGTACACTAGCAAAACCCCAAAAACAACGGGAAAACTTAAATTTCTGGCAGTATTCGAAAGGATGATATTTCTCTGTTTGGTTTGTATTGCACCGACGGAGTTCCAATACAGTAAAGAGAGCCGTATATAAACCCCGTTTCCATTTGCCGACAAAAACGGCGTAAATGTTTGGAGTTCCCCTAAAAGTCTGTCGGTGGTGCCACCGATTGGGCGTCGGTATCAAATAATCGGGGAGAATAGTACTTTTTACTGAGCGACAAAGTTTTCACTCAGTGTTCACAGTTTACAGACCTTCAGGTGGTGCTATTTCACTAGCTGGGTCGTTTCTATTGACAGATTTTCCGTCAGTAGTGCCAAGCTTTCACTGAGTGGCAGGTGGTGCCACATTGCATAATCTAAGCAGAAAAAGTTGCGGGTCATTTCAAGAGCTGGGTCGTTTCCATTGACTGATTTTGGGTCAGCAGTGCCAAAAGTCCGTCGGTGGTTCCTGACTGTAGATTGGTGACGGGAAATCGGCGAATGGAAACGGGCCTTATAGAGTGCTTCCTATAGCATCGAAAAGGTTCCGAGACCCCGAGTTCGGCATGATGGCGGCCATATTACGTTGGAAACTCACAGAAACCGGTCAAGAATTGGTCATCTCGCTGGCCGCCATTAAACCTCTGCACCCGCTGACCTCTCACGTGACCGCCACCCAAGGGTCACGTGCCCACGTCCTCTCATTGTCTCGCGCCGAGAAAAGAGCGCGCGTTCCATCGACCCAACTTCCGGTTGCGATTGTGGGTTTTGAAAATGTCGTCTGCGCGAAGGTCAAGGTCGGTGGACGCGCGCGCCGCGTTTCAATAACGACTTTCAAGACGAGGCCTCGCGACAGACAGGGCCATCTAGCGGGCGACTGGTTTTCATTGGTCGGTCGCGATCGATGGCGCGGATCAATTTGATGCGGATTCGTGCACACTCGAGCGGCGCAGCTAACGCCAAAAGACGGGTCACGAGAGGGAGCAGTGTGCGCGGCGGGCACTGACAAAACGCTCAAACCGCCCGCCAACGCCCAGCCACTGAAAGACTATGGATTTAACGCCCATCGCCGGGAAACCAGCGCAACCCGTTACAACGAGCTGCGATCTATCAAGATCCGCCTCGAACTGACGACAGACGCCACGACCTAAAGCGCCATCTAGTGAGGTCACCGGACGTGATTCTTCACGATTCATTACGATTTATCACGACCTGACCCGACCCGATCCGATGTAATCCGACCTGGATGGATAAAGCATCATCCGACATGACACTACACGAGATCATGCTTTGAGTGTGTGTAAGTAGGTCACTCTTCCTGAATAACATGAAGTTATATCGCGTATGGGACCTACACATAGTCCGCCATAAAGGGGTAAGATCATATCCATTGTGACCAGCCATAACCCAACCCGATAAGCGTGGTTAACACGCACACATAGGCCGGCACATGGATTTTTAGAGAGTGGCTTCACACTGTGGACGGTGGAAAGTGAGGCTTTGATGTAGAAGCCTACGGCATTACCATCACATCTATTGTGACAAAATGCATTTCCACGCCACGGCATTTTCTACCATTAAGATGCCTGCTAGCGAAATATTAACAAAGCAACTCACAAATGATGTTTCCTGTAGTTTGTACCCGCCTACCACAATGGTACATGTACCATCTTCACAATATTATATCATATGTACGGGGCAATTTAAATCCATGTAGTTATTGGTCATATTTCGCTCAACGTTGGCAATAATTCAAGTGACACAATAAATCTTAAAACGGCAACATTGGAAGTATAATCCCACCATGGCCTTATTTTAATCATACAGGATTTCAACTGCCTATAGATAAGTACATTGAAGTTCACGCGAAGAAGATCGAAATATCAATGACGTCTTCAGACATAGGTTGGAAATCTGCACTCTCAATAATGAAGCAGCTATAGAAACGAATAGATCCTGGTCTTAGCGCCGTAATAGACGTTCTGTCAGAGACCGGACCCAGTCCTCTTAGAAGATGGAGTTTTACGGCGTGCCCCAAGGACGAGACCTGGGACCGGCACTATTCCCCACGGACCGGGCCCAGTTGTAGCTGTCTGCTGCAGTGCCGTGTGGCGCCCATGCAGGCTCTGCTGGGAGTAACCGAGAGTCACTCTGCTCCATGCCAGACCCCTCACAAATAAAACCAACGACATAATCCATCGACTTCAAACGGCTCCTGAAATTACCCGGCAAAAAGCGAAATCCTCCCAACTGCCCGGCGGCGACCGCGGACCACAGAACAAACGGTCTGAGTGTGCAGGGAACTAATGAAACTCCCCGTCTTCCTGTAGTCAAACCAACCCCTCCCACCTCATCCAATACCTTTTTTTTTCTCTCGTTATTTATATATCCTTTTTTTATATATCTCCTTCGATCTTTATAGGATTCAGGTTAGAAAAAAACAGATAGACACCCATGGCTCATACAGTGAGCGGGACGTGTAGGCGTGTGTAGATCGGGGTGGTGTAGGGTGGAGCCTGGGCGGGCTGAGACACTGAGGGCTTCCTGATGGCTTCAGGCCGCTCGCTGTGCAGACCGTAGATTGAGGTAGGACTTGTGTGTTTTACGGGGATGTACACACAGCTGTGACCGGCGCGATGACGCCGGCGCCCGGCGGAAAGGTCAGACAAGGAGTCCGGTAATAGACACGGGCAGAATGTGTGTGGGCGACCCCGTCGTATATAGAGGGTAATACACGGAGTAGTATGGAAAACAAGGGATAGATTGGGACTGGGTCCTTATGGGTATATGGTCAGACACAAATCAAGGTAGGCTCGGGTATAGAGGGTTATAAAGGGAGTAGTATAGAGAAACAGGCTAACTGTTTCCGTACGGATAAAATACGCGGTAAAATCGGCGATCAGATGAACCGATGCCGGAGGCAGAGGTTCATCTGATCGCCGATTTTACCAAGTATTTTATCCGTACAGAGACAGTCAGCCTGTTTCTCTATTATTATATACCTTAAAATATCCGATTTCTAACCTTGCTTCTGGGGGAGATTTTGGATTTCGCCGCCGTACATGCCCCATACGCCACATACAATCCCCGTACGTCACCTAGGTGTCGTACGGATATACATACGACATGGGTAGGAGCGGGCCGTATGTGTAGGATATACTACCACAGGTATATAATGATATATCAAATAAGGGATAGATTGGGACTGGGGTCCTTATGGGTATATGGTCAGACACAAATCAAGGTACGTTCGGGTATAGAGGGTCATAAAGGGAGTAGTATATAAAAAAGTGATAGTTTGGGACTGGGGTCATTACGGGTATATGGCCAGACACAAATCAAGGTAGATTAGGGTATAGAGGGTCATAAAGGGAGTAGTATATCAAATAAGGGATAGATTGGGACTGGGTCCTTATGGGTATATGGTCAGACACAAATCAAGGTAGGCTCGGGTATAGAGGGTCATAAAGGGAGTAGTATATCAAATAAGTGATAGATTGGGACTGGGGTCCATACGGGTATATGGCCAGACACAAATCAAGGTAGGTTCGGGTATAGAGGGTCATAAAGGGAGTAGTATATCAAAACAGTGATAGATTGGGACTGGGTCCTTGCGGGTATATGGTCAGACACAAATCAAGGTAGGCTCGGGTATAGAGGGTCATAAAGGGAGTAGTATATCAAATAAGTGATAGATTGGGACTGGGTCCTTATGGGTATATAGTCAGACACAAATCAAGGTAGCTTGGGGTATAGAGGGTCATTAAGGGAGTAGCATATCAAATAGATGGTAGATAAGGACTGGGCTCCATACGGGTATATGGCCAGAGGTACAAATCAAGGTAGGTTCAGATATCGAGTAATGAAAGGAGTTGTATGTTGAATAAGGGATATATAAGACTGGGACTCTGGTAACAGGTATATGTCATGGTCGTTCCGGAGAAGGTATAATGGCAAAGGGAAGAGGGAATATAAATAGAGAGAGGCTCACGGTAAAGAATTACCGGTTATGCCACTGGGGGTGTTGCGCCATGTTTTGCGGACCGCAGAATAGCGACCCAAAGTAGAAACCATTGCTCCTTGTTCTTTGCGGATCGCATTATAACTGTCGCCATCTATCCTCAATAAAAAAACAACCTAATAAACCTTTCAATTATGTCACTGGAAATGTAGCATTGTAAAGAGTAGTGATACAATGTACATATGACGATACCACGATCCGATATTACTGGAGCAACGCTTTTCCCACATTTCTAGGACCAACGAACCACTGGCAGTGAGGCCTATGACGGAAGGTTCTGAGGGCAGCAGCAATGGAGGCAGGACATTGTTATCCACCGTCTCATTAGGTGTCTGACGTCCTCTTTGTCGGACACACCATCAACTCTCAGAATCTGTTTATTTAGGCCTTTATCTCACCCCTGGTATCATTTCTCCATAGACTGAACATTGGGAATTTATATCCAACGCCCATGAGATATTTAGGAAAAATATCTAATGGGGGAATTATGTCACAAATGATAATTAGTCAATGTGAAGATGAATAAACTTAGAAACCTATTCAAGTTTAAGGTCAGAGCTCCACCCCATCTCGTTTGAATCGCTACGTAATTCACGCGGCTTCGCCTTGTTAATTACTACGTGATTCAGACAGGATGGGATACGATCTCTGACCCTAGACTTTCACAGTTTACCTCTATAGTGTGTCCCATATGTCTTGGTAGCAAGACTATTGTGAATGACAAGGGACAGGATATACGAGGCAACTTGAGGTGTAGGGAAGATAAACCCAGAAGGGAAACTATCTATCAATACTACAATACGATGTCAGACAGACTACATCCTAAAATCGCACTGACACTACATGCTTGTAGTATATGACTATATACTGGCTTCAGTCACTGCATCCTTTGGCTACCCCCACCTACCTCACCCCTCCCCAGGGGGATATAGTTCTATTTATGTCCATAATCAAAGACATGAGCAAGTCTAGTACGACTAGTAAAGGTGGTCATGAGGACCAGGAAAATGTTTCTGATAAATATGATAAACATATCTGTGTTTTCTTGTTGTACTCTTTCACCGTTTCCCCTTTTTCAGTCGAGCACTTCCAGTTCTGCGGTAGGATGGCCCACTTGGCCTGAACGAAGGTTAACCCGGCGATCACGTGGGCTGTTCGTGACTTCAGCTTAAAAGACCCCGTCTGGCCCGTCTCCCAACTCCTCATCATCAAGATGAACGAGGCCGAGACCTATTGCCACAGTTTCTTACAAATGGACATGCTTTAACAACGCGGGGTAACTGCTGCGCTTATCTGCTGCCTTCAACTCTCATAAAGATGGTGCGGACAAGCCGGGTTGACGCCGCCCGGTATATGTTAGTGTGGCATCCATCTTTGAGCGTCAGGAGACCACAGTCTGGTGTCATCGAGCCCCTTATTAATCCTTATTGTTCTACTTATAGGCCCGTTTCCATTGGCTGACGAAAACGGTGTAGATTTTGAGTGTTCTCCTAATAGCCTATTTCCATTGGTCATTACCGATATACAGTCAGGAACCACTGACGGACCTTTAGCACTGCTGGCGTAAAATATAAATAGGCTATTAGGAGAACACGGAAAATCTACACTGATTTTGTCGGCCAATGGAAAAGGGAAAACTCACAAGATGAAAATAAATTACGTAGCGGTCAAACGAGGTGGAGTGCTGACCAAGGTATTTTCATCGAGTGCTTTTTATATTTTATCTCACCTCGTATATATGATCAAGAATATTAATAGTTGATAAGATAACTCACCCAATTGGCTATTGAGTATTGGGTATATTGCTTTTACGGGTATGAGTTCCTAACGTTCCTAACGCCATCTCTGTAATTAATTTTTCCGATAACCACAAAGATTTTCCAAAAAATAATATACTTTATTCTTTCGTTGATTGTTTCCCAGGTAAATATTGCTTTAGAAAAATACTTCATGGCATAGGATAGTGTTGAAAGTCTGTAACCTGTCAGTCAGCCTCTCCTATACAACCAGACCGTGTTTTTGGGGGGGGGGGGGGGGGGGGCAAATACCTGACAAAGGCGCATAAACCACTTCTTCTTTTGTTAATTGACAGAAAATCCACCGCTGAATACATGTATTTTTTTCAGTTGAAATGAAAGATCTTTGCTTTCACCCTTATAGAAAGTGCTTCTTAGTTTATGGGAAGGTTTTCGGTCGCACCACATCGGGGAGATTGAAGTACATTTGTGCTTCTGACCAAAAACGTATCCAGTGGCACTTCAGTTAAATTCAGTTTTTCCTCAGCCTTCTTTGAATGTCGGAGACAACCGATAACTTGTCGACCTTGGCGAGTGGAGGCATCCCGCTGGGCAGCAGGAGGTGTTTCTTCACACTGAATACTAACGTTAGCTCACTCTCCTAATCCTGCCCCTGTATGAACTCAAAACTCAAGATAGAAAAATGATTTTAAGAGACAAATCAAGAGCACAAGCTGTCACCTGACATCTACTCAAAATTAAAATAACATAAATCGCCCTAGAGTCATATGGCCCGGTGAGAGTATCATCTGGTGTCATATGATCCTATGGGATGGGATGTAAAATGTCTCAATATAAGCTTCCTATCTCGACGTAGTTTCTACATATATTAAATCGTTTGAGGTTCCTAACTGTATCAGGATCAATAATCACACTTGTCACTTTTAATTATGTATTATAATATGATATATGGGACCCATGATCTTATCTATCTGTGTATAACTCTCAGCTACACTGTTATGATTGATCTCAGGATGAGATTACTTTGATCCAAGTCCTCCGACATTGATCGTAATTTAGTAGCAACAACCTACTTTTTGTCTCTATGTCCTGTCCTTATGTGTCCATGTCTATGTCCTCAATCTCTATTGTATATATGTTCATGGTGATGCAAGGAAGAAAGGGTGATTGTACTGTCATCTATTGCCCAAAAACAAAATTACAATAATAATGATAATAATGATAATGATGATGATGATGATAATAATAATAATAATAATAATAATAATAATAATGATAATAATGATAATAATGATGGTAATAAAAGGACTGGCTATGCAGGATCGGTAATTGAGAAGTACAAAGATCTACAGGCATAAATAAAACAAGGTGGCATCCGCCTTCCTCATAAATGGTAATTGGGGTTGGTGAGGACAGATGGCTGATAAGAGAAGTATTACTTGTATCTCCTCTTGATTGGATCTAACGCAGATTCAGGTAATTAATGGGTTAATATGCAGTCTGGCTTTGACATCCATCAATGCTATTTACCACTTCTCTGGCTAAACGCTCCATGCAAACCACGGAAGAGCTTTAATACAGTAGTGTCCTTATATTTCACAACATTTCGTGTACGATTCGTTATAGAGTAAATATCATTTGGTTTGTGTTTCTGGTATGATATATCTATATCCCTCCATATACGAAGTCATTGTTTTCAAGATAAAATTGCAGAAATAGGTATAATAGAAATGTATTAGAAGTAATTCAATGTCTCCATATATGTATATATATATCTTTTTCTCTTATGTTATCTTGTGTATGTCTGTAAGAGTCCTGTCTTTGTCCTTCGGCTAGTGATGGAAGACCGCTGTATATCGGCGAATTATTTGTCGGCATGTTTGTATCGTAAATAAAAAAAAAAATATATATATATATATACAATCATATGATGTAACTCATATGAAGACATAGAATTTCTAATAATTTCTATTATATCTATATCTGCAATTAACACTATGACATTGGTATCAATTGGGATCCCCGATGTGTTACAACACATGTACACCAAAAAGCTCCCCATGATTAACTATCTTACCTCAGAGACCTCCGTCTTGACTTGAATTAATTGCAACGCCAACGGAGAGAAAAAACATCGCACATTAATAGCACTCTTAGTAGCGGAATCTGTCATTGTGTCGCTAAACGGCGATATCCCTGCTGGAAATGGCGTGATGACACATCAGCCCATTCGCACTCTAATGACGGATAATGGCAAATTGTGCACAGCCGAATTAGCAGACTAATTGTCTACACCCGGCTATAGGAAAAAAGACTAATACTACATCATTTTGTTATGGCGTTAAGGAGATCTCGAAATCCACTGGAATACACCTCTACTGGAATTATATGTATTGGACATTTATCTGGTATGAATGTCCATAGGCTTAACATTAGGAAGTCGTACCCAACAGGCTTGCGAGAACGCTAACTCATTCTCGATGGGCTATAAACAGATAAACTTGTCCAGGATATATTCAAATCATAAACATAATCGTGTTTGATCTGTGTCACCATTTGGCATCTTGTCTGAAGCGCTTCAGAATATTCACTCAGCTCGTTCAATTCCCTGGGTACTCCAAACTCGATGCTGTATGGGACTCTGTGTTCTCGCCAAAACCTGTATCTATAGGATCCCATATAGGGCACAGAGTGATCGCTAGTTCCGCCACCATACACCAGGAAATTGTAAGATAGGGCTGCTGTAGTTGTGGAACAACCTCTATTATCTGCTGTTACTCTCTATAGATAATCATGAGACGACGCTAAAACCCCTGTTTGACAAGCCCAAAGATGTATTCTAAATAGAAATCAAACTGGACCAACCACCTGGTATTTTCTTTGGCGTCGGGGGACAAGATTGCCACCTCCATGATATAATAGCTATGTTTCGCAGACAAGGCTGAGGATGATTCACCACAAAAAGCAACAGAATAAACATTAGAGCTGATAAATCAGATTAAACCATGTGATCTACATACGTAAAAGGCGCGACAGCTATCATTATATCGACATGATGACCCCACACCACCTGGCGGGCCGCTCGCTAACCACCACGGTGAGATACGCGCATTTTTTTTTTTTTTTTTTTTTTATCATTTCTTTATTCGTCGTAAATAGATACAGAGTGATTACAATAAGTCCAGGGTTTACCAATTACATACAACGAATAAAGGGGCCGAGATCTCAGTCATCTGAGACTGATTTTCATGATCTCGCCTACCAAAAAAATAGTAAGATCCCATAAATGAACCGAGGTATAATATATAAAGAAAAAATAGTCCTTTGCACAACAAATACTTTCAGATATAATACAAAGAATACGTAGTTGATAACATCAAATCATATAGAGTTAATATGGAGAATGTCAAACTGAAAAAATACCTGCATATACAATGTCAATAACAAAGTCCAAGCATTGCGGGCCGGGTTGAGGGAGCACTCAGTGTGCCGTTTAACTATTCATGTTGTAAGAGGCGCGATGAGTTGGCCTCCAGTTTATCATCAATGGGCTGTGGGCTGGGCGCTATGAGGTAGACTGATTTCAGTCTCTGTACTTCTACATCTACCCCCAAACCACTCCTCACCGTGATACAGGCTTCAGTCCCTGTATCCATCCATCTCCCCCACACCTCCTCACCTTGATACAGGCTTCAGTCCTAGTACCCCCTCCACCTACCACACCTCACCGCACTATGACACAGGCTTCAGTCCCTGTACCCCCCCCCCCCCCACCCACCCACCAGCCCCAACCCTCCTTACCGTGATAGAGGTTTCTGTCCCTGTACCCCTCCACCTACTCCTCCCCTCCTCGCCGTGATACAGGCTTCAGTCCCTGTACCCCTCCACCTACTCCTCCCCTACCCACCGTGATACAGGCTTCAGTCCCTGTACCCCTCCACCTACTCCTCCCCTCCCCACCGTGATACAGGCTTCAGTCCCTGTACCCCTCCACCTACTCCTCCCCTCCCCACCGTGATACAGGCTTCAGTCCCTGTACCCCTCCACCTACTCCTCCCCTCCTCGCCGTGATACAGGCTTCAGTCCCTGTACCCCTCCACCTACTCCTCCCCTCCCCACCGTGATACAGGCTTCAGTCCCTGTACCCCTCCACCTACTCCTCCCCTCCCCACCGTGATACAGGCTTCAGTCCCTGTATCCATCCATCTACTCCTCCCCTCCCCACCGTGATACAGGCTTCAGTCCCTGTATCCATCCACCTACTCCTCCCCTCCCCACCGTGATACAGGCTTCAGTCCCTGTATCCATCCACCTACTCCTCCCCTCCCCACCGTGATACAGGCTTCAGTCCCTGTACCCCTCCACCTACTCCTCCCCTCCCCACCGTGATACAGGCTTCAGTCCCTGTACCCCTCCACCTACTCCTCCCCTCCCCACCGTGATACAGGCTTCAGTCCCTGTACCCCTCAACCTATCCCACCTCTCCTCGCCGTGATACAGGCTTCAGTCCCTGTACCCCTCCACCTACCCCACCCCTCCTCACAGTGATACAGGCTTCAGTCCATGTATCCATCCATCTACTCCTCCCCTCCTCACAGGCTTCAGTCCCTGTACCCCTCCACCTACCCCACCTCTCTTCGCCGTGATACAGGCTTCAGCCCCTGTACCCCTCCACCTCCCCCTCCCCTCCTCACCATGATACAGGCTTCAGTCCCTGTACCTGTCCACCCACCCCACCTCTCCTCACCATGATACAGGGTTCAGTCCCTGTACCCCTCAACCTACCCCACCTCCCCTCGCCGTGATACAGGTATTCCTGGAGCAGTCACACTAAAACATACTTTACCCTGATTTTGTTATATCGTTTGATGAGTGTTCATAAAAAAACAACATGAGCAAGTCTAGGCGTGAGGCTCAGCGAGCAACTCGTGAGTCAGGAGCGTGAATCACGTAATCGTTCAGCGAACCCTTCATTGTCAGTCACTGTGACCCACGTTAGACGAGGTGTTTCTGATTCACTATAACCTCGATTAGAAAAACACTACGATTGCTTTCATCAATTTCTTCCTGCGCACTCATACACGGACTGACTTCAGTCCCTGTACCCCTCCACCTGATTGGTTATATTTGCAGGTATTTTTCATGTGAAATTACTTGCCTCAGAGAGAAAACATGTAAAACATATCAATGCTGGCCACTGAATAGGGCTGAGGGTGTGTGGGCAGATTCGAATCACTGTGAAATTGGCATAAATGAGGCTCAATTTATACCAACTTTGTTTTATACAAGCAAATGGGCTGAGGGTGTGTGGGCAGGTTCGAATCACTGTGAAATTGGCATAAATGAGGCTCAATTTATACAAACACTGTTTCATACAAGAAATAGAATTCTCTAAACTGGAAATGAAAAGAAGGACCACCATGGGAAAAGTGGAAAATTGCCATCTCTGTATGTCATGTGGTTTACCTTTGCCTGGTAAAGTGACAGTTATACGAGGTATCTCCGATTCACTAACCCCTATTCCTATGCAGTATTTGTACGATGAGAGTATTTTCTTTCATGGTACCTGCCCACCTTGGCCTGATCTCACTCAGCAAACCTGCTTAACATATTTTCTCAAACACATGTCAAATCAAACATGCACAAAGCCTGTTCTATGGGCAACACCTCCTCCTTTGACATAACAGAGACCCCGTCGCCATTTCAACCCAAATAGACACTTGAGTAGGTTTGCTGCCTCCTCTCCTCAAAGGCAGGACTGTTCCCTCGTGTGATAGAGATACTTGTGGCTCTAACGCGGGGCATGTCAATCATTTCTACTACAGACCCTCTCGCCAGTCGGGTCTGCTTGCAATTTACCCCTAACAAGAGACCCTGTGTGTGCAGGTTGGGTGTCTCTCCTGGCTTCCAGTCCTCTTTCACTCAGCCGATATGTAGCGAGGTTGGGGCAAAACACAAAAACATGTTTTTGCGTTTTTCCCAGGGCGTGATTTCCGAAGGCAGCTGCAGTGTTTACGTGGGATATGTCACGTGACATCCTCCCAGCGTCCCCTGCGCGTCTCCCAAAGAAATGCTAATTAAAGTGGGACCTGTTTCATAATGTACAACATGCAGATGACTCGAATCTAAAAGGCAGCAGTTTGACGACTACGTTATTCATATGCAAACATTTATGACTTTACGGTTCATCTTCATAATTGGACAACTGAAAAGAATAATCTCAAGCTGGATCTCAACTGAGGTCAGTCACTTCAAAAGCCATCTGATTAGTCTTTCCATATCGATGCTTTCCCAATACCAGATTGTTGGTAGGTGTGGTCTCCTTTCTGAATAGTGGAGACTATCAATCCAGCAAATCATTTATGTGTTCATAATATCAAGAGACGTCACGAGTTTGAGTCTGAGTTTATTTATGCCACACATTTTGTTGGCTCCATAATTTCACGAGTCGAAGCCATCATTCTCCAACTCATATGAAAGCTACGCGATATTCACGCGGCTATTGCCTTGCTTAATCACTCCGCGTCAAACTCGTGGAGAACGATGACTTCGACCAAATCCTGTTGGTTTCTTCTTTATGACCTGTTTGTACCGGTCCATAACCAAATACACGCTTTCAGACGCACTTTCAAACACAAACCAGACATATCTATTGCGGTTATAGCTGTTCCCGCCAGCCAAGCCACCATATAGAAATCCCACATATACTACAGACTGGTATCATGTTCATGTTGTAATCAGGTAACTGGAGGGAATTCTCCCCCCTCTCCCCGACCCGCTGCTAACCTCCTCCCTCATAAGATACACCCTCCCCCCTCTTCCAATCTAAAACCGCCCGTTCAGGAAGTGAAGTGCTGGTGGTGGCCAGTGAAGCATGTCGTATTTCACCCTTGAGGAGACCCGCCATATTGCAGTCTCCGTAATCAGAACCTTTAATCAGTGCCACCTCTTAATGAGGCTTAATTACCCCGAACAGGTAGTAAGATCCACTTCTGGGGCTCGGTAAATCATCACTCGACCACGCGTGGCGCTACAGTCGGAGAGGCAGCAGTCACGTGAACGACTCCAGATTGCCTTATATGGCAGAGGACACTGAGATTTACAGCAGGTGGCGCGGCGAGCGTTGTGTTTAGTCGACACACACTGCGCCGCTCAATAAACGGCGTTATGAGCAGCTCGAAGTGGTTGAGCGACTCGCATACAACTCGGTCTCTGTATTCACCCCCCGGTCCTTTTATATCATCCCTACTCCATGGAGTCTGAGTAAATACGGAAGCGGATTTATTAAGCTTCTATAAACGCTGAAACTCCTGAAAAAGACAAATGCATTAACGGACTACTGGGGAAATTTACGGGTACACTTGAATAATGTTAATAAAATGTCCTAATGAAAAAATCTAACACAACAGAGAACCGAATGAAGGCAAATTGAATTCAATATTTTATAGACAAGGTGCAATTTCAATTCGATGATTAATGAATTGAAACGCTTTCCTTCCCCCCCCCCTCTCTCTCTCTCTCTCTCTCTCTCTCTCTCTCTCTCTCTCTCTCTCTCTCTCTCCCTCTCTCTCTCTCTCTCTCTCTCTCTCTCTCTCTCTCTTTCTCTCTATATATCTCTATCCCTCTCTCTCTCTCTTTAGTGGATAGATACCTAGCGGAACTGTCAGTCATAACAAAAGATATTCCAAGATATTCCAAGAAAGCTAGATGACCCAGCTGTTTCCTTCCGGCGGCTCTGAAAGGTATATATCTGACAAAGCTGTCTCATGGGCGTGGGCGGGGAGAGCCACGTACAGGTGAGAGATAAGATAAGATGTAATCAAAGGAATAGGAGCCTCCGGTCCTGGTGTCAACAGTGAGAACTAACTCGAAGTCACTCCGGACTGCCACCTGGTGGAGACTATAGAGCTGGTTTCCGGCTCGCGGCAGCCGGAAGTGCTAATGCAGTCAGAGGAACACCCTTTCCCGGCGGCCATGCAAACAGACGTCCTACTTCCGCTCAACATATATATGTTCTCAGGTGGGCGGCGCAGGTAAAATGAGGCACCTGCTGCATTGACGAACGCGTTACCACGAAGCGTCCTCAGGGAGTTTTCAGGGAAAATCACAGCTCCTCCTGTTCAGTAGACAGGTGGATAGGAATATATACATATATCATCGACAAAATAGACTGTTAATTACCCGAAGTACTTACATTAGGTACTGATGGGAAATTGTTGTTCTCATGAGCCTAGGCACTATGAGAGTGCCTGGGAGGAACTAGAGAATAAAACCAACAGGTTTTTGTCAATGTGGTCATTCTCAACGAGTTTGATGCGGAGTGATATGAAAGAAGCAAAGGCCGAATGGATATCACGCAGCGTTCAAACGAGTTGGAAAACAACGACTTTGACCAAAACGTCACCCCTGTATACGCCATAAGAATGGACAATACACAGGATATAGACCATGGAGAATGGACTTCAATACCTGTAGGGGCATGAAGACCGAGTTCCCAATATCAAGCCTATGGCAGGAAAATATCAGGGGTAAGATAGAAGGGTCAGATATGGTGTCTAGTTTGCAGTGTAGATGTGATTGTGGTGTGTCTGTAGATGTGTGTGTATATTAAATATATTTTATAATTTACTATTTTTCTTTTCCAACTTTATGATAATCACGTCCTGTATCAATGCTAAAAAGCAGTTGAAGTATAGAACACCATTTTTCCAGTTTGATTTACTAAATTCCCTGATATTTCCCACTGCACCCTAGTTAGTATCGCAGTCTAACAAAATGTCTTGCTTGCCTTAACCTTCACACTTGTTTTCACTGTAGCAAAAGGTGCGAAGCAATCCCATCATCCACTGAACAGCTGACTATTGCATTTAAGATACAGCCATTGAAGAACAAACGTATCTATTACCAGTGCAGCATCTGGGAATCCTTACCCCGAACATGTCTGCCATAAATATGCCTTCTACTTTGATACAATGATGCCATCTGATGGCACTGACCTGTCCTTGGTGCAACTTTCTCATAACCTTCAGACCAGACTTCTGTTGTGCTGGTCAGACCGACGGTCCCCTGCCTCTCCAGGCGGCACCCACCCACCCCCGGCCCCGGCCCAGAAGAGACCCCCTGTCCTTGGGACAGTCATATCGATCAGTCTGTGTGGGGCGAGAGTGCAAGGCGTTGGGAGGAGGGGGTGAGGGGGCAGGAGGCACTCAAGTTCAAGGTAAAGTCTCGAAACTCTGTCTAGGAAAAGATGGCAGGCCCCGATGAAGATGTGTCCAAGTATCTAGATATGATTTGAGGGCCTGACGACAGGTGGCAGGCCAGGGCCTACTTATCGTCACTTAAGATTAGAGGCGCAACAATCTCTGGAGGAAGTTGGTTTTTAAATTGATGTAGTTACGGCTTCATAGCGTTAAGTGCTATGTGACATCCTAAGCAGCAGTATACAACTATAGTGTGTTGGTCTATCGGTGTTTAGTAATATCAGGAAACGTCCTTACTATGAACGAAACGGTTCCTGTTCGAAGCACCCGCGAGCGGTATTTGGGGCTCTACACAACGGGGAATTGAGGCAAGCAGATCTTACAAGATCTAGTATGAGCCAACAAGACACTGCAAGACACAGGCCGACCCCCGCCAGTCAGAACGATCAGGATGGTGGAATCAGCATCACCTAAGTGCTGGTTCCACCAACACACAAGATATAGCGAGATTAGTCACGAATTTGTTGTCTTGCTAAATCTTGCTAGGTTTTGAATAATCGCGTGCATATTTGTCGTGGTGCATCTTGAGGCGTTGCGGTGGTGGAGCACCAAAGTATACACACGATGTAGTGAAGTACTCATATCATCGCATTATCAAGCCGGTACGCCATATCGTGACATTTTAAGATTTAACAAGATGTACCACACAGATCCATCGTGTTGGTGGAACTAGCCCTTTAAAGAGGGTGTTCCACCAAGACGCGCGATGTAAGCCGATCCTAGCCAGTTTGTTCACTGGTTAGGTAGGGAGAGATCGTCTGAGCATGCCTGGCTGGATCACTCAGGTGGAATACCCACAGTGAGGCATAATATAGGCCGCACAGGAAGGGATAAACTCACAACCAGATCTTACAAGATTTAGGGCAATCCAGCAAGTTGCAACCAGGTACTGCCAGACATGGCTCTGCCAGCAAAAAATAATCAGCGGTTAAATAGGCATGTGTTTTCTGAACAGGAGAGGTGAGGCAGTGGCTATAGTCCCGTGCCTATTGTCTAAAGGGAAATGCTTTTTAACATTACCCCCAAGCTCTTATGAAAAAGGACAATGGGAACAAGAAACGTTTTTAGAAAGTGATTACAAGTACCATTATCTCAATATGGCGACAATGAAATAGCCTGTGGTAGATCTTACACACAGCAAACAAACGAGTACATTCCGTGATGCTGTCGCAGTTAGTCTGTGATGTTATAGACACTACGCCACGTACACTGTATAATAGGGAGATTTTGCCTAAAGCAAACGGCAGCTTCTATTAGACGGAAATCCTGTGATTGGATGGGAGGGGGGAGTGGAGGAGAGAGGAGAGAGGAGGAGGTACAGCAGTCCAGTATATTACCTCACCCTGGTATTTATTCTACCATAGACTTAACATTGAGAATTTGTACTCAATGCCCACTGAGTATTGCAAAATAGAAATACTCAATTGACATTGACATCACAGTCATATAAAACATTAGTTTTGAAATGCTCCGTAATCTCACTCAGCGTTGCTTCATGAGATTACTCTGCAACTAAAAGTCATCGTGTAAGTTCAGTGACTAAGGATCTCGGTGCAGTTCCTTCTTAGAACCCTACCAGAATACACCCCATACCTCCTCCTCCTCCTACCTCTGGGGTGCTGACCCTCCTCGGTATTCTCCTGCACCCACATAGGCAGTCCATCCATAGACTCCCCCCAGCTCCTGCACACCTACTCGTCCACCTCCCATCTCAACCCTAGTGATTCTCTGTCCTCACTCGAAATCCCGATTCCCAAAGCCCCGCGTCTTCACAGCCCCCTTCAATTTACACCATCGGTGCGAACTCCCTCCAGCCAGTCCCATCCACGTCTTTATCTTAACCTCCCCTCTCATATACAGTGACATCTCCCCTCTCATACAGCCCCCACCTCCCCTCTTACACTCCCCACCTCCCCTCTCACACCCCCAGATCCCCTCTCTCACACCTCCCACCTTCCCTCTCATACAGCCCCCACCTTCCCTCTCACACACCCACCTCCCCTCTCACACAGCCCCACCTCCCCTCTCACACCCTCCACCTCCCCTCTCACACACCCCCACCTCCCCTCTCACACCCTCCACCTTTCCTCTCACACACCCCCACCTCCCCTCTCACACCCTCCACCTTCCCTCTCACACACACCCACCTCCCCTCTTACACCCCCACCTCCCCTCTCATACAGCCCCATCTCCCCTCTCACACACCCCCACTTCCCCTCTCATACAGCCCCACCTCCCCTCTTACACACACCCACCTCCCCTCTTACACCCCACCTCCCCCCTCATACATCCCCACCTTCCCTCTCATACAGCCCCCGCCTCCCCTCTCATACACCTCCCACCTCCCCTCTTACACACCCCACCTCCCCTCTCATACAGCCCCACCTCCCCTCTCACACACCCCCACCTCCCCTCTCATACAGCCTCACCTCCCCTCTTATATACCTCCAACCTCCCCTCTCATACATCTCCACCTCCCCTCTCATACATCTCCACCTTCCCTCTTACACCCCCCACCTCCCCTCTCATACAGCCCCACCTCCCCTCTCATACACCTCCACCTCCCCTCTCACACACCTCCACCTCCCCTCTCACACAGCCCCACCTCCCCTCTCACACCCTCCACCTCCCCTCTCACACACCCCCACCTCCCCTCTCACACCCTCCACCTTCCCTCTCACACACCCCCACCTCCCCTCTCACACCCTCCACCTTCCCTCTCACACACACCCACCTCCCCTCTTACACCCCCACCTCCCCTCTCATACAGCCCCATCTCCCCTCTCACACACCCCCACTTCCCCTCTCATACAGCCCCACCTCCCCTCTTACACACACCCACCTCCCCTCTTACACCCCACCTCCCCCCTCATACATCCCCACCTTCCCTCTCATACAGCCCCCGCCTCCCCTCTCATACACCTCCCACCTTCCCTCTCATACAACTCCACCTCCCCTCTTATACAGCCCCCACCTCCCCTCTCATACAGCCCCACCTCCCCTCTCATACAGCCCCACCTCCCCTCTCACACACCCCCACCTCCCCTCTCATACAGCCCCCTCCCCTATCACACCCCCACCTCCCCTCTCACACACCCCCACCTTCCCTCTCATACACCTCCCACCTTCCCTCTCATACAGCCCCCACCTCCCCTCTCACACCTCCCACCTTCCCTCGCACACACCCCCACCTTCCCTCTCATACACCTCCCACCTCCCCTCTCACACCTCCCACCTCCCCTCTCATACACCTCCCACCTTCCCTCTCATACAGCCCCACCTCCCCTCTCACAGTCCCACCTATCGCACACCCCCACCTCCCCTCTCATACAGGCCCCACCTCCCTCTCACACACCCCCACCTTCCCTCTCATACACCCCCACCTCCCCTCTCATACACCCCCACCTCCCCTCTCATACACCCCCCACCTCCCCTCTCATACACCTCCCACCTTCCCTCTCATACACCTCCCACCTCCCCTCTCATACACACCCACCTTCCCTCTCATACACCTCCCACCTCCCCTCTCATACACCTCCCACCTTCCCTCTCATACAGCCCCCACCTCCCCTCGCACACACCCCCACCTCCCCTCTCATACAGCCCCACCTCTCTCCCACCCCTCCGCCGCCCCCGTTGCCCACTCCGTGCCCTGCACACGTGCGAATGATCCCATCCCAGCGGGGGAGGCGTCAATATGGCCCTCGCCCCATCTCCCCGAGCAGCGATCCATATCGCGGGAAGATGCTAAATTATCTCCGTCCGCTGGGCATGGCGTGGTGCAACAAGGATAAACTGTCCCATCAATACCCGTGTCCCTCATACCCCTGGTTACAGTTCATCTTTTTAACCCCGGAACATAGATCCCTCTCCAGGATTAATCTACTGGTGTAAGATCATTGCTTTATCCAAGGTAACTGAACTTCTGAGGTCTAAGCGATGGGACGTATACGATGGTGTATTAAATACAGTAGTTACACTGAATTTTTTTATCGCTTATCTTATCTATAGAAACATATTGGGTTACTGACTGTGTATATTTCATTTATACTTGTATATATCAATCTTATATTCATTTTCAAACTTTTCTGTCCATTTTGCAAATACACATTTAAGCAAAATCACACTCGACACAATCACACTCGACACAAATATGACCGTCATTCGGTCTAGCTTTACAATGAAGATATAGTTCCGTCATGTTTCATATTTGTACTTTTTATGTATTTTCAGTATCGGAATCATTGTCATATTTATATTTTACATGTTTCTAATAACATCACAGTAGTTTATCAGTCTGTCATGAAGATCTGATTTAACGGGTTGATGACGTTTTAGTCACTTTTCTGCTAACTTCACGAACAGAAGATTACGGACCTGCTTGCAAATAACACACACCCAGTGTGTTTTTGTGGATACTCCGTAATCAGTGGTTAACCCTTTAGCACTGGATGCCCGTGGCAAGACAATGCCCGTAAGGCCGGGTAGTAGTAACAATATATACCGTACATATAGACTACGATTTTGTAAGTCTCGGAAAATGATGCCTTAAGGGTATCATCCGGCCACACTGATGCCAGGCGCCAATGGGTTAATAAAGGTAAATGATCAGACTGATCGGCTCTGTTATATAATGAAGAAGGATAATCTTCAGGAGCACTCACTGGATTAAAACCGTGTGCCATCTAATGGCGAGTCCATGTAGAACACGCCAACAGGTCGGCGTTGAATATGTATCACGTTTGTTCCATTATATTTAGTATTCCTTTGAATCATGTATTTATGGAGATTTGCGTGTTTCAATATGGGGCGCTGGGGCAGGCACAGGGCACCGGGAAACCGAAATGATGCCGGTTGTATGACTGCGGGAGAGGTATTATCGATAGCGCTGGCCATATATTGCCGTTTACAAAGCAGGGAATGTGGTCGCCGCCACAGGGCGCTTTGTAGTGACGTATGAACACGTCAATACCCAGAATTCCTCGCGTTTGAACGTAACACCCCGCGTTCTCCCCGTTGCCATGGCAAGCAGTAATCAACGATTCGGCACCAGTGGTAATTGGAATGCGGTTCTGCTATAGTGAACATGATAAGGGGGATCTGTTGTACCCAGAGGTTATCTGGTGGGATTCACGTATACACACGTAAATTTCCCAGTGTGTGCGGGACACAGATAGGCCGGCGCTCTATGCCAGCTGCCTTAATGGAGAAAGGAGCCAGGCATGCCAAATTAATTTCTACAATGTACACTGTACACGTCGGAGCTAATCCCTGTTTAAATATTGGAGAACCGTGATAGAATTCGGTTCAATATATTGATATGGATTAATTAATATTATGCCAGGTTATGCATAATGTAAATAAAATATAGGGAAAATTGTGCTCTGGTTATGTTTAAATGTTATAATCTTTAGATACAGCATTTCCCAACGGTCTTTATATTTGTGATAGGGTTCCTTGGTCCCCTGTTCTTGAGAAAGGACAGTGGCAGGACATGTATGATAAACCACTAGCAAGTCTAAAGTAGCGCTACTTTTATTGCATCATGTCTAACTGTGTCGCTCCATCCATCTCGTATGACTACAAAAGATTCATTTTTTAAAAATAATTTTATTCATTTCTGTTTGTGAACATATCTTCCTATGCATTCCTATCATTGACTTTATAAATTTCCTTAATTTTAGCTATTGCCAGAAAATACGGAATTAGCATCGGAGAATCCAACTGGAAATCTATATATTTTCTCGATAAACATCTTAAATAGATATGAACAAGTAAAATATTTCATTTGGCTTCGCGGTGACAAACAATGGACAGACACTGAGCGTCTTCTTTGAAGTGAGCAGTGCATATTTTATACCACTCTCAAGTTACTCCTGAAAATAATACTCCTTTAATTCTCTCCAGACCCAAATAACTGATTCGGCAAGTACCATTTGTTAGAAAGTAATAAGATCACTTCCATTTTTTTGCTGTCGACAGAAGTGAACGTGCAAGGAGACATTGTGTATGCAAAAATAAATCCTATTTCAGTCAGATCTTTGAGCATGCGCACGTAGCCGGTCACATGACCAAAACAACATACCGATAACACAATGCCGAAGAAGAACAGACGACAGAATAGGAATACATTACACCCAGTGGAATCCTTGTAAATATCATAGACTAGCCAGAGAGGAATTTATAGTAATTTAGATTATTTTTTTGAATAGTAGAAGAGAGTTCACCACACAAAACCAGACTCGTTCAAATATATAGTTGAAAACTTTTATTGATGATAGTCGGATGAGGTACAGTCAAAGGAATTAGATGATGATTGGATGATTCATGTAAAAACTCAACGCTTCGATATAATCTATATATCTTCCTCAGGATTTCTTTAAATGTTTAAAAAATGCCACCCAGACCAATCAAGTGTGTCTGAAAAACTCACCATGGTGAGAAACGCATTTATCAAATTTTTTTTTTTTCAAATTTCAATCTTGGACTTTATATTCATGACAGACACTGACACTATTACTCCTGTCACAGGTAATAGGCTCCTCTTTCCTACTGTTTGACAGATGGCGGTATTTTTTCACGTTACTGCTCATCCGCTGGGTACTATAACGTGATATATGTACACGGAATTTGTGCATTGGTATATAATAGTAAACGTGATATATGTTGTTCCTTAATGTCAGTCAAAAGTCGTCTGCTCCGATCACATTTCACTGATCGGTGATTTATCGTCTGCACCCCAGATGGGCGAGTGTAGATCACCCAGAGTGAACCAATGAATCACACTCTCCACCAGATTCACAGAGACTCAGGACTTAGTATTACAGAATTAAGTACACGTAATCTCGTTACCTTTAATAATTTACATCCAATTATTATCCCGTTATCCTCCCCACTCCATACAGAGCTCCAACACTGATTATGCAAAGCAAACTCTCAAAATCCGGCATTTGCTATGGCAAGAAAGCTCCGAGAGAATATTTTCAAACTATATATTGACATGCTATGTATACACCTAATGGTCACTTTTTCATATCTGTATGTATTTTGTTATAGGCTGTATGTAATGTTATAGACTGTAGGTAAAAGACTGTAATACATAACAAATTAAATGCAATTAGTTATATACTCAAGCTAGTCTTGCATTGAAACCAGCAGAATTATCTAGCTGAGTATTGGCCAGCTGTAATAGAATTCCTATTTTTATTATGCCAAAATGGTTCTGCATGAACTTATTTCCATTTCTATGTATTATTTGTACCGAATTCCAATTGTCACTATGCTGCAATGATTCTACATATATACTTATTGCCATTTGTATGTAATATCTTTACTTAACTACTATTGCCATTATGCTACGATAATTCTACCTGTTCTTTTACTTGGTCCTCTTTCTAAGATCCTCCCCATCTCAATTTTGCTCACATGACCTTCACACCCTGTCTCTCTCCATTCCCTCACTGGATCTACGCGATCTATCCTCTACTTTCTCCACTCCTCCTGTCCCCCCCCCCTCTCTCTCTCTCTCTCTCTCTCTCTCTATCTCTCTCTCTCTCTCTCTCATCTTCCTTCTCCTCACTTCTGCTTCCTCCCTTTTTCTCTGGACATGCTTTAAGACTGGCCGGTAGAGGCGCTTCTCGTATCAATCATCCGCCGATCAGACAGCACCCCCACCTAGCGGCTGATCCATCAACCTGCCGCCACCCCCGCCCCTGTCTGCGGCGCGCGCGTTCAGTCTGTAATTACCCCAACTTGATCCTTCTCCAAACAGACCGCCCCTTCCCCGACCCCGACGCCCTTCCCCCTCCCATTTCCCTCGTGCCATCCAACCCTCAGAAAGGTGCACTTCTGGCATCAGATCACACCAAGGAACACTTCTTAGAGATCAATCTCGTGATATTCTTGTGGAAAGCGGTCTTCCATAGCGTGTACTTGTATGTACGCAATTTCTGAAAATCTTGACCCCCACCCCTTTCTCAGTTTTGTACACAATACATCAACACATCAAGGAAAATCTCCAAACGTCCCACATCCCCACCTCCCTGCCGCTCTCAGTACGTATACTTTATGGATGTCCCCAAAAGGCGTGATTCAAATGTGTCACCATATAAAACGGAGATATGTGACATCCAATAATATCTATGGTAAAAAGCAATAACCTGGCAAACAGATCATTATTCGTGGCAGTTTCAACTCCAAGAGGAGAGTCTAAGTTGAGACTGAGTGGAGGGAATTCTCAGGGCCAAAAGTGGGATTCACACGGTGGGATTCATGTACCTCACAGGGTTCAAAGTCTCCTGAGATTCTGTTCCTTTTTAGGGGGAAATGTTTTTAACAATTACAGGAGGGGAA
This sequence comes from Alentia gelatinosa, assembly GCA_950022655.1. Classification (NCBI taxonomy): domain Eukaryota; kingdom Metazoa; phylum Annelida; class Polychaeta; order Phyllodocida; family Polynoidae; genus Alentia; species Alentia gelatinosa. The sequence continues at coordinate 52,698,571 of OX465586.1, forward strand.
ACATTTATCAGGGAAATGGAACCCTGTAATTCAGACGAAGAAATTGTGTTCGAGTACAGAATCTCAGCATTTCTCACAGGATTTGTCTCAGAAAAACACCCTGTGAGGTAGATGAATCCCGTCGTGTGAATCCCACTTTAGTTTAGGAGCAGAGCCCTGCACTTGAACGTCTCGGTCTGCTCTGTGGACTAGACCCAGGTAAGTAAAGTAGAGATGCTCAAGCATAGGAGAGATCTACAACTTTTAAGTTTACTATATAAAAAATCTAAGGACGAAGGAAACCTAGATACATAGATCTGTGCATAGGACACGCAGCGATGAAAAGGTTAAATTCAAACAATTTCGGTTTAAGAACAATGGATTTAAGAAAAGCCCCAGTTACAGAGGAGAATTATTATGGGATATGTTATGCCCAGCTACGCAACTTGCCTCAACTAAAGACATTTTCAAAACGATGGTAGAGTCCGAGATACTAAATATGATCTTATGAATCTGGGGAACATTCTATATTATAGGCCTGTCCTCTGTAGAGAGAAGTTACCATTATGAACCAACGAACTACATTTCTAGTTTATCTGACTGTATAATGCGGTATCAGCATCTGGTGCCCAATATCATCCTCATCCACTAAATCATTATATTTAATTTTCTCCTTTACTTTATATGTATGAGTACATTACCATGTTATTTCTTTGTACTAATTCATGGAAGACCTGCCCCAGGCAGAATGAATAAAGTCCTTTAAAAAAAAAAAAAAAAGACCCACGTGGCCCCTGATTTAAGCACCTCTCACTCTCACCCCACGCAGTGTGCGCTAATACCCGCAGCATTGTTCCTCCTCTTCAAGTACCTTTTTTTCAGCTCGTTGCCGATGCCTGCCACGGGCGTTGGGCTGACCTCCTTATGACCTCTGGTTGACCTTGATGGTCGGTCTCTGATCCGGATGGGATTAATGGCATTCAGCGTGGGCTCGTGTTACAAATGACCGAAACGCGTTTCTCTAAAAGGCCCGAGTTGGAGGTGGCGACGTCGGGGAGGGACATAAATAACGGTCTCTCCTGCATTTCCCGGTTAGTGCCACAGTCCACACCACACGTAGATTGACAATCAAACCCCGGAGTGTAGCTCTGGTGGCCAGTGTATGCCACACTCCACACCACACGTAGATTGACAATCAAACCCCGTGGTGTAGCTCTGGTGGCCAGTGTATGCCACACTCCACACTACACGGCACCCACCCGCGCTGCCACCTCCGAACGTAACTATCGGTCGTGCGCAATTGATTGGAACATCCAGATCATTATCTCACCTCTGGTACTTTTTCCCCTTAGACTAAACATTGGGAATTCGTATCCAACGCCCGTTGAGTATCTAGAAAAAAACCTCAATAGGGGATTATGTCATAAAGGTTAGCCCATTAGTCAATGCGAAGGGTGAGATGAATTCAGAAACCTATTCAGGTTTACAGTCAGAGCTCGGTCCCATCTCGATTGATTCGCTACGTGATTCATGCAGCTTCGCCTTGTGAATTACTGCAAGATACAAACTCCCACCCTAAACTTTCATAGGTTCTCCTTATAGAATCTACCCCTACTACAGTTGAGGACTACGCCCATGACATGAACACGTCTCATGGTTCAATAATGAGGTTTAACCTTCGTAAAAGAACTCAGTTCATTCACCTCGCGTGATATAATACATATGCTAATCATAATTTGTTTTATAGTGTTATGTTCCAATTTCTCTGTATGTAAAGCATACAGGCACATTCAGTATATGCTGGCTCTACGTAACAGGCTGCTGGAGACAACCCTTGGTTATTATCAACACAGTCACTCCCATGCGATAAACACGGAGCCAGCATATAACCTTGATCTTGATGTATTGCTAGTCAGTTCAGTACAGTACACCAATCCACAGGTAGTGGTCATTGCAGCAATAAAGCTTGTAACGGGACAAAGTCTTGGAGGCACTCATTTAGTTTACCATCCGCATACATGATAGTAAGGCCTGGCGTCCACCTACTACAATAAAAATTTAGACCTACCGATATGGCACCGATACAGAAAGCAAGCATCAGAGACATATGTCTTGACATGCCAATCCACCACGCATTGTATGGGTTTTTTATTGGTGTCTAAACGCAGAAACATGCTCAACTGCCCCGATATTAAGTAACCTTCCGACGCGATTTTTTATTTTTTTTATCGGGAAATGCATCGTAGACCAAATCGGAGCCATATCGTAGTAGGTGGACGCCCGTGGAGAACTCCTAAGATAATTCTATGAGTGCAGTATACATAGCTATTGTGCTAGCTTGCTTGTCTAAATAATGCCTGCTTCAGAAGCAACCACAGCATGCGTAAAATGTAACCAGGGTCGTGTAAGTGGATTGAACCAGATGCCCTTCTGGCATCTCTATCCGCACCAGAAGTAGACAGAGTTGCCAAATGCAAGTGGTTCTAAATCCTGTTAGAACCTTGGGCTGACACAACAACCCCTTCTCGGTGCCATATCTGGACCTGTGGTAAAAGCTATAGAGCACAGAGTGATTACTAGTTCCGCCATCACCCACCAGGATACTGTAAGATAGCGCCATTGTAGTCCGAGGACAACCACTATATTTATTGTCTGGTGTCATACGAAAATTTGTACGGACGATAGTGCTGCCGCCGGAATAAAAAAGGTCGTCCATGTTGTCGTTTATCTTTCTACCTTATCGTCCAGCCTCACGTACGAGATATTATTATATACCTGTGTCCGAAGGTCTATTAAATACTGCCCGCTGCTAGGGGTGCAGTAATAATAATGTTCGTGCCCGCTGTGACTGTGACTTTATAAGTCATTAAAATTAAGCTTTTAATTATCTTAAGGTATATAATAATAAGCAAACATCCTGATTGTTGGCAGAACTGTTATTGTTCTCGGTCATATTTTGTTTTTCGTACGGCCTTCCGCCTACTGCGTCAGGCCGTACAAAAAACAAAAATGACCACCAACAATAAAAGTTTCGCCTACAGTAAGGACGTTTCCTGATAATATCATTCTGACCGCCGACAGTCAGTAATCATTTTTACATGCCAAATGTAACTGATTCGATCCTGTTTCGGTAGCAAACCCGACTCTATCCGATTGCTCCTGGCGAGAGTGGCGGGAAAGTGGAGGGTGATTGCCATTAGAGGCACTGACCAGTTTCAGCCGGACTGCTTGGCGAGGTACCACAAAGGCACAAGGAGATTGCCGACCTCTGCAGATATCGGAACTGCATCGGGGGAAGCGGTCGATGTCCACGCTGCGTAATGTTTCCAGCATTGACGTAAGGAGGTGGCAGACAATCAAAGCCAGGCCCATCTGATGACATGTAAACGGTACTTCTACCGACAGTGGCGGCGTCTGGTTATATGATCTGGTACTTCAGCAGTCGGCACCCTGTATACGTATCTCACAGGATATGGTGACTGATATGGTGTCGTGTAGTATAAGAAGATATGGTAACTGAGCCCGTACGGATGTTGATTATAGAATATGTCCCGACGCCATTAGCGGGCGTTAGCGAGTGTATTACGACGCCAACCTCGAGTGGTTTACAAAGCCGCCTATCCACAAAAGCTATCGTTTGTTGTATCTACCCTCCATCTTCTCCATTAAATTAAACACAGGAATTGTCATAACAACGGTTATAACAATAGGGACTATATATCTTTTATTTATAGCATAGAGGGACTACTTTCTTGTATACAATGGCTTCTGAGGTTATCAAGGTTAACCTAAAGTGCCAGATCCACTAAAGTGACCAAGCGAATGCGTCTGCGATCCATGCGACTGTGCGAATCCCATGGATGATATTCAATATATTTAATATTGTCGCAAGGCATTCGCACGTCCATGCGAACGTCTGCGAACGTTTGCGAACTTCTATGAACATCTGCAAACCCAAATTCCCATGGAAAATCGCCTTAGTGGATCTGGTGCTTAAGTCTTGGGTGGAGCCTGAGGTACTAGATAATAACAATAATAATCGCAGAAATGATGATAGTACTACTACTAATTCTACTACTACAATAACTGATATGTGATACGCGAGTGGGATGGCAGAAGACACCCAGGTTACAGAAGTGTTCAGCACAGAGCTATGACAAAGTGGCTGTACGTCATGAATGATAAAAATACCCGAGGAATGCAACCAGAAAGATAAAGGAATGTCAACAAAAAGGTGTATTCTTTTGGGGGCAGCTTCATTTGACAAACGGTCGCTGGAGACGTCTTGTGCCAAGTGAGGAGTCTGGCATTCCAGGGGCGACTCGAGGAATGTTTGTGTATTTACCCATCATTCTGCGTAAGCTCGTTTCAAACTACTTACTCTCCTGACCGCAAGCGATGTAAATGTCCAAATATAGGTGGTGCATATAGCCTCTTTACCTCAACAACCACCAACATACCTTTGACAAGAAAAGTTCCTTTCAAAAAGCAGAAGAAGAATAAGGTAGGCAATTAAATATCACAAATGTAGAAGCCCTGCAGATTTGTTCCTCTCTTTTCACCTAGTGTGTATTGCCTATATATTTCTTTCCGAGAGAACAAGACAAGACACGATCGCTAGTCCTATCGGGTCGCGTCCGGGACGAGTATAATTGAAGTCGGTGGCGAAAGTAAATTTATTGGTACGCTCTCCGCCCCTTGCCCTACACTCTCCATCCATAGCACTAAGCCCCTTGCCCGGCGCCCGCCTGTCCCAAGGCTTAGTGCCTGCAGCAAAGCAGTGACCAGACAAGCCCTGATCAGCCGGAGCAGCCACTTCAAAGACGGCACCTGGTGAAATATTGACTGCCCTGATTGCCGATCACCCCCCTCAGGACCCGACCCGACCCCATCAAAGCCCCTCCAGGGGACCTGCTGCCAGCCTCCATCTTTCATTTTGTGCGATTAATTAGAAATCATCCCATGTGGGCGAGTAGCATTCAAAGAAACGAGAATCTTCCAGTGTCAATTTCAACTCATTCTCCAAGCAGATTCTGTCGTCTTTCTCATGTGTCTAAGGCCCGGCGTCCATCTACTACAATAAAATGCTAGACCTCCCGATATGGCACCGATACAAAATTTCAAAATCGGTGCCATATCGGGAAAGTGCAAAATCGTAGACATATGTCTAGACATGCCAATCCACCATGCATTGTATAGGGTTTTTATCGGTGTCTAATCGCAGAAACGTGGTCAACTGCCTCGATATCAGGTAACCTTCCGACGCGATTTCGATATTTTTATCGGGAGGTGCATCATAGACCATATCGGAGCCATATCATAGTAGGTGGACGCCGGGCCTTACTCTTATATCAAATTTCACGCCTCATCCTGAAATGATATACGGAAACTGACTTACTCTCTTCGTACGTCACAGTGTGACGTACGACCATAAATATGTCATGGGCAGCAGCAGGCAGTATATGAAGATGATATGGCCACAGGTATATGTTAATAATACGTGCTGTGATTTAATGGACTGTAATGGCAAAGCGGGCCCTACATTTCAGACTGGGCCGTACATCATATTTCTGACTACTGTGAAATATGATTTTTTTTACTATATACTGAGTATAGGTGAGGAAGCAAAGGACGCACGTGCAGAGCTTATAATAAATACAATTGTTAATATTTGTCTGTGTTGTAAGAGGACCCTCTCCCAACAAGTTGTACCTAAAATCAAAATGCTAAACAGAATTGTATCGCGATTTATCATATAAATTCTATACTTAAAACCGAAGTATGACGACATCTAAGAACGAACCAAAAGAAAAGCCCAGACCAATAAAACCAGCTACTTCAAATGGCAGCTCACATCATTATCAACTCGTGATTTTGTTCATGAGATGATGTTCTAACCAATGCTGAAAGTCAATAAAGAAGTAATAAAAAAAGAGAAGCAGAGGTAGCGTAAAAGTCTTGGAGGGAGATGGGGTTCGGGGTGCTTACGGTTAGGGGATAAAGGTGACGGGGTACCTGCTGAATGAAGCCCGCCCTGGAGCGGCGCAGTGCGGGGCTGTTTGTTTCTGGTGTGGATCCGCAGCGCTCGACACTGCCGCTACAAGGTCAACAAGTCGCGGAGTAGTGAGGCTTGGCGGCGGGAGAGGACGTCGCCCCGCCGCCCCGCCCGCCACCCCGCCCCGCCGCCCCGCCCCGCCACCCCGCCCCGCCACCCCGCCCCGCCCGCCACCCCGCCCCGCCGCCCCGCCCCGCCACCCCGCCCCGCCACCCCGCCCCGTCACCCCGCCCCGCCCGCCACCCGCCTCCCGGAGAAAGGCGCTCAGAAAGGCGCTATATAGGTTCGAGCTTATATATGTGTCATTCTCCAATCTTTGAAATCCATATTTTTGATACACTTCGTCATCGTAGCTTCAAGACAGACTTATTCAGAAACGATAGTAGTGAACTACAATTCAATAGTAACAAATGAGACTAAAAACTAAATTCTAGTCTGGAACCCCTATAGTTTTAGCACTAAGCCTGGTTCTTAATGGCCTCCGGAAATAGTGTTTTGAGCACGGGTATCTGCCGTTTTAGCGGGTTCACTTTGGCTCCCTATAAATTGGCCGCCATCCCTGTCTATACTCTGTTCCGACTATGGGTTTGGGTGGGTTAAATCCAACACAGTGTCTGCGGTGTGCACCTCAAACCAGATAATGTTGTTCTATGTAGGTTCTAAAAGCAGAAATACTTAATAAAATATAGGTATAGCTTCTCAAATTGATAATGAAGTGTAGGTTTATGGTGGTTTTATTCTAAAAAAAATACACACAAAGGGAAATAACAAAATGGTAAATTAGCTTCAAAGTTAGGACCAAACACACTCTCCAATTATTATAGAAGACCTGGTAGGAGAGTAACAAACAGTTTCCGCTACTGGGTCAAGGTGGCCACGGATTTAACCCAACCAGGGCTAACGTAATGTAGCTCTGGTGACCAGTGTACTCACAGATCAGCGGCTGCCCTCAGAGAGGCCCCAGAGAGTAACTTCTCTCTCCGTCTCGTTCTCCGAAATCTCGATTAGAGCAACTTGATTAGAGCCACATTGAGTCTGAGGCAATTCAAAGCAATCCACGGAGCAGGACGGTAGAGAATGGGACCAGGGTGCAGCGCGGCTGACGAATAGGAACCGGAAATGACGGAAGCTGAGACGCCGGAGTTGTGGCACCCTCTGGAGACTGGTGGCGTTGATCAGTATGTTTGACTGTGGATTTGAGTGCTCAAGCTCACCACAGTCAGGACTTCTATAAGGCTGATTTATTGATAACAAAATACCCATCGTGATGATACCACCATGTCTTCTGCTCTTTTCGGTACATGTCACAGCATCTAGCACGATTCATGATGTAGACAGACCCAGATGTATCCATCCTTCATGAACAGCTATGTTTTAATTGCCATCCCCAATATTGAAGGCAAGACCTCATGCCTCGTGTCCTCGGCCGCAGTCCCCAGTCCGCCTCTCTTGTCCTTCCCCTACACGCCACCTCAACCACTGGACCCATGTTTGTCAGACGCTTGGCAAATTGACAATCTAGTTTGGTCTCTGAATCATTTATTGATTCTACATAATGAAAGACTTCAGTATCTGATATCTAACCAGGTCAATACTCGAATACACAGAAGGTATGGCCCCTGGTAGTGTATAGTATCATATTTCTTGATCACGAAAAGCTAACTATAGTCAGAGAAGTTTATAAACAATATATGATTCTCTGAATTCCTCTTTTAAATCTGTGAAGAAGCTCCCATCAATGCATGTATTAACACGGCATAATACTTACACAAACACATAACTCTTCTGTAAAGGAGAACTACTTTGAAATATTGACCTCTCCCGCAAAGGAGGCGCGATAGGCTTGGACATGTTCGTCCTTTTAGCGCGGGCAGACGACATTCAGGTTTTGGCGGGAAATGGGAAATGCGGGGTAAATACACAACATCCTGAGCCTCCCATGTTTGATCAGCTCATGCGAACGTGGGGATCAGGAGGCACTAAGTCCTCCCCATCTTATTAAATCCTCCCCAATTGATCGACTGTCCAACGACCTTTGACCTCTGGGAAGATCCCGGTTAGTCTGGTTTATAGGCGCGATGTCCTGGTTTTCACGAATCGGTTTACAGTCCTTTATAAGCCTTTATATGGTACACTGTACCCTGTACCCGCAGATATGATGACATAAACTCCCACGCACCCGTTTGACCCCGGACATGGGGCCGCCATACGCTGCCTGCCCATTGGTCAGTCTGACCTTTTCAATCACCACTGGAATCGGAATCGGCAGGCAGTGTGGATCGACCTACAGGGCATTAACCCTGTGCCTCCCATGTTTTCCCGGATAGAATATACAAGCCTGGCCTGGCCTTATTTTCTTCACCTTCTGTGGATGGCCACTGGTCACCCTTAAGCGTCCTGGAGTTGTAAAAATATATTCTTTACCAGATTTCCCATTAGATATTTTTCTCTGTATTTTGAATTGAAAATGTATTTCATTATTCAAAAATACATCCATTTTCATTTGCGATTTCAACATTCCCTCCTTTGATATCCCTACATTGAAACTTGCCAAATTGGAAGATATCTATCTATCAGCCCAGCTTGTATCCACCTGAAAGCAATTATTATTCAATTCCTCAGTGCTTTCTTTCAAATACGTTCAAAATAAATCACTGACATCTTGTCAGAAACGGGTGAACCTACACCAAGTTCTCAGGGCAGTAAAATGGCCTTTCGGATTAAACCCAATTACAAAGGCCACCACACCTCACCCCTGTTCACCCTCAGGGCTCCAGAGAACAAACGGAACCAGATGTGTGCATAGCCTGCAGGTACGTCCAATTCTAGGAACATGGTGGGAGGAGTAGGCTTGCCTGCAGGTGTCATCCCTACAAGGGCATTGCATGGTGACGGAGGGGAAGACGGGACAAGGCAAACAGAGCCTGAATCAACGACACGGCCCCCGTACGTCAATACGGCCCAGCGGACAACTGGGCCCACGCGTCAATACGGCCCCGCCCGAGGGCCGAGCACCGGGGCCGAGTCGTCCTGTACCCCGCCGGGAGCACGAGACAGAGGCCGGGGACGGGTTCACCTGAGACCCACCTCCTGCAGGCTGAGATTAAAATCAAGGTGCAAAAATAGATTGCAAAAATATTTCTTATCAATTTTAGTTCTCTCTTTTTATTATTTTGTTGGGGAAAGTAGAAAACGTCCTATTCCTCATGCATGACTTTCGGATATATAATCTACTCATTGGTATTTTTCATATTTTATGAAGCATGCTCAGTTTTTCCATCTTAACAATGATGTAGCAACTTGTACAGATTTAATCAACTTTGTGTCTTATGAACGAAACAAAAAAATGCACTGAAACAATAAATAGATTCAATATAACCTCTATCGCTCACTCTGGCATTTTCAGAATCTTGTAGAATTAACAGCCAAGAGAACCTTCACAAAAGAATTACAAATACCGATGGGTTAAATCGCGACAAGCTAATTACGAGGTCCTGATTGGCTGCAGTAGACGGGCCTCTAATTGTCTGCGCATGCCCGTCATCACCCCAGCCTCCCTCTGACGCCTGGGCCTCGTTTTGACATCTCAGGGCGTCCATTACTTATCATGTCAACCTGCCATCCACTCTCCGGGCGGAGTAGTGTCTGTCAGCGACTGGATAACGGACGAGACATATAGGGATGTGATTGGAGACCGTTGTTGTCCATCGTTGATAGGAGGAGAGTGATGGATGAATATTAGGAGACAAGTCCCCCGCCCAACACCCCCACACTCCCCATCGTGTTGGGGTGGGGGCGGGTGGACGGAAGAGCCATGTTTCTACCCCCTGCAGGGTCATTAAGATGGTGGCCAACGAGCAGCTCACTTTGCAGCGGGGTTTATTCTCCCTGGAAACGAATAACTCGCATTGGTTGTCGGCCCAGTTGGGGACAGTTGTGGATGAGTGAGGGGGCGAGGACGGGGCTTTGTATGTCCATATATCATCGGGCGAGGGAGGCACGGGCCGCCGACGGCACCCCGCCAAAAGGTTACACAGAGTAGAGGACTGAGTAGCCCAGCCTGACCAGAAAGGTCAAACGGGGTGAGCTGCTCGCGGGTGTACCACGTATCAGCCCCCAAAGGTCACACAGGGCGTGTGTACGCCGTGAGTCGCTTAGATTATACCCCAGTCCAGTCGAGTAATTTAATTATACATCTAGGGATGGTTCTAAATTGTTTTTGGAGCCACCGTGCTCTGCTCTAAAATTAAGGAAAAAATCTCTGGAATATTGTATCAGAGGGACCAGGCGGAAGAACGGCCTTGGCCGAGCCTGGAATGTCATCTAGATGTAATGACTTACCCTAAATAAACGTGATAAAAAAAAAGAAAAAAAAAGGAGGTTCTATCATTCTCTAGAGTCGCACACCACTGGAGTTTCTTTATAGTCGCAGACCACTGGGGTTTCGTTAAACAAATTTACTTTTTGGAGTATCATCTCTTCATCTCTTTAGGGATGTTTTAACAATGATATAGCCATACCACTTGAAACAATAAAGATTGTTGACATTTCTTTTCCGGTATCCAGTCTATATGTATTTGTCTTCAAGTCCAATCTCCTTTAATCTTCAGGATCTGCTTGTCTTCTTTTCGGAGTTTTCCTCTAGATTTCCCTCTCCCTTAAGATCTTGCCGAAATTTCCTGTTTTCCATACATATGTTTGGTGGTCACTTGACTCACCCTTTTACCAAGTACAAGTGACTAATAACAACTGCGTGTGCCAACGCAAACACGCACACTATACACCGTATACTGTATCGGTCTATAGTTATTTAAAGTAGGATAGTCTCACTGTCCTATTCTATCTAGCAGTGACCATCTACAGCAAAATAGATCTTGGGTAAGCGTCGAGCACAGCTATACCGACACTCTATTCAGTGCCCCAAGGTCACAATTGCAGCAAGCGTATCATTTCATTTATGCATCCATTTTATTCTCTCTGAAATACGCCTTTTTATTTCAGTCATGAATATGTGTTATTCTAAATAAATGACACAGTAGTAAATGTGACACCAGGTACGCAGAAACCGTGATGAAGGTACTTCGACAAAGTTCCCCATAGATATACAACAAAATAGATGTTATCTTTCTAGGAGAGGTAGCCATGTGGCGTGCAACACGCATGCGTGGCCACGCCCACCCTACACGCATGCGCATCTAACAGCGCACATACAAAAGGTAAACAGATATGTTCGTAATAGAATATCGCTGTAAGTAAATACCCACGTAAGAGTACACGCCTCTCGTGAAGGACTGAAGGACACAAGGTCTTCAATATCCAACTCTTGTATAATACCTGGAGATTTTTAAAGGAATAAACCAAAGATTTTTGGTCAAAGTCATCGTTCTCCATGAGTATGAGGCAGAGTGATATGAATGAGGTGACAGCCGAGTCAATATCAAGCAGCGTTCAAACAGCTTTGACCAAAACAAGTTGCTTTCTGTATTTATCTCTCCCCTCTACATACTAGATTAATGGGCACTGCACAGGACATAGACCATGGGGGACAGACTGCAATACTCGTAGGAGCATGGAGAATGACTTCCCAATGTTAAGCCTATGGGGAAAAAATACCATAGGTGAGATAATTCACAATAGGGGGGCTACAAGTCTCCTGTAAAGGACTGGAAAACACAAGGTGTTCAATATGCAACCCTCGTACTAGATCCTGCAAGTTCTTAAACTAAACTGACATTTATTGCTAGTGATGACAGAAATCATTAAACGCATGCAATTTCTAACAGAAAGCGTTATAATTTCGAATAAAATATGTTGCCCGAAAGTGAGATAAAGACGCAAAATATGACTGATTTTCATCGGTTGTCCTCAATACCCTGGAGGTAATCATAGGTCGGTGGTCATTCATTGACGCTGTTAAGCCAGGGGGAGGCGACCACTCAATCAATAGCTCGGTCAATGCCTGTCCACCAATATCCGGGTATGAGGAACCTATGATTAGACCCCGCTGTCCGACCACTACCTCCCTCCAGTGTCACACCAAACCTCAACCTCATGAGCAATTCCCCTGTCGCGGCTACACTGGGCCCTGCTCCTCTATAGACTATTAACATGCGCCTCACAGCATATATTGGACACATTTGTATCCAACAACTCGATGTTCAATGATACCTGACTCTCAGCATTTATCCTACCCCTAATATAAAATCCCATAGGCTTAACATTGAATTTCCGTATGCCATGCTGACTGGCATACGGAAATTTATATGCCACTAGTGGCATACAGAATTGTAATCATGTAATATTCCCAAATCGAGGAGATGGGGTAGGATAAAATCAAAACCTGATTCGTTTTAATCTTGGTCACGACATGCCACTCCTGGAGTTTTGGCTCTGATCTTCACTCTGCTTCGCCTAATGAAGTCACTACGCCACACTCCAGTCATGGCATACGGTGGCCAAGATTAAAACTCATCCAGTTTTATGAAAAGATTCGACACCTCTTTATCCTACCCCTCATATAAATCTCCATAGACTTAACATGGTGTGACTATATGCCACAGTTATGCCATAGGATATTTATATGCCACTGGTGACATATTAAGTGAAAAGCATGTGACATGATAAAATCTGAACATCACGCAACATCATACAATTGTGTACATGGCGTTCATTGTCTTCTGCTACATATATCACAAAGCTTTGCTTCGTGATATCATTCCGCGAAGACAACTGACGCCATATAAACAATCATGTGAAATTTGGTGATGTTTAATGATAGTATCCAACACGTCATGTTCAATGATACCTTCACTTGAGGCTCCGCCCACTCAAAACTTCCCATGTGTATGCCTACATTCCCGCCAATACCTGCCATAGAAAGTATATATCTACATATATTACCCACAAAACAGAGTCTCCACAATAAACCTCTAGGGAGTGTGTAATTCAGGTTACATGGAGATTACTGGCTGGTTGTAATCTCAGGTCTGCACGGAGCGGAGATTACAGAAAAAAAGTTCATTTTGCGTACAAAATAGTGCGGGAGACGTTTGGCGGTTATTTCGTCTTTTATTTGACAATTCAAATTGGCACTGCTGAATGATAACTACAATATCAACTGGTATAGGCTATTTATAGTTGTATTATCATCAGAATTGACTCTACGCAATATCCTCACATTCGTTTGGATATTACTACGCGCCAACTCTCCGGAAAGTACAGCCACTCGTATCCATCCTCCTCACCCTACCTGCAGTTCCTACCTTCCACTCCGCGCGATTCATAACCCCCGCCCACCTGCCCCCCTCCCTCCCACCTGCCCCCTCCCCCACCTGCTCCCCTCCCGCAGCGAGCAACTCATCAGGAAATAGGTTTTCCTCCAAACACGGTGGCCCGGCGGGTGACTCAGGGCGAGGCTGACGGATCCGCGCCGGGCTCAACGTTTACCTGTTGTCCCTGCCACCACTCCCTCCCCCTCCTCCTCCAGTCCCCACCTCTCACTCTCCCCCCACCTTCTTCCGGGAAACGGGGAATCCCCGCCGCCTATCTCCAGCAGTCCAGTGACGAAACCTCTCCCGGAATTTTCCACGGACCCGTGATTGATGAGGATTAGTGACTGTCGCAACACCGCCTTAAAAAGCGTGCGTTTCCATCGTCGTGACAAATTTACGGGAATTTCGATCGCAACCCCCTTTTCCTTAGTGTTAAGCCCTTTTATAATATCATTAGCAACCATTGGTGTCCAACAGAGAATATCCCAATGCAAAAGAATCTAGCCCATCATATTCCTTACACATATGATACTTATAAGGTACAGTTACAGATAGTCATTCACATTACTTATAGAGATTTCTCTTGAAATCATATTATATGTCATAACTGTTTGACCTTCATAGAATCCTAGCCCTTATAGACCACGTCTAGGATACACCTTGGCTGCCTATACCTTCCACGTTGGCCAGACACAAAAGGTTTTGTATGGTACTAACCAGCATAGACCTGATAGCTTGGGAAAGCCACAGAAGCCTTGTATGTGAAGTTTGGTAACTGATACAAATGGGAGTGATTTCTCTGAAGACATTATCATTAAGCCCTGCTGCATACAGGGATAGAGGGTGGGTTCGCGCACGACGGAACAGCCATAAATTAATTCTATGACGCTAGTACGGCATTCGATCACCGTGTGGCGCTAACAGGAGCCAGAGGTCAGCTGGACCGGCTGGTACCCAGCCCACAGAACGCTCGTTTGATAGTACAGTACAGAGAACCAGCCGGGGGTCAGCGGTGCAGGGCGGATGGGTACAAGCGGAATTAGATGAGAGTCTCAGAGGAGACTGCCAAGAACCAGCTTCAGTGAGGCTCTTTCAGTGCATGTTCGGGTGACCGCTGCTAAAATAAGAGACCGGATAATGGCGGACAAGAGAGGGAGGGAGGGGCAGTGGGTGGTTAATGGCAGACAAAACAGGAGGACAAACACAGACCGGAGACGTAGACTTTGTAATCACAAGTGGAAGTCATGTGAAGCTAGAACTGCGAACTGCCCTTGTGGTGGTCCATAAAGAGCTTTTGGGTTTGCGGATGTATAGAATATGTTTCTCATTTTTAGATACCTCATATGCATATGTAGATCTATATCTGCACAATTAGATATACCCACCAACATCTGATTTCGTCATGAATAACGTATATAATTGCACATTAAGGTTTGGCAGAATATTTATCAATTTTATTAACATCTAGAGCTTTTCTACTGTGACATATGACACTAAACAATAAAGGCTTTAACATTTCTACCTTGACAACTTGCACTAAACAATAAAGGGTTTACCAGAGGTGTCGTTCAAAATTAAGGACTTGGGGGCGCCACTGGTGATTGAACCTCCAATTAAATATGGCGGCTCAAGTGTTGATCACACCTCCAAGCCGAGGTTACACGAGACTTTCCGAGACGTGGCGAGACTCAGGTGTCACGTGATTCATCTTGTTAGTTTAGCCTGCTGCCGACAGGGGCGCCTTGATCACGTGACAGATGAGTCAGATCCGTCTAAGCCACAGTCTCTTTTTCTCAGCCTCTCTTCCCACTTTCTTCCACGACTTCTTTTGGTTCGGGAAAAGAAACTGACAAGAATTTAGAGTTGAATGGGGCTTTGGACTCTACACTTCGCGCCTATGAGCTGCTCTGAGCTGCTCCGCCCGGGAGCCACTCGTAAATTAGAGGCATGTGAACTGGGACTCTGGGGACTGTACGTCGCCACCGGGATGTATCTGCACAACTTGAGGATGTCACAGTTAGGCCACTCAAAAAAACCAACTTGTTTCTCATCACCAAGCCATGAAAAATATGACGAAGGCGCTTCTTTTTGTTGTTGTTGTTGCTATATCAAAGAGGGCAGACATACAGTAAAACCGCGCATAAGCGGACACCCTCTGATCCAGGCCAAAGTGGCTGCTTATGCGGGGTGTCTACTTACGCGGGGTTTCCAGATTTTTACTGGCTCTACATTTAATGCATCCCTGACATCAGGAGCTTTAATTTGATACTAAATACACATACCTTTCATAATTTCTATCAAGGTTCATCTATTTAAAAAAAAAAAAAATCGTCTAAAATCGTTTTTTCTCATGCGCGCGGTGATGAGAAACAAGTTGTTTTTTTTGAGTGGCCTTAGAGCTACGCCATGCTTCAATGAGCACGGCTGAGAGTGCATCTTTCAGGGTGGTGTCATGCACACAGGGGCTTTAAAAGGAGCATCCCGTTTCAGTTAACATGCTGGAGGCCACCTTGGGCAAGCACGGTGACGTTTTCTGTCGGTTTACAGTCCAACATCAATCCCTAAAATAATTCCTATAAGACGATGTGCGTGTTTGAGAACCATACATCTAGTAGACAATACTTATTCAGGTCCTGCTTAGGCCATTCGATTAGTAAACACAATACCCTCATAGGTGTCTATATTTATAAACAATTTCAGACACTTTCTGACGTACGATTCTGTGGCCTGTTAGATAATTTAAGCTTATACATGAGGAGCCATTTTTGTATGCCAAACGAGACCCAGGGACCCTTGGTGACCCCTGGTCATGTAGAATAGTCTTTTTTTAGAAGGAAACCCACGAGATGAGAATACATTGGCCCGTACTCCACCGAGTTTGACTGTGGAGTAATCCACGAAGCGAAGCTGAGTGAATTACGTAGCGGTCAAACGAGGTGGAGTGCAGACCAAGTTATTCTCATCGAGTGGGTTTCTGATTTTATCTCACCTCGCATAACATCATTTATTGCTGGAATTCTCGCCAAATTAGCAATTGAGCATTGGGTACAATACTTTCACGGCCGTGGAGTACGAGTTCCTAACGTTAAACCTATGGGGAAAAATACCGGTGTGAGATAATAAATGATAACCCTAGTACGATGTCTCCTTGTACCCTGTTCTTTCGGAGGTATAAGTTATTAAACAGGCCCTGGTTGCTTAGTGAAGATAGTCATTAGACAATCATCAGAATGGGGAACACACGAGAATCATTAAAATTTATTCTATATAAAGATAAGCAATATGCGACATCTCTATAGGCGCCTCCTGGTGGAATCCTTCAGACACATCACTGACGTATCATACGTCACTGTCAGACGTATAGGGGGCGCTGCACGTCATCTGCTAACCATGACATATGACGTCACGTGGTGAGTCACTGTGTGGGCACCTGCTGTCCTGCACGTCACAGCGTCTGAACGCCCGTCATTCATAGTGACGTCATGAAGGGGGACGCCGCATGGCTCGTCGTATAGATATACTCTGTCTCTGACCTGTTGGCCTCCAACTTCAAAAGGAGCTGCAAGTGGCGACACTATGCGGCAGAAGTCGCATTAATAAGAGGGTGCACGTGACGTGGCTACGTTTGCCTCGACATACAATCACCACCGACATCGCCATGGGAAGCGCTCATATGTACGCGCTACAGACTGGTCATAAATATACCTGACACAGTGCTCCTCAAGGGTACATTCCGGGGGTCTTTACTGGACTGACTCGTGTTGTTTCGCGTGACAAGTTACGCTTACGTGTCATGGGACACTCCCATGTCCTTGGGATGAGGAGAAAATATTGTTCAGAATTATTAGCATCTTTAGTGTCTTGTAATGCTATTATAAAGTATCGTAATAGCATGTGATAGAGGCAAGCACATTGTTAACAGGAAGTGACGCTTGATATTGATTTCTATATCAACGATAAGCATCCAGCGTCCCAAAATGCTGAGTAATTTTGTCTTTTTCTTCCGTTGTGGCAGAACGAAGCGGTGTCATTTATTTGTATAACTATTTTCTTATCATTTGGGTGGCTATAGGAGACTAGAAAGTAAGTGGATGATAAGTGCCAATTTTTATAAGTTCAAGTAAGGATGATTTTTGTACAAAAACAGGGTTATTGTGGCTGTACGTGATACATACACAGTAAAATAAGTGGGATTTCTTTGGTTCTACCTCGCATTCATCATGCACAGACACAGTATACCTGTTTTAGTATTATCATATACCTTATAATAGTCATTTTTTAAACTTTCTTTTTGGAAGATTTCTTGTTTTGTCGCCATACATACCCCGTGCGCCACGTACATACCCCGTGTTATACGGCCATTGATATGACATGTGAAGGAGCGGGCAGTATACGTAGAACATATGGCCACATGTATATAATAATAATAATAATAATAATGATAATAACAATAATGATAATCTCTCAGATGCAAACGGTCAACAGCGAAGTACATAAGAAGAAATGGGTGTTGTCATTTGGGGATATTCGTGGCTTTTTCGTCATTGCTATTGCGGCTCTCACTTCTATTGCTAGGCTTGGGGTTCGCGGAATCTGTATTCAGTCGCGGCGCCGGGGCTCAATGCGCTGATGTGCCTCCTGTATCCCTGTCCGGGTCTCGGCATCCAACACATGTTGACCACGGCACCCTACGCGCACAGAGGAGGAACCCCGTGACCCCAACAAGGGCTGTGATTGGCGAGGATCGGCGGGAACTCAAAGCGCCACTCGCCTTTTAGGGTTCACCATGTTACCCCGCAGTCCATCTCCCCGAGAACGGACGGGTGTGGGCGGGGTCGGCAACAGAGTGGTGAGGCAGTGAGGTGAGGGGTAGACCACGGGTGAGACTGGGGCCTGTTTACTAAGCCGCCTTTTGTGCCCCCAGTCCCTGAATCCTTACCTACCTACGCCACCCATTCAATTCTGCCTGGGACGAAGGACTTTATTCCAAGGGCCTTTTTGGGACTGCCTCAGGGGGAAAGTTCAAGATCAAAGTCAATTAGAAAGTCTAGCAGCTATCTTCCTTTAACCGGAGACATTTCCTGCAGGATTTTTGAAAAGAATAATAAAGAATATTCAATTTGAACGTAATTAATTTCACCAGGAGTTTCAAAGATTCTCAATGGGTAAAATTGCATTCTTAATAACACTGTATACGCTACATGGAGCACATTTTAGCAAGCAAATATATATCTGTTTATCACCCATTGAGTATGAGTTCCCATAACTAGTACCATACTCGCAAGCCTGTTAAGTACAAGTACCTAATATTAAGGCTATGGACCTTTATACCAGGCTAAGATAACTATGGATCTCCAACTCCAGCACTTGAAATTCTCAGCTCCACTTTTCTATTCAAGCCGTTTTTAATCAGACCATAACGCAATGCATGCATTAACCTGGCCATTTGGTGTGTTCTGAGGGCAGGGCAGAGGCTCAGTGCTGTGGTGTAGCGCGGCCGCCAGCGACATGATGGTGGTAATGAAGGTGCACCGTGAAACCTAGACTTGCTCAAGTCTTTGATTAGGTACATTCATTAAATGATTAAAGAAAATCGGAATACAATTCATTATAGCATGTGTCCTTCTCTGACTGGCCCATGAATCAAAGACTTGTCCACTCTGACCAGAATCTCCTGTTTATGACCCCAAGCCACTCCCTGTAACCCTATACCTCCCTCTACCCCTACCCCCTTACCTCCTCCAGTTCCCTGCCTGCCTGTGTTTTCATAGCAATATATTTCGCCTACTCCTGGCTATGTCTCGATTAAGATGAAAATGAGAGGGTATCAATCTCCAAGCAGGTATTCTGACCAGTAGCAGACCTCTGCTTGGGGAGAGTGGCGCTACATCGCGCCAGTCTACACGGCCGTTTACGGATGAGACCAGTCCCTGTGTCACTCAGAAGGGGTGGAGGGGTAGGATACAGGGACTGAGGCCATTCTACATGAAACCCTCTGATGATGTTCCCCACGGGCACCATAAACTGTGTAGACACTGGGTAAATCGTGCCGTCCGTGACCCAACGAGCAGGGAAATAAAGCAGGCATAAAATCCGGGACAATAGAAACCTGCGAACGAAATTAATCAGAGGAATTCCGTATTAGAGTAGAGTAGATTTTGAAAAAGGCACCAGGGACCGAAGTGAGAATTTTAAGCGTTATTCTGCAGCAGCTAGTGAAGAAATCTTTGCATGTGAAAATGCTGAGTGCTTTTCTTTCTGGTTGGCAATTCCATTCCCACACGTGGTTTTCATGTGGTTGCTGCAATCTAGCTCGGAGTCAGATGCATTCAGAATTCACAACTGAATATGGACTCCTCGAACAGCCAATGGAATCTGAGACATCGTCCATATATTTCCTTTTATCAGAACATAACTTATTCTTTCTCTAACCTTTACACACAGACAGGCACGCTCGTAGACTTGCTCAAGTCTATTAAGAAATACAACTACTTTGCAACATTTGGACGCCTGACAGGCCCAGGAATCAAAAGCGGGGAGCGTTGAGGTAGAATGTGGGGTAGCCATAGGATGCAGGGACTGGAGCCAGTTTTATATATTTATTTTAAAAACATTTTTATTACTTTCGACTTTTACAAATCGTTCTTCCAGGCAATAATAAGGTGTAGTAACAAAACGGTACTCATGTGGTATGACCATAAGAACTATGGCATATACAATAATACAGTAATCGACACATATCAACATTTATACCATGTAGTTCCTCTCTATAAACTACGGCCAGATTGCATTAAATCCGTTATCCTTCATCCTCTACAACGTAGAGACTTTCGATAAGGGAACCCAACCTGCCTGCCTCCAAGTAAGAATGCCTCTTTATCTTAGCCTGAAATAAACGTCCATAGGCTTAACGTTAGGAACTCGTTCTCAACAGGCTTGCGAGTACGGTAACTCATTCTAAACGGGTGATGAGCAGATGAATATTTCCAGGTTAAGATAAAATCAGAAACATTTTCGTGCTTGGTCTGACTCTCCATTAGCCATCCCAGTTGGAGCGCTTCCGAATATTCACTCGGCTATCGACTCGTACATATTACTGAGCACGCCAAACTCGATGGTGAACGGGGACACATACCAAACATTCATCAATTTCTATTAGTATTTTCCATCGCATACTTTGTGCCAGTCTAGCACGTTGGCACAGAGATGGGCTACAATCAGGGTGCAGAACCTCTGCTTGGAGAGCGCCCACGTCGCTCCAGTCACGTTGCTCTGCGGGGGCCGCCGTAACCCGAGCCCGGTTGTTGCCGATCTGTTCCGGAGAAGGCCGACCGCCGCACAATGCGCGTTACGTTTCGGCCTGATCAATCTCTGTCTTTTTAGCCGGCCGGCGAGGCCGACCCCATGCAAGGCCCATATATCAATCACGGCAACAGGAGACGAGGCGCTCACTGTGACGACATGTACCCGCTAGAATGCCACGCCATGCTGCCTGCTAAATTCTCTCACCAGAAAACGCCCTATAAAAAGCCAGATTTCTGCTCATGATGATTGAAATGAAGATTATTGTATGATACTGATATCAATTAAAGTTTAATAATAGGCCAGTTTTATTAGAGTCCAGAGGAGGCTTTTTAAGAATCGTGTTACAACTGAGCGTAAAATACTCAAGGGATATTTTTTGCAGGAATCGGCTCGAGTTAAGGATGGATGATGAAGAGGGTTGGACGGGCGCGCAAATATATGTTTTTCAACTCGACACTCGTCCGTTGAGATGTGGAATGCGTGCTGAGTTACCAAACACCAGTAACAGAGGGGTGAGGTTGAACAGGTACATGTGAGCTCGAGGGTGGCGGTGACTGTTTATCAGACTAGCAACGAGATATATGATGTATCATATTGTTTACAGATCTAGGGGATGTACCACACGAGGAGAAATAGAATTTCTTTTGAATTAACACGAAATTCCCACTATTCCCTGAGGTATGGAAGAAAACACACATTTCCAATCGAATAGAAAATGAACAAATTCGAGCTGCTCATGCTATATGAAACAATAGTAGTGAGCAAGTCAAAATGGAGCTCTATTTCTCGGGTTTTGCATGAAATCTAACATATATTCTGTATGTCTTTTGTATATGAAATTGACATTTGCTAAACTGTTTTTTTTACCATGGCAAAATTAGCGTAGGCGGTGACCGTTTATTAGACCAACGAGTATAGTGATGTATATGCTCGTTTATTAAACCGAGTGCAGAAAATTCTTACTTAAAAAGTATGCTACAAACAAAAACGACGCATCTGTTCCTGCAATTATGCTCGCAAAGAATTGTTAAAACCCAACAAGCGGATTATGTATATAGTCTATATCTACCGCTAATTAAATCCAGCGTTAATAACCATTGATAGCCATCAGTATCATATGTGTAAAATGGAAATACATTTCTTTGAACTCACCACGCACATAAACTATATCTGACAGGTAGGTAGACGAGTAGTAGAACGCTGATAACACAAAAGTCCATTGTCCTTATTCAAATGTCTATTTCAAACACTAGGTAGAAGAAGACACGCTCGATAGGCATATAACCCTTTCATGTCAGGGTAATGCCAGATGGCATTCCCGTGAATATGGCCGGAGAATGCCATATGGCATTCATATGGGCATGGCAGGAAAATGGTCTTCTGTTTTATATCCATTCGCAGTTTCCTTTTCAAGAAATTATCGCAGAATTGAAAAGAACACAGGACATATTTGGCTTAGTGCTGCCAGTAATTCTGTAAAATTTCAAAAAGTACGGATACAGAATTATGAACTACTGGTGGTTTTAGATCTGTAAGTCTTAACGCCATGGACTTAAACGTGCCATACAAACGCCACAATTGGTTACGCTGTCGGTCATTGTATTTATTATCCGCCTGTTACAAAGTATTCATGTTAAACCTAAACCTATAGGTGCTCTTTACGGACATGTCCGACCTATATGAGTATATTGTATGCTCCGGGCTGCAAGAAACGGCGCATGAAAAAATAGTGCATAACGAAAGTAAACTAAAATCGACAAGCCACTAGTTTGTGAAACCCGCATGATAAATGAAATATAGAATGTTTTCAGATAAAAGCTGTTGTATGCTCCACGGAGTTGACCCTACGCAATACCCGCTCGGATATTACTACGTGTCAACTCTTCGGAGCATACGGCCGCTTGTATCTGAAACCAGTCAATATTGCGTGTGTACACATATATGCATGGTGCTCTTAAAGGGTTAACATACTTATGACTAAATGAGATGTCACTTTGAAGCATCTCGAGAGGCATGACGTTTAATTGATTTATAGCCACACGGAACCTGCTCCGGGTGTCCCACTGACTCCGGCCCTGACTCCGGCAATGACGGGGTGAACGTTGTAAACATACACGCATGTATAGACGGGCGTTTAATAAGAACGAGACGCCATGTGAAGTTAATCACCGGGGACGCCGCCACCCCCACGTGACCGCCGGTAGACAGGCACCAGAGGGCGCCACCTAGACTGGCTTCAGTCTCTAGTCCACACCTCCTCAAAGCGACACTGGCTTCAACCTCTCTCTCCTATGTCTACTGCTCCACCTACTTCTCACCTCCTTGCCTGAACACTGGCTTCAGTCTCTAGTCAACCCCTACTCGCCGGGACACTGGCTTCAACCTCTGTCTCCTATGTCTACCGCTCCACCTACTTCACACCTCCTCACTGGGACACTGGCTTCAGTCTCTAGTTTTGTTGTTGTTTTTTTTTGGTTTTTTTTATAAATTTATTTTCGACTATGACTTTCACCGAACTGGTGTTTTACAAAGCAATAGTCGCACGACTATTTTACATTTGGAACAGCATATAAGATTTTCTCAACAGAGAATAATTACTCATATGTTCTTTCTCGTTTACATACCTTATATATTTATTCAACATTGTTGGACAGCCATTCAACAATTCAGTATCTATACAGATTTCAATTTGTTTCTACCTCTATCTCATTAGGATATACATACATGATTGAACAACCACACCTGCTCCCTGCAACACTGGCTTCAACCTCATGTCTACCGCTCCACCTACTCCACAACTCCTTGCCTGGACACTGGCTTCAGTCTCTAGTCAACCCCTCCTCATCGGGACACTGGCTTCAGTTTCTATCTCCTATGTCTACTCAATGATAAATGCAACAAACGATGGTTATGTGGACAGGCGGCTCTGTAAACCACTCGTTGGCGCTCGTTTATTACTACGCGTCAACCTCTCGTGGGTTACGGCCGCCTGTCCGCAAAACCATCGATTATTGTCTTCCACCCCATCCCTCCTCGTCGGAATACAGGTTTGATTCCTGTGAGAGGAAGGGCACATATTGTAATGCATTTTGTCCTATTTTAGTTTGATTATATATATATATCAAATGATCATAATCAAAGACTTGAGCAAGTCTAGGCAGCACGGTATGAGAGATGTGACCATGGAGACGTGAAGGCCATCACTCAACATACGACGAGCCATGAGTGGGAACATACTGCCGGACCACCTACAGCGAGAACCAGCTGCTGCCCAGCGTGGGTCAGGCCCGGTGTGGGGCACGTAGGCCGCCATTATCTACCTCCTGGTGCTATGCTCTTATGGGAGGAGGATGGCTACTCCCATAACACAAGAGCTATCTACCATATAACCAACGAGTTGGTCCCACCATGGGTCAGCCCCTTTATTGAGTACGAGTTGCTCCCCTCCATGGGTCAGCCCCAGTATTGGGCATGAGTTGCTCACTGCCATGGATCAACCCCTGTTTTGGGCATAAATTGCTCCCTGTCATGGATCAGCCCCAATATTGGGTATGAGTTGCCCCCTGCCAAGGGTGAGCCCCCGTATTGGGTTGCTCCCTGCATGGGTAAACCCAAGTATTTGGCATGAGTTGCTCAACGCCATGGATGATTCCCAGTATTGGGTATGTATAATTGTATTGCTCCCTGCTATGGGTCAGCCCAAATATTGGGCATGAGTTGCTCTCAACCATGACTCAATCGCTGTATTGGGCACAAGTTTCTCCCCGCCATGTATCAGCCCTATATTTGGCATGAATTGCTCCCTGCCAAGAATTAGCCCCTATATTGTGCACGAGTTGTGCACGAGTTGTGCACAACCCAAGTATTTGGCACAAGTTGCTCCCTACCATGTGTCAGTCTCCCGTATTGGGCATGTAGGCCGTCCCTTACTCCCTATCTAACCCCCCCCCCCCCACTGCTCTCCACTCAAAGGCCACTTGTGGGTCTTACAGATCAGTAGCGGATTCTGGCGTTATGGGCGCCGGTCTGTGGTGAATTCTCCCTGTGTTTGATGGCGCCATGTCTTCGCATGTCAAAGCTAGCCTCACGTCCCCAGCCCCCGCCCTCACGCCCACACTGTCCGGACCTGCCCCTCCCCACTCTATACGTTATTTACTGCCGATCGTGATGCTCCCATCAGCTGCTCACCGAGGCGCTCCCTGAGCAGCTCATGTTCAACACCGCAGCACTTCCCTTCGCTATAAACACTGGCGCAGGGGCTCAGTGTCCCCGTGATCGCCCTCCGAGGCTGGACTAGTTTGGCAACCGACCCCTGTCTACGATATAGGGGTTGGTTCGGGTTAAATCACACGCGGGATCACTCGGGGTGCGCCTCGATCCAGGTACTTTTTGTTCTACGTATATCATAGATTATAATAAATATCTTTATGCTTCCAACTTGGTATTTCTCACTGCTTTATCTTTAATGGATCTTATAGCCTATTGGATAGCTCTGTTATACACTTGTAAATCCGTATAGCTCCCAGCTATAGACTACTAGACATAACAATATTTTAACATATACTCTAAAAGCAACAATACCTGGTGAGAAATATTCATAGCTAATAAGAATTAATAAAGAAATCACAATTTATATTCATTATATTTTGAAGAAATACACACGGAAGGAAATAACAAAAACGAAAAATTGGCTTCAAGGTTATGACACATTCTCCAAACAGTATGGAGAGTAACAAACAGGTCCCACTATTCGGTCAAGGCGGCCGCTCATTTAACCCGACCAGAGCTAACTTTGTGTAGCTCTGGTCGCCAGTGTAAGGCTGGACGCGTGCCTGCTAGTTCACAGATTTGTCGCCAGGGGCTGTTGGGGAGGAGGTGGAGTGGATGATAGGATGGCTGTTTACAAGATCCGCGCTTCAAGACACGTGGGGACAATATCAAGTGTTCACTCCGGTATCGCCTGGACTCTGCAGGATGAAGACGTGTTGACAGGCACTGTGCACTACGTCCAACGCATCGCCACGCAACTCGCCACACTCAACATTCCTGAAGGAAAAATACACCTTCACTCGGTTGTCTCCAAAAAGGGGACGTTTTAACATTACATTTTCTTATAACAACATTTTCAGGGACGACGAAAATTACTGGCATTCTTTCATGGTTTTCTTACTTTTTTTTCAAATGGACATTACTGTTTTTTTCTCAGTTTTATTTTCCTGAGTCCATCAATTTTTTCACCAGTGATTTCCTTGAATTCTGTCTATTTCCATTTTTTCTGTATCCGTTACGAGTGAATTGCGCGCGGCAGTTTTCCCCCTGACGACTGACAAACCTCCATCTGTTACCCGGGGCCCGACACTCCACTCCCCCGTCCAACGTCTCATTACGGGTCTAAACGCCAGCACCACAAGCAAATGCCATTGGTTTTGTCAGTAGTTTGCCACCACGCAAGCCACACTGGGACTTGGAGGCACAGGGACAGTTCACTGCCGACACCAGACCATTGTCTCCTTAACGTGAGAGGCGCTACGCCCTCACACCATCACTGCACGCCCTCACACCATCACTCCACGTATTCACACCATCACACCACGCTGGGGGCACCGCTGAAAAGTACCCTCAGGGACACAGGCGTGGCGGAATAGTTGACACCCACAATAACTAAGTTAGGCCCGGCGTCCACCTACTACGATATGGCACTGATATGGTCTACGATGCACCTCCCGATAAAAAATCAAAATCGCGTCGGAAGGTTACCTAATATCGGGGCAGTTGACCACGTTTCTACGATTAGACACCAATAAAAACCCCATACAATGCGTGGTGGCTTGGGATGTCTAGACATATTTCTACGATTTTGCACCTTCCCGATATGGCACCGATTTTGACATTTTGTATCGGTGCCATATCGGGAGGTCTACGATTCTATCGTAGTAGGTGGAGGCCGGGCCTTATACAGCAACTTCTATTAAAATAGATTGGTTGCTCATTTGGAGGTACATTGTATATTGTACTGTAAGATAAATAAACTTGATAATTGAGGTATGAATATGTAGGCTTACTAGGGAAATAGAGAAATTAGATAAGAAATAAGGATGTAGATATGACCGAAGCAGTGATTTCCTGTTTTGAATCCCTTTCTTGCACTGGCTGTATGAACTGCAAGAAATACCTATAATGTGTTTTTGTGTGACAATAATCTTTTGGTCATCCCCAAACAAGAAAAAGAAACAAGAAAAAAGACCTACAGTTATTCTAGGCTGAACGGAAAGGTGCCCATAAATACTTAGGTGAGAGATTCCCAACTGCAGCTCATTCGTATACATCAATCATGATCAGTGATTTGTGTAAAGATAGATTTGTAAAAAAAAACCAGACACCACAAGAATATGAGGCATCGGGGTGCTCTCTGTCATTGGACACTACCCGGTGTCAGAAATGAGGATCCCAATCTGTCACCATCTGGACAGCAAGGCAGTGTCAGAAGAGATGGATGCATGGCAGAATACATATATCAACCTATCTATCTTAACTAGAAATCGGGGCAACTGTAGGGACCTGTTTCAGTAGGCTCGTGACATTAGGCCTAGCCAGACATCAACAGCGGCACCAACAGTGCAAGCAATAGCGGAAAAAGACTAGCAAATATCAGAAAATCAGAGTGCCCAATCTTCATTGACCAGGTCAGATGAGTATTACGAGTATATATCTCCTACTCATGTTAAAGTATCATTGCTTAATTCCTACGAGAAGTGAGTGAAGCTCCGCGTGTCATCGATTGCAATCTTGTGATCTGTCCGTATGGTGTCACAGACGCCATCTAGACATGGCTCATAATATTGATAAGACAGCGCATTTTGGACAGATTTTTGTTCACCATCTAATCTAAACCACATCCTGTTATATGAGGACTACACCTGGCAGATTTATCGATGTCTATGCGCTACGCAGAGATCTATCTGCAGGGAGATTGGAATGATAGGACAGCAATAAGTACAAGCGCATTATACAGGCCTGCAATAAGTCAGCCTGATCACACCCAGTATCTAGCAGATTATCTACACCGAAATAACCGTTCCTCATGTACACCAGCTATAAATAGCTTCACGTGGGGATGTTCGGGCGGGCACATCACGCACGTTCAAACCAGGTATTCCTACCTCCCAATAGAGTCTAAAATACACAGAGGCAGTTCCAAGCAACCTCTAAGAGACAATTCCTAGCAAAGTTGAGTTTTTGTCTTCACATACAGAGGAATGTGTAGAGTTACTTAATTTGGTAATTCTATAAGTGAATATTGGTGTCGTTTTTGCTCGCTTCCACCAGAGATTGCACGGGTTTGCCGTCATTGGCAGCACCAGTCACCCATCTCCATATATGGGCATCTCGCCAATGAGACAGTAGACACCACATTGAGTATGCTAAGCTTGGCCTTCCGTGGACATCATAAAGATATTGTCTTTATGTCTCGCGTGAATACTTTACGCAGAAAGGGGCCCTATACATGCACGTGTCGTATTCATGAGGTGTTGTACGAGAAGGTTGGGTGTTATACTATCACTGCGTTAGATAAAGAAAGCGTACACCTGCTCACACCCGCTGTGCACATTTCACACCTCCTGTGTACAATTCACAGCTCCTTCCCATTTCACACCTGTATGAATTTCCCTACTATACATCCACACCTTAACCTATTAGCAACCTCACCTAACACATATATATCTGTTCTACATTCCCAGACCTACACCCTGAGAGCTCGAATTCACATCACATTTTCACCCTTCATTGCTAAAAGTGACATCTTTAGTATTACTTGGTCCTTGGACACCTTCATACATGCACAAGTTCCTTTCCTCTGTCACTGTGTCAATCTCCTTGGCAATTACACACACTTTGACATTTGCACTCATCTACCTAAGTAGACAATCTAGCTAAACAACCCTACTGTTAATTAATGTTTAAAATTATTTTAAGGCATCGATAAATGTATTTATATGCCAATGGATATAACACATAAACCTATATGGATATAAATCAGCCATCACACTCAACCCACACACTCCGTCCTTTTATTGTAGCCGACACCCTGTTTCATACACTACCGCCACATACGTGCAGCTATAGAGGGTGCGTCCACCAACCACGACAAGGCTACGACAAGTGCCGACATGAAAGTTCCAATCGCAGCCTTGTCGCAGCCTTCATGAGAAGAGCATTGTCGGGACAGCGGTGTCGGGGCGTGTCGTTGCCGGTTTCCGTAGAAAAGGCGCCCATGGTTCCGACACACTACGACAGTGATATCGAGGAAACCACAACACTCCACGACAAAGGTCCAGTCGTAGCAAAAATCGAACATATTCGATATTGTCGTGGCCTTGTCGGAGGGCCTCCGACAGGCCCCCGACAAGCTTCGTGTCGCAGCCTGTCGGGGCCTTGTCGTAGCCTCTTGTCGGGAACTATGTTCCACCAACCACGACAAGGCTACGACAGGCCTTCAAATCGTAGAGCTGTCGTGGACCTTGTCGGAAAGCCGTTGTCGCAGCCTTGTCGTGGTTGGTGGACGCCCCCTCTTAGAGCAGGTGAAAACACAGCACGGACGACCTGTAGGTCTGGCCCGTTATGTAAATCACCGACCATTCACATGTAAATCCCTGTCTGCACATGCTCACTTAGGAACATCTGTAAACTGTAGCCTCAAGGAGGTGAATGAGAGAGCAGGGCCTGAGGGAAAACACCGCGCTGACGTACGGCTTCTCTGCACTGAGGCGAAGGGCCAACATGCAGATCGGTTTCCACGCAGAGAACTGCCAGGGACCTGTTTCAGTAGTCTGGTGACATTAGGCCTAGACAGACATCAACAGCGGCACCAACAGTGCAAGCAACAGCGGAAAAAGACTAGCAAATATCAGAAGCTCGAAGTGGCCAATCTTCTTCATAGTTGGAACGATAATAGATTATATGTATCCCCTACTCATGTTAAAGTGTCATTGCTTAATTCCTACGGGAAGTGAGTGAAACTCTGTGTGTCATCGATTGCAATCTTGTGATCTGTCCGTATGGTGTCACAGACGCCATCTAGACATGTCACGAAACTACTGAAACAGGTCCCTGGTGTTTCATCGGACGGGTTTCTTTGTCGTGGGTTACACTTTGAAGTTGCTGGCGGACGGAATCCACATCACTTTAAAACATGGCTTTGGGCGGGGATTTTATGTCACACTTACAGACTTCTGTCTCGTGCATGGTATATATTTAAAAAGAATATACTCCTTGTCTATACTTTTTGTGGTCACCATGTCTTACAGGATATTTCACAGTGGTGTCATCAAGCGCCCACCGGAGTTATTGAGTGAATGTTTTGACTTTTTGACGTATGATGAATCTGCTTTTGTAGAATCTAGGCAGGTACGAGTGCGGGAAAGCTACCGCTTAGGAATTTAGTTTCAATGAATAGTTAATTATCCGAGTTATCTAAGGAGGGGAATTGATATTCCTACGAGCTTATTAGCGATACAGATCGCCCGGGGAATGTAGGGAAAAGACTCCTGATGCTGAAGGCAGAGGGCAGAGGGATGCATATCTGATCAACATTTTACCAAGTAATTTGACGTGCGAAGACAGACAGCCTGTTTTCGTATCATTATATACCTAAAAATGGAAAACATTTATCTAGTCACTTGATCACATACTCCCTACGTCACAGTGTGACGTACCGGTATACAATTGACATGAGTAGGAGCGGGCAATATACGTAGTTCATACAGCCACAGGTATGTGATATTAATGTTTTCAACTTATAGTTATCGACATTAACGAAAGTTTGGTAGAGTTATTCATATTTTCATATTGGAATCTGCGTGGACTGATGTATAATAATCAGTCCCTTTTGTCAAAAGTATCTTATACATTTGCATAGAGAACTGTGAAAAAACACAGACATCATCTAATTTTTATTTATACGAAAAATCAGATGTCAGGGTGTTACACTTGAAAGCATGCATGTTCAGCTGAATCTGAACATGGCACAAAAATCACACCTCACAGGGATGCCAGTGGGGGTCACGAAAAAAACCTACATGGGGACTGAGGCCAATCTATGTATCACCTAAAATGCACATGGTGTATGGGGAATCCCCATCACTCTCCTAGCAAATCCTGTCTGTCAGTATAGGATAGCTAGATAACTGCTATGAGAGTGGGTATATGTGTAGTTCT
The DNA here is from genome assembly GCA_950022655.1 of Alentia gelatinosa. Classification (NCBI taxonomy): domain Eukaryota; kingdom Metazoa; phylum Annelida; class Polychaeta; order Phyllodocida; family Polynoidae; genus Alentia; species Alentia gelatinosa. The sequence goes on from OX465586.1 coordinate 52,729,396, forward strand.
GCACTAAATGGAGTACTCTTCAAAGAAAATCATTTAAGATAGATTACCACACACTATCAGTTCTATATTATGCAGAATAGCTTTACAAGTTCATTAGGCATTCCTCAGATATTTTCTTTTAGACTTGGTAATGCTTTAATAACTCTATTCTCACATGACACATTTTAAGCCAATCAGATGTAAGCATTCAAGTTTGCCCTTATCCGTAGGAGCATTTCCTACCGGAATCCTACCATCCTACAGCTGTAGGTTGGAGCACTGGGATCCATAGGCCCTGAAAAAGAGTGCGATGGGGGAAGCTGAATTCAGAATTTTGACAGATTCCAGAACAAGTTTATCTGAGATCTATATCTCAGGGAACCTGGAGTCTATATTGTTCTCAAAACATACAATTTCTTGAAATTTTCATATCTTTGAGACTAAAATGAAAATCCCACATGTAGGCAAAATCCTACAAACTGGCATCCCTGACCTCAACATCCCCAAAACAATGCACCTCCACACACCACTCCAACCCTGGAGAACACCACCTCACTGCCAACAGCCCCGCCTGGACAGGAAACGCGATTTACATTCATCTACGCCAATAAACCCTGCCAACAAAGCTTGTCCACGACCCGGGCTGGTCCGCAAAGTCAATAGGGAAACTGGTCCGTGAAAGCATTACTCGGGACGTCGGACCAGGCTGGGCCGGCGACGCCCGCCTCTGACCGGGGGAGTGGAGGCTAAGTGGGGCCGCCCCGGGCTCATCGGGTTAATTTCACCACCACTCTCCTCCCAGATGTTTCGCGCCGCTAGAGCTGGCTTAGTCTCTGCCCCAACCTACAGCTATATCCCAGGGTATCTACTAAATACAGGGAAGACCAGCGAACATTTTAGATGTGTTATGTTGACAAACAAAACCCTGTAACACATGAGGTGCCTTACACTGAAGAAAATAATCCCTTTTGATATAACGAATAACAGAAATGAGTGACTATCATTTACCATATACATATGTGCAAGTCTATTCACATGTAAACCACAAAATACTCCCCAAAGCGCTATGAATTTAGGATATTTTGAAAACTGGCGTATGGGCCAGATTTGAGTCCAAACAGGTAGGTTGGGGCAGAGATATAAGCGGCCACAGGAAATAGAGCGCAAAATCTCTGCTGGGAGAGTGTTTCCCCACCACTTCTCTCCAGGGTCTGTCTGACAGCCTACAGGCCTCGCCACTACCCGTATAGCCCCCGACCAGCCGCCCCCGGCACCGCCGTCTCCGTAACACGTGAGCCCTGGTGAATATTGGAGTGCCTTCCCGGGGGATGCAAAGGACACCTGCGTACAAAGAGGCCATCTTTGAGATGTTAAGATAACCAGACTGCGTGGGTTCGGTTCCTATTTAGGGTTAAGAGGAAAAACTTCTTTTTTTTCCTTTTTTTTTTCAAAAGAGAAAATAACAGCCAGTTCTGCCTCAGGGCAGTTCTTTCACTGGTGAGTAGATACATCAAGTTTATCAAGGTCATTCAACCAATCATTGGTGGAATGCATATTCCGAGTTGGCATTGGGGAGAGGTATATCAGGTCGGCGAAGATTGATCAAAGTCCCGTTCTAATATTTAGTTTATTATACACCTGTGCACCTCAGTCCTATGTTCTCCGACCTATGCTCAGTATACTTTAAATCAATCATATTTCCCAGAAGTCAAATTATCTGATATACTGTCGCATATATGACCCGCTTTGGCACTTTAAATATCATATCATTTAAATAAACTTTAAATTAGCATATTAAACAACATCGAGGTGTATCATCATGGAGTGACCAGGTCTGTGCTGCCAAAATCGGACTCTGTGCAATGGTGAGGAAAGGTAATTTCTTATTAATTCTAACCATTTGAAGGTGTAAAATTTAAGAAAACTGACCTAGCATTTAATCTGATAATTGTTTCTCACTCATGGACACGGAAATAACCCCCTCTTGCGGATGGCGCTGGGGTAAGTATTTGCCTATGCGTGAGTCTGTTTGGCTACGAACCAGGGGGTCGTTTTATTTTCAACTCTCCTAGGCGACGAGAGACGAGAGTACCCACGAGGGAGAGCTCCACGGAGGATATATTGGAGGACAAAATAGGCCTGTAGGAGAGTTTGGAGGAGAATTGAACGAGGTCTTGTAATTACTCTCTTCCTATTGACCAGATTCACGTGTTTACTGGTCTCCTATTGGTTGCTAATGACTCATTTCTTGATATCAACGGCAATTAATTCTATGGGCCAAAATGTGTCTTGTATAATCACACTAAAACATTCTCACGCCTTTGAATCCCCATCCCCCACCATACTACACGTTCTTGTGAGGAGAAACATTTCCTTTCAAAAGCAGACGACATTTCGCTGGCAGATTTCCCGCCATCACCTTCAGACATCACGTGACCGAGCCTTCACTACTGGGTTCTGATCCGGATCTCCGATACCGCCCTGATGTGCCTGCCAATCTAATGACGCGTGCTTCAGCGTTACGTTGGCATGCTGAAGAACTTGACCGACATTTTGATAGCACACTGGGCTCCTGCGGAGGGATTATCAGTATTGCATTTCTCAATAAACCGATGTTTCATCCCCCAACCCTGTTATTTTTGTCCCATAGGCTTATATTAACATGTACTGCCTCAGAGAGACTGGGAAAAACATGGGAAATACATTGTATGGGCATTCGAATGTAGAGCTCTGGGATGTGTGGGCAGGTTTGAACCACTGTTTACTGGTATCACTGAGGCCAAATTTATCATCTCTTTGTTTTACCCAAGAAAAAATAGTTTTATAAACTGAAGACAAAACAAGTATTTAGAAAAAAAGGAAAAAACAACCCTCTCTGAACATAATATTTACGAATACGCAGCGTGATAATATATCATACCTCTTTGTTGAATGGTACATTTATTATATATATATATATATATATATATATATATATATATATATATATATATATATGTATGTATATATATATATATATATATATATATATATATATATATATATATATATGTTTATATATATATATATATATATATATATATATATTTGCATAATGGGAAAGGCGACACCTTCTGAAAAACTAGTGAAAGCTTCCGCTACTTCATTGCGGCCTAAATTTCACTGAGCAGGTTTGAAATAACGGGAATGAGTCGTACGTAGAAGAAGAGGGAGAAAACTTTTATCTGAAGTCAGGGATATAGGAGAAGTAATGTGACACTCATGTCCACAACGGTTTGTGGAACCTGGATAATCGTGTACAGAATTGGTGTATTGATATGAAAGTGGGGTTGTGCTGGCATGGCAGCAACAGCAGTACAACACGTATCGACCCCTCCTTGACAAACACACCCTCCCGCCCTCAGCCTCACGCGCCACCTGCCGCCAGCACCGCGAACCCGACCGCGGCCGACATCCGGGCCACTGAGGCCTGACACTCGCGAATCAGGGTGGGCGAACAGGTGAGGGCCGCACTTCACCATATGTGGAGTCTCGGTTGGTTGGTTGGTTTGATATAAAGTCCAGTCAACCATTATAGGTTATTACCAGACTATCTCAAGGTTCTGTTACACCACAAGGGTGGTGATCGAATCTATGAGATGAATTTAGGTAGAAATCTCACCCATATGCCTAGGTGAGAGTTCCTTTTCTTCTCACACCATATAGACATGGTATGAGAAGGACTGGCCTTTGACATAGCAGTAAATCTACCACTGCCAGGGACGAAGGAGAGGAGTGGCTCCAGTGGGACTCTAACCCACAACCTTGGGATTACAAGTCCAGTGCCTTAACCACCATCTCCCCACCTCCTGAAGTCCGAGTGGGTGGGAGCATTTACCTTCACCACTGTGAGCAGTCTGGGTTGGTGAGCAGGTGGGAGCTTCTATCTTCACCACTGTTTGCAGTGTACATGAATCTATGACACCCTTTATATATGTCTTCATTATCCATGTTTACAACATCCCCATTGAGAATGTATGGGGACACAGTAAACCAGTACCTATGGTTTCAAAACTGTCAGACACCATTACCATTGTATATGGATTCAATTCCAGAAATGTTTGAGGATAAGATGCCACAATAGTCTAGAAACAGCCATATGTAACTATCCTGGGAAGAAATCTTCGAGGAAAAGATATGATCATAATAGTCTAAAAAACCATATATAATTTCCATGGAAAGAAATATTTGAGGATAAGGTATCATGATAGTATAAAAACAATGATCCATAATTTCATGGAAAGAAATCTTCAAGAATAAGATGTTATGATAGTCTAGAAACAATGGCCGTATGTTCTACAGGTTTTAATCTCGTTTAGAGTACACACAGACAACCTCCTATTCGCTGGCGCCTGACGCTACTAGCGCCACCACACGGCGGTGTCTGGCGTTATTATCGCATGTTATCAGTGGTTTTCAGCGATGTGATATCACACCCTGCTACCAGATGGCGCCACTGGTGACGTAAGTCCTGAGTGCTGGAGTTAATGACGTGTCGTGCTTTATGTCACGTGAGTAGCGTCAGCGACAACTATGACGTAACATCCGGGCGCGGAGAAATACGTCACAGATGCTAAACGCCATGCGCGCGTCACGAAGGCGGTCAACCAGAGAAAACGTCCGAGTTGTCCCGTATGGTAAACTGGACAGACATGGCCGGCCGTAGACTGGCTTCCCAACACTCTCCATACAGATCTCCTGGCTACTGGTCAGGATATCTGCTGGGAGATTGATACCCTCTCACTTTGATCTCAATCAAGTCTCAGTCAGGAGCAGGCAACAATTATTGCTATGACAACACAGGCAGCCAGGGAACTAGAGGAGGGGAGAGGGGGGGGGGGGGGTAGGAGGAAGTATTGGGTTACAGGGAGTGGCTTGGGCCATAAACAGGAGATTTGGTTCATAGTGGACAAGTCTTTGATTCATGGGCCAGTCAGAGAAGGATACATACTTTAATGAACTTTATTCTTATTGTGTTGAATCATTTAATGAATATTCATAATCAAAGACTTGAGCAAGTCTAGTCCGGCCGTTGTACCGTCTGAGATAAGTGTCACACAGGAGCGTAATACGGGATTCTGTATGCACCGCCAAGGACATGACGCCCCACGGCACATTCCTCCCGACACGGTGTGGGACGAGGAAGGTGCATTCTGCTTTATCCATCCAGGAAAATACACCATATATGTATGTCACATACACGAAACAGTGGAGGTATTTTTTCTCCACACACTTAACATTGGGAACTCGTATCAAACACCCATGGAATATCTAGGAAAAATATCCAATAGGGGATTATGTCACAAATGTTAGCTTATTAGTCAATGTGAAAGGTGAGATAAATTCAGAAACCCATTCAAGTTTAGGGCCAGAGAGCTCAATCGCATCTCGTTTCAATTGCTACGTAATTCACGCGGCTTTGCCCTGTGACTGTCTTTGTATGTCAAAAGAATTGTTTTAGATACATTCCTCTGTCTACGTCTTTGGAATGTATCTAATCAATACATGTAACTACCCCGCGTATCTTTAAGGTACGAATACCACTATACACCACAATAATTCTGATTAGACATGTGCGAGGCCAACCCTGGCTTTTTAGTTCACAAAGACGTTTCAACCTTCATAGCTGTATGAGACTTTTTTTCTGAATTATATTCATTCTAACACAACTTTTCTAATTTTGTGAACAACGTCCATTTCACAGAACTAGAAAGTAGCCTTAGTGGCACATCAGAAAAGTCTGTAAAAAGATTACTTTTGCCATAACCTTCCATATTCTTGGATGATGGATGAGGAAAAGAATTGAAAGAGGCTTTCTATTTTCATGTATCCAGGAGATGTTACTAGATGTGCTCGGCTGGTATGTGAACCCCGAACCGTCAAATATAAAAAAAAGTGCTGTGTTCGCCATTTCCTCGATCAGTATCTCAGAGAGGGGAATGAATAGGACCGCCAGGACGTATCTCGAGTGACCACTGTGGGACACTGGGACTAGGACAGCAGGCTGTCCCCTTACACACCCCTCAAGTGTTATATTCAATATACACAGCACACACTTCTATAAATACGCCGTGGGAAAGTGCAGCTGATTTAGTTTGACCCAGATCCGTCGCCATGGATCTGTATGGAGCGAGAAAACACGACTATTCCCGCTGCCAATGGTTTGCTATCGACTAGTTTTAAAACATTGTGCCGCAGATCTGACAGCCCATACAAATGTGCAGTGTGTAGGGCGCAGCTTTTAGGACTACATTTACTCCCAATTCCTGATCATGTTATGCCTATAGCATACTGACACATTCCGAGACTCGGGATCTGTTATACCATGAACAGGGAGGGATGCATGGTCATTCCAGGAAGCACAACGCTACACTTCAATTTCCGAAATGTTCGAAATAAACTGACAATGGTAGTTGAGAGGGTGAGGACTGGAGCGGGAGCAGAGGCTTGGTGCGTTGGGAGGGGGCTGAGGGTGGTAGCCAGCCGCCTGTTGAGCCTCCTCATTACGGCACATACACAGGAGGACAGGGCTCTTACCGGTATGGCGCAATCGGCCTCCATTGTCTGTGCCCATACAGATTGTCTCATTACCTGGTGGGAGCGGCGCACCAGGCCCGATCGATGCGGTTCGGTACGGGCTGGGGGAAGAGGGGGCGGGGGATGGGCGGGGATGGATGGGGCAGGGCAGGAGACGGGCAAGGAAGGGGGGGGAGCGGGTGGGGCATGGGCGGGGACGGGCGGGGGATGGGCGGGAGACGGGCGGAGAAGGGCGGCGGACGGGTTGGGGTGGGCGGAGATGGGCGGGGGACGGGAGGGGGTGGGCGGGGGGAAGAGGGGGCGGGGGATGGGCGGGGATGGATGGGGCAGGGCAGGAGACGGGCAAGAAAGGGGGGAGCGGGTGGGGCAGGGGCGGGGACGGGCGGGGGATGGGCGGGAGACGGGCGGAGAAGGGCGGCGGACGGGTTGGGGTGGGCGGAGATGGGCGGGGGACGGGAGGGGGTGGGTGGGGGGAAGAGGGGGCGGGGGATGGGCGGGGATGGATGGGGCAGGGCAGGAGACGGGCAAGGAAGGGGGGGAGCGGGTGGGGCAGGGGCGGGGACGGGCGGGGGATGGGCGGGAGACGGGCGGGGAAGGGCGGGGGTGGGCGGGAGACGGGCGGGGGACGGGCGGGGCAGAGGCGGAGCACGGGCGAAGGGTGGGCAGGGCAGGGCAGGGGTCACAAAGGCGGGATACGGGGGTGGTGGCGGGCGGGGGGCGGGCGGGGCACGGGCGGGCGAGCATGCTACATGGGCCATGCACGTGGAGCGTTACAAGACCCACCACACACCGTCCTCCTCCACGGCTTTCATCTGGCGGGATCGTTACGTGCGTGAGGAGGAGGAGGGGGCGCCTGCCGAGTTTGTGGGCGCATCGTGTGAAGGGGATAGGCTGAACAAGGTGCGTGGAGGAGTGGTGGAGCAGGGCGGGAGGCACGTAGTAGGGCACCAGTGGGGAGGGAGGCTGATTAAGGAGTGTGCGTGGTATAAAGAGAGAAAGGGTTGTAAATGGGTTATTACTGTGCCCGGGTTCTCCCGGTGCGCTGTGGGAGGAGGCGAGGGAGGCAGGCTACGGAGGAGGGAAGGAAGGATCCCTAGAATCCAGGGCAGGATGAAGAAAACCAGCCAACTGTATACACAGCCCCTTTAATAGCAACGTATATGTATCATTGTACTATGGAATCTTGATTTGTAACTGATTAACGGCTAATAAAAAAATAATTTAAAAAATAATATGGGGGATGGAGAGGAGGGAGGAAAAGAGGTAAGGTAACAGGGAAAGGTGAGAGGGAGGCATGTGTATAGGGATTGAGGGACGGAAGTAGGGATGAGGGATAAGGAATCACACGTATATCAAAGAGGGATATATATATTTTTTTAAATCAGTTTATTTTAATGGGCTGGACAAAATAAGGCAATCTGCCTGTTTTCAATTCGGCCCAGCATTGACAGACACCTTCCATGCAGTAGACGCTGTGGAGACACAGGAGAGAAAAAAAAGATAGAGAAATGCTTTTTTTACGTCCATGAAAGAGATACATGTATAGGGAACATCGAGTGAATGACGGAGGGGAGAATGTATGGGAAATCATATTTAGGTACAGGGTTGAGGTGGAAGGACGGTGGGGGCGCTAGAGGACGTGTGAGAGGGAGAGAGGGGTGGAGTGTGGCAGGGGACATGAGATGGAAGGCAAAGAGAGCAGGAGGAGGCACAATGCCTGCAGGAGAGGCGTATGCACCGGGACCACCCACACTCCATTGTTTGCGTTGGGCCACACGTGTGGCAATGTGCTAATATTGACCCGAAGGACACACACGCCGTATATAGACCTGCCAAGGACGGCGGTCATCAGTTAGGATAATAAGTGCGTGTACTCCATTTATAGATTATTGTTAGATATTCTCATGCGTTACGCTATCGAGGCTTCTTCTTCAAGGTACATTATACTGCACTTCCAGCCCGGCGATACTGGCAGGACTGGGTCTATATATACATGCATATGATTGATGATGATAATGAAACCCAGGTCTTCCCTTTGGTATATATTCAGGAAAAGGGTCTATGACTATTGATTTTCTTTTATTATTCTTCATCGCTACATAACATCACACGGATTGTTGTAACCTACATGTATCTTTATCCAGTTCTGGATTATCTCCACCCAAATACTTGTTACATTGTTGTTATGATCTAACCTATGAATGTCTGATAGAGATTCTGAACTATATTGTAGAATTATAGAATTATAGAGATTGATGAGAAACGAAATAATCAAAGACTGCTAAAGTCTACCCCGAACCTTACCTCGAGCTCCGCCCCAAGTCCCAAGCCCCGCCCCCGTCTGACCACTCTGTCATTGACCACTTCACTCTCCCCCCCCCCCCCCCCCCCCCACCATGCAGTCAGCCCCCACCTCCCTCTCCAGCCCCCACCCTTGCCATGTGTTCATTCACCCCGGAGGATATACTGAGTTCTACTGAAGCCTGATGGATGCATTAAGAGGTGTTTTAAATACTAATACAACATAAGGTGGTATACAAAAATTCAAGTGTAAATAAAATTGCCATAAAGGGTCTCCGGTTATGAATTTAAGAAAAAAAAATGACAGCCAAGTATTTCATCCCTTAAAGGCGTTGTTCTCATAATGGCTTCTCAATGGCTTCTGCAACTGAGGCAGTGCGTGTGACCTTGACTGAGGAGTGTATGCGAGCCTCTACCCTAACGATGATGCAAGGTTACACCCTGTTACCGGTCAATATTAAGGCTGGCTGGCTTACTGCTGACAAACCCTAATCTACTTCTAGCTGTGAGAAGATCCAGATGCCAATAACCGAGCTCATGTAGTTACCTCAGGATGCGGACCCAGTACCGCTGCCGCTTCCCAGGCCCAGCTTCACCCTCAGATAGACTCATCACCGTTAGGTACAGGTCTTATTTGTTAGATACAGGTCTGTACAAGTAACACGCAAAGTTATATTTATCATATGAGTATGAAGGACCAAGCCGTAAAATATATACATGAAATTCAGATAGCGAAAATCATTTTTAAAAAACCAGACAAAGTAAATGTATTGGTAGGATGATATTATTCAAACCAAGTGATACTATCACGAAATTTCATATGATTGTTTGTATGGCGTGAGTTGTCTTCGCGGAATGATATCATGAAGCGAAGCTCAGTGATATCTGTAGCAGCAGACAATGAACGCCATGTAAACAATCATATGAAATTGAGTGATGTTTAGATTTTATCCTACCCTGTCACATGTTTTTAATTGCATATGTCATCCGTGGCATATAAATCTTATATGGCATAACCGTGGCATACAGTCACACCTTGTTAAGTCTATGGAGATTTATATGAGGGGTAGGATAAAGTAGGTGGTTCATATGGTGCATTAAGATCTCTCAAGACGATGTTTAATCAACTTCTTCAGGTATATATGGTTGTTATTATAACAAGACAGTTCTACTCCTGGAATATCTTCCACTGTCGTAAATGGTTCAAAGACACATTGGTCATAGTAATGGCCACCTGGCACTCCAAGGAAGCTAACCATGGCCATCTTTGAGACCTGCTTTCTTTAAAATAAAAGAAAATCACGAAAACGAGCAAAACTATAACTGTAGTGTGATGTCCTACCTGGAAGTGGGATGTAGGCAATCTGAATGCTACATCGGGTACAGTTCACCTATAGACCAGGCTTATGCGCTGTTATAATAACGACAGTGTCTCCCATTAGGGTGTAGTATAACACCCCATCCCCTGGTTCACGCATACATGATTTTGGTCTATATACTGGCCTCTAACACTGCCAATATTTTAAAAACCGAGGATTCATATATTTCAACATTCGGCGTTAATAGAGATTCACTAAATCTTGCATGGACTCTGTGATGGAGTGGTTTAACAATATTCATCACGAGCTACTGTATGCCGGCGATTACAGACATTCATTACATTACGAGAGGAAAACTGATTCGAGACATCCGTTTAGTGGTCCCCTGTGCGTACTCATACCATCCAATATAAGGTCATTAAACATTTGCTATTGTGAAGCGGCCATCTTGTCCGCCGATGCCATCCAAAAGACCAGGTGGCCGGACCAATTACCAATGGATTTTATCAAAATATTTTTGGGGAGTTGCCATGGACGAATTTTAGCCTCGTCTCAAAACATTATCTATAGATAACAACAGCTGATACCAATGGTTGCCCCCCCCCCCCCCCCGACTACAGTGGCGCTATCTTACAATCTCCTGCGGATGATTGCAGAACTAGCGATTACTCTGTACCCTATAGCGCGAGTTGTAAGGTGTGCCTGCTGTGGTGGGTATAGACTATAGAACGAGCTGCAAGGTCTGCCTTCTGTGGTGGGTACAGCCTATAGAGCGAGCTGTAAGTAGTATATGGAGATGGGAGATGAGAGCAGGCACCGCCGGCGAGAACTGGCGCCCGGGGGAGGCGACGGCCACACGGCCGGCGTGAGGAGCTCTCCCTGCCGTCTACCTGCCGCCGTGACCCCGGGGTCAGCGAGAGACACACGCCATGTGGGTGCACCCGATGACCCCTCCTCCCAACCCCTAATCATGAGAGCGCCCGGGGGAGCGGGTACGAGGGTGAATAGTCACAGATAGGGTACTTACCTTTCCCCTCCTTTCATCTGCCCTCTCCCTCTATTCCTTAGATCCTCTCTTCGTTGCTTCCTCCCCTTGCCAACTGATAATACTAGTCCCTTTATGCACTGGTCAAACACCTTGGAATAAATATTTTATGTATATATCTGATATTCCTTCTTCACTTGGACATCATTCTCAGATCTCATTGACGATGAGACCCTCTTTCCTCATGGTGCATAATGATACATACCCTTAGAAAGATATTTATCCTTTCCTTCCCCGCTCGGTAGAATAACTCTTCATCATCATCCCTTTCTCTCTCTCTTGATATTAAACATCTCTTCCTAAGGGATCGGATTCCCTTCAACACGTTTACACGTGGCTATGTCCATCCATCCTTATTTCTCAGTTTTCTCCGCTCCTCTCCATCCTACCTCTTCAGTCAACCCTCGGGGGCATGTTCTTTAACTGTTTCCTCTTCCTTCTCTTTCCTAATCCAGCACCCCTTCTTCTTCACCCTACCTCCTGCCCCCACCCCCCCGTGTCCCCTCCCTGCTGCCCCCTCCCTGCTGCCCCCTCCCTGCTGCCCCCTCCCTGCTGCCCCCTCCCTGCTGCCCCCTCCCTGCTGCCCCCTCCCTGCTGCCCTCTCCCTGGTGTCGTCTCCCTGCTGCCCCCCCTGCTGCCCCCTCCCTGGTGTCCCCTCCCTGCTGCCCCCCCCCCCCCTGCTGCCCCCTCCCTGGTGCCCCCCCCCCCCGGTGTCCCCTCCCTGCTGCCCCCTCCCTGGTGTCCCCCCGGTGTCCCCTCCCTGCTGTCCCCTCCCTGGTGTCCCCTCCCTGGTGTCCCCTCCCTGGTGCCCTCATTAGCGCCCTCTCCCTCTGACACCGAGCCCACTGGCACCGCCCCCACCCCCACCCCACGCCTGACACGGGCATCCATCCCCACGGACCAACAGCTACGGTAATAGACTTGCTCAAGCCTTTGATTATGAACATTCATTAAATGATTCAATACAATCAGAATAAGGTTCATTACAGTATGTATCCTTCTCTGACTGGCCCATGAACCAAAGACTTGTCCACTATGAACGAAATCTCCTGTTTATGGCCCTAAGCTGCTCCCTGTAACCCTATACTTCCTCCTGCCCCTCCCCCTCCCTTCTTACAATTCTCTGGCCGCCTGTGTTATCATAGCAATAAATTTCGCCTGCTCCTGACTGTGACCCAATTGAGATGAAAGGGATAGTGTGTCAATCTCCCAACAGATATCCTCACCAGTAGCCGGGATATTTGTATGGAGAGTGTTGGGAATACTGGTGCTAAACAGCGCCAAAAATCCAACACCATAACTGATTGTACCAGTCCCTGTATCCTAGCAAGGAGGGTAGCCATATTATGCAGGGACTGGAGCCAGTCTACTACAGTAAGTGCCGCTGTTGGGGGGCAAGGCAGCGGGCGGTTGCCGGTCAGCCGAACCACGGCCCCGGGTTCTCAAACCCCTTGGATCCTTTTGAACCCTTTTCACCTGGAGGGGGTGCAGATGGAGGTTGTGACTGGCAGCGGGTCCCTCACGCAATGCGGGGGCTGCCATGAGGGGCGGGTCGCCTATTTACTGATTGCCCGGGCGGCGTTTTCTACATTCTGACACTGGAATCACCTTCTCATGTCTTGGCTGCCTGTCAAGGAACCCTGGCCCTACTACTACTACTACCGCACGGTATTTACAGGTCAATGCTACACTGAACACACACGTTTGAAGTTTTATTCATGTTATTGCGCTACATGCTTCGTCTATAGTTTAATGAGTCACAGAGAGCCTGACCTATTTTTTTTCCTTTTTCTTTATTAGGGTTTGATTCGCAAGCAAACCCTCAGCGGTCGACCATCTTACTCCTACAACAATAACAGCTACAGGCAATGAAAAGTGAAAAGCAAAATTTCATACCCTGCACTAGTTAGATGGAACATTTATTTTGGGGGCCATCAATCAAGTACGTACGCACTGAGGGTTGGTGGGTTGGTGTTTGGGGGTACATATGCTCCCGCTTTGCTCTATTGCGTACGAGATTGGGAAAGGGGAGGGGTGTCAAAGATTTAAGAAATTCTGCGAACGTACTTTATCAAGTTTATGGATGACCCCTTGCAGATCAAAGAAGAAATATCTCCTCAATACCAGGGCATGTTTTATGTGCCTCGATAGTTCTCCTAATCTCCAAACGTAAAGCAGAAGAGGTCTTTAAAATCTTCACACAAGGAAAAAAACTGTTTGCACCTTTATTCAGTGAAGATTAACCGGGCAGGACTTTATCAGAGCCACCTGAAGGTCTCGTCTCACTCTCCATGAGGCTATCACACTCACAGGCTTCTGTGTCTGTACCCAACACTAGGTACACAAAGGAGGGCCTTGCCCAGACCAGAGACTGATAACAAAGATACAACACCAGGGGTGGCGTATGATTACAATCCGGCCATGAGGGAAGCGTGCATGTCAGGCTGGACAGTGGCGCCCTATGGTGAGATAAGGGTATCTTATTCCGACAGGCGGATCGGTAAGTAAGGAGATAACAGAAGCCCTGCCAGCCCACGCGCACCGGACTCTGTCAATACCAGTGACCTCTTATCATGTCGTTACCATGGTCACCTGGTGGGCGTGGCCAGGAGCTGACTGACAGCTGTGACAGGCCAACCACTGCGCGGCACAGGAAGCACAGGTTCCCTGGAGGGATAATGGGGAATTAGGGACCTGTTATCAGTTGGGGCGTAGAGTGGTGCTGAAAGGTAGTTAGGGGCTTTGATGGTGGGATATATTAGAGGTGTCAGAACATGGGCCATTGCTCTATCTTACTGAGAGAAGGAGATCCTTAAAGCCCAGACATTCTTAATTGGCTCCCATTCTATAACTTTGACCTTTGAATGAATCCCCTTTATCATCAATGAAAGTATCATACAGAATTTGGCTTACTCAGTACCTGTCTATCTGATCAATAATTTTACCAAGTATTTTGCCGTACTTAGACAGCCCGTTTTCATTTCATATACACGTACTTAAAAATGTCGAATCCCGACGTCAGCTGCTGTCATTCGGTGAGAATCTATACCGGGAGCACGATAACCCATTCACGTCTGAAGCGGTACGTAAGAAGAGCGTACTCAATTACGTCAACATAATCAAAAGTTACATCACCGCTCGGATGCACTTACTTTAATTGAATAATCCAAACTGAGCCTGTAATATTAGGCAACGGTGTAAAAAGTCTACGTTCAGAGATCACCTAATACGAGTAATAGCAATGCTGAAGGGATTTCCAATGGCTTAGCAGGCAGCAAGTCGCGACCGGGAGTTTTTCAGCTGTTGGCCATGGGAAGAGAAAGACGCCAGCGTCCGGAGCAGCTCATCCCCGTGCGGATTACCACGCATGCGCACAATGGAGGCCAGGTCACGTGTTTCCTTTTGTTGGGTCTTTTCACGAGGTACAGCGCCGTAGGGGGCGGGACTGGGCCTTTTAAATGGCATGAGAAGCTGGTGGAGAGGGTGGGAGGAGAGGGCAGTGAGAGCAAGTGATAATGGGTGGAGGGATGAGGAGGGGGGAAAGCGAAGAGTGAATGGGGGGAGGATGGGGAGGATGGGGAGGGGCCACGGTCAATATGGAAGAATAGCAGTAATATGGAGGGGAAGGGAGGGGAGAATAGAGTAATGGACGATCAGAACGGGTAGGACAAAGCCACATCAACGAAAAGGTGTTATAAAGGGACAAACAGAGGATGGAAGGACAATAGAGACAATGAATATTAAAAAAAGGAATTGTAGGTGAGAAAATAGCATAATGACCGCGGTAATCTTAATATTGGCTGGCTTTATTTTGGAACCGAGGTTTCGTCCATTACATGGACTTTATCAAGGTTGAATATATATATTTTAAAAAAACACTAGGAAAATGGAAGAATTGGCAGTATATCGAAGACCAGGGGTAGAAAGAAGGAGGGAAGCAGGTCTGATGGGACAAGGCCGTGGCGTAGTGAGACTGGGGTTTGGGGCCATTTAGCATTCTCCCCTACCCTCAGAGGATTCCACCGGCACAGAACAATCGGTGTGAATTATAAATGACCATCTCAAGTCCCGGAGAGAGTGAAGGTTAAAGGGACATGAAAGGAGGCCTGGTGTTGCGGTGTGAACAGGGCGTGAACGAGGCAAGGTCACTGTGAGAAACTCCAGGTGAGAATCTCCTCCTGGGTCTGAGATCCTGGCCCCAGGGGAGAGGTGGCAGGGGAGTGGTGAAGGCAGTGGGGAGTTGACTGGGTGACTGGGTCAGCCACCTCCCCTCCACACCTCGTCCCTCCTCGTACCACGGGTCTATAAAGAAAGCTTCGTAGTCTCAATCCTTTTGATCCCCTCAGTGGCTGTGCTCCAGAGAGGAGGGGTCTTTGTGCAGGCCGCCATATTGACTAGGTAACGTACAGCGCCTTTTTGCGCATGCGCTGACTCTGTATCGAACGCCGCGATCATGTTCCCGTCGTGCACTTCGGCCGTCGTGGCACAAAAAAACTAGATATCCAGATGAAGGGCACTAGGTCAGCCAGGGTCTAAACCATTCACGTATTGACTTGAAACCCCCATAATCAATAACATAGATCCATACCTGTCGTCTCAATTACCGATACACTGATTGCCGTGTTGCTGAGCATGCCTCCTGCTGACTTAAATTCAAAGCCGGTAACAGTATTATATAGCACCTTAATGACGACATCAACCTGAATATCACAGGTAAATGAAGTGGTCTTAGCCAGCCTCGGGGCCCTGTCCTAGTCTGTCCAGTTTACGACCCTCCTGAATTGAGAAGAATCGCCGAACGCCATATAAATTGGGTTTTTTTCGAGAACGAGGCTGACGGGCTTTATCAGCTGGCGCCACCTGGTGAGGGTCCTCGGGCCGCGGTGCATTATGGGGACGGGCGGGGTGATGGTGGAGCGGGGGAAACGGGGGATTGGGTACATTGTCACCTCAAACACCGCCGCTACATTAGACGGATTAAACCTAACTCCTAATGAGGGGGAGCGGGGTAGGAAGTGCATGTTAAGTATGCCTCGCCACGCGAGTGGTGTTGAGAGTTGCGGTAGTTTTGGTGGAGGTGGCGGAGGTGGTGGAAGTGGTGTAGGTGGGGATGGGGCTAGTGCCTTCGTCCTAGTGCTGATTACTGGGAGATGCTGATATCTGGCAGTGTTAGAGGTGAAAGCAGTGTAATTACAGATGGTGTGGTGGTGTAGCAGTGACGATGAAGATACAGGGATGCCAGTTTCATGTGGGATTTACATCACTTTGTTATGGTGTCAAGTAGATCTCTAGATCAGTTGCAATACACCTCTCTTGGAGTTATACCTATTGGATATAATTCACCTCATATGAGGTTGTCTTATGTTATGATCTGAGGGCTCTTTTTGGTGGTGGTACATATGTGATATTTCCTATCGTTTTCTATTAACAAAACGTCCGATATCTACACGGGCAACCTATTTCTTTATGACTACACATGTGTACACCTGGGATGTCAGTTTGGGTCATAAAAACAAAGGAAATTTCTATGATGTGGAATTTGCAACCTCAGAGACACTAGGAAAACATGGATAACACCTCGTTATTGACCATGGAATAGGCCTGGATGTGTTGGGAGATTTAAACCACTGTTAACTGATGTGAATGAAGCCCAATTTATTCTCACAATTTTAGCACAAATAAATTTCATATACTTAAAATAAAGACAAGGATTTCCTAAAAAGAAATTAAAAAAAGGAAAAGTTGGTCATATGTTGCGAAATATTCTAATTTCTGAAACAGACTGCGTTAACATGGGCAGCTGTTCTAGGGACAACTCCCAGTGAGCTGCTCGGAGGGGCACATGTTAAACATGCTGCTTCACAGGGTAGCGCCAGCCTGCTCAATTATCCACACTACCCTGTGCCTCTAATGGGTTTCTATACCCGTGAGACCCACACGCAGTTAACCCATAATCACGTCAGAACCAACAACCTAACCCTAGCCATCTCCTCATTACCTCACTTACAAAATGTATAAGGCGACCAACAACCAGCTAGTGTTTTACCTGTTCTCTGTCTGAGTGGCATCATTAACAAATATGTTTACAATTAAAACCTAAACTACTGGAGTATAATCAATCAGTTCTGATTGTACAACGGAGGCAGTTAATCGTCCAATTATTGATAATCCCCCTTGCGGTAGTCACACTACTTGCAGCAGCATGGGGTGCCAATCAACAAGAACCACTTTTTATGTGTTACATATTGGCTTCATTGGTGCCGGATTTGCTGTGCGATCAAGCAATCGATACTGCCGCTGGCCCGTCAGTGTGTAGAGCCTGTAGCGGGGGCGAGCGGCTTGAGATCGCTCACAATCCCCAGATTGTGCTGCTCTAATTACAACTAACAGCACCAGGAAATGAGATGTTGAACATGAGCCGCTAACCACCAACACGGCTGGGTCCCACCTCCGAGGGAGCCGCCGTGAAGAGGTTCATGGCAGGACATGGTGTCTCTCCACGATTCCCTGAAAAGCCCTCCCCCTGAATAGGCTCTAGGCAATTCCTAATTTCCTCCCCAGTCCTTTTTAGCTCCGTTTTCCCCACACTATTTGCTAACTCTGCTCTTCACCCTTGTCTCTACCCTGACAATGCGTCATCCAGCACCCCTCCCTCCTTGCTCCGCATCTGCTATTGTAGAGAAATAATCCCACCCCGTTTGAACTCAGCGGCGCAGGCCTTTGTTTGCCTGCGGCTAATTGGGGGAATCCCCGCTAATGCTTTGCAGGGAGTAGGTGGGACAAGCAGGGGATTAAATTCAAACTACAGTATTCGATGCCAATTGTTCCTGGGAATCCATTGCTTTGTTGTGTTTATATCTCATTAAATACAAGAGAACGACCCTGTACCTACTGTGCTTGTATTTACTGAAATAACTTGCGTTTTCTAGTTTGATTACATTCATTATATTACGTCTATACAAAGTATTACGCCTTTTATCATTCTATCCATGAATTAGATCAAGATACTTATACAGTTACCTGTTTGGGAAGCGGAGATAACTAAATAATAGTATCTGTAAGCACTTTATTAACCGCGTCGTTTACACTAGAAAATTATAAATTATTTGCAAACTAGAAGGTAATGCTTTTACCCTGCCATGAGCAATTTCCAAATTTCCTGTACGGCAAAAAGATGTTGAATACGTTTGTGAAAATGCAATATTTTCCTATACTGCTCGCGTTAGGTCATGAAGTACGAGCTACTCCCGGAGGCATCTACTGTAATTACGGGCATAAAAAACACTAACATGCAACACGGCCACGGTGCTGGGAGAGTGAATGACGGATCTCCAAAGCGCGCCAAGCACAACCCTGAAAACGATACAGGCGTGGCCCCATTACGACCTTACAGACCAGGACTCGGCAAATAATACACTTTGTATTGGCTCAGAGAGCCTGGCCTGGTGCGACCTCCCACCGTCTTATGGCGCTGCTCGCTCAATAAGACGGTCGATTATTGTAAGCCTGCGCCGTATTGTTCTTCCGGTGGCGCACCTCGTGCTTCCGGTGGCGCACCACGTGACCGGCCTATCAGATATTACACAAGGTCACCCCCAGATGGAGCCACTGTGCCGTCTACATGGTTTCTCAATTTTCCTCTCTAAAAAAACATAAAGTCAACACAAAGGGTGCAGGGGTGAACGTCGGGCGCGACACCGGCCCAGATGGAAGTAGGTCAAGGGCCAGCGTCAGAGCGAGGCTAGATTGACACCGTTTGGGCCCCCTGGTGGGCGTGTCAGAGATCAGCGCGGGAGATTAATAGGGTGTCGATCGGCCGGCCCAACAGAGGCACTGCGTGAAATCTGATTGTAAAATCCGCCCACATCCAACACCTAAACGTGGTACCCCAACACGTTACAATGAATACCGTAAAACCCGCTCACATCCACCACCTAAACGTGGTACCCCAACACGTTACAATGAATACCGTAAAACCCGCTCACATCCACCTCCTACACGTGGTACCCCAACACGTTACAATGAATACCGTAAAACCCGCCCACATCCACCACCTAAACGTGGTACCCCAACACGTTACAATGAATACCGTAAAACCCGCTCACATCCACCTCCTACACGTGGTACCCCAACACGTTACAATGAATACCGTAAAACTCGCTCACATCCACCTCCTACACGTGGTACCCCAACACGTTACAATGAATACCGTAAAACCCGCCCACATCCACCACCTAAACGTGGTACCCCAACACGTTACAATGAATATCGTAAAACCCGCCAACATCCACCACCTAAACGTGGTACCCCAACACGTTACAATGAATACCGTAAAACTCGCCTACATCCACCACCTAAACGTGGTACCCCAACATGTTACAATGAATACCGTAAAACTCGCCCACATCCACCACCTAAACGTGGTACCCCAACACGTTACAATGAATACCGTAAAACCCGCTCACATCCACCTCCTACACGTGGTACCCCAACACGTTACAATGAATACCGTAAAACTCGCCCACATCCACCACCTAAACGTGATACCCCAACACGTTACAATGAATACCGTAAAACTCGCCCACATCCACCACCTAAACGTGGTACCCCAACACGTTACAATGAATACTGTAAAACTCGCCCACATCCACCACCTAAACGTGGTACCCCAACACGTTACAATGAATACCGTAAAACTCGCCCACATCCTCCTCCTACATGGTACCTAAACACTCCGACAAAGATTGCTTAGACTTTTTGAGTTAAACAGAAAGTCTGTTGGTGGTGCCACTGACTGTGCGTCGCTGAGGGTAGTAGATTTCACTCAGTGGCCTAGCTTTCAGTAGTGGATGGTGCCATATTGCATAATCTAAGCAGAAAAAGTCGTGAGGCATTTCACGACCTTCGTTGTTCCCATTGACCGATATTGGGTGCACAGTGCCAAAAGTCAGTCGATGGTTCCTGACTGTAGATCGGTGACTTGAAATCGGCCAATGGAAACGGGCCTTTATAATGAATAGCCGCAACAGCTAGTCGGGTTCAGCAACGCAGACTGTCAGTTTTGTTTGCCTGTTTCCAATGCTCGAAATGCTTTACCACACACCACCCCTCCCCTCCCACTAGACACCCGTCTCAGCCAATGGAACAAAGAAGGCGTATACGCTAATCTTTCTGAAATTATCTACCCTCCCCCTCAGCGCGTACTTTATGGATAGCCGCAAATGA
This sequence comes from Alentia gelatinosa, assembly GCA_950022655.1. Lineage (NCBI taxonomy): Eukaryota > Metazoa > Annelida > Polychaeta > Phyllodocida > Polynoidae > Alentia > Alentia gelatinosa. The sequence goes on from OX465586.1 coordinate 52,749,841, forward strand.
ATTTTACATGGCTTCTCGGTGAATATCTAGTGATATCAAAGACAGCCACTCTTCTCAATACCGGACCAAATTCCACTGCTCTTTAGAGTGCTGTTAGAACTCGGTGATGTGTGGATTCATACATAGATTCAGAAGCCTACGTTTACAGACAGTTGAACAGATTCACCTTTCTACAGCCTGATCTCGCAAACACAATGCTTCTATACCACAGGGTAACAAACCCCGGGAACCAAACCACACTGAATGCTTACAAAACGAACAACTGCTACTGCTCAATGCGTTACAACCGCGACATGTGTTGTTCTTCCCAAAGGTAGCCCAGACCGAACACACATACACTGCAGCGCATCTCTTGTAAACATGTACTATAACAGCCAAGTTGATTCCTGACATGGCTTCTCGTGAGAAAGAAAATCTCGAGTGGAGTAACAATCGTCGCCAGCTGACAGTAGACCGAGAGCCTCGCAACAAGAGACGGGGGTGGGAGGGTGTCAGATGTACTCACTGTGAAGCGGTGGGAGGGTGTTTTTTTTTTGTTTAAAAAAAAAAATCTTTATTAACCATATATTTATACAATATCTCCATTCAAACCATTTTAAGTGTTGACAAGGTTAATAAAGGCGCATAGGTGTCAGCAGCATCTGTATAGCTAGTTTTTATCACCCAGCCCTGGTGTTACTTGTGCTCGTTCTAAAGGGATGGGAGGATGTCAGTAGTACTAACTCTAAGGGGGTGGGAGGGTTTCAGTTGTACTCATACTGAGTGGGTGGGAGGGTGGGGGTGGAGGAGGCTACAGGGCCGGGGGGGAGAGGGTGGGAAGGCACATCCTGCGTCGGGCACAGACAAGCCCTCCGGCGGCGGCTCAGGGGAAATGATCATGGCCCAGTCGGCAGCGGCGACCCACATTTGGCCGAGGTCATCGTTCACTATTCATTAGCGCTAACCACCATTAATTCATTGGTTTCATTAACGTTTTATTGACAGCGAGCGAGAGGTATGGCCCTACGAGTATACATCTTGACGTCCATTGTTATCGATCGCCTCATCTCCGCTGAAATAACCCACGGCGGTGTGCAGGTGTCTGCAGCAGACGACAATGGATCCTCCCGTCGTAAAGATTTCCCGCCAAATTCAACCAATAGAAATATTGTAATATTTATAAGGGGATTTATCGCGGATAGGTCCTTCGGGAGGGATTCCGCACGGCTTACCAATTAGAGTTTTAAATGGTGGTAATAAATCAAATCAGGTGGAGAAAGAAAACTCCGAGTGATTCTCGTTTGCATGGAACCCGGTACCCATAAAAAGGCAACACCAATCTGATCTGGGGATCAGATTAATTAGAGGCGGCCCTTTAAAATCATGAATATTCCCAATCAAAGAAGGGATCACAGGCCAATTGTGCGGGAATATCGTTAGGAACCCAATCAGCATATTAAAATCACGTCATTGAAGCTCGCTGCACAAAGGGTACATGATGATAAACAACGCTATAGCCGGAATAAGAGACATGTGGTAGCCCTGTGCTCACAGGTCTTATTACACTGCCGCTGAGACCGACACAGGCAGCATTCATTAATTAAAAATTGCAGGGAAAAAACCACGAGCGCTCTGGATTGCGTTTTTATGTGAGCTTGTAGCATAGACGCGTGACTGCAATCTGCCAATCAATTGCAGAAACCCAACAATCAGATTCACAACACTCACACCCAGACCCTATTCGCGTGAGCCACTTCTCTATTTTGTTGGTCACCTTTTTTTGTTTTAATCACTAGACTAGATCAAATGTTTTTTGTATGGTTCGGCATTTTTAGCGTGTTTATTTGGCCTCTGGTCGGCCGACACGTGATGCGGTGGAGCAGCGCGGTCCCCGCACGGCGGATCACACGCCCGAGTCACACCGTGACCGCCCGGAAAGCGGCAGGCTGCGCACACTGCCTCGTCACCGTCACGGCTGGGTGAGCACGGTCCGCGCTACGGCTGGCTTCACACAGAAGCCATGTTCTGGCTTCACACAGAATCCTGCACAGAAGCCATGTTCTTGCTTCATTCAGAAGCCATGTTCTGACTTTACTTAGAAGCCAATCCTACACAGAAGCCAAGTTCTGGATTCACACAGAATCTATGGGCTGGCATCACACATGAGCCATGTTGTGGCTTCACTCGGAAGCAAAGTTCTGACTTAAATTAAAAGCCATGTTCTGGCTTCACACAAAATCCATGTAGTGGCATCACATGTCAGCCATGTTTTGGCTTCACATAAAAGCCATGGTCTGGCTTCCCACAGAATTCATGGCCTGGCTTCACACGTAAGCCATATTCTGGCTTCACACATAAGCCATGTTCTGGCTTCAAACAGAAGGCATATTTTGACTTCACGTGGAAGCCATCTTATGGCTTCACACAGAATCCATGTTCTGGCTTCACAGAGAGTCTATGTTGTGGCATTATATGTTAGCCATGTTCTGACATCACTCAGAAGCAGAAGCATTTCTGGCTTCACACAAAAGGCAAGTTATGGCTTCACTCAGAAGCCAAGTTATCGCTTCACACAGAAGTTATGTTCTTGCTGCATAACTTGCTCTTGGTAATGTGGGAAAAGCGTTGCGCCAGTAATAATGGATGGTGATGTAAAGTATCGTTATTTTCATGTCGCGTCGCTATCTTTTACAACACCGCATTTTCAGTGTCATAGGTGAAAGGTTGTAATTTTTTTCGTTTGCTCTATCGCTTCGAATAACAGCATAGGAAAAAAATAGGTGAAAGGTTCATTAGATTTTTAAGTGGATATAGATTAAGACATAGTTTTGATGCGACCCCCAAAGAAACTGGAGCAATGATTTTGACCTCTGATCGCTATTCTGCGATCCGCAGAACATGGAGCAACGGCCCCCGGGCGCGTAACCTGATCGATATGAGGGCGACTGTGATGGTGAATTGATAACATGTAATACTCATCAACCAATATGGGGTATTGACTAATTCCGGAATCGACTAATAGATAACTGATGATGATTTCCTTATGAATGTATTTAGGAAGCATCCCCCCACCCCTCAACCCTTAACATATAACCATGAGATGTTCTGGCTTCAGGTAAACAACATTTTTAAGAGCAGCACGAATCTGGGCATCGTCTCCATTGCTCTAATTGGCCATTAGGGCCATGGATAACCTTTGACCCCGTGTCATGCTATGTTAGTAGCGGGGGGCGGTGGGATATGGCGTGTAGGTGAAGGCTGTTGTCGATGTCGGGGCGATGGGAGGGGTGGTGTCGGGTGGTGTCGGTGTGTGGGGTGGTGTGGGGGCGGAATGACAGCCATGGCAGTGGGCCCCTTCACTGAGCATGTCTAGGGAGGCGGGTGGGCGCGGATGCCGCATTGTCTGCCGTTCATCCGGGACTTCCGATATTGAGGTCAACGAGAGACGGCTTCCGGGTCAGACAGCGTGGCGCCATCTGGCGGTGACCCCGCCCCGTGTGGTGGTGGCTTCCGTCAAACCCCCATCCAGACACACCCGGCGAATATGTCAGCCTCGCGCCCTGAACGGCCTGCTAGGCCGGCCCACCCCTCCTCATCCCCATACCACTTAACTTCTTTGCTATTACTGTTTTCTTTGATGGTACTTCTTGTTTTTGTATGTTCTAACGTAAATTGGTATTTCCTATTTGGCATGCCCGTTCCCATCCCCACATCGCTACCTCCCAGTGGTGTACAGCAGAACTCTTGTTTTTCTTCCAACCACGACAGTGTATAGGGCACAGAGTGATTGCTAGTTCCGCCACCATCCACCAGGAAATTGTAAGATGGCGCTACTTTAGTCAGGTGGCAACCGCTGATATCAGTTGTTATAATCTATAGATAATATTGAGATGAGGCTAAAATTTTGGCAAGCCCTATATGTTTTTTTATTTTTTTCTAAGGTCTTTTATTTGTCTTCAAATACAGTACAGTTTCACATATCTGGCAATTTTTTTTGTGTTGGTCGATAATGATATGATAACTGGGACCGCAACCTTGTGTTTTGGACGGCGTCGGAGGGCAAGATGGCCCCGTCCATAGCACAATAGCTAAGTGCCCTATAGAAGTGGTCCTCTCCAATACTCCTTTTCCGCCCCCTCACTCCTGGCTGGATGTTTCCCTTGGACATGCCACTCTCATTACTCTACATTGCATTACCAGCGCTCGGGCCACATGGGACCTCCAGTCCGAAACACACACCCTGAATCTCCGTACGCCGTTCTGCGTTAAATTCGGTCAGTTACAGAATTAGTCATAAAGCCACGCAACGTGGCATGCCTTGACCTCCCTATGGTCAATTGGATCATCTGCCCTTACTACTGATGCTGCCTGGAGATTGAGTGATGCCTCTCTCGCGGGCTCTTGTCACTGTGTTCACTATGCCCTTTGTTTTTCCCATTCGTGTCATTTTTTCCCCCATCACTGTTTGCGTGTTCAATAACACGCCCGTGGAATATTGCTTCCTCTAAGTGGCGATCTCACATTGAAATCACACCGCGGCAGTGATCAGAAGATCCCAAATGGTGTCTTAATCGCATTGAGATTAATTATGATCCACCCGCAATTAGAGGGGCCATGATCAAAGAGCCTAATGACCTGTTGGGAGAGGACAGGTAATGAATTATGGGATGGCGGATGAGGCGGGGTCACTCGGTGCACTATGATAGTGTATTGATCTCTAGTCGCCATTTTAATGTGGGTTAAACCATCGCCACAAGAAAGAAAAAAAGACTCAAAGGCCTAGCGTACACAGACCCGACGAGCACTACATTTACCCACAGCTGCTGGCTTTTTGTTGCTTATATAAGAAAATATCTAATTAAATTCATATATAAAAAGTGTTATTGACTCTTCATTCACAGATCTCCTGCTGCGTTATTTTAACACCTCTAAAATGATTACACATCCGGTGTATTTTAAGCAACACCAGCAGATGCAATGAGAATAATATTATACACCTCGTGTACTCCCCAGTAGATGTTTAATGGCATACAGCACTTACTAATATTCAGACTGAGGATTATAAAATTACTAAAAGTGGAAACGCACTTAGGCGCATTGTGGGACTAAGCTTTACGGTGATTGTGCGATTTGACTGATGGGTCATTATGGATAGCGAACAAAGAGGGAGCCACCAACCCCGCCCCCTATCGGCGACCGACCCCCGGACCACGAGAGCCCCAACCCGTTCCCGAGACCGTGCCCGTGATAAATGATGTTTTATGTGAGCTTAACAACGGCCGGACGCGCTCACACGGCCATAAGGGGGCAGTCTGCACATGGATCTGTATTATTTATGTATGTACCCCTCGTTTCAATGGTATTTCCACACAGATAGGCTGTCAAAAGGCTGACGAGACGAGTTCACAAATCTATCTCATTAATGTACTGCTCGTATTGGTCTGTTAGGAAGGTTTACACACACAGGGCGGTATGCCGCAGTCTGCGATCTGATTCCCAGTGAATTATCTATCATAGAATTATTGATTACCCGGTGAACGTGAGGAATTATTGATAGCACGTTACCAAACATGGTAGGTCATCAAATACTACTTTATCAACCCCGTTGTCCCGTTTACAAAGATATAACATACATGTTTAATGCATAATCAATAACCTGTTCCTAGACCCTCTGATTTGCAAAACCAAATGTAATAACCATAAAAAGATAACGTCTAGTTATTCGGCGGCAAATAGGAAATTAGATATAATAAACCATTCTTACTAAAATCTAATGATGACTAATCAAAATGGATAATTCAAATAATTATTTAAACTACATTTGACAGATTTTTAGAGATGCCTGACATTTGTCAATATGTATTTTTAATCCATTGAAAAGTATTATAACCCTGAGAGAACACAAATTAAACCTAAATCAACGTGTGATGGTTTTCCGTCGATGAGGAATCCATTACTGATCAAAATATAACTGATTATATGTATCAATAACTTCTCTGTTTTTTACTATGTGGACCATTTTAGTATTCTGATTTTGAATAACAAGATACGATGAGAACCAGAAATCGATAGTTCGAATTATAGTAACATAATTGCATTCCCCATATTCAGATACTAAAGTAAACGTGACTTTCGTAATATATATCAATGCTTCAAACTTATATCATATAAAACGAAGACAAAATTAATGAAAGAAATTCCTTTCCAAACATAAAAAAATAGATATATTTTTTTCTAAAAGTAGAGAACCCGCGGGCTCGACACTTTACACATAAGAGAAAGGAATTTTTATATATAATATTCATGTAGGATATTCGCAAGGGAGCCCCAACTTCTGAAATACGAAACTAAACTACAACATCGGAGCTAAGACTATGATGAGAAAAATGGCGCCAAACCTTGGTCTGCGGAGGAGAGGATGCACCATGTCGTCTGCTCGTGCACGGCGCCGTTGTTAGCGATGGTGGCGTACTTGAAGCAGTACCCGGGGACATTTTCATCGAACTTGTTGCACGTGAAGGTCACGTAGGTCGAGCCCTTTCGCGCCCTCTGCTCACCCACGTAGTAGAGGTTAGTTGGGGACGCTGCGCTGGATTCGGCGATCTGCAGCTGCTTGTACATCCGGATCTTGTCGTCATGTCCGGCGCACTCGGGCTGCGTGTAATAAATCTGCACGAAACTGCCGCACGGGAAGATGCTCTCTACGCTTGCGTCGAGGCTGTACCTCCGGCTCCATTCCACGCGCATACGGTTGCTGATGGCCATGGGTCGGTCCGGACGACCCGAAGACGCGAAGGTCACCTGATAAATGCCGGCCTGGTCGAAGAGCGAGCAGGGGAAGGTCAAGGACACATCCTGGAGCGTGGTAAAGTCGCGTAACTCCTGCCGGCGCACCACGGCTCGCTGCGGACTCTCCCGGTCGCCGTGGTGCCCGTTACTGCTCTCGTTGTTGCCGTAGTAGACGACCTCGAGCCAGAAACGGCTGGTGGAGTGCGCCGTGTCGCAGAGCTTGGCTGCGATGGTGAACTGCATGGTGACGTCCTTGGAGAGAGCCACGTGCTGATTGGGCAGCGTGAGGCGAATCAGCGGCCACGACACATACATCACCGGGGTCTCCACCAGTGTGGGCCCGCCGTAGTACTGGATGAGCCGGAAGCGGAACTCTCCGGCGTAGTCGATGATGCTGCAGGCGAAGGTGAGCTCGCCCTCCAGGTAGTCCTGTGGGATGCCCACCGTGGAGATGATGCTGTCTCCAGGCAGAGTCAGCAGCTGTACCATGGCGTTGGGGTAGGAGGTGTTGCCCATGGAGTAGGATACCCGGATGTCGCCCGTGAAGACGGTGTAGTTGCGCAGCGCTGTCAACTGGTACCCGCCTCCTGGTGGAAAGAAACAGAAACAACGAGGTTAGCTCGACCGAAAAAACATAGGAACTTTAGAATGTTATTATTGCAGAAAAATGTAAATGTATATGTTGACACCCTGTTTTTGTCTAGGAAGCACAGTTGTATGTCTTTGATGGATCGGTCCAAGGAAGAACGCCTGAAAAAAGCGATTGTATCAAATCCCTTTATATCTGAATAAAAAAAATTTGTAGGACATGTCCTTCATGAGAAAGGGCAGGAAGAGAAGTGGAGGCACGTCATCAGCCCCATTTATCATCTTGGGGTTACTAAAGTTTAAGAATTGTTTCCAGGATTGATTTTTCTGTTATTTCGTTCGATCTGGGTCCAACCTCGGCGAAATGTGTGGACATTGAGTTCTAAGCCAAAATTCCAAATTAACACCAAATGTGAAGTAAAAATCCACAAGATTTGTTCTTTGCTACTAATATAGGCATGTTGCACCTCAAAATGACCGTCATGATGAGTTAAAATGGTTGCTATCATTTTCCCACATATTTGATGAAATATGTTGCCATGGAAACAGAGCGAATACAAGGATAATGCATATATATATATATATATATATATATATATATATATATATATATATATATATATATATATATATATATATATATATATATATATACTTATGTAAACAGGTACAGGAAGGTTACTTCAAGGACACTTCCGATTGTGCATGAACGATAAAGCACAAGCAAAGTGAATTTTTATTCTTTTGTTAAGGACACAGTCACTTTAAAAGCTATTCTGTCAACTTGTGAAATTATAATCCCAAACGGAAAGGTCTGACCATAAAACACTTGTGTCCTCAGAGTAAAACTAAACCTAAATGGGTGCTATCCGATATAGCATCACTGAGCGTGTTATCAATGTGAGGAGGTCTCTGTCAGGCTTCAGTCAGAAATCACGCCGTGATATTACAGTAATTGCTGTAACAATAACTCTCCCGTGTTCATTTATCAATCAGCATTCACATTAATATCAGAATTTGCAGCCCTCTCCTTCTAAAGTCTACATCTGTCAGGTATGTGTTTGTGTTCCCACACATGTATTTCCTGTATTTCCAATATCAATCAATGTGAGAAATAGTGAGAGAAAGGGTGTTATCATAACTTTAGTTTTTGTTAATCATTTCACTTTGGTTTCACTCACATCAATGATTGCGCAATCACACTGTCCAGGTACATGTATATAAGTACACAATGGTGTATATCTTCGAAGGCATTGTAACCATAAGGTCACGTAGACTAGGCTAGATCACTAAAGTAGTTGGATTTTTGACAAGACCATTTCGGGATCACGTCACATCTGCATCTTTATTATCCACCTAAGTGTCCATAGAAAACACATAGGGAGTGTGTATGGACATATCCGGTGCATACGTATATGTTGTATGCCCAGGGTGGCGCATACGGAAATATAGTCCATACGGGAAATAGTGCATAACTAAAACCAACTGATATCGACATGCCACTTGTCCAGAAAAGGTGGATAATAAATACCATATAAACTGGTTTCAGACCCAAAAAAACGGTCTTATGCTCCTCAGAGTTGACGCAATATCCTCACATATGCTCGGTTGTCTATATTCTTATATGCATTTTGACTGAAGATTGAATCTGAAAGTACAAAATGAATCTGTCGCCTGTAGCTGTCCCCAGTCTAACACTGGGCCCCTGTGCCTGTTATCACCGCTCCCCAGTATCTCCCTCTGACGGCAGCTATCCGCAGAGATTGGCGCCGCTGGGGGCCGGATTTACCGGGTATTACAGGCCTTCCGCGAACGGCCCCATTAGGGGCGGATCGTCCTGATGACACACGGTTCACGTGGGTGTAGACTATAAGGGAGTTCACTCCCTATACGTGGAGTACGTTAGCGTGCGAACCGTCCATATATTACGAGTATTCTGGACCTAATCCAGGCCACTCCGCTAGCCACGTGGTCCTAGAGATGAATCTATTACACTCTATTACACTGCATAATGTATACATGTACACTGACGGCTTCGGTACGGAATCAATACAATGTCTCAATGCATTACGGACAGACTTGAACTTAATATCTTGTTTGGGATGGGAAGAAATATTTTAGAAGAATCAGTTGTAGGAAAACTACACTTAATTCTATCCCAGTTTGTCATACTAATATTCCATATGAATAGAATGGAAGTGGATCATCAGCATATTTTTATATGAAAACTTAAGACATCGTAAACCACGAGACATAAACCTGCTGTGCAAACGATGCCGTCCGGAGAAGACAGGGACTTTAAATAATTATGTCCCTAACTAGGTTTTGTGTCCCTTACATTTTTAGCCTTGCTCGAGGGTCGTTAGATGCCAAATGAGCCATGGCCCTCATGAATCCTATGTTTTTGTTTGTTTGATTCTGGTCGACCATTGCTAGGGCCTGTCTAATAATTTAGGCCCCAAACATAAAGGCCCTTTTCTGTACGCCAATGAGACCCAGGGATGATGTGGGTCACCTTCACTCAACACTTATCGACGACCTTCCTTCAACTAGGCCTATCTTAGTGAACGAGCTTGAATTATCATTTAAAGATAATCCACTTACGAGGTCTCATTGTACCCTGTACTTTTGCGGGCATAAGTTATAAACGCTTCCATCATTGAAAATACAGAGATCGCTGATTATGTTGGGGTAGGAAATACTCCATACACGTTGGCCAACTGACACTACACCACACCACCTCACATATGAAAGTAGAATTACGTACTCGTGACTTGTAATGTGTTCTCTGTATTTCCTGGGGACATATGTTGTAGATGAACATTATCTAACCAAAACCAGGCCGAATTAGGTTCTATTTCCGATTTAGAAAACGAGACGAAAACACTTGTAGACCCAACCGATGTTACCTTAAAAGTGACAATAACTCATCAAATCCAAACCGTTATTTGAAAAAAAAAGCAGAAAAAAAAGGTTTGAATTCGGAACACGGACCCTCTTCCGGGTGTTACCCAGAATCACCGCTCGTTCCACTGATATTCGCCCTTTACGTGACGAGGCCATGCGAGGGGACAATTACAAACCCTGAAATACCTGGAGTCTGGAATTACACCCGCACCCACAGACACTGCCCGCCCTGGAAGGTTCCTGGAGGGGTTCTACCCCATTACCATCCATTTTCCGCGGCCGCCATTAAAGAGCCGGGGCACGACAGACAAACGCCATCTTCGCTCACAAAACTGCCACCAGGCGTCCTTCTTATTCCCGCCAACCAACCCCTCCTCCGTGACGTGATCAACAGACGCCGTCACCATGACAACAGCAGGGTCGGGGCCGCCGAGTGTCTCCGGAATCTGCCGATTCTGATTCTGAGGTTGCGGCGTCCGTATTCCCAATCACATCAAATGAAGGGGTTTTGATGGAGGTGAGGCTGGAAACCAGCGAGTGGCCGGCAGGTGGGGTTGCATCCTACACGCCATGTGCCCATATTATCGCCCAGTTTTAATTTGAAAGGGACGCTGCGTGCTTCGCGGAGCAGGAACGCATCGTAGACGCTGAGAGGACTCTCCGGGATCGCCAAGAAAAAGCCTACATTAGTCGCGTACTGGAAGATTCTGTTTACTCTCACATGGTTCTTATATAGAACGTCCTGGCCATGCTGTACAATTCACAGAACGAGATGGTAATTTACGGTTTGTACGCACCGAGGCATTTATGCCGAGTTCCATACAAACGGTAAATTATCATCGAGTTCTGTGAATTGTACAAGCATGGTTGGACGTTATATATTTACTATATGACCGAAATTTTTTTTTTAATCAATTTTATTTGGATTAACAACCAATTTCTTAATAAACGTGTATGGCAAGGTGGTCCGTATTTTAGTGTACGGACCAGCGGTCCGTACAGTATTTTTACGTCATATGCCAAAACGGTGCGTATTTACAGTATATACGGCATGGGTATATAGTAAATGTGTATATGTTCCAGCAGTCTAGATATTGGTATTGGTGATTCATTTGTGAGGACCAATCTACATAATGGTCACCACAGCTGTCGATCAAGTAGCCAATCTGATTCAAAATACATTCATTTAAACATATATCTATGTGCGAGTGTGTGTATGTGTGTAAAGGTGTGTGTGTATGTTTATGATAAAATTAACTTCAGAAATGTTAGGGGACTGGGAAAATGAAGTTCAGGAGTTCAAGAGGAGAGAGGGCGCGTTTCTCAATAGAGCAACTGGATAGATTTAAAACAAGAAGTGAATGGGCTTAATTAGGCCTTCAACGTTCGGGGATAAAACTAATCGGGGTGGTTTCTCACTAATTGGTGCAGTTACTCGTATTCGTTTATACTTTAGTTATGTTACAATTGTGGTGCAATGTTCTTAGCACAACTGTAAACGGACTCGAGTTTATTTATTTATTTGAACTTGTCGCGCATTTCATTTAAGCTTTAAAACTTCAATAATTGGTCTTTATATTGCCAATTGCATCGCATTTAAATCACTGAAGAAAAGGCTCGTATAACATGTATAATTCACCTCCAAGCACCTACTTCAATCCAAAACGTTCACTGCGGAAACATATTCACAATAAAATATAAAAGGAAGGATTACAATATAAGACTCGTTGTTAAAGAGAAGGGGAGACTCAGTAAATCTCAACTATGTTGATAATCATTTTCATCTTTCTAGTTCCTGTTTAGAGAAAATGGATCTTAGAATCCACCTAGAATCCACTTAGAGTTTAGCATTTACGTTTTAAAAAGTACAGAGACAATCACTAAAATAAGCCCAGGTTATGAACATCAACTTAGACTTCTCTGTGTAATAAATTCAAAACTTTTTAGAACAAGGATGGAATTTTTCTTTTATCTTAGACTGGTCTGTTTATCTGGAGTACTTAATACTTCTAAAAAATGATTCGAAAACGTTGGAGAGTCCGCATGTACAGTTAACGTTGGGAGAAAGTCCATGTCGAATTCACAAGATATTTGCAATTGATAAAAGAGCTTCGATCATGAGGAAAAAATAAAATAAAAAGCTTACAACTGTGGGACCTGAATATGGCTTCACATGCATCACCCGTTTCTGCATAGATTACACTGTGCATGTCCTAATCGCAGTGACAGTGATTACATCGTATTTGATATTCTCTGCCAACTCTCGGCAGTGATCACTGACAGTCGGCTCTGAGTTTAGCGACAATAAATCTGCGGCGGCCATCATTTCTCCACGACTTGGAAACCGACTGCGGCGGAAAATGGCTGCGTGACGCCCTATCAGACGTGATGTCGATTTAATAGAAGATAAGGCGGGCCCGTGAAAGCAGGCCCTGTCCCCCATCTGTCCGCCTGTCCCACACCTCGCTACCCACCTGACCTATGATCTGGCGCAGCCAATGACAGCTCATCTGAGCCGTCACTGCCGAGCTCGCTCCACCAAACACACGGGGGACCAGTGTACACTGCCCTTAACCCTTTAAAGGGATATCGGACAATTTGGCTTGAAAAATTAAAACCCATGTCATTTTCGTGAAACTTGAATATGATGATCTGTAAATATTTCTGAACACATATCCAATCTAAAAATTGGGGGTCACCATACTAGTTTTTGATTTAGAGCTCAATATCATGACAATTTTATAAAGGATATATAGGAATTCTAAGAAGTTACTTTTCACATAGTAAAACCCATGTCATTTTCCTCAAACTGTATAGTAATACACATTTAGGCTTTAAAACCATATGTCACCGTCCTTGTTTTTGAAAGATTTGAAGAAAAACATATTTTTCAGTACATTCCTTTTGTAAATCAAGTAAATTTAAATATGGCATTTTGATACCTATTAAAATTTGATAAACTGGATATAGCATTAAATTTACTCATTTAGAATTAAAATGAATCTCAAGAAACCAGTTTTGACTGATAATTATCAATATTTATAAATCACCAGGTGGCGCGTCTGTGAATTGTAGGATATGCCTTTAAGGGCGGATAATGCCTTGAGGCATTACTAGCATAGACCAGCTAATTCCTTGAGCCATTACTAGCATAGACCAGATAATGCCTTGAAGCATTATGTCTGAAATTCAGTGATATTTACAATTTCATAGTTTTTTGAGGAAATATTTGATCAATAAATAAGAAACTTTCAGAAAATATACGTCTGATATGGTATTTGATATTATTTAGTAAAACAAATGATATAAACAAGGATGACGGGTCTTATCATGTGATCAAATAATCGAATATTGGTTCAGACGAAAATCCACCAGTCCCCTGGCGTTAAACCAGTCCCAAGTACCCGCCCCGACTAACAGGGCTCTGCCGCCAACTCCCCGTCTTCAAAGGGTTAAAACCCACACCACACCACCATAGTACTGCAAGGGAGACTTTCCCATTCCACAAGCAAAAATAATCAGTGCTGGTATTCATCCCGACACAAGGTTGGGTTGTTTTATGTTGTGTTTTTTTTTCAGTTTCGCTTTACAACAGATCATCTATAAATAAGAAATAAGAATAAAACTCTGTAGGCAATGGATGGAAATCGTGGCAGTCATTTTTCATCGCACATCTGATTCTTGGACAGAAGAGTTGACGCTCACTAAGCGAATTTCCTGCTGTCCACAATGAGTTATTTCCCTTGAGAAATAACTCCTGACGCGCGAGTGGTGAGTATTAATAGAACCTGGCACCAGCCTCGACTCTATAGAGCAGTTCAAAGCAGAACTTTCCAATACAGACCTCCCTCCAATAAAACCTCGCGAGAAACCCCATCGCCGTGACTCAGTGTGTACCGGATATCCGCGGGTGATGCATTATGGGAACTTTAAGGCTGGCGCTGGTTACGGAGAGCTCGTATATGGGTATATAGAGTGCACCCAGCGGTTTAGGTACACTGGAGACTAGCTCCTTAATCCTTCTCCCCCCACAGTCTCCTATCGTTGGTGCCTTCCTGGCCCCCCGGAGTCTCCTCTGTTCTCCGCCGATATCTCCGGCAAATTGTGTCTTGAATGGATGCTATTCTGTATGACTGCCAAAAAAGAGAAGTGTAACAAATCGATGATCGCTAGGGAGAGTAGTGTTTCACATAGTCTGGAGTCTGCTACTGTGTCTGTGCCTGGGGAGGTCTATGAATCATCGGGCTAGTTCTTTGTTATCACACCCGCCCCCTGTCTGTGCCACCTCAAACGTCAGGGCCACCCCCACCCCTCCTCATCACACCCTCCACAGTGTCACTATCACACAACCCGCTTGACATCCTCATGGAAACCTCGGTCTCGGTGCCTTTACCGAACTTATTCCATGTTCCGAAAACACATTCCCCTATACTACTACCCTCTACCAGAAAGTGGGATTAGATTCACACGGAGAGACTCACGTACCTTCAGCAGGGTTTATCTCAGACAATTTTCCTGAGATTATTTACTGGTACATAGTTTCCCGGTGTGACACCCCAGGTCTCAATTCCCTGAGACTGAGGGGGAGAAGGGAATTTTCCCTGCCAAGGTACATAGTCTCAAGCAATTTGGATTTTATACCTTATACGGGAATTCTGGAGAGACTGGCGTACCTCCCACTGATAATGAGAGTCCCCTAGTCTCATTGGTAAAGCTTGTCTGATATTATATACCGGGCTTGTCTTTCAGTGTGGATAAGATCCGCCATTTTTCATGGAGACTGGGGAAGCTCAATTTCAGCATTCTGCTCTGGGATTATTGGACAGAGGGAAAATTAGCAGAGACTGGGGAAAATATGTAGAATACACTAATCTCAAGTAAATGAGTCTCTCCGTGTGAATCCCACTTTGCACATCGAGGAGAACGTACGTATATCCAATACTGACCTCGAACAAGAACCATTTCGTCCACAGTAAGGACGTTTCCTAATACAGCTACCCTTCACCATAACCCTAACACACTGAGGAGAGTGTACGTATATTCTTCCATGTGAAATTCTTTTTGTTGTTGTTAATAAGGGGTGAGGGAACGCGTTTTCTTTTAGCATGGGGCCATCCATAAAGTATGTACGCAGAATTCTCGAAATTTTGTTACCCGACTTTCCCGGGAATGGTAGTGTAGGCAGAACAAAGAAGGAGCATACGCAAAATTTCCAATTTTTTAAGCCCCCCCCCCCTTAGTGCGTACGTAACTAATTTAAGGCCCCCATTCATATCATTATCAATGTGGAAGAAATGCGATGTACATATATCAGAATGTCAAAATATAGGAATAACAGATACATATAGATAGGGATAAGGGTGCGGGCGAACCCAGAAAACCATCATTCATACTACTGCATGATATAGAGGGCCTTCACAAAGGTTATATTCATCAGCCTGACCAGTAAAACACACAGCCAGTTTAACACGTTACTTTGTTGGTATATCGGGCACTATAACCGGCTTTACCGTGTTGGCATGGCGGGCACAACGCCAAAGTAGAGATGCAATCAGCAGATGGCACACAAAACAGGATCCCAGCTATCACCACCCAATCAAACACAAACAGTGCGCTATAAAAAGAGAGCGTCGATTGGACCTGTTTTTGCTGCGAGGCAATTTGGCGTGGTGAAAAGCGATGAGCTTAGAGGATCACAACCTGGCTTGGCGGTCCCTGTGTTGTATTGCTAGACTGTTCAGGGAGGTTTTACGAGTAACTGTTGATCTATAATGAGTCTGCGATGATATCCACTGATGCTCAATCGTAGGATGGGCTGACTACGACTCAGTAGATGGGTGGATTTACACTAGGAAGGTATGCCAGTGAGGTCTTGAGGAAAACGAGAGGCAAAGTCTATATTTCAGTACTTATACAAGAATACATGGATTGCATTTTTTGTGAGGTGAGGGAAAAATGACGGAAAACATTAAATAAGCGGAAACCTGGCATCCAAACGGTAAACCAAATGGACGGTGGTGCGACAGAGCATGGCTGGACGCAATATGGTTGGAATGTACCATCCAAAAGTTATTCAACGGCTCCAGGATATCACAAGGAAGGTATGAGAAGTCTGGACAGGGCAGGTAGAGCTGTAGTTGTGAAGAAAGGGCAACCAAAGGTGGAGCTGGAGGTGGAAGGCTAAGGCATAAGCTGTTTAAGAGGGAAGGGTAGTGTAGGCAGGGATGAGTGAGAGGGGAGGGTAGTGTAGGCAGGGAGGGGTGAGAGGGGAGGATAGTGTAGGGAGGGAGGGGTGAGAGGGAAGGATAGTGCAGGCAGGGAGGGGTAAGAGGGAAGGGTAGTGTTTGCAGGGAGGGGTGAGAGGGGAGGATAGTGTAGGCAGGGAGGGGTGAGAGGGAAGGGTAGTGTAGGCAGGGAGGGGTGAGAGGGAAGGGTAGTGTAGGCAGGGAGGGGTGAAAGGGGAGGGTAGTGTAGGCAGGGAGGGGTGAGAGGGAAGGGTAGTGTAGGCAGGGAGGGGTGAGAGGGAAGGGTAGTGTAGGGAAGGAGGAGTGAGAGGGGAGGGTAGTGTAGGCAGGGTGGAGTGAGAGGGGAGGGTAGTGTAGGCAGGGTGGAGTGAGAGGGGAGGGTAGTGTAGGCAGGGTGGAGTGAGAGGGGAGGGTAGTGTAGGCAGGGAGGGGTGAGAGGGAAGGGTAGTGTAGGCAGGGAGGGATGATAGGGAAGGGTAGTGTAGGCAGGGAGGGGTGAGAGGGAAGGGTAGTGTAGGCAGGGAGGGGTGAGAGGGAAGGGTAGTGTAGGCAGGGAGGGGTGAGAGGGAAGGGTATTGTAGGCAGGGAGGGATGAGAGGGAAGGGTAGTGTAGGCAGGGAGGGGTGAGAGGGAAGGGTAGTGTAGGCAGGGAGGGGTGAGAGGGAAGGGTAGTGTAGGCAGGGAGGGGTGAGAGGGAAGGGTAGTGTAGGCAGGGAGGGGTGAGAGGGAAGGGCAGTGTAGGCAGGGATTGGTTGGTTGGTTTGATTTAACGTCCAGTTAACCATTAGAGGTTTTCACCAGACTTCTTCAAGGTTATCTTACAGCACAAGGGTGGTGATCGAATCAATGTAATGAATTCAGGTAGAAATCTCACCCCTACACATTTACCAAAGTGAGAGTTCTTTTAGTCCCCACACCACATAAATATGGTATGCGAACGATTGGCCTTTGATATAGCAGTAAATCTACCACTGCTGTAGGCAGGGAAGAGTGAAAAAGAAGGGTAGTGTAGGCAGGGAGGGCTGAGAGGGGAAAAGTAGAAAGCATCTCCTCTGAGCTAATTTGTTGTCGCCATCTCTCAAATAGCGAGTGTTGGCTGCGTGAGAGGGTGCCTTCTGATTTCATGCCACCAACTCTCCTCCCATTGATTTAACTGAAAACCCATCTCAAAGATGAAACTAAACCGGGCCTTCTCCCGTGTCCATACAAATACCAGAATATGGACATTCTAATACGGCATGTTTATAAATAGCTGCATGCGTGTTAATGCCAGTACCGAGCACTGTGCCTGCAGACTCTTCCCTTATCCTACCCCTAATAAAAAAACGCCGTAGGTTTAACATTAACTCAGTGTATTTGACATAGCGTTGGATAAAGTGTTATTTATGCACCGAGGTGAATAAAAAAACGGACCAATCAGGGACGAGATAACGAAAGTAGATGCGGCAGCATTGAAAACTACTAACATGGATAATTACAAATATTCTCTGTATATCGGTGAGATGAGGTAGGATAAATACGAAACCTAACTAGAGTTAGCCTTCTCAATGTTTATACCACTCTGGTCAGGTCTGCTACTCACTACACTCGGCTAATGCCTCGTGTAGTAATACACAACCTGCCCATCGTGGCATAAACCTTGACAAGGCTAACTCTCGTTTGGTTTCTACTAATTATGAACGGCATCTACATTTATTATCCATCGTATACAAAGCCCCCATTGAAAATGTATGGGGACGCAGTAAACCATGACCCAGTGTATAAAACCTGTCAGATACCATAACTGCGGTATACGGATTCAAACCTGTGGTATACGACTTCAAAACCATGGTATTCGGGAAAAATAGTCCCTTTTGCTATAGAGCAAAGAAATAGTCCCTATTGTCATACCCGCTAATATGACAATTACTGGGTTTAATTCATTCGAAAAGATGGATAATAAATGCAACAAACGATGATTTTGTGGACAGGCGGCTCTGTAAACCACTCGGGGTTGACGTTGTAATACACTCGCTAGCGCTGGTGTATTACTACGCGTCAATCCCTCGTGGTTTACGGCCGCCTGTCCACAAAACCATCGATTATTGTCTATGTATTATGAGCCACACGGCTGGATCTGGTGGGAGAGAAATGTGTATGTCTATACATATGGTGCCTGCTGTGTCCACACAGACAGCTTTTACGCCCTGCACTCAGGGAGCTGCATCAGCATAGCGCCTGATGATGGCGAACCAACAGGAAAGTGCGTTGTGGTGTGAGAGCATGTTATATGCAGTACGTGTAGGATTCTATCTTAATATCAACTTTTTAATACCCAACTAATGAACTGCTATTTTAGCACATCAAAGCATACGGAGTTGAACTGATACTAACAGGAAGATATTATTATTTAGCCATTCCAGAGTAGATGTATCAATTTGAGAGTGACTCTGGAAGAGAGGTGAACGCCATGCACTATATAGCAATGATGGAAAGCGCCCAGGTTTTGAAAATAGATGGAGATGTATATTATATATTAATCCCGTGGAAGACAATACGGGGCCATTCTTTGTCATTGTGTAATCATGAACTATTAATAACCTGCTCATACTACTGATGAAATAGAATAAAATATGCATCACACCGTATACTCAAGTAACAGTTGTTTGGCATTTTTCTTACGGAAATTGTATATGTTGCTGTAAAAGTAGTATGTAATGCTTCGATACATTATCGATAGACTAAATATTCACTACCTACAGGCGCCAAAGAAAATTGATCCTTCTATGAATTATATATATATTTATATATATATATATATATATATATATATATATATATATATATATATATATATATTTCTACATATCTATATATCTATATATATATTATTATATATATCTCAATATATATATCATATATATATTATATATAAATATGCACTTTGATCCCGGTCCACCCTCACCTTCGGGGCAGGGTATCCAGCCCTTCACAGGTACCAGATAATACCTGCCAGTCACGTTATCCCCCCCCCCCCACCCCCACCCCCTAACGGTACCTGTCTAGTGGAGCGGGTCACCCGGTGCAGTATTGGATCCCCCGTCTATGTCTGGCACAGGCAGCTGCCTCAACCACGCCTTTAAAAGGGGCTCCGGATCCTACCGTGAACCGTGTTAATGAGAATCTAAGCTGAATGGAGAAAGCTTGCATTCTGTTTTCAATTAAACCAGTTTCATAAAGGATTACATCTTATTATGGCAACAATACGTCTCAATTAGCCACACCAAGGTAGGCGTAGAGAAGCATTGATCTCCCCAATAACAGTCATTTTATCATCTAAAGGCCTGTCTCCACTGACTGGAGGTACTGGCTTGACGTACCGCATGTACCTCGGATCGCAAGGTATCATCGATTCTGTGTGGAGACACCCTCGCTTGCGACTGGAGGGCTTGCGATTCTAGGTACATAGGGTACACCTAGTCTCAGACTGGGCGTACCAAATATCAAACATGTTTGATATTTAAAAACGCTTGCGATCCGGGGTACATGTGGTACCTCCAGTCTGAGACTGGGTGTACCGGTACGCCCAGTCTCAGACTGGAGGGAAACTTGCTGTCTCCACATTGCGTTTTGCCGAGTTTCGATCCTGGATGTACGCTCAGTCTGAGACTGGACGTACCTATGTACCTAGAATCGCACAGTGGAGACAGGGCTTAAAGCTTCCATTCTAAGACCCCACCGCTGGATACAGCACTTGATAATCACAGGCATGGAGACACTTTGAAATCAGCCAAAGGTGATAGAATAGAGGAGGGAATGCATAATATAAAGATAAAGAACTCTAAACCGGGAGATAGCTCGTCCAACTGCGACTATCTGGTACTTAAAAAAGACATTCGAATATACCTCACAAAGCATAGACCATACAGAGTCCGCACTGTTACCTTTGAGGATATGCTGACACTGGAACCATATTAAACAGCAGTGCATGTCTAAGTCTACTTTGCTTGGGGGTGGAGAACGCCTACGATCAGCTAAGAGAACACCACTTTATCATATTGAGTAGGCGTGGCGCAGAAAGGTAGCGAACACAGATCCCCCCTTGGGCACTAGTCACACATGTTGTTGCTTCTATATATATATATATATATTCAAACCGGTGGGGAAATACCACATTCATTCTCCTTTTCCTGTCAGGTAATGCTGGGGTCAAAGGCAGGTCACCTAAGGCTTACCTCATATTCCATGTGTAAGCTCTAGATTTAGGTTGTCTGTTCGAACAGAGACTCCATCTTTGGGGACATCTATCCGCTGATTGGAATTCAAACTATATGCAGCAGAGCCTCTCCTTTAGTGCTCCTAGACTTCACACCCCTATTGCCCCAGTCACACTGGCGTAAAAAACGGAGTTTTCCCATGTACGCACTTCTACGTTCTTCTACGCATTTTGAAATGAACAAATGCGCGGCGATGCGCGGGGAAACGCGGAGGTGCGTATAGACGCAAGCCGAAATGCGTAAACGAACGTAAACAAAACGCGGAAAAACTCGGTGTCAGAATGAGTTTTAAAATTTTAAAACTTATCTTGACGCATTTTAAATGCGTAAATGAACGCGGTAAAACGCCACAATGCGTACAGATGCGTAAATACGTTGAGAAACGTTGAAAAACGTAAAAGAACTACAAGCTATGAAAATAGAAACATTCCTTATCCGTAGCAAATACGTGGTACCCAATGCCTGAAATACGTAGTAAATACGCCAGTGTGACTGGATTGCGTACTAGAAGATAAATGCGTTCGATTTGCGTACTAAATACGCGGAACTCGCGCCCTTTCAAATGCGTAGAAGAAACGCCGTTTTTTTACGCCAGTGTGACTGGGGCATTATGCTAGATTTACACTGAGCCCCGGCGGCCCCAGCAGCCCCGGCAGCCCCGGCGGCCCCGTTTCGCCGAAGCATAGGGCACCGTAGCAGATGGTCACTGAGTCATAATTTTGTGAGCTCCTGGCTGCTTCAGTTTAGGGACGATTTTTAGGGGCCATTTTGTCCATGATTCCCTGTATAGGTGGCTAGGGTCGGTCACGACCCTCACGTTCTATCCACGATTCCCTGTACAGCCGCCTGAATTCCCATATATTCAGTCATATTGTATGGCAGTCGCCACATCTAATTACGACCGTCATTAACTCCGTGGCCAACCTTAGCCGCCGGGGCAAAACTTTTGATGATTCAAAATTCTCCCCTGCTGGCCACGGCGGCCACGGTGTATCACGGTCTGTCACGTTTGTCCATCCCGTCCCCTTGAGTCGTGTCACATCCCTCAGGTCTGGGTCCACGGTGCTCCGCGGGGCTCCATATAGTACCGAAACGTGGCCACCGTGGCCTACTGTAAACCTAGCATTATTATTTCTTTTATGTAGTCTACAATGGTTTCTACATGCTGATATAAATCTGTATTGTCTTCAGGTAAAAATGCTCGACTTAATCCATGTGCTCTTTTAATCGTAGATATCGACCAATCACATTTGAAAAACATTCGTGACACTTTTCTTGGGATTATTTGGGCCTACCGTGAAATGTCATACTATTTTATTTTCAGCTTCATCTTTGAATAATCTATTATATATATATATATATATATATATATATATATATATATATATATATATATATATATATATATATATATACAAATCAATACTGATTTGTTTCTTAACTCCAGTAATGGGTTGCTGCAAAGATGGTGTTGGTGGTAAAATTCATATACAGTGTACATATGACTGGCCTCACCATACGGGCGTGGCCCAGCACATCGCCTAAGTAGATAATCCTCAGTTATTGTACAAAAGGAGTTTCTCACGAGTCGTGATGTGTTTACTTTTTCTTACTCATGGTTCGGGATTTTACGAGTAGAATCACCGTGAAAAATACATGATCTGTCAGGCTAAATCATCCAGGTTTCTATGCCCCTCAGTGGGTGTTCCCCATTCACTGACGCGGCCACATATAAGGGTCGCGATCTTGGCGCGGGTAGAGTTTAATTACATGCCACAGTGCCAGCATTTCGACGCTCCCGCCTCCTCAATTCCTCCATTTACAAAAGCCCCCGCCCAAAATGACCCTATAGAGAGATGTGGTTTCATTTGAAAGGCCTGTAAGTATATATATACACAATTGCCTCCCGATATACAACCCTCCGCGGTATAGACTGAGTGTCCCCTGAAAAATTTCCCCTCTGCGTAATTCAAAGCTGACTTTTCAAGGAACGGATTATGTTCGTGTCACTCTATATCTAACTCAATCTCCAGTTTCTAAGCAGTAATCCTTCTTTGGTAGCAAAAGATTCATCTTTGAAGTGAGAAAAAAGTCGTCTGCTTCACTTCGTCTTGCCTAATGGCTACCGGAGTCGGTGAATGGCTGCGTTTTAGTCATAGCTTCTACCCAGCGGACATGAACGTTTGGCATTGTTGGCCGGAGCACCCAGCGTCAGTTGTTGCCCTGCAGGTTTGGCTGGTCGGAAACGGCGCAGTGTTCAGGTCGCAAAGAAGGCGACTTTGTCTCCACTAGCCTGAGAACCTTCTCAGACGACTAGTAAAAAAGACAACATCCCGAGGTCCTGGAGGAAAACAACAGAGAAAACCGTTATGGACCCGTTGTGGACCTGCAGCAGCCTGGGGCATGTTGGATAACCTAGGCTCGTATATGAAGACCCTTTTCCGTACGCCAAGGAGACCCACGTGTTATGGCCGAACCTTTTGAATTGTAATACAATTATTTATAGTTTCAATTTAATATTTGATATTATATCATAACCTTCCATGGACAGATGGAGTATAAGCTTTGCCTGTCACCTATTTGAGTAGAGACAGCAAGGCGTGATATTCTAAATACGGTCCAACTTCAAAGCACATCAGTTGAATATTCAGGGGCCCGTTTAATAATCTGGAATCCTACATGAAAATCCTTTACTGAGACCCAGAGACGATGTGGGTTAACTTCATTCAACACTTATGGACGACCTTATGGACGGTTAAGGCTGTCTTAGCGAACAAACCTAAAAGTTATTGAACGATTAACCTTGTAGGAGGTAGGGGAACAGGTCTTCATGTGCGAGCCTAGATTATTCAACGGGCCATTGATCAAATGGGGCCCTTTGTCGGGTTAATCAGGCGTGAAGTGACCTCAGGGAGGAATATCACGGTCTACTCTCACCGGATATCCATCAGAGTCGGGTCTTGTGTCGTACCCTAAAGTGGAGTTCATGTACCTCACAGGGTTCAAAATCTCATGAGATTCTGAAATGGGATTTACACGATGGGATTTATGTAGCTCACAGGGGGTTTGTCTGGGACAAATCCTGCCGAAATTCTGTACTCGGTGTTTTCTAATTTGTAGGGTTCCATTTCATTGAGACATGTTTTTTCCCCTGGAATTGTTGACGACATTTACTCCTAAAAAATATCCTGAGAGTTTGAACCCTGTGACATACATGAATCCCACCGTGTGAATTCCACTATAGAGGGTAAAAGTCACCATTAATTGCAGGGAAAAACAAGCCTCAGGGAAAAGGAACCCTACAATTTAGATGAAGAAATGTGTTCGAGTACAGAATCTCACCTAGATTTGTACCAGACAAACACCCTATGAGGTACATGAATCCCATCGTGTGAATCCCACTTCAGAGAAACACCCTGTGAGGTACAGGAATCCCATCGTATGAATCCTACTTTAGACATTTAGTCCTGAATTGTACACCACTCCTCCCTTCTCCCTGTGAGGGAATGTAGCCATTCAGGCGTAAACACAGTGACCTATGGTAATGTCTAATAGTAATAGTTTAAAGTCTTGGCATGTGATAATATGCATTCATTACTTGTATTCTCAACAAAAGATCAGCCATATGAATGAGGTGGAGGGTCTCCCAATACTTGGTCATAAACCGGTTGGATAATAAGAAAAAACTGATGAGTGTTTGGTAATGCCGGGCACAGACCAAGCGAGTGAAGGCAGCGATCTCTGGAATCGCCAACACAAATTGGCGTGTATGTGAGATATTATTTCATAGGAATATCTCCTGCCTATAATGTATCATCTGGGAAGCAATAATTAGGTGAATTATGAAATAATATCTCACATACACGCAAATTTGTGTTGGCGATTCCGGAGTTCGCTGCGTTTATCGCTTGGTTTGTCCCCGGTATTAGGGTTCCCATTCACCATTAAGTTTGGAGTGTACAGTAATATGAACGAGCCAGCAACCGAGTGAGTATTCCGAAGCTGGTCAACTGGTCAACACAGTCTCAGACCAAACATGTTTCTGATTTTATCTTAGCCTGGAAATGTTTATCTGCTTATCGTCCATTGAGTATGAGTTACAGTTCTCGCAAGCCTATTGAGTACGAGTTCCACACGTTAAGCCTATGGACGTTTATACCCGGCTAAGATAAAGGTGCTGGAAGCTGTAGACTATCTTTTTGTGTCCAGCTGTCAACAAGGCTCAAGACGCCTGCAGACAATAGGACACATCCGTCATGAGGTCTGTGCCGCTGCCACTCTGCCAGGAACACACTGGGCAATGTCTATCATCCCTCCTGGGAGTTTTCCATATGACTCATAACTTAATGCTATAATTCCTAGAGGTGTCACTCGGCTCGGTATACATGTAAGACTGGCAGTGATATAATGATAAAATATATACACCATATTGACTGGCTTCAGATAAAAGCGGCCGTATGCTCTGAGGAGTTGACGTGTAGAAATATCCGAGAGTATGCAAGGATAATGCACAGGGGCAACTCCGAGGAGTACACCACCGCTTTTATCTGAAACCAGTCTATATTGAATTTATTATCTACCTTTTCCTGACAAGTGGGGTATCCATATCAGTTCATTTTAGGTACGCACTATCTTTTTTATGCGCATAACATAAATGAGTTATGCATAACAGGGCAAGCCTAAGGCCTGGCGTCCACCTACTACGATAAAAATTTAGAGAAACCGATATGGCACCGATACAAAAAGCAAATATCGGAGACATATCGGGAGGGTGCAAAATCGTAGACATATGTCTTGACATACCAATCCACCATGCATTGTATTGGGTTTTATCGGTGTTTAATCGCAGAAACGTGGTCAACTGCCCCGATATTAGGTGACTTTCCGACACGATTTTGATTTTGTATCGGGAGATGCATCGTAGGTCATATCGGTGCCATATCGTAGTAGGTGGACGCCAGGACTGAAAGTATGTAGATATTTAGAGGGGAGATTATCTTGTGAAATAGAAATGCCACCTTGAGATATAACGTAAAACTCCTTATATTATACATGTGGTATTTTGATATTATGCTTGGTGCACACCACACAGTGGCAACATCCGCTAGGCTCTATTGCGTAGGTTTCTATGCATTATGCATACATAGACACTTGTTAGCACTGATTGTCTCGGCCTCTGACATAGAGTTCACGAACTAAAACATGGCTGGGCCTTCTATACTTACAAGTCACTACCGAGCCCAACATAACGAAGCTAAATCTCAGACAGGGGTTGGGAAGGGATGTCAACGCACGCTAAGAACCAATATGGCGTGCAAGTCGAGAAGATAGAGTCTCTGTGGCTGCTGGCCTATTATTTAGTTAAAAGAATGATGAACATATATCATCATATCTTAGCGTTTGGCGCATCTAAGGCACGGCGTCCACCTACTACGATATGGCTCCGATGTGGTCTACGATGCACCTCCTGATACAAAATCAAAATCGCGTCAGAAGGTCACCTAATATCGGGGCAGTTGACCACGTTCCTGCGTCTAGACATATGTGTACGATTTTGCACCTTCCCGATATGTCTCCGATATTTGTTGTTTATATAGGTGCCATATCGGTAGCTATAAATTTCTATCATAGTAGGTGGACGCCAGGCCTTACTCACACAAACACAAACAATATGTAAGGGGAGAGAGTAAGGCCCGGCGTCCACCTACTGCGACAGAATTGTAGACCTCCTGATATGGCACCGATACAAAATGTCAAAATCGGTGCCATATCGGGAAGGTGCAAAATCACAGACATATGTCTAGACAAGCCAATCCACCACGCATTGTATGGGTTTTTTATCGGCGTCTAATTGTAGAACCGTGGTCAACTGCCCCGATATTAGGTGACCTTCCGACGCGATTTTGATTTTTTATCGGGAGGTGCATCGTAGAACATATCGGGGCCATATCGTAGTAGGTGGACGCCAGACCTTACGCTTTGGAGGGGTCCATTGGCCCACATTTACAATGGCGAGCCACGTTTTTCCTTCAGGTGTAAATAGATGTGCGCGGTTTGGGCAGGTTCACTCGGTCTGCTGCTCTACACGCTCGCCAGGGGACATTGTCGCAGCCCGTGCCAACTTTTGCTGAACAGGGTTGAGGTAGCACGTCACCGACCCGTCAGCTGTGTGTCATCTCTGCCCCCCAGCGTCAAACTTGATTAGGTTTTCCGTCGGTCGTCTTTCCTTTGTATGCTTTCTGTTTCCTCAACTCTCCCCACCCACTTTTAAATACTACTGTCCTCCTTATAATCTACTCTCCTTTAAGTGTGATTCACACGTAGCGACTACTGTACCTGAGACGGGGTACTTCTCATCTTTTCCCCAGTCTCAGACAATTCTCCTATGGTACAAAAATCTCAGCGCAAGGTGGCGTTTTTATTGTGGATTTTGGGTGGTTTTTTTTTATAATGTCAAAGGAAGAAATGGCGAATTAGATTCACGTGGAAGGACATCACCAATGCCTCCTGGGTTGTCCTTGTCTTAGCATTCTGATCCCCCCTCTCATACAACACCTTCACTAATTACCCACCCCTACATCCCTCTCTTTAATAGCTACCCCTGGAGAATCCCTTCACCTCTGACCAGATCACGATCCCCTCTTAGTTCCTCTGCCACAGCCCTCCCTACTCAACCCCCGAGCCCCAGCCTTAATGTATGCTCCTCCCACCCCACATATACCACTCTCTCACACACAGCCCACTCCCTCACACACATACCACCCCCTCTCACACCCCCTTCACACACACCACATACCCCCCCCCCCCCCTCACACACACCCCACTCTTCCTCACACAAACAGTCCACCCCTTCACATGGAGCCTTCCCCCTCACACACACCCCACCCCTCACACACCCCTCTCCCTCACACACACCAACCCACACCTCACACACACCCTACCCCTCACACACACCCCACCCCCTCTCTCACACCTCTCACACACCCCACTCCCCGGGTGACTTGACGTCGATCGGGGTAAACGGCTGACGGGGGTTTGTCTTGTCGTCAGTTCGGACAGGCGAGGATTAGGCCAATTCCCATGCCGAGCGACAAAAGCAGCTTTTTGTCAGTTGTCTAAGCCGCGCAGTCGCCATCGATTGCCGCCCGTGCTCCTGATAAGTATACGAGAGGCGATATTCCAAGGCAAGCTTTCTTTGTCTTCTCTCCCTGTGTTTGGGAAGGCGTGGACGAATTAAGAGAAATATCTTCAAAAACCAGTGAGACAAATGCGTTGTGGAATATTCCTTAAATCTAAGAAGCCCATGTCAGTGATGCATAGGCGAAAAATACTAATAACCTGCAATATGTATACAAAACAGACTGCCAAATACCCGATCTACAGACAATCATAAAGTAAATGTACTTTTGTTAATCATGTTCGGATTATTTCAATGGTGCTCTGGAACGATGACCAGGATCATGTTTGATAATCTAGGATCGTACATAAAGACCCTTTTCTGTACCCCGTAAGGGTTATCGTTTGATTATATCTAAGTCTAATCGCTATGACAGTATTAGCCGGCCATAAGATCGTCCATATGTACTGAATAGATTTGACCCACATGGTTCATGGGTCTCTATATGACATACAGAAAAGGACCTAGCTGTACGATCCTAGATTATTAAACGGACAAGGTCGTATCGAGTCCAAGACAATTAGAAATATATATTTCATTTTGATTGAAAACCAATCAGATACATTTTTCTGACACCAGAAAATCTAAGAAAAATTGAGAAATCACTGTTTCAATGGTATCATTCGGACGTCAACTACACTGTAGGTGTTGGACTTCACTGGCGCTAAATCATTTATTGGATCCCAATGACGCAACGGTTAGCGTCGTAATCAGCAGATTCAGAGACCCAGGCCTAGACGTCAATCAGGGAATGAGGTGACGTCTATATGGATCCAATAACATGTAAATAATGAACTAATCTCACTTAAGCCTGGGCCTGTTGTGTTGTTGATTCAATTCCCACTGCCTACTCCATGTGTTCATGTACCACACACACACATATATAGCATCCTCCTGGGGCTGTAGGCACTAAGTGGTAGGTAACGGGATCTAACTTAACGTCAGCTCGATCAAACCCATAGACTTGGTAAGGGAGTTATAGTTACCTGCTTATATCAGAGAGTCGATTGCAAGTGAAGGTCTTCACGCAATATTACCTGAGTGTGCTGGCTAAGCCAGGTCGATCAACACCTGGCAGTGTTACATCTCCTCCTTGAGTGTACCTGTAACCTCCCCGTAACACACCTGTGACATTACATACTATACTACACGTAATGATAACTGGAATGTTCTTGGTTTTATTCAGTGAGCCACCATTACTGTACTATGGAAACGGGTTCCGGGAATCTTCATTCAAAAATAGTAATATTTTATTCAAGGACACCATGTCCTGTGCTATAAAACTAATACCATAGAAAATGTTACTTTTGAGGATATTCCAAAAGATAAACATCTTATCGCAGGTTCTACCATGGATAATACTTGGTATGAGGACATTATTGCCACCATGTTAATATAGAGATTTACCATGGTATTGGAATTACGTACATGTACTATCAGTATAGCGCACATAGCTATTGTATCATGGAGACAACCACCTTGCCCTGACTCTAAACAAAACACAGGGTGGCGGGTCCAGTTATCAATAGATTTGATTAAAAATATGTTTTTTGGCTGTCCATAGTGGTCCCCCGACTACAGTGGCGCTTCCTTGCATTTTCTTGCATTTTCCTGGGTAGTTGATGGCAGAACTAGCAATCACTCTGTGCCATTATAGAAGGAAGGCCATACATTAATTTGTAAAGTCTCCACTTCCCCAAATCTGACCGAATCCAGGGACTTGTTGTTAATTCTCGAGGCAAGTCCTTATCTTTAATCTTCTCGAATTAACATTTCTATTGATTAAGGAAGAGGAAAATTGAAACCAATCAAATCTGAAATTTGATCATTTTAACATCCAATACTCTAACTTGCATAACAGGTTTTTACCATCACAGGGAAGACCTGTCTGTCTTTGGGTGGATCCTCAAAGGTTTCTAGGAACAGGCCCCTGGATACAGGCATAATATTCCGGTACTACTCTACAGGTAGCATTCATTGACACTCCCTGTGTTGGGCGCAACCCTAAAGGTGCTTACAATGCAGATATCCCATAGAGAGTGGGTATTTAGGTGAGCATGTCCCTACTGTAATTGACGATAATCCTGTTAATGGTGGGCTCATAAGGTTACGTCAACACTGCACGCGCTGCCATGGCGACAGGAGGCATTGGATCATCAGTCCTCGTCCCTGAGGCCGGGAGATGGCGGGCCGGACGGGCCACCTTATTGTCTGAGCCTACCGGGCATTGTTTCCTCGTCCATACAGAGCTAAGCATACTTTCACTTTCAGTTTGCCCTCCGGAAGTTGTATGCAAAACCCATTTGGCCACTCTCCGGGCATAGATCCTGCGCCTAACTTCCTGCCCTGTTTGTATCTCTGCACAGACCTGCCTCTTTGAGGGCAAATCTGTCCCATGTGCCAGTTTTTAAGTTATCCTAAATTCTCAGCTCTTTGGGGAGTATTTTGTGTTTTTACTTGTAAGAAGAGATGCACATGTTTATATGATAAATGATATACACTCATTGCAGATATTAAAGAAGAAACCAACAAATGTTGGTCAAATTCGTCGTTCTCCAACTCGTTTGAACGCTACGTGATATTAACTTGGCTGTCGCCTCATTCATATCACTCCGCATCAAACTTGTGGAGAATGGACACTTTGACCAAAACATGTTGGTTTCTTCTTTAATCTTAAACAATACCTCACATATACGCCATTTCGTGTTTTCTATTCTGGAAATCGCTTGGTTTCTCGCATGGTGTGTCTCCGGCTTCAAGGTCTGAGTATATATATATATCCCTCCTGAGGGTATACAGCAAACCCCATTAAACCAATAACGCCCGACAGAGGGCCACTCAAGCCGCTTCAGCCGCTTCACTGGAGGCTTTGAGGGGATCACAGGCTTCATTACGGTATCCTCTGAAGAGGGACAAAAGAGCTGCACTAAAACGGGGCGCTGGTTTCACACGCGGGCCGCAGCGTGATTAAAACGAATATGAGCGCCACCTCCTGGCCACGTTTTTCTACAAGGTAATGTTAGAGATAAGCCCCGGGGGGGGTGCCCCCTTACTTCATCCCCCCCCCCCCCCCACACACACACACACACACACGCCTCCGAGACCCCAGACACGACACCTTTAGACAAAGTAGTACTGGCAAGTGGCTGGTGAGATACAGGAGCATCAGTGACTAGTGCTGGCGATTAAAAATTACACCTCTAGGCCCGTTTCCATTGGCCGACGAAAACGGTGTAGATTTTTTTAGTTCCCCTAAAGGCCCATTTCCATTGGCCTTCACTGATCTACAGTCAGGCACCACCAACGGACCTTCAGCACTTCTAATGTAAAATGTAAATAGGCTATTAGGAGAACTCATAAAATCTACACCGTTTTTGTCGGCCGATGGAAACGGGCCTTATCTTGCACTTCATGTATTTATGGTTCATTAGAAGACGAGCCCCTGCCCAGGTCACCCTTTGCTGTCTCGGGTTACCTGCAGGTTATTGTTATGGGGCGCTAGGGCTCAGATTACCCTGCAGGGTCGTCCTTTCCACAACCTCTGAATTAGACTCGCTCAGGTCTTTGATTATGGACATTTATTGAATGATTAAGAATGAAAACAAGACGAGGCAACGTCCTTCTCCCTGAGTGATATGCTACTTTGAAAGACAGTCATTAGAACTGCCCCTAACCACTGTAACCATGGTGTACTGTCAGTTTTGATATCATGATGCCAACAACCGTCTCCCCAGTATCTCTATAGCAATCTGTAGGGTATTTCTCAGTATTAAACGTGTAAATGTACAATAGGACATTGTGATAAAGATAGGAAAGTCAAATTTTTTGGGAGAATTATCAAGGTTCCACTGTGCTTGGCTCATCAGGCATCTTATTCAGCTTTGACGCTTGTGTCAAGATGTCAGACCCATGTTGATGTTTCTGGTCTAGACTTTTACTGGCATTCTGGGGTAACTTGACTGATGTTTTATTATGGTTTAATCAAGTTGACCCATTTTTCTTTATGTGAATGACAATGTAGTGAAGCGGTTACAAATTCCCAGCATCGGGAATCGATCACGTTAACAGACCCCACTTTAGGATTCTTGATCACCCTTATACATAAAAATATAAGGGAAAAAAAGAATAATTAAGAAATCAAACTACTTTGTGAACTTACCCAAACGCCTATATAACAGGCCCATGAATGAAATGTCAAGGCTGAAGTGTAAGCCATGATGTGGGGTGTACTTGGCTGAGGGGTAACAGGGAGAGGGAGACAGTGGGAAGGTCACAGGGACTGGGGCCAGTCTACCGCTGAATGGGCGGTTGGGAATATCATAGTTTCATGATGGAGGCGTGGGGTGGGTTGTTCCAGGAAAGGGGTGACAATGGGGATAAGGGGCCCTATCCGCCATGCGCTCACAGGGTTTGGGCTACGTACATACCCTGTTTATTGGATCATTAAGACCCATTTATCTCAACTGCATCGAGATCCTTCGCCGCTATAAATACGCCAAAGTCGTATGAGATTACATAGCAAACCAAATTGAATGGAGAAATCTCAGTGGCTGCAGATCAAGTGCGGTTCAGATTTCATCTCACCGTATCACTGACTGATTGCCTAATGTGTATGACCTCATCACCCACAAAGTATATTTTTTCACGATACTCCATGGGCGTTGGGGACGAATTCCCAATGTTAAGTCTATGGTCGAAAATACCAGGGGTGAGATAATTTGTCAGTTTGTATGGGTAGCTTAATGTCCATTATGTTCTATTAAACTTAATTTGGGTTTGACCGAATCTATGTGACGAACTTAGGTAGAAAACTCACCCCTACACATTTACCAAGGTAAGAGTTCTTTTACGTCCCACACCACATAGACATGTTTAACAGATCATAAAGAAGACGAGAACTCAAGAGCTACTACTGCAAGACTGTTTAATCTCGGCCACATGCCGTCCATGTATATCCACTGGTCACAGACCCCGCCTCCTCCAGGAGGAGTGGTCAGATGATTGGCCAAGATAAGATACCACTGCCTGTCAATCACGGCAGCCACACCCCGCTGGGAACGAGGTCAAGTCCCCCTGACCCACAAGGCACGGCCCTAATTACTCCTTCTAAGACATAGTATAATGAACCGTTACACATTTCTCCCCCCTCCAGGTTAATCCAAGCATTTGGATTACCCACAATTAAAAACAGTTATTAGTAAAGTCAGGCTAACACATTGTTTCTACCAGCCTAGGATATATATCTTATACATAACGGATACAATCTCCTGACGGACCACAAACTCGGTAACTTGTACTTTGTCGATATACTACTAAGGTCCAGATCCATCTCAGGCTTTACACACAATACTTAACAAAGGTTCGTATTGACTTATCCATCGTCCATCTACATGCACAACCCACTGCTTCAAGCGTCTAGCAAATTAATCGTATGGCCCTTTAGCGTCCGCTTCCTTGGTATTGCTGCTTCAGGCTTATTAACATTAATGACCATCTTTGTTTTCTGACCTGATCCCTCATTATTCTCAAATTTCAATGTCATTCCAAATACAAACAATATCAATGGCTACTACTAGAACTGTCATCCATCTTCTAACTTCATCGATAGCCTCAACGAGGTGTTAGTCCCCAGGGGGTTGCTGCTTCGGAAGTTCATACACAAGCACCGTGACACACACAATTCCCCTAGTCATATGGTTTGCCCATCTCTAGACACTTCGTCAGACGTCCCTTCCGAGGAAGTGGACCACTCTTTGTAATTGATGTCTGTCCTAGTCGTCAGTCCATGAGCTATACGATGTGCAGCTCTCGTTCTGGGTCTAGTACCTGACGACGACACCGTCATGTCCTGCTCCTGTAAATCGGTATCAGGTGTTGTGGTTTGGTTGTTATCGTCCCCCTGCTGGTTGTCTTCCCGAGGCGGCGGGGAATCGTTCATCCTATCTGTTATCTCTCCTCCATCCTCCGAAGTGTCAGACTCCTCCTCTGACCACACAGCATGCGTGCTGTGATCTTCGGCGAGAGGCGACACAGGCTCCCCCGGGTGTCTGGTGTAATCCGTCCTGTCATCCCGGTCCCCAGTGTATATTGTGGGAAGATCAATTGGGGGGGTGCAAACCTCGTCCTCCGGAGGGTCACTCCCAGGCATGTTTATCGTTTCTGTCTCTAGTGTGTCGTTGCCCAAGGCAGGGAGCACACGGTCCGCTACAGATAGCAAGGGCCACCTGTCGAGATTAGTGGTGATTGAACCTGTGTCGGCGGCAGGGCGTTCTGATAACGCAGAGTACGATGCGGCCCGGCTCCTTTCTAATTGTCGTTTACGAGTTAATCGTCGTTTAATGGTCTTACCGCTTGCCAATCGTTCTGCTGGGATGCGAGCGTCCTTTGGATAATACCCGCTTTCTACTACACAGGAGGGCGGCAAGTTAGCGTATGGATTAAACAACCTCTTGTCAGTATCCCTGTGGTCATCGGCGGCCTGATTAGTTGCACACTCAATAGATTCCTTGTCCTTTGTCGGCCGCCGCCCCACCGTGTTAGTGCCATGGGGATCCCCTGGGGGGTTCTTGTCTGCTGCCGCTTCACACATAGATCCACGGTCGAGGGGCAGATAAGTGATGTGGGAAGGCACTAGCTTTAGTCGTTCTGCATTTACTCTGAGTGTCCGTCCTGAAAAATGCCGAAGTGTAATCACGTGGCCTTTTACTTCTGTGACTACATACCCATGTAAATAAGTGGGTTGGAACGTTGTCACCCGTGCATTGTTCAGCAGTACCTCCTGTCCCACTTGGTACGAGGGTGCGGCCGGTCTCTGATCTAGCCGCATCTTGTTGTGTTGCTGTAAGTTCTTCGTTCTCTGGTTTACCAATTGTAGGGCCTTTCCTCGTTGTTGGATTTGATCAGCCAACACTTTTAATTCCTCTCCCACTGGTGTTCGCACATTAACGGGATTGTTGGTCCCTGGCGGGTTTCGTCCGAACTGCAGGAAATACGGTGAGAATCCATGAACTGTGGACACCGTTGATCGATAGGCCCACAACACTGCACCCAGATGTTTTTCCCAGTCATGTACTCTCCCTGCTACCAATTTGGCTAGCATAGCCTTGATCGTCCCATTTACTCGTTCCGTTTTGGCGTTCGTCATGGGGTGGTAAGCGGTAGAGTACCTCCACTGTATGTTTTGTTCCTGTGTTAGTTGCCGCACCGCTGCATTCAGAAATTCCCTTCCCCGATCAGAGATCACAATTTCCGGGGGCCCATGAGTGGGCAGCCATACTTCTTTGAAAAAAGCCACAATGTTTTCTGCTTTTTTCTGCCGAATTGGGGTCACCTCCACCCAACCCGTGCAGTGGTCAATACAAACTATGGCATAGTCAGGCCCCCTGTGACTTACTGGCAATGGTCCGATCAAGTCAATCCCCACAATTTCATTGGGTTTGGTCGCCGTTGGTAGGGGCTGGCAAGGGGGGTAGGTTTTGACTGGCCTGTACAAGGTGCATACTGGACATTGTTCCAGTATCCTATGAATTCCCCGTCGCATGTCAGGCCATTTGTAACGCTGCGCAATACGCTCATAGATCTTGTACATGCGCTGATGGCCTAGTTCTTGATGGATTTTCATGACCACTCGCTCTACCAGAGTGGGGGGTAACACAATGCGAGGGAAACTCACGCCCTTCACCTCCCTCACGGTATACAGCACACCTTCCGACACAAAGTAGTCATCTTCCTGTCTAAGTCCCTGTTGGTATTCCGCCATCCGAACTTGATGTCCTATCAGGGTATCTTTGGTAAGGTTGGGGTCCTCCCACTGTGCTGCGCCTTCTGTGGACACAGTGCGGCAGGGTTCGACTGCTAGCAGAGAGGCACTCTCCAACAATACGGCTTCGTCGTCCTGTACAACCTGCCCAACTTCCTGAGGGCTTGAAGCCACTGATGGTGCTGGAGATCGGGGGGGCAGTCTCGACAGCATGTCCGCGCGCACATTGTAGGCCCCCTTACGGTACTCAATGGGGGCTCCGAACTCCGCCAGCAGCACTGCCCACCTCTGTATTCGAGAATTTCTGACCTCCTGTTGGAAGAAACTCCTGAGCGGCTTGTGATCAGAAATTATGGTGAAGGTTGCACCCAGCAAATATGGGTATAATTTCTGCAGCGCGTACACAATGGCGAACGCCTCTTTCTCTATGGTCGCCCACTTCTGCTGACTGACACTCAACTGTTTAGATATGTACTGGATGGGCTTTTCTACCCCCTCATCGTCAGCTTGTGTTAGAATACCTCCTACACAGGCCATGCTGGCGTCTACATACAGTCTGTATGGCTTCTTGGAGTCTGGAAATGCCATAATGGATTCCGAGGTTAACACGTTTTTCAGCGCCTTCCAAGCCGCCTCTCGTTCTTCGTTCCATAGAAACAGCTCATTTTTGCGGGTCAATTCCACTAGCGGCGCAGCACGTTCAGCAAAGTTTGATATACACTGGCGGTAGTAGCCCGCCAGCCCCAGAAAACGTTGAACCTCCTTCACGTTTGTGGGTGGTGCCATGTCCCTGATGGCCTCCACCTTTCTAGGGTAAGGCCGAATGCCCTGTCGCCCCACGATGTACCCCAACAGCTTCACCTCAGGTTGACGGATCTTGCACTTACTGGGGTTCACTGTCAACCGGTGCTGTTGCAGCAGATTGAATACTTCGGTTAGATGATCAGTGTGGTCAGTGTCATTGTCAGAATACACAATAATATCATCCAAATACACCAGTACATTCTTGTTTAACACCGGTGCCAGCACTTTGTTGATGTACCTCTGCCATGTGGCGGGGCTATTGCAGTACCCTTGAGGCATTCGGAGGAATTCATAAAGTCCCGTAGGCGTACTAAAAGCTGTAACCTCCCTGCTCTGGGTTGTAATCTCCACCTGGTAGTATGCATTCTTTAGATCCAACACCGAGAATACTGAGGCACCTGCCAGAGCGTCGAATATGTCCTGGATATGGGGGAGCGGGTAGGCATCTTTTTTGCATAGTTGGTTCACTTTTCTATAATCCACACAGCACCTCAATCCACCGTCCGTTTTGGGCACAATTAGCAATGGGGATGACCAGGGGCTGCTACTGTGAGTAATCACTCCATCTTTTAGCATCTTGTCTATCTCGTACGTCACTTTATCCCGCAATGCCAGGGGGATTCAATAGGGTCTTTGTTTGATAGGAGTATGCTGGCCCACATCTATGTGAAGTTTTACCTTGGGGGCGGCTGACAGTGATGTCGCTCCAACTGCAAACACCCCGGGATATTGTTCCTTCCATTGATCCAGCTCAGAGTGGATACCCGCGAGTTCTTTGTTGGTGTCCCCACACTGTCCATATTGAAACCACTGGTTAGCCAACCACACCTTCTTATTCACACAGTCTAGCTGGCAGTCCATTAGCTCCATCGCATCAATCCCTAGCAAAAGATCGTGCCTGAGCTCATTACACACGTACACTGGGATCTCGCACCCATATAGGGGAACAACCGCCACTCCCTGAGTTTCCAGCATGTGTCCTGACAATGATTTCAGTACCAGTCCCGCCATAAGCACTTGGGGCCGTCCCGCATCCCTGCAGAGTTGCTTCCATTTTGATTCAGAGATAAGGGATCTAGAGGCGCCAGAATCAACTAGGGTATGCACGGTAGTATTGCCCTGTGATAACATTATACACACCCTACCGTCTGACGCAGCAACTAGTTTCCCGGGTAGGGGTAGTGTCCCGCCACAGGCCCATAGGCTGCATTCCCGTTAGTCGGCCATCCTTCTCCTTCTGCGGCCTGGTAGTTTTGTGGTTGCGTTGTTTCCATATCCTTCTTGCTGGGGCACTCTCGGGCTACATGCCCAAACCCTTGGCAGGTATAGCACTGTAGATTGGGCCGTAATACACGACCGCCTCGGCCTCTGCCTCGACCCCGGCCTCTATCCCGGCCGGCCCCCGGGTGTACCCCCATGTAGAAGATATTGGGTGCAGGGTAAGGGTTTTGCATGTGGGGTGCCGGGATCGGTGGCCCGTACCCGACGAGCGCAGGTGCCTGGGTATACTCATTGGTCGTCATCGGGTTACCCGGGGCCGCCACAGCTGCTACTTCCTCTGATCCACCCTTCGTCGACTTCATGGATACCGCCAACGACTGCACTTGCCTTTCCAGCGACTTCAATACTCCAGCGAATTCCTTGTAATGTGGGGTCTCATCTAGTAAGGTGGGAGGCGGCGGAGGCAAGGCTGCCTGTTCCAAATCGCATACATCCTCCAATGACAGGTAACTGGCATTGTGGTTGGCTAGAGTGATTACCGCTCGTACATCGTCCGCTCGCTGGCAACCCACCAACTCACGTAACCTGGGACTACGCAGACCCTTCAAATAAAAGTCTGTGAGTTGGGTGGCGATGACATCTATTTGCCGCTCTTGTGGTGTGTAGGCGTAGTGCACCTCCTCCAGGAAACGTACACCATACTCTTTGACAGTCTCACAGGGACTTTGTTGCGTTTTTTCTACCTTCCGTCTTAATAACTTAACTTCTTCAGCCCCGAGAAATGCTTTCAAAAGTACAGGCTTCAGGTTAGCCCATGAGTACTCCGTAGGTGGCTCACTCTCGGCAAACAGTGTCTTTGTTTCGATAATGCACCTACCTAGTGCGCCCTTAGACCGTCCTTGTACCGTGTCCATCATAATGGTATCCTCTGGATCAATTGCCTTATCAGCCGCATCTAGCCCATCGATCCAGTCTCTGAATGCTGCCGGCTCATTCCCGTCGATCACAGCCTCTCCCTTAACAAAGTCATTGATCCTCCTGCGTGTGGATTCCATCACAGCAAGGTCCAACTTTCTCTGTTCTCGTTGCTCCGCCATCTTATGATCTGTGGGTAGGTAGGGTAACGTAATATCCTGGCAAGATCGCCACTTTAACAGATCATAAAGAAGACGAGAACTCAAGAGCTACTACTGCAAGACTGTTTAATCTCGGCCACATGCCGTCCATGTATATCCACTGGTCACAGACCCCGCCTCCTCCAGGAGGAGTGGTCAGATGATTGGCCAAGATAAGATACCACTGCCTGTCAATCACGGCAGCCACACCCCGCTGGGAACGAGGTCAAGTCCCCCTGACCCACAAGGCACGGCCCTAATTACTCCTTCTAAGACATAGTATAATGAACCGTTACACATGGTCTCCAGCATGGAGTTGTCCCATTACCTTAAGTCCATATAAGGAATAGAGTAGACCGAGTAGCCAATGACTGCATTCGCAGCAAACCCCGACCTTCACCCTGACCTCCTTACATGATATTTTCTAGCGCCTTGGGAGGGCTATACAGTCGAGAGTTGACCTCGAATCTTAGGGGCCACAACCACCCTCGTATGAGAAGGATTGGCCTTTGATATAGCAATACATCTACCACTAAACCCCAGCCCTGAGCACGACCTGAAGTTCATAAAAACAAACCCCAGCCTCACCACCATCCACCAACCACACAGCTGTAATACTACTGCACCTGTGTGCCAATTGTCATATTTAACCCACATCTCATCGGCGCCAGGCTCGAGTGTTAGAATTGTGCGGGCACAATGACAGCCCACTGAGCGGTCCATCAACAATACTCACGCCGTTTAACTCCACGTGAACCATTCACTACCTGCCACATTACCTGTAATATGCATGAGACGAAATAACCAGAATCAGTTGAACCAATATTGTCTTGAACAGTGACTATTGTTGTGCCTGGCCTCTGTATTTGTGTAAGCAAAAGTGCGAGCCAGTTGTGAGAGTAACAGTTGTTCAAAGCGTATCTTTTTACCCATAACCTGGTTGTGGGTGACATGGTTATTTAACACCGTGATTCCTTTCATGCTGTAACCGTTGTGTAGAACCGGTGAGCGTGAGAATGGGTAGAAGGCCAAGTTATACATATCTTTGTATGTATCTATACCCCATGTAGGTCCATGTTAGCAGTGTATAGGCCCTTCTGCAAAATTTGAACTCAGTATAACATTGGCCTTCCGGTGCATCCCTCTCATAAGATGTCACAGTCTCTCAGTGGTATTCTGTACAAGGTTCGCACTACGCTCTATGGGAGAAAAATTCTTAACGAACTGGGCTTAGAGCCTTGAGAATCCACTGGCACTCAGTATTCCCGCTAGGTGGCATACTTGAGATTATAGGAATCTTTGGCTTGCATTGATTTACGTCTTAAGCAAAGGAGGCAGGCCAATGGATTCTAAAGGCTCTAAGCCTAGTTCGCTAGGAATTCTTCTCCTATAGAGCGTAGTGAGAGTACAGAATACCACTTAGAGGGTGTGAGATCTTATGAAAGGGGTGCACAGAATCCATTCATTATGTGCTATTG
The DNA here is from genome assembly GCA_950022655.1 of Alentia gelatinosa. Taxonomy (NCBI): domain Eukaryota; kingdom Metazoa; phylum Annelida; class Polychaeta; order Phyllodocida; family Polynoidae; genus Alentia; species Alentia gelatinosa. The sequence continues at coordinate 52,790,159 of OX465586.1, forward strand.
CATAGAGCATGACCCATTTGCCCTAATAATAGCTTCACAACCCCGAAGTTAGTAATTATGATTTTATATTTATTCATGTAGATAGGTTGAACCTGTCAAAATCAATGGTTAGAGTGTGCCAAGATACTGAATACTTATATAAAAGTCTAATGCTCGTGGGTGGTGCTGGGAGTCACACATCAGGCTCTATGTCAGGCTCGAAGGGCAACACTTTGTCAAGAGAGTGACCCCTAAACCGTACAGGAGCCCCCTCTTGTAGTAGATGGGTCAGTGAGCCCTAGAAGTACAGGAACCTCCCTCTTGTAGTGGATTGCTCACTGGATGACTGCACAAAGTTTAATTATAAAAACAATAAACGTCACTTATGCAGAGTTTCCAATCATTCATGGTTTTCTTCTCTAATAATTAGTCGAACGGTGCGTAATGAATAATACATTACCGTAATTTTGATCTAGACTGTATACGAAATATCACGCCTTTGCTGTGAAGTATGCTCGTTTCTCTAACCAAATAGGTGGCAGGCAAAGCTTATACATGTACCTTATTTGACTATGGAAGGCTATGGATATAACGTCAAATCTAAACTATAAACAATTGTATTACAATGCAAAAGGTCTGGCCACAAGATGCGGCGCCTTGGAAAAGATGCATACAATGGAATAAGTCATTTTTAATGTCAATGTCCACATATCTCTGTGATTGGACCACCATCAAACGTAATGTCACTATCAGAGACATCATCGGCCAAGAACAACATGACAAAAGTCGTCTGCGTCGTCTGAGAAATGAAGCCTCGAGTTCGTCTGCAGCCACAGGAGATCAAAGAAAGAGAAGGTCTGGACTGTCAGTGAGTGCTGTCAGCGTGGGACAAGAAGTCTGCTTATAATGAAGGCTGGCGCGCCACTGACAGGACCATGGAAATTCCCGAGAGGAATTCTCCTTCCCTGGAGACAAGAAATAATTAAGATGTGGTCTTCATGGGTGGTGAATGAGGGTGACGTGGGTCATGACGCGGGGTGGAGATGTTTTACTCCGGTGTGTTATCACTATGAGAATCACGCTCATGGCGACAACGTGAAATAGACGTATTATTAGACGGGCGCCGCGTGCAATGTTGTTATGTTGTCTGAGATGTCCCTGGTGCCCTCAGGCTCTAGGGTCAATTATGCCGAATCTCCATCGTGAAAGATCTACAATGTATTGTATACTGTGTAGATATGCAGGGATATACATAATGGGTATATAAAGTACGTGGGGACTGAAGGGGGAGGAGTGGGGTAAAATAAATGGAAATGTTTTGTATGCTACTTCTTTGTTCTGTTACGTACAGGATTGGTAGGGTGTGTGTGTCGGTTGGGGTCGAAATCTTGAGAACATTTGTGTTTACTTTATAGATGGTTCCTAAAGTAAAATTCACACAGTGGGATTCATGTACCCCGCAAGGTTCAAATTTTCTGTTCCTGATTAAGGGTAAATATCGCCAACAATTACAAGGGGGGGGGGCATGCCTCAAGGAGATGGAACCAAATGATTTAGACGAAGAAATATTGTTCGAGAACAGAATCTCAGCAGGATTTGTCTCGGACAGACACCCTGTGAGGTACATGAATCCCATCGTGTGATTCCCGCTTAAAACAATCTGTGTTGACCTGATAATGATAACATTGACTTCTAAATAGACCTACGGCTTCCAACGGGCTTAAAGTGGAATCCACATGGTGGGATTCATGTACCTCACAAGGTTCAAAATCTCAAGAGATCTTTTTCTTGGTAGGGCCCGGGTGAATGTCGCCGACAATTGCAGGGGGAAAACATGTCTGAAGGAAATGCATGATTTGTCTCAGACAAACACCCTGTGTAGTGAGGTACATGAATCCAATCGTGTGAGTCCTACTTAACGACATAGATATTTAGTATCGTGATTAGGAGGTCGACAGAATACTTATTCAGGTCGGTTGGAATACCACCATAAACTACAGTCTACATTGGGTCTACACCTTGTGGTAAACCAGACCTACACACTAACACATAAAGCTGTAGACCTGGGACCTGTTTCAGTAGTCTTGTGACATTAGGCCTAGACAGACATCAACAGCGGCACCAACAGTGCAAGCAACAGTGGAAAAAGACTAGCAAATATCAGAAGATCGAAGTGGCCAATCTTCTTCATATTTGGGATGATTATAGATTATATGTATCCCCTACTCATGTTAAAGTGTCATTGCTTGATTCCTACGAGAAGTGAGCGAAACTCTGTGTGTCATCGACTGCAATCTTGTGATCTGTCTGTATGGTGTCACAGACGCCATCTAGACATGTCATGAAACTACTGAAACAGGTCCCTGTTTCACTAGTCTTGTGACATGTCTGTGACACCATACAGACATTGGGGTTGTCTAGTTTCGTGACAACACAAGTAGCTGCCCTTAGGAAAAGACAGACCCCAAACATAAGAATTAGACAAATCTACACATCATGGACCTGTTTCACTAGTTTCGTGACAAAAGTGTTAGACAGACATGAAAAGCGGCACAAACAGTGCAAGCAAGAAAGGATAAAACGAAGTCTAATGTCTAGTTCTTATGAAACCGGACACACCATCTAGACGCCATCTAGATATGTCACAAACTAGTGAAACAGGTCCCTGGGACTCATAAAGCTGAAGGTATGAGTTGGTGATTGGGGTAGAAATACGTGCAGTGATGTAGGTCACGACACGTACAGACACAGAGCAGGAATGTGAATAGTGAGATGGCCGCAGGGAGGAGGAGGGTGAGAGATGAGAAGAGTAGCGACAGACAACAACTCGCCACTTGTTTATCTCATCAAGTGAGATAATGACCCCCCATTATTGCCACGCTTGGCCGCGTTCTTAATCCTCACAGTGATATATAATTAACTCGACTAATTCCACGTAGAAAAACACACTCTCCTATCTTCCCAACTATCAATCCCATCGAGTAATTGATTTAATTCATTCGTACAACGAAGACGCCTATTATAGTGGACTTACCAGCCTGAAGATATATCCCTGTGACACACTTAATAAGGTGTACTTTGATGAGTATCTACTGTGATCAGATATGTAGAGTAATTTACAAATAATAGATGTCTATGCCTATTTGGTCAGTAAACTCATTTATCGGGTCTCCTTTAGATTGTCAATGCTATTATAGTCCTGTGTTTAAGATTAATTGTAGAATAACATCTGGGGATTGTGCTCATCACATAGAGAAGCTTATTATTTAACTCAGATGTGGGAATGCAGTGCGATCCCAATCATAAAGGCGCCTTTCGCTTCTCCTTGAGTTCACTTTAAATTCGAATTTCTAAATTGGGTGTTTCAGAAGATATAATGTCCTTTTAAACAGTAAAACTCTTGGAACCTCAGCTTTTATGGGCCTTTTCAACTCAATCCCAATCACTTGTAATATTTCATTCAAATGGCATCAACAAACAGAAAAGAATGGTCTACATATTGTTTTAATATTCACCATACTGTAGTTATGATATATGTATTGTTGCCACTAAATTAGGAGGATCGTCAGACTTATATCAGGATAGGAGACTAGTCTAAATGGTTTAGTTTTTTCGTTGATACTACATACCGACTACACATGTATAGTAGTGGCATGTCTTGTCACAAGCTCCTACCACAAAAATAAACATACCTTGAAATGAAATGACCCTGAATGACACACTTTATCATCGATTGATTACAAAGCCAGCAGTAAAAATATATGGGGCCACAGTAAACCACTACCCATTGTTTCTAAATTGTCTGAAACCATAACCATTGATACGGATTTGAAACCCATTTGATTACGGGCCTCAAGGTCATTGATTACAGGATAACACAGGTTTGTAGTCAGTCTGTACTGAAGGGCAAAAAACTAGTCCCTACTGTTATGCTTTATGATATGGCAATTTCTGCTTTTAAATTCATTCGAGAAGATGTATGATGAATACAACAATTGATGTTTTTGTGGACGTGTGGCTCTGTAAAATTCAAGGCCGAGTAAAGCACCTACGCTTGTGCATTACTACGCATCAACCACTCGTAGCCTACGGCTGCCTGTCCAAAAAACATCGATTTAACATTGTCATAAAACATGTATGGGTTAAAGAAGAAACCAACAAATTTTGGTCAAAGTCATCGACAGCTGAGTGAATATCACATGGCATTCAATTGAGTTGAAGAATAACAAACTTCGACCATAACGAGTTGCTTTCTACATTTTTCTCACCCCTGTAAACACTAAAACAATGGACGACACACAGAATATAGACCATGGGGAACGGCCTGCAATACTCATAGGGAAATGGAGAACGAGTTCCCAATGTTAAACCCACGGGACAAAAATACCAGGGGTGAGACAAAACCACATTCCTGCCATACCCATGACACGTCACCCAGACTTCATTTACTGATTGATACATGGGCAGACCCTACGAGCTAGGACACCGGGGACATAACGAAAGCTCAGAACACCCCGGTAATTAGGTCATCACTCTGCACACATGGCGGGCCGCGGGTCTCATTAGGAGGAGCAGTGATTACTCTACCCTCCGTCTGGGGTTTGTTTCAGTCTACGCGAGCAGCTCATGTGTGTCAGAGATGCTCGCTCTGAGACGATCAGCTTTCACTGCTGTCAGACCGTCCTCTGACTCAAAATAAACGAACGAGAGAATCACCGACTTACCCTGGGGCTCATTAGATAATTGGGGGTCGTACATGAAGACCCTTTTCTGTATACCAACAGGACTTATGGGAGATGTGGGTCAACTTTATTCAACACTTATGGACAACTTTTGGTCTGGTAGAACAGTATTATCAAGTTGAACGAGCTTTAATGTTATAAAACAATTACCCTCCTATGAGGTTTCCTTGTACCCTGTACTTTCGCTAGAATAGGTTATTCAATGACCCCCTTGACTTATCAAGGATGTACCTGAGCGACGTGTTCCGTCGTCGTTAACAAACTTGAACTGGCCACTGCTTGGCTGTAGCAAAGATGCAAGGAACTAGCAATAAGTAGTATGTTCATCATTGATGAAAGATCAAGTAGTACCTACTATATGTATTTATATTATGTAAAAATGTGAAAAGTTTGGATTTATGCAGTGGATGGGTCATTGCTGTAACTCACTTGTCACCCAGCCAACCAGCCAGTCCTATGTTGGGTCCAACTATGTCAAGCACCGATGGGTCAATGAGGTACTTAAACGTACTCTTCTGGAACGCCATGATACTGGCCCTCTGCGCCCTACGAATGTCACAGAATTGGTACACAGATAGTGAAGGGTTAGGGTTTGCAGCAAGCTCAGATGTAACCTTTTCAACCTGTAGGCAACCTATCTGAGTGTGTTTTCCCACACTCAATAAAGCTTTTATTTCCAGTCTTTACGGTAGTAGGTCGGAAGTTGTAAGTGGGCCCTAATATCATGATAATTTCTTCATAACTATATACATGTATCTAGATTTAACGAAGTCATTGCATATGTTCTGAACCAATAAAATATTTGCTCAATCCCCAAAAATATTTGTTTCGATCATATCAGGGCAATTAAATGTTGGCAGCACACTTAATGTATAGATTCAAGCTATTATCATTGCCTGGTATATCTTCCCCAATGCCCGTTGAGTATTAGAAAAAATACTAAATGGGGGATTATGCCACAAAGGATAGGCCATTAGCCAATGTGAAGGGTGAGATAAATTCAGAAACCTATTCAAGTTTACAGTCAGAGCTTGATCCCATCTCGTTTGAATCGCTATGTAATTCACGCAGCTTTGCCCTGTGAATTGCTACGCGATTCAAACTGGATGGGATACAAGCTCCGACCCTAAACTTTCATAGGTTCCCCTCTATAGTATTTCCCGGATAAGACTGGTAATATACCACAATAAGCTGTTGAAGTGGAGGCACTTTCGCCTCTCTTACATATTGGATCTGGGACGAGCGGCGCAGTGATAGATGAGCTAGTGGCCTGCACCGCTCGCCGTGATGAGCTGTTAATGAGCGCGGGCAGGCTGGTCTCATTACGCGCCGCGCACGTGCAGACCAGCACTGACGCAAGCCATGCTTATCATGCTGCCTGCCTGCAGTTAGGGCAGCATGTGACAGGGCCGATATCGATTCCCCATGGCAACCTCCCCCCGCTCACACCCCTCTGACTCCCAACACACAGAGACGACACAATGCGCGCTGGTACCGCCCAAACGCAATGGACACGATCCAGGGCAGTGAGAAACCAGCGGACAGGACGTCCCAGAACCTACACTGCTGGGGCCCGTTTAATAATCTAGGATCGTACATGGAGACCCTTTTCTGTACCTCATACAAAAGATTATCGTTTGATATTATTTAAGTCTGTTCGCTATAACAGTATGATCCGTCAATAAGGTCGTCCATAAGTGTTGAATAAAGTTGACCCACATCGTCCCTGGGTCTCTATGGCATACATAAAAGGGTTTACTTGGACGATCCTAGATTATTAAACGGACACCTGGTTACCCTCTGCCAAAGCGCCGCTTCCAGGGATGTACATGTATATATGGGATGCACATGCGACGGGATGCTGAAGGATTTACCCGTCTATGTATCATAATTGTGTGTACTGGTATTTGTACCAAAGTTCTCTGTACCAACCATTAAAAGACGATACAATAAAAAACCTACAAAAGAAGTATATATATAAGCGTCGCACCAGAGGGTTACTACAGACAGGCAGTGCCGCCCCCTCCCTTCCCCTACGCCTCCCAAGCAGAGCCCAATATCTCGTCCGTCCCATTGATTCTCCTCACTGGGATCAAACAAAAGGCAATGTTTGGATCCTGGATCCATGTATGTTATCCAGTGGGCCCCGGCAATGCAGTGGGCGGGTTGGGCGGGCCGGGTAAGCCAGACGGGCTGTGCGGGCCGGGCGGCGGGCCAAGCGGCGGGCCGGGCGGGCCGGGTGAGCGGGACGGGCCGGGCGGCGGGCCGGGCGAACGGGCCGGGCGGGCCGAGTGAGCGGGACGGGCGGGCCGGGCCGGACGGGCGGCGGGCCGGGTTGGACGGGCCGGGTTGGCCGGGCGGTCTGAAGGCGACTTACGGCTTCATTTCCTGAACATCGATCCTTGACTTACATCAAACACAGAGCGTTGTCGGCGGCCCGTATCGGATCGCCGACCACCCCGGGCCGGGTGCCGCCTCCCCGGCCCCCTCCGCCCCTCCGCCCGCCGCCCCGTGTGGACTCGGCGCTCCCGTGTGGCCGCTCACCCAATTTCAACTAATAACAGCGTTATTCTGTCTGCCTAACCATGCACCAACCTCTCGAAGCCCTTGCCCACCAGCCCCTACCCCGATATTGTGCATTTTCCTACAGCCTCTGTATTTGCTGTCCATGTTATGATAAGAGTGACGTCTTTGTACTACTAAAAGTGGATTCCTCCTAGGAAAGATTGGGGTCAGAATGCTGGGGAGGAGGCCATACAGCGTTGTCCTGCTTGGGATAACGCGTTGTGGTATGATATCATGGAGGGTGCCATTTCGTGTGCTTATACGGCAGTGTGCTGCATATACGTGCAAAGTTCAAAGCGGTAAGACTGTCTTACTATACAGCATATAGTCTATGAGCCATGGGGGCAGCCATGACGCCCCTCGAGTAGGTGTTCTTCACTAATGGAGGTGCAGAAGAAGTGAGTGATAATTGAGAAGTGTCACAACTCTAGCCTTGGTCACATATGTATATAAAGTGTTCCATGTGGATAATATCATGTCCTGGGTTTAATCAGTATCTCCTCTTGCTCTATGATGGGTGTAGAGAGTCAAGGGAACCATGGTAAAACATTGATAGGCAGTTGAATTTTGTAGGAACAAAGAGCCAGAATATAGATCTATCCTCCCACGGGACCTGCCATACTGCTAGGCACCTAGTGATGGCTTCATGAACTAACAATGGCTCTGTCCCCTATAGGACACATAGCTATTGTGTTTTTGAGGCGACCATCTTGCCCCCAATGCCAAACAGATCACCAAGTTATCTAAAATATTTGTCTTGGCTTGCCACAGAGGGGCTTTATAGTCCATGAACAAGACCACTTTTGACTTTCAAATGGAGGTAGAAATTTTCAGTATGATTTTCAGTTAGCTATGTATCCAGAGTTTATGTAAATGTGAGAGGGCCATTTACCATTTATTAGCCTCGTCTCTAGATTATCTATAGATTATAACAGCAGAAAATAGTGGTTGTCCCCCGACTACAGTGGCGCTATCTTATAATTTCCTGGTGGATGATGGCGGAAGTAGCCATCACTCTGTGCCCTATAGGTACCTACCATATATAAAAAGATAAATTCCTGTTAGATCTGCTTCGAGTTTTAACCATACATTGGGACAATGGTAGCCAACTCTAGGGTTGGAGACTGAAGTGCCACAGGGGGGAGACTTTTGTGGACAGAAAACTGCTATTTGCTATCTTTTAATTATTTCTCTACTCAGATGTATTTTTCCTCTTGTGGTTCATATCTGGCCATGCTGAAAATATGATTCATCATTGTGTGGTAAAGTGTGGAATATAGTATACTATATACACTGGAATGGGCTGGAATACCAGAAAGAACCGGTTTGTCAGACTTGGGGATCCAACAAAACTTCTAAGTTGACCAGGTTTTTTTTACCATTGGATCGCCTGTTTTTATACCGCACTGTCTCATAAGCTTCATACTTCACTGGTTTTTTCTTTCTTGTAAACAAACAACATGTTAAATATCTTAGATTTGCTGATGTTTATCGCCTTATTATGACGCTGTAAACAGCAACTATAGGTGGGCTGTGGCAGGGTCAGAAGTCCTGTGTATGATGACTCGATGGTTAGCGATATTTATGAACCCGGCTGATGCAGTTGCGTTGTTTATCTTATTTCCCACATCTGTAATTGCATAATTATAGAAGCAATTCTCATGTTCCCAGTTCCTTTAGCGATTGGCGACATACAAATCTAGTTTACTTTGATGTTGTAATTAGGAAACATGGGTATTGAAAGTGTTTTTGACAATACACAGTTGTGTTGTCTGCATTCATTCCCGATCCGTGATATGGAAACCTGACAACATGTAGCAATTACTTCTGTGTGTATACGTGTATATACATATACACACACACACATATATATATATATATATATATATATATATATATATATATATATATATATATATATATATATATATATATATATATGTACATATATAAAATATGATATATACATATTTATGTATATGTATGTACATATATATGTGTATATAAATGTGTATATGTGTGTTTATATGAGGGTGTAGGATAGTGTCTTTGAGTATATTCTTTTGTCACATATATTTCAAATAAGATACAATGCAATTCCTCCTGTTGTTTCATTCTGAAATAGAATCCTTGAATATCCAGATATAGGCATGGCGGTTGGAGGTGTGTTTTTAACCACTCTAAAAAGAAATCTTATCCGAACCACGTTTACTAAACGATACCTAAGAAAGGGACCTGAATACAAAGTACATGACCCCAACATTCAGTAGACAACTGGTGGTGAAAGAAGAAGAAACGAACCAAGTTGATCTCAAAGTGAATTACATGTGTTTTTGGTTCAATTTGCCATAATTATACATCCACACGGATCTTGGCATGAACTAATGCCTGACACAATGTGCACCATTAGAGTTGACATACCACCTGATTGTCAATCTAGATGATCCACTGAGGGCCATTCCCGGACCATTTTAGGCCTACATTAGGCCGGTCGACCATTCGATGATTATCCTCAACGTTGGCCACTTACCACTAACGACACCACCCATAACTAAGGCCATTGTTTCTCAAACCCTTCCCAAATTGCATGTCTGCAGAAGACATTGAGCACAAGATGGGTGAGTCCGTTGTAAATTGGAGAGATTACTGACAGACTAAGTAGCCCTGATTAACGTGTGTTCTGTGTGAGGCTGGATTGTGGTTGGGGTGTGGGGGTGAGTTGGGGGAAGCAGGTGCTGCTAGGACAGAGCAGGTATACAGGTGAGGACTAGGATCGCTACTAGCCTTACATAAACAAGGCGAATTCTCCATCACAATGACTAGTCAAAACTAGCCTTACATAAACAAGGCAAATTCCCCATCGCTATGGCTAGTTACTTAAACAAGGCGAATTCTCCATCAGTATAACTCGTCAAAACTAGCCTTACATAAACAAGGCAAATTCCCCATTGCTATGACTAAAAAGAACTAGCCCTACCGAAACAAGGCGAATTTCCCATCGCTATGGCTAGTTACTTAAACAAGGCGAATTCTCCCTCAGTATGACTCGTCAGAAGTAAGCCTTACATAAACAAGGCAAATTCCCCATCGCTATGGCTAGTTACTTAAACAAGGCGAATTCTCCCTCAGTATGACTTGTCAAAACTAGCCTTACATAAACAAGGCACATTCCCCATCGCTATGGCTAGTTACTTAAACAAGGCGAATTCTCTCTCAGTATGACTCGTCAAAACTAGCCTTACATAAACAAGGCAAATTCTCCATCAGTATAACTCATCAGAACTAGCCTTACATAAACAAGGCGTATTCTCCATCACAATGACTAGTCAAAACTAGCCTTACATAAACAAGGCAAATTCCCCATCGCTATGGCTAGTTACTTAAACAAGGCGAATTCTCCATCAGTATAACTCGTCAGAAGTTAGCCTTACATAAACAAGGCAAATTCCCCATTGCTATGGCTAGTTACTTAAATAAGGCGAATTCTCCATCAGTATAACTCGTCAGAAGTTAGCCTTACATAAACAAGGCAAATTCCCCATCGCTATGGCTAGTTACTTAAACAAGGCGAATTCTCCATCAGTATAACTCGTCAGAAGTTAGCCTTACATAAACAAGGCAAATTCCCCATCGCTATGGCTAGTTACTTAAACAAGGCGAATTCTCCATCAGTATAACTCGTCAGAAGTTAGCCTTACATAAACAAGGCAAATTCCCCATCGCTATGGCTAGTTACTTAAACAAGGCGAATTCTCCCTCAGTATAACTCGTCAGAAGTTAGCCTTACATAAACATGGCAAATTCCCCATTGCTATTTTTGATGTCTGAGTAGCTTAACGTCCAATTTGTTCAATTAGACTTCCATCACTATGACTAGCCTTACATAAACAAGGTGAATTCTCCATCTCTATGACTAGTCAGAACTAGCCTTACATAAACAATGCGAATTCCCCATCGCTATGACTAGTCAGAACTAATCTTACAGAAACAAGGCGAATTCTCCATCACCTTTTTTGTTTGTTTGGGTAGTTTAATGATCAGTTTGCTCAATTAGACATCACAATTGCATCACTATGACCAATTTGTTCAATTAGACTTCAATCGCTATGACTAGTCAGAACTAGGCTTACATAAACAAGGCGAATTCCCCATCGCTATGACTAGTCAGAACTAGCCTTTCATAAACATGGTGAATTCCCCATCGCTATGACTAGTTAGAATTAGCCTTACTTAGACGAGGCGAATTCCCCATCGCTTATACAAACAAGGCGAATTCTCCATCGGTATGACTAGTCAAAACTAGCCTTTTATAAACATTGCGAATTCCCCATCACTATGACTAGTCAGAACTAATCTTACAGAAACAAGGCGAATTCCCAATCACCTTTTTTGTTGGTTTGGGTAGTTTAATGTTCAGTTTACTCAAACTAGCCTTATACAAACAAGGCGAATTCTCCATTGCTATGACTAGTCAAAACTAGCCTTACATAAACAAGGCGAATTCCCCATCGCTATGACTAGTCAGAACTAGCCTTACATGAACAAGGCAAATTCCCCATCACTATGACTATGTCCTCGCTGCGGTTGATTGCACGACTGGTCTCCGGCAGTTGCGTGTTCTAGTCTACTGTGCATTGATTGAACTTTAGTTCTGCCTGCACAGCGCCACACGCATGCTAGACAGTGTGCCGCGTGTTTTTACCGTTACGCGCCGTCCACACACACACACGATCCACGCCTTCCTCCGCCGCCCTCCATTCGCTGCAGGAATAAATCCATGGGCGCGCAGCCGGGTTTTGTGTCTGAGACACGCTCCCCGCGGCCGGCCGCTGAGAGGTGGAGTGGTGCGGGGAGTGGTATCAAAGCGCCGGGCGCAGCGGGACGAGGAATCTAACTTATTAAAGACGGCGGATCTGGGTTAGTGTCTGTCCGATCCCTCGGGCTGATCCCACTACTTTTAGGAGAACAATTCTAGGTCAGCTCCACATCACCTCACGCTACTAACGCCAGATCAGGACTCACTCTGTGAAACATCAGAAGGCAATGCCACTACTATAACTCAAATCTCATCTACTTGGATTCCCTCTTCATTCCCACACAAAAACACACACGCATATTCTCTATCTAGATTATCTGCTTACACAAAGACCTGTCACAGAAAGATATACATGTATGATACACACATATATATATATGTGTATATATATACATACATACATACATACATACATACATACATACATACATACATACATACATACATACATACATACATACATACATACATACATACATACATACATACATACATACATATATATATATATATATATATATATATATATATATATATATATATATATATATATATATATGGGTTTTCTTGCTGAGTCATATCCTAGCCCGGGCCAGGCAGCCAATCTGCATGGAATCAGGGAAGGTCGACGGCAACAGTTAGAATTCAAATGCGGCCGAGCCTCGACCCTCTTCAATTCCCATGCACACCATTTGACACTGTTCTCCAGCAATTTCACCTCTCCCACGTCTATCGCCATACACTACAACCGTTTACACTTGCCACGCTAATTGCCATATACCAAAGTGCCATATGGTTTGTTGGTTAGTTTGATTTAACATCCAGTTAACCATTGCAGGTTCTCACCAGACTTTCTCAAGGTTCTTTTACACCACAAGGGTGGTGGTCAAATCTATGTGATGAATTTAGGTAGAAACCTCACCCCTACACATTTACCAAGGTGAAAGTTCTTTTACTTCCCACACCACATAGACATGGTATGAGAAGGATTGGCCTTTGATATAGCAGTAAATCTACCACTGTTGGGGGTGAAGGAGAAAAGTGGCCGCAGTGGGACCCGAATCAACAAAGTCTGACAACTTTGGTATTACAAGTCCAGTGCCACCAACCACACCCACTGACACATACCATGTATACTGAACCTACATACCAGCAGCATTGTCAAACAGCCCAGCCACTAATGTCACAAGACCATTACCACATTCCATCCCCATTGACACATACTACACAAGTGGATACTTCCCATTGCCTAATCACCTATTGCCACATACCACCCCCATTGCAACGTATACTATGCTAGTGGACTCTTCCTATTGCCACATCACACATTGCCACATACTGAAAATGAAACTCATGAAATGAAAATATCTTGGTCCACCGAGTTTGACCGCAGAGTAATTCACGATGCGAAGCTGGTTGAATTACGTAGCGGTCAAACGAGGTTATTTTAATCGAGCTAGTTTCTGATTTTATCTCAGACCCTATAACATAATTAATTAATAAAATAAAACACCCAATTAGCCGTTGAGTATTGGGTACATCACTGCCGTGGAGTAAGAGATCCCAACATTGAACCTATAGGCCCTATTGAAGTATCCCATAATTCAGTCTGTTTACAAGTTCCGATGTTCACTGGTTGCCGACGTTGAATGGTGATAGACCCTTGAGACGCAACATACAATTATCCAGTTTAACGGTTTTTACAAATATTCAAATTGGAAATCCGATGTCAGAAATCGAAATTTCAGCTATTTCTACAAATTAATCTAAAATTATATTCAGGTTCTCCAAATATAAATGGGGGAACTATAGTTCATGTGGTCGTGGTCTGCCCAGCCAGTCGCGAGCAGAACTTGTATTTACCCTGGGCGATGATAGGGAGTTTAGTAACCTCTGGAGGGGGTATGGAGAACAATACTGGGGTGAGATAACGTCCCAATTGCGACGTACACTACGCTAGTGGACACATCACATACCAAATGCCACACACGCCTTTTGCCACACACCAGGCCCCTTGTCACGTCTCTTGACACATTCGCGGCCGCTGCCCCGATCTGACCCCCTCAACTCGACGCCGACCAAACATTGACTTTTTCCCCGCTGTTCAAACGGAGACTGGGGAGTCCGGCACGTCAGGCTGATTGGGGCTGGCACTGAGCAAGTCGTTCGAGAATGCCACAGTGGGCGCGAAGCGAGAGGCAGCTGGACGCTGTTTGCAAACGAGGCGGAATTCCAGAGGGTAATTTAAACGACAACATGGCGGCCTCCTCTTCCCACGGCAGTGCCCGTCTGGGCCGCGTGGTGGCGCTCGTAGCCGACCTCCGTGTCGCTGTCAAGCCGGGGACAGATGACAGGATGAAGACAGAGCCCCGAGAAGAGCTGCCACTCCGTCTACACGAAATGTCCATCTCAAATATACAGACGGGGGGCTTTCCCTAATGAAGTGAGGTGGCACCTTAGACACTCAGTATCCGTAAAATGCAGAAATATCCACTTTTTTTTATCAATATGAAGACCCCCTACAGTTCCTCCCTCCTCCCAGATACTCTGCAATAGCCTACTTTAATGAAACAGTTTTCATGTATGATGATCTGTATGAAAGGTATCCCTCTGAGCAGTTGTGGATATGTTCTGAGTGGATACAGATAGTTATGGGAAGCTCTGTACGAAAGGCCTTCCTCTAGGAAGTAGTGCTATTTTGAGTGGATAGATATTTTCTTTATTCATTTAGCACTTAATTCATCTTTACAGACGGTTTTACATTATAGTTTACAATCCAAACGCCATCCAGCAGTACATCTCTAAATTCACATACATAGTTATGAATACTGGTATTACATTGATTACTCATAGTTGTCTAACATATAGGAAGCTCTGTGTGAAAGCCCTCCCTCTCTGGGCAGCACTTCACTGTTCTGAGCAGATATAGATAAAAATATAAGAAATTCTGTGTAAAAGGCTTCCATCTCTGGGCAGCAGTGCTGTGTTTTGGGCGGATACAGATAAATATAGAACGTTGATAATAAAAGTGGATATTTCTGCATTTTACGGATACAGGGTGTCTAAGATGGATATAGGAAGCTCTTTGAGAAAGGCCTTCCTCTCAGATTCTCTGGGCAGCAGTGTTCTTTTCTGAGTAAATACAAATAAATATAGGAAGTTCCGTGAGAATGGCCTCCCTCTCTGGGTTGTCTTGCTGTGTTTTTGAACATATACAGATAGATATAGGAAACTCTGTATGAAAGGCCTCACTCTCTCTCTCTCTCTCTCTCTCTCTCTCTCTCTCTCTCTCTCTCTCTCTCTCTCTCTCTCTCTCTCTCTCTAGGCAGCAGTGCTCTGTTTTGAGTATATACAGATAGATATAGGAAGCTCTGTGAGAAAGGCCTTCCTCTCAGATTCTCTGGGCAGCAGTGTTCTTTTCTGAGTAAATACAAATAAATATAGGAAGTTCCGTGAGAATGGCCTCCCTCTCTGGGTTGTCTTGCTGTGTTTTTGAACATATACAGATAGATATAGGAAACTCTGTATGAAAGGCCTCACTCTCTCTCTCTCTCTCTCTCTCTCTCTCTCTCTCTCTCTCTCTCTCTCTCTCTCTCTAGGCAGCAGTGCTCTGTTTTGAGTATATACAGATAGATATAGGAAGCTCTGTGAGAAAGGCCTTCCTCTCAGATTCTCTGGGCAGCAGTGTTCTTTTCTGAGTAAATACAAATAAATATAGGAAGTTCCGTGAGAATGGCCTCCCTCTCTGGGTTGTCTTGCTGTGTTTTTGAACATATACAGATAGATATAGGAAACTCTGTATGAAAGGCCTCACTCTCTCTCTCTCTCTCTCTCTCTCTCTCTCTCTCTCTCTCTCTCTCTCTCTCTCTAGGCAGCAGTGCTCTGTTTTGAGTATATACAGATAGATATAGGAAGCTCTGTGAGAAAGGCCTTCCTCTCTGGGCAGCAGTGCTTCAGGGTGCCTCTCCCCGCCTGATGGGTATCGGACAGGACGACCCTGGAGGAGATCGATCTCTGTGGTCTCAGGTAGGTGTTTGGTGTGAGACATCAGGTGATCCAAACACCTGGGATCCCGTGTGTAAATACCTGCCGCCTGCCGGCCCATCCTCTCAACCCTCCCGGCAGACTGCAGGTAAACGCCCACCTGCCATGCTCAAACCGCCACCATGGGGGCGACTGCCACGCACAACTAGGAACAAATGGTATGTTTATCAGGAATCGGCGTTGAATATGTCCAAATGCGAACACTTAAAAGCCTTAAATGTTGTACAGTCAGTGAGTTATTGCCCCTGGTATTTTCCCCCATGGTCTTGGGAACCTGTATCCAACGCCTGTTGAGTATTTAGAAAAAATACTCAATGGGATATTATGTCACAACTTTCATTGGTTTCCTCTATAAACCCATTTGGTACCCATCCAGCCAGTTATTTCTATATGGGGTCTAAATACGACAAACACTAGTGGGGCAATGAGGTAAATATACTACTTTCTGAAGTGATTGGTCATCTTCAACTGGACATTCCTCTGAGACACTGGTTCTCTGCTGCTTTATCCATGCTACAAGTTTGGCCCAGAAGGGTTCGTGTGTGCAGCAAGCCGAAAGTCTATGTAACCTTTCCCTATGTATCTGCGCATGTACCACGCCTTGAACCAGTAGCCAATAGCATCTCTCCATACAGGACTCCGCAGTCTCTGTGATTCAGCATTAGGATCTGCCGTCATAACAACGTAACATTTATTGACCCGGTGTGGTGTGGTGTTAGCGGATCTACGGAACAAGGGTCCTACAGTATATTACACCATATATGGCTTCAGAGTTATAGATCGACTTCGATGTAGCCTCGCTGCGGCCAGACTGCACTCTGACCTATAATAACACATCGTTCTATAGAGTCGGGGTCTGGCTTCCTATACCTGTACATAAATCTGACATAAATAACACTAGGTTTATGTTGCCGCTCCGGTTCCTAGCTTCCTAGCCACGAAAACTAATTAATTTCTCCATATGGCAGGATATATTGATACCGGTTTCACATATCCCGTAAAGATTGCAGCTCCTATAGTACGTTACACTCGATATGCACTAGACTGGTTCCCAGCTCAGTGCGATCCCACAATGCAGCAGACAAATGATGGTAGTTACCCAGTCTAAAAAAGGAGTACATTGACCGGGGGCTTTTTCGATAATCTAGGATCGCACATGAAGACCTTTTCTGTAACTCGTATGAGGTTATCGTTTAGTAATATATGTAAGTCGCAGTTTTGGCCGCCCATAATTGTTAAATACAGTTGACCCACTTCTTCCCCGGGTCTCTTTGTACAGAAAAGGGGCTTAATGTATGATCCTTGATTAGTCAGCAGGCCCCAGGCTTCCAGGGTAGATCCCACACCCCTCATACGAGGGTAAAATAAGGGGGACCTGATCCAAATCTATTTAACCTAGGTCACTTTGGTCATGTGAAATCACAGACCAGCAATGCAATTACAATGCTGTGGACTAAAAAATACTTAAAATCAAAAACACACGCTACTGATAGAAATTTCAACACACATACGTTTGATATAATTATTTATCCTACCCCTAATAAAAAACGCCATAGGTTTAACATTGACTCAATGTATTTGACGGAGCGTTGAATAAAGTGTTATTTATGCACCGAGGTGAATTAAAAAAACGGACCAATCAGGGACGAGATAACGAAAGTAGATCCGGCAGCATTGATAACTACTAACATGGATAATTACAAATATTCTCTGTATATCGGTGAGATGGGGTAGGATAAATACGAAACTGAACTCGAGTTAGCCTTCTCAATGTTTATACCACTCTGGTCAGGTCTGCTACTCACTAAACTCGGCTAACGCCTCGTGTAGTAATACACGACCTGCCCATCGTGGAATAAACATTGACAAGGCCAACTCTCGTTTGGTTTCTACTAAATATTGATAATATTTTAGTCGTTGATTACGCGTAGTGACAAAAATATAATCAAGAAACATAAAAACAAATCATATCTTTGTTTATATGGCAGGAGTTTTCTTCGCGGAATGATATCACGAAACGGAGCTGAGTGATATCTGTAGCAGAAGGTAACAAAAGAATGTAAACAATCATATGAAATTGAGTGACGATTAGATTTTATCCTACCCGTCATATGTTCTTAACTTCATGTCATGCGTGGCATATGAATACCTTATGCCATAACCATGGCTTATCATATTAAGCTTAAGTCTATGAAGATCTATATCAGGGGCATGATATTATGGACCTCACAAGAACTATAAATGAGGCCCTGTGATAATGTAAGAAAAATCCAAACAAAGGTCGTTGGATTTCACGGTAAGATAATACTTCTCTAAAGTATGAACGCATTCTAACAACACGATGCTAATCCATTTACTAATTACATTTTAAAGAAGCAGTGCCGTTCATTGAAGACAGTGGGGTTATTGGCATTGAAAATGAGTTTTTATTCATCTAAAGCACAACATGATATTGAGCTAACGATAATGAGACGTGCTTTAATTTTGATTTTTTTTTTCATCGATGGCGAAGTCTAAAGTTTCCCGACGACGTGTATGACGTCACGGGAGGGACAATGCCGCCAGGAGGAGCTGTTGTATGTGGACCGGAAGCACTCAGACCCCGTTGAGATTGTGTGGCATGTAACATGAGCAGGGTAGCCACTGTGCCCCGCCCCCTGTGGGTACACAGCGGAACTAGAACCATGCTGCACAATGGCACAGGTGCACTCCAGTCTCAATATACTGTATTTCTTTTAACCGTGAATATCAAGAAATCTAATATCTAACGAAGTGAGTTTCTATAATTTGACTGAGGAATACACAATCTAGTCTGTGGAATTGGTTCTTTTTGGGAAATAATGTGATGACAACAAAAAATGTAGCATTTGAGCTACTGCGACAGAGAAATTACTGCTATAGAGGATTTTTTTTTATTGTGGAGAATATTTTATTTTCAACTTGTACAGGATATATACACACAAGTATTTTAGCAGCCATAAAGAAACAGATACATTTCTAAATGATATAGGGTTGTCATGCACTGGTAAATCAATCTACCCTGTTTCTACAGATTTTCGAAATACATGTGTCACATCTCACCCATGGACTGCTATAGAGGATTGGTGAATCTGTTGCCTCGAGTAGACTCACGAATTCGGAGAAAACATTCACATCGGAAATGAGCACTGCCTCGAGGCAGACTTGGGGAGACTGTGAGCTGATGAGCGCCAGCTTGATTACATGGCTTTGTGGAATTGCCGGCTTTTTTTACATCCACCGACACTACTTAATACAAGTAGCGGGGATTCGGTGATTTCGCCTTGACGGGGATCCGGCCCATAACAGTTGAAGATCAGAAATAGCAAAAATGTTCACTCAGCTAATGTTTTCATTTTGAATTCATGGCAGAAGTTAGAAATCTGAGTTGGGTATTATGAGAGATGATCTGTGGTACTAAAGAAGAAACCAACAAGTTTTGGTCAAAGTTGTCGTTCTCCACGAGTTTTCTGCGGTGTGATATGAACGAGTGAATCTCATGAAGCATTCAAATGAGTTGGAGAATGACTTCTCTGACCAAAACGAGTTGCTTTCTGTATTTATCTCACCCCTGTACACATTAAAAGAATAAATAACACAGAGGATATAGACCATGGAGAACGGACAGCAATACTCGTAGGGGCATGGAGAACGAGTTTCCCATGTTAAATGGGACAAAAAAAACCAGGGGTGAGATAAAGCAGACGACAATGAACGTCCGTGAGCTACTGTTATTGCTGCTACAGAATGGATGGATTCCCAACTGTTATTGCACAACGGGCATTGGCTGGCGTGGGATGTTTCCCTAAGGTATCTCCTCTCAATCTCACAGGTTTCTAGAAGTCGGCGCCATCTTTGTGGCTCGTGCGGTCACGACACAAACACAGCAGACGATATTTCGTCCGGCGGGAATTCTTCCAGACTAAAGAAGAAACCAACAAGTTTTGGTCAAAGTCGTTGTTCTCCACGAGTATGATGTGGCGTGATATGAACGAGGTGTCAGCCGAGTGAATATCATGTAGCATCCAAACGAGTTGGAGAACAACTACTTTGACCAAAACGAGTTGCTTTTCTGTATTTATCTCACCCCTGGGCACACTAAAAGAATGGACGACACACAGAATAAAGGTCATGGAGAACGGACTGCAATAGTCGTAGGGGAATGGAGAACGAGTTCCCAATATTAAACCTGTGGAACTGAAATACCAGGGGTGAGATAAAAGCGGATCCCCCCTTCCCATATCAGTCTGCTCTGCACATGCGCAGTACTAACTAACTGTGCCTCCTGGCGGCGGCACTGCCCCCCGAAGGTCATCGGGTCCCCGTTCACCAGGGGGCACTAGCGATGCCAGCAGCGGTATTGTCGTTGTCATGGTAATCGATGGAAGACACAGCCCCCTTCTTTCACACAGACAAACACTCCACCCTGACACTGCCACCCCGAACACTCCAGTAGGGGCGGGCGGTGTGTGGCTGGGCGGGCGGGGTGTGGTGGGCCGGGCAGGGTGTGGCAGGGCGGGCGGGTTGTGGCGGGGCGGGCAGGGTGTGGCAGGGCGGGCGGGGTGTGGCGGGGCGGGCAGGGTGTGGCGGGGCAGGCGGGGTGTGGCAGGGCGGGCGGGGTGTGGTGGGCCGGGCAGGGTGTGGTGGGCCGGGCAGGGTGTGGCGAGGCAGGCAGGGTGTGGCGGGGCGGGCGGGGTGTGGCGGGGCGGGCGGGGTGTGGCAGGGCGGGCGGGGTGTGGCGGGGCGGGTGGGGTGTGGCGGGGCGGACGGGGTGTGGCGGGGTGGGCGGGATGTGGCGGGGCAGGCAGGGTGTGGCTGGGCGGGCGGGTGTGGCTGGGCGGGCGGGGTGTGGCGGGGCGGGCGGGGTGTGGCGGGGCGGGCGGGGTGTGGCGGGGCGGGCGGGGTGTGGTGGGCCGGGCAGGGTGTGGTGGGCCGGACGGGGTGTGGCGAGGCAGGCAGGGTGTGGCGGGGCGGGCGGGGTGTGGCGGGGCGGGCGGGGCGGGCGGGGTGTGGCGGGGCAGACGGGGTGTGGCGGGGTGGGCGGGATGTGGCGGGGCAGGCAGGGTGTGGCTGGGCGGGCGGGTGTGGCTGGGCGGGGGGGGGTGTGGCTGGGCGGGCGGGGTATGGCCGGGGGGCGGGCGGGGTGTGGCTGGGCGGGCGGGTCTGGCTGGGCGGGCGGGGTGTGGCTGGGCGGGCGGGGTATGGCCGGGGGGCGGGCGGTGTGTGGCGGGGCGGGCGGTGTGTGGCGTGGCGGGTGGAGTGTGGCTGGGCGGGCGGAGTGTGGCCGGGGGGCGGGCGGGGTGTGGCTGGGCGGGCGGGGTATGGCCGGGGGGCGGGCGGGGTGTGGCTGGGCGGGCGGGTTGTGTGGCTGGGCGGGCGGGGTATGGCCGGGGGGTGGGCGGGGGTGAGGACTGATTGGTGGCGAAGTTCCCCGGAGACCGGTCCTCATTTGGCGACCGGCGCTGGCGGCAGCAGAGGCCGCTGAGCGGGCCCCGGAAATGGGCCTCTGTCGCCGGTCTCCTGACCGGCTCCGGACCGGCCACCATCAGGGGCTGAGCGCGTTACAAATTGACTACTAGAAACACCGGCCTTGTGTTGTTCGTCGCCCCGACCCTCCTCTCCCTTCATTACCCTTCACCCTCCTCCCCCCGCCACCCACCACTCCCAGTGCGCTCCAACACCCGGCAAAGGATCCTTCATAATTAGGTCACAGATGCCGGGAAAATGGCATCGATGTGTGGTTTTTTTCCTTTGTCTTCTCACAGATTGTTATTCCAGAAAGTCACTAAGAGGGATTTTTTCCCTTTCTCTTTTCCCCATCGTAGCAGCATTGCACAGGAGCTAAAAACCCTTCTGGAGGCTGGCAGGCAGGCATGAATTCCAATAGGCGAATTCCTTATTCCCATGCCCTCTCCTCTTTCTCTTCGGAAATTGGAGGCAATTTTCCCAGATGGTTATGATACGAGTCAATGCCTATTGAAGAAAATACAATTACCGGAATCCGCGGGGTATTATTCCCGTCAGGCTCCACCGGAAACCCCTCCGTGAAGACCTAATTGTCCTGAGAGCATTCCCGACTCAGATCCGTGGTGAACACCCCCCTACGTTTCCCTCATTATCGTCCATAATGGTTGCGTCCCCTGGCGACGCGGGTCTGACCTAACTCTAGCGCGGCGCGATGTTTGAGGACGCTGGAAGAGGACGCGGGATGGGGACGCTATGGGAAATGACGTCACAAGGAGGACGCTAGACGAGGGGAAAAGCTAGAACATGATCGCCAGGGAAATATCCGATTGGACGCTGTAGAGGGACTTAAGGGGACGATTGTGGAGATGAGTGGAAGCTGGAGATATGTCGTCAATACCACATGAGAATACTGACCAGGCAGGGAATACGGAGAGAGTATATCTTTGTTACCAAGGATGGTTAGTTACAATTGGAGGAAACAAGAGAGATGCATCTGGGAAAGAAACCACTGGGAAATGTTGGAAAGCATTGAAGGACGATGTGGAAATCCTGACGTAAAATCCTTGAACCTACTTGAGGATACTGGATGAGGGGTTGACATGGCGGGAATTCTGCTAGAGAGATAGAGAGATTTGCGCGACATTAGGGTAGAACACCAGAAGAACTGCAGCCACTAGAGGACTAAAGGACAGAACAAAATAAATTGGACTGGGGTGCTAGGAGACGGAAAGTTAGTGGGATGAGAGAAAGGTTTTAGAAAGCGATAAAAACAGGGGATACCAGGGGAGTGTAACTGAGATACATTTAAGGGCGGAGAAACGGGATTTGGGATATTATAGACCCTATTGAGGTATCCCAGAATACAGTCTGTTTACAAGTCCTGGTGTGCGCTGGTTACCGACGTTGTATGGTGATAGACCTTGAACCGTAACCCGAAATTATTGCAGTTTATATATCTTCAAATGGGAAATCCGATGTCAGAAATAGAAATTTCAGCTATTTCTACATATCAATCCGAAATTATATTCAGGTTTTTCAAATATAAATGGGAAAACTATGGTTCATGTTGTCGTGGTGAGGCCAGCCAGTCGCGAGCGGAACTTGTATTTACCCTGGGCGATAATAGGGAGACTAGTAACCTCTGGAGGGCGTATAAAAGAGGACTGGAGAGGAGGAGAAGGGGAAGACACTGTGGACAGTAGGGAAAGACAGAGTAGTGAAAAAAATTTGGAGACACCAGAGGTGAATGCAGAGGTGGGTGGAGGAGGCGGAGAATGCTGGAGGAACTGCAGGGGGGACACAGGAGGGACACCGATGCCCGGAGGCCATGGCTTAGCCAGGAGTAATGACGTGGGCACCAGGGACGAGCTGGTCAATAACATGACTGAAAATTGAAAGGAAGCAGGAGGCAGCTCAATGACCTCCGGGTCGGGGCCGCGGCGAGACCCAAATTAGAGAGACACCCTGAGATACCCAGCCGCCAGCCAGCCACCCTCTCATCTGAGCTTCTCCGCTGACCTGGGATGGAACCAGGATCTCTGGACCCAGGAGAAGGCGGGCTGACGAGCGGATGCCGGGCTCCGTCCCCGGGGAGGGGAGGGAAGGAGGGGCTGTTGCTGGTGGCCATGCACGACCATGCGGTCAACTCATGCCATGTTGGTTGGTTTGATTTAACGTCCAGTTAACCATTGCAGGTTCTTACCAGACTTTCTTAAGGTTCTTTCACACCACAAGGGTGGTGATCGAATCTATGTGATGTATTTAGGTAGAAATCTCACCCTTACACATTTACCGAGGGGAGAATTCATTTACTTCCCAAACCACATATATATATATATATACATGATATGAAACGGATTGGCCTTTGATATAGCAGTAAATCTACCACTGCTGGTGGTAAAGGAGAAAAGTAGCTGTACGCCACACCACATAGACATTGTATGAGAAGAAATAGTCTTTGATATAGCAGTAAATCTACCACTGCTGGGGATGAAGAAGAAGAAGAGTGGCTGAAGTGGGACTCAAACCCACAACCTTGGGATTACAAGTCCAGTGCCTTAACCGCTGACCTAACTCCCCACCCCCTTCATGCCGTGTCCTCCAGCTTCACCCCTGCCCCCGTCCCCTCCTCCTCCCGTGCACGCCTCCTGTGCACGCCTCCCGGGTCATGGGCGTGGTGGGAGTGAAGATGAAGACCTGTGACCGCCCGATCCCCCGGGAAATTGTCGGGAGGGAGAGGGACGGAGGTATGGGGACGTGTGTGTTATCGTGGGTGTGTGAGGGAAACCGGGGCAGGGGTTCATTGCTCCTAGAAATGTGGAAAAAGCTTAACTCCAGTTATATCGGATCGTGTCATATGGTATCGTTATTTTCACGTTGTATTACGACGTTCTGCAACACCACAGGGACATGGGAGAAAGGTTCGCTTTTTAATAAAATAAAATAATTTTTAATAAAATAAAATAATTTTAATAAAATATAAATGGCGACATAGTTATAGTGCAATCTGCAAAGATTCTGGACCAACGGTTTCAACCTCTGGTCGCTATTCTGCGATCCGCAAAACGTTGAGGAACGTCCCCCAGGTCACGAAGGACAAGAACAAGGATGGCACTGGGTGAGGACGTTACGGGACATTCCCCGAGGATAAGACGCACCGGGGCGGGGACAGGAGGAAAGCTCAAAGAAAGGGAACGGTGCTTTTAGTCTGGGTTTACAGATAAAGTCCCTGCAGTGACGCAGATGTGGGGAGCCAGGAAAGTGGGATATTAGACGCGTATCCAACCATCTCCTCATCCCCTCCACTCACCCTCCTCCATCCACACACACACACACGCCCCTAGCGGCTGGTACACAGGGCCTGCCCCCGTGCGGCCTCATCCCGGCTGACAGCGGGGCTCAGACCGGGGCCGTTACCGCCGTCCCGCGGCCACGTCCCGGCAAATCCCGGCGGATCAAGGTCCGGTGTCGGCGGGCGGCGGGCGCGGCGGCTTTATAGCGGTCCCAGGCCGCCTCTCGTCCTTCCTTCCCCCTCCACCGTCGGCAGCCCGCTACCACTACCTCATGTCGCGGTCTTCATATCACATCGGCCACCCACCACACTTTACACCTAGTGAACTGCCCCACATCTGCTACACAACATTTACCCCATCCTCGCCTGTTGTTTTCCACCGACCGCCGTCCTTTCCTCCATGCGGTAGCTGCACGGCACAACGCCCTGGAGGTGTTAATGGGGAGTTGGCCGGGTGGGAATGGGACGAGGCGGCGGCGGGGTACGGCGGCGGCGGCGGCGGCTGGTGGGAGGGCGGCATCCCACCTCGGCGCCCGGTGATGGAAATTGATGGGTACGGTGTGCCGCGTTACTGGCCATTCCAGCCCCATGAATTATGAAAGACAAGCAAATAACGGCGACCGCCAGCCTCAGTGCCAGGCGACCCGCGAGCTCCGAGTCGCTCGGCGAGCAACTCCCCGAGCCTGGCGTGTTCTGGGAGCGCCTCCCGGGATCAGTGAGCAGATCGGGAGCTACTCAGAAGCCATCGGAGTGGTGCCCGTTACGCTCAGGCCAGTGGGTCAGAACGTAAACAGTTCAGAGGACCTTTAACCGGGCCATGTAAGGCGAGCTGCTCGCAGAGCTGGTTAGCGAGCTGCTCCCAGTGGACACATACGTTAGGGAGCGGCCCCAGGAGCTGATAGGAGAATGGCGGCCGGGAGAGTGGCTCAGAGGGGTCAGGGAGTGAGGTCACGGAGCAGCTCGGCCACGGTAATTCAGTGACTCGCCTGCCGCTGCTGCTGCTGCCAGCAAAGGAAACAGGTCAAAGAAGAATTGGATAAAGAGAAATTCTATAAAATTAATACAATCCTGTGGAGGAACAGCAGTGGCCAGTCGATATCGTCGATGGAGAAGCTTTTGGAAGATCTGGCAAATGGCCCAGAAATGGAGTGTTTAATACAAAAAAATAAAAAAAATGATCAGGTCTAAAGCGGTGGAAGACCATTGAACTGTGTCAATAAAAAAAGTAGAAAGTTGACTGGTGTATCTGGTGCTAGGTGAGAAAACTATGTACATACGTATATAAAGGATCCAGTGTAACTAGCATGCAGAGTAACTCTGACTAAGGGATCAATATGAATGGTCTATATTCTGATAGATGTGATGCACATTTCTGGCTATGATAACTTCATTTAAAAGTAATTATCATTATTTGTGATTTTAAATTATTCCATCGGTTTCGTCTGGCAGATGGATCGAGTGCGGTTCAGATTTTATCTCAATCCTAACACTGACTGATTGGCTGACATTTGTCACATCATTGGCTGTTGAGTATAATGTTTACAATATTCCATTCGCATTGAGTATGAGTTCCCAAAGTTAAGTCAACGAGGGAAAATTACCAGGGGTGACAGAATAACAGCAGCCAAGCGGCGATCTCCCCCATCTCATATAGACAGGTATAGTCTATACGGGACCCGACCTTCCGTGGCACAGGACGTGGGGAATACATCACACGCTTCATCCCCGGGGGATACAGCGGGCAGAGATTTATATAGCACTAACTCATACTTACCTGGGCTCTTATCTCAGCCTGGGATAGGACGTCGTCCCGGATCACGTGGGATCTAGGCGTCATACCCGCAGATGATAACAAAACAAGGCCAACTCGTATCACTCAATCCCAGAAGTATGGCCGTGATGCCACATGAGATGGGGGAGAGGAAGGAAGGGATGGCCTAAAGAAATGGTACAATAGGATATGGGTATATATAGGATAGCAGTATGGAAGAAGGGAGGATAGAAATGACAACTGAAATAGGATAGGGTGGGTATTGAAGGGAAAGCTGAAGCGTATGAGGTGAAAGAAGGAAAGGTGAAAGAAGGAGAAGAAGCAGGACAAATCAGATTACATTAGGTTGGGGGTTATCCATATCGAGTACGTAGGCTACGCAGTGAGGCAGGGTGGGTGAAGATAATAACTGTTCGTACATACTTCGTTACACTTCCTTTGGTCTTTGGCATACAGGATAGAGAGTTAAGGCCAGTCCATACTGAGCATGTTTCTGTTAGTGTTGGGGGATGAGGTTTAATTTTTCAATAATGTTGGGCACAAACTTACGGATCGCCCTTTGTTAAACTTCAGCAAGCTGACCTTGTTCTTTTTACATACAGACGAAGTCATCAAAGTTTAAGTAACTCAAAGAATAGGGCACCTTACATTTCCATGTTGTTATTTGGCACATGAACAGAGGCCAGCTCTGACCTTGACTTGCTCAAGTCTTTGATAAAAGTTATAGACATAATCACGAAATAAAATTACTTTGCAGCATATGGACTGACAGGCCCAGGAACCTGGGGCTCGTTTAATAATCAAGGCTTGTACATGTAAACCCCTTTCTTTATGGTATAGAAACCCAGGGGCGAAGTGGGTGAACTTCATTCAACACCTATGGATGACCTTATGGACGACTAAGACTGTCTTAGCGAATAAACTTGAATATTATTATACAATAACCTTTGTACGAGGTACTGAAAAGGGTCTTCAGGTACCTAGATCATTCGACGGGCCCTGTATCCGAGCGACGAGGCGTGTGGTATGTGGAGGTGTAGGAGACAGAGACTGAAGCCAGTCTAGCTCTAACCGTGTTTTGCTTTACGACTGCCGACCATTTACATTCAATGCAGACTTTCCTCAACCCCCTCAGACAAGAACACAAAACAAAAGCATCCGTTCAATTCCGTCGAGCGCAACGTCCCAGAAACGTAAAGTCTCATGTCAAAGCTCATATCTGGTCTGCAGCTTTTCCCCCTCGTCCTAATAAAAACCGCCAATCCTCTCTGTTTTTACTAGATGATTGAATAAATATGGCGGAATACTTGCCTTTGAGCGGCGTAATTCGTACCAGAAAAGGGCCACCGCAACAGGTTGCATATAAGTGGGGTAGAGACACGAGCATAGCGCTCAGAACTATTAAGATGCCCTTGTTTATCGATGCCACCTGCAGAGCCGCCGTAAAGTCCCATAGAGAGCAACGAGAAGGGAGGCATGAAAGGGTCGACGGATAATCTACGGCCATTCTCAGAGCCAATAACAAGGTCTCAGAGCAGCTCTAAGAAAGAATAACATGTCTCCATCCTCAGTGAGCTACAGATTGGACATGAAGATTCAGGACTCGGATTTCTCGCGGGAAAAGGGACGTGATGTGGATTTTTTTCCCCCACCAAGGGCCACCACCAGCAGTAGGGGGTAAAGGGGGCTTCTGTGAAGGGGACTGATGGACTGATAGCGATCGAGATAGGCTCACATGCCAGAAGGGAGATGAGGAAAGCCGCCAGAAGGATCACTCTGAATATTGAGATATTTTCTTATCACGGATATAAAAAAAAAAGTTCATCTCTCCTGAGGGACCTTTCAGAGATCCGCAGTATATATGACACCTTTATACAGATTTTTCACTCCATCCTGCATTATTTATTGCGTGCCCGAGGGAACAGGGCTGTGATGGATGTTATCACAGGCAAATTCCCTCAAATCGCTTGCAATACAAGCACCTTGATCTAAGACTATACTTAAAGCACGACATGAAATACTTGGAGACACCTAACAAGGCAAACTTACAACATAAACATATTCTTTTCAAACTGGTTTGGTCCCAATTCGTAAAGATAGAAACGCCCCTGTTATTATTCCAATACAAAGCCAGGAAAGGACCCTAGCAGCTATTGACAAAGTGTAAAACACCACAAAATCCACAGTTTTACTAAATATGTACGGGATTACAAAGGAGTGATATATATATATATATACATATATATATATATATATATATATATATATATATATAATATATATATATATATATATATATATATATATATATATATGTAGTGTTCGTATGTCCACATCTTTGAGCAATGTCATCGTGAAAACTTTCAATGACATCCCACGCTATCTTTGTTCAATCTTAAAGATTGTTCATGATGCTGGAGGCTGTTGCAATCAAAACCAACGAGACACACACAACCTAAAGGGCACAGAGTGATTGCTTATTCCGCCATCATCCGCTAGGAAATTGTAAGATACCACCACTGTAGTCTGATGAAATCTACTGTTATCTGCTGTCATAATATACAGACAATTGTTAGATGAGAGTAAAACACTCAAGCTAAGAAAAATGTTATTAATAAGATCCATTGATAACTAGACAAGCCATATATAGATAATTGTTAGATGAGGCTACAACACTCAATGGCAATCCAAGAAAAATGTTATTAATAAGATCCACTGATAACTAGACCAGCCACTTATTTTTTTGTTTAACGTCAGGAGTCAAGATGGCCGCCTCCATAACCCAATCGATAAGTGCCCTATAGAGACCAATGGTTTGTATTTTATTTGGTCCATTATGATTCAGTCAGACAACATTGATTTTAAGAAATGTATTGGTAACAGATAGACAGTGTTCCTTAATGAGCCAAAGTGAAGGTTCATAAATACTCAGAAATACATTGAGTATGATTTCTGAAATAAACCTGGCATGGGATGGAATCGCTGACTCAGCAACAGTATTGATAGTCGTGTGGCTTTATCCCATCGTCTTAGGACGACTATCGAGTCCTTGGGCTTTTCATCTTTTGGTTTATGTCCTTCCCGAATTATATCTTGCTGACAAAGTGCTTGCCTGTGTCATGTTGGATCGATTAGTGCGTGAATAGAGTTGTGTCCACAGATCTATTTACGGGGACAGAAAACAGAGCACTTCAAGGCCTCTGTCGTACAGGGAGCACGCTACCTTGTGTTAACTCAACACGTCATGAAGCTCGTCAGCATTGGCGACGGTCGTCATTGTGAAACAGGAACACAGTGTTGCTCCTCAGCCAGCTGAGCAGCTCAGTCCTTTGTTAGGGAGTTTACTATAAATAGGCTCCTTTAATGCACAGTTATACAAAGTAAACTGCTGGTGAGGTAAGTGTGTGAAATTAGAAACTATAACATCATGTGAATCAGGTATTGAAGAAAGGGCTTCCTCTTTCAAAATTACATAAAAGAAGATATTGCTCGGGTAATAATTTCAAAAATAAAAAAAATGATTCTAATCCGGATAACTTGGCTGTCGACGCGAGAACGACGGGGGATTGCAATGAACACCAAATAGTTTTATAGGGGGCACATTATTGGGTAGACTTGTACTGAGACTTCTATACAAAATCTCAACACTTGGTTAACATTCCAGGCCATGTTATGATGTCTGGGTCGGGTGTAAGTCTACTTGGGTTGAGACTGGAGTCAGGTGCCTTGCTGGGGGTAAAGGGTGAGGTAAGAGGAGATGGAGAGAGAGAAAAAGCAGGAAATGGAGATGCTGAATGCCGTTGACAAGTGAACAATACCAGTGAACACAACCACTCCGGGCGAGACCATGCTGCCGCCGTGTGGCGGTCATAATACTACACACATGTCTAACGGGATCCGGCGGCGCCTGAGGCTACACTGGCCGCCAGAGCTACACTACGTAAGCTCTGGTGGATTTGAATCTGAGGCCACCTTGAACCACTATGCTGTAAGTGTTTTTCACTCTCCCTGCAGAGCTTTCGTAAGACCTGTACCTATGTTTTGAAAATGTGCCATTTCTTGGTCTTTTAGCCATTTATCCATGTTTCTATTGCATTTTGTGTGTATTTCGAATAAAATCACTATAAAGGTAGACGTTATTATCAAGTATGTGAGTTATGACTATGTCTTTGTAAGCACTCCGGCTCTCAGAACCTACACACACAAAAAAACTTGGTCGGAGAGTAAGAATTCATGGACAAGGGTTGTAGTGAACCGCAGCGTCTAAGTCGGAACAGAATGGTTGAAGGCGTAGAACAGGAGGACCCGACCCTGGCGTTTATCTCCTCTGTCTTACGCTGGCGGTGGACAGGGTCGGTCTGTTTAATCCTAGCTCCGAGGCGTGGTTAGGTCACTTTCTGCTGATAAATGCACGACATGGGTCAAAAGACCTATTTCACGCTCGCGCCATCTTGTGATCGCGTCAAGTAGTATACAGGAGAACGAGGCGTGATCCTGAATGTGGCTTCACGGTGAAGCGGAAAAAGTGCAATCAGAAAGAGGACCTAATCGTATTATATATTTTTTGTTAGAAAAAAGTTTTATTGTGTAATATCTATGTAATAATTAGAATAACAAGTAGCATGTGTTATGATAACAATCATGATGTGTGTATTGGATACCAACGATGACTAATCCAACATGGTTTGACTGAGACATGAGGGAAATCTGAATGGTAAACCATCCTACTTGATATCACACCTAGGGTGTGGACTGACTTCACACCTGATGTGGGAGAAACAATGGCTTAACTGGCAAACACATGTTTTTATTGTTTCCCGGTGATTATTGAACAAAATATTAGATCCCAGAAATGATCTATTTTCTTCGCTGTGTGTGCGGGAGTTAGCTTGGTTTCAGACAGGTTTGAATGTAAACTCCCGAACGACATTAGAAGTGGGATTAACCATGAATAGTGGGTGTAAAGGAGACTTAAATATAGACACTATGATTATACTGTTGACTAAGATATATCAGAGAAAGACGTTGATCTGAATAAGAAGAAATCCCTGCATAATAAAACCCTGTGGAGTCGGTAGGCCAGGCTTAATAAACTGCCAAAGGTTGGACATTTCTGAGGATAGAATTACCATGGCCGCTGGCAGTTTGGTGTGAACGTCTTTCTTTCCATAATCAGGCAAACTGTGGCCACATCTCCATACGGCAGTAGACGGGGAAGACTCCACACATAGCATGGTGAGGGCGAGCATGGCTTTAGCACAGGCAAACAGCCCCAGCCACCAACACGTCTGACAACACCGCCCGTGAGGTGGATAATCTCAAAAGGGCGTGAATTAAGTCGTTTTTTTCTCCCTGTTCTGTAAATGTGTTTGGTTATGGAGGAATTCTGGATGGTGCATGGACGATGTGGCGACTAGGACTGGTGAGGTGGGTTTGTGGCTGGATGGGAGAATGGAAGAGGAGAAAATGGGTGAGAGGACATCAAAGGAGGGGTCAGATGACAGATAAAGATAGATGGAAGAGGAGAGAATGAATGAATGAGGGTTACAGAGAACAAGAGATGCATATACAGTATGAAGCAGTAGGGGAGTAGAAAGTACAGATGAGGCCATAAGAAGATCGGAGGGGAACAATGAGGTAGTAGGCAATGTGATAATATTTCATGGAAAGAGAATGCAAACAGTAAGGACTAAGCTGGAGACACACCAAGCGAGTCAAGGTGGCGATCTCTGAAATCGCCAATACAAAATAGCATATATCTGAGATATTTTTTCATAGTAATATCTCCCACCGATAATTTAGCGTATCCGATGCAATAATCAAGGGAAGTATGAAATAAAAGCTCACATACACGCCATTTTCTGTTGGCGATTCAAGAAATCGCTGCCTTTCTCGCTTGGTGTGTCTCCGGCTTTAGATGAAGAGAATGAGAACCCGATTAAGGAAGCTAACGGTAGGAGCCTAGGGGCAGAGATGGGGAGATGAAGGGACCTAGGATTAACAGGCAAGTTGGTGAGGAGAGGGACATAACAAGTGGAGAGACCCAAGTGGACAAGAAAGAGATGGAAGATGGAAAAAGACTAAAGAAGAAACCAACAAGTTTTGGTCAAAGTTTGACACAGAGCGATATGAACAAGGCGAAGCCATGTGAATATCGCGTAGCATCCTAACAAGTTGGACAACGACGACTTTGACCAAAAAGAGTTGTTTTCTGTACTTATCTCCCCCCTTTACTCACTAAAAGAGTGGACGACACACTGAATATATGATGTCCTATACCATGGATAACGGACTGTAATACTCCTAGGGGCATGGAGAATGAGTTAGGGGCCATCCATAAAGTACGTACGCACTGAGGGGGGGGGGTGGGGGGGGGGGTCAAAAAAAATTGAAAATTTTGCGTATGCTCCCTCTTTGTTCTATTGCGTACAAGATCGGGAGGGGGGATGGGAGGGGTCCAAAATTTCAGAAATTCTGCGTACATACTTTATGGATGGCCCCTTACAAATGTCAACCCTATGGAAAACAAATACCATGGGTGAGATTAAGACAAGAGAACAGTAACCGCACACAGGTGCTGAAGGAAAATCAAGGAGAAATAAAGTAGGGCTGGTAAGTTAGAGAAGACCTGGAAAAGGCGAGAGACGAAGACGTGGTCATGTAAGCGGCACAGAGGGAGTGGGATCCGTGGACGGCAGGAACACGTTTCGGTCCCAGCTTTGTGCCAATATTTGGTCAGGGGCTGTGGTGTGACGGTGAATTATCACTGAATGCCTAATGCTCGATACACAGCGTCAGATGTTCGGAGAGTCACCTTTTTTCAGGTAATCCCCTTCTATCCGTGTGTGCTGGCCAATGCGTCGGCAGACTCGACAGGAGAAAAAGCATGAAATATGATACGAGGCATTATCACACGGGACACCCAACGCCAAGTCCATTTCCATGGGTCTCGGTTTTAAAAAGAACTAAAGTACCAAATTAAATAGCGCCTTAGTTTTGTGAACTAGAGTCGATGGATAGTAAATGGACATATAAATCTCTCTGTTTCTTGAACATATATCGAATATTCTCAAATATACCAACTATTTTTCATAGCTGATGACTAGTCACTGATATACAAGATTTAGAAACCACAAATGAATAATCAAGTACCACAGGAAATGTCAGATATGTGCAACTAACCAAAAGAAGCTAGAAATGGATATAGCATGTTATTTCATAGCGGTTGAACATAACTTGTTAAGCCCTCTAGGATGTGTGGCGACATGGTGCGGGGAAGCACATTATTTCTTACAGGTCCTCTCAGTTTCATAAATATTAAGTTTTCTTCCCTCCATTGGGATGATTACAGATTCCGGTTTGGCAGAGGCCAATGGACTCCGCATAAAATTTAAATGTCGAATACATTAGTATTTCCACATCATGCATTAGTCAAAGAATACTGATAAATCCAATACCAGGCCAGAACATTCGCAAACATTTAAAACGCTTCAAGAACCTTCCTCCCAACAGGCCACCGGAGAATGAAATTTCTTCTTTAATCGTTACTTTGAAAGTTAAACGTTCATGTAGAACGCATGAAGGTAGTCATCAGAACTGTCATCGCTACACTTAACCCCATGAAAAATATCCAATTTAACTTCCTCACCCTTCCCTGTTCACCTCTCCGTGAGATGTTCATTTTGCCTGGGGCCATGTCTTCTTGGCCACGTACATCTGTTTCAACAAATCGGTTGGTATGTGAGTGGGTGGTTAGTGGGGGGGGGGGGGGGGGGGTGCGAAGTAGGCGTGATGGGGGTGGGGTGGGGTGGAGGGAAGTTACAATTGTCTTCCTCACATGAGACGAGGGGACATCTCATGACAAAGGCCTCTGTCATGACAGCTTCACTTTTACTGGCATTCAGCTAATGACTGGCTCAACAACCACCCCCGACCCCCGCTCACGCAGTGTCCCCCGCCCGGAGATGACCTCTCCAGATGACCCTTGTATGCAAACCGTGCCCTCTCCTCCACCAGGTATACAGCCCGGCCGTCCCCCTGGCCGTCCCCCCGGCCACTCCCCCCGTGTTTCCCGTGTCAGGTGCGGCAGGCATGTCTCCGGTGGCGGTGTCTGCACGACAGAAAGCCGTATACGTTCACTATCATAAGGCGCGTGCATCTCAGCGGCTTGGCACTGCTCAAAAGGCAAAGACTGGAGGTCGTGAAGCCGGCGCTGTAATGATGATGGGAGGCGGGGAAGATGAACCTGCCTGATAAACTGCCCAATGCGGCCGCGGAGGCGGCGGGCGGCGGCTGTGGCTTTAAGCCCCATTCCCACTAGGCGATTTCTGCCCCTGAGACTACTGCCGAGCAAAATCGCCGGGAAACGCCAGTCGCACAGCAGGTGGGAGGGCACAGTCGGCGACTATGCGCTGATATATTTCAAACATGTTTGAATTTGAATTACAAGAGACTGGTGCCCTTTTAGAGGTAATCCAGTGGCCGACTCAAGCCTGAACAACGGGGGATAGGGCAATAGTCGCCGACGATTTTGCCATTTTGCATTCCAACTAGGCGAATTCCTAGAAATTTTGGCGAATAGTCGCAGACGGGTGCCATCTGGATACCACAAAATCGCTTAGTGGGAACTGGGCTTTATGAACTGTGTGTCCTGAGGTTTTGATACTCGTCATAACGCCATAAAAGGTCGGCCGGCGGTACTCTCCGGGCATCGGGGACTGACGGCAAACACGCCACCGTGACCCGATCTACCTGCGACACGCCCGACGTTCAGTAATCAGCCCCGGCGATGGTCCACAGCCACGGCGGGTTTCCTCTGTCCTCGCTAGCAGACCCTTGGGCCCGTTGAATAATCTAGGATTGTACATGTAGACCCTTTCCTGTATGCCATAGAGACCCAGAGACGATGTGGGTGAACTTTATTCACCAGGTATGGAGAACCTTATGGACGTCTCATACTTTCTTTGCCAACAGACTTAAATATCATTACACGATTACCCTTGTACGAGGTACAGAAAAGGGTCTTTATGTATGATCCTAGATTATCAAACAGGCCCCTGATTATTCAATTTATCAATTCATCAACATCGTTAAGCCTGGCGTCCACCTACTGCGATAGTAGTTTCAAACCTTCCGATTCATTACAATGCATAATGTCAAAAGTCATAGACAATAGGGAAGCTCTTTATCCGTTTATCGTCCACAACGGTCTAGTCCTAAGACTAGGAACATCGGCATGCAATGTATTCGGTTTTTAGGTACATGGTAAGGCCTATCGGAGACGATTTCAGCTCAGTGGGCGCCGGGCCTTATACCTCTAATTCTATCTTAAGGCCTGGCGTCCACCTACTGCAATAGGAATTTAGACCTACCGATATGGCACCGATACAAAAGGCAAATATCGGAGACATATCGGGAAGGTGCAAAATCATAGACATAAGTCTAGACATGCCAATCCACCACGCATTGTATGGGTTTTTTATCGGTTTCTAATCGCAGAAACGTGGTCAACTACCCCGATATTAGGTGACCTTCCGACACGATTTTGATTTTTTATTGGAAGATTCATCGTAGACCGTATCGGAGCCATATCGTAGTAGGTGGACGCCGGGCCTAAATATCTAAAAGTCCATTTAAGATTCATTTCTGCTGTTGAACATCTTCACGAAAGAATGCCTTTTTCGTCCGGCGAGTGTGAATGTTCCCCTCACTCTCCTTTTCTTGAATAAAAAAAAAATATACATGTGTTTGGCTTACATGTATATTGTCTTTTATCACATATAATAAGTTCAAATTTAATTTGATTTCCGTTCATAACAATTGATATTATGAAATTAGATTTTCAGTTAAAACTTGTTTCAATCATGTCCTCCTAATCTTGGCATTTGGGATGATTGAATTTCCAATAAAAATCTTTCATTATGAGGAGAAATTGAAAAGAGTTCGTAATAGATTCAAGTTGGCAGACTCGGAAGGACACTGTGCGATCTTAGCCATCCACAAGGTCGTCAATAAGTGTTGAATAAAGTTGACCCCCATCGTCCCTAGGTCTCTATAGCACACAGAAAAGGGCCTAGATGTACGATCCTTGATTATTAAACGGCCCCCTGTTCTGTAACTCTGATGAGGGTTATCGTTTAATGATATTTAAGTGTGTTCGCTAGGACTGCCTTAACCATCCATAAGGTCATCCATAAGTGTTGAATAAAGTTGACCCACATCCTCCATGGGTCTCTATGGCATACAGAAAAGGGCCTACATGTACAATCCTAGGACCCGTGTTTTAATAATCTAGGACTCCCTTTTCTGTACCTAGTACAAGGATTGCTGTTTGATAATATTTAAGTTTGTTTGCTAAGACTGCCTTAACCGTCCATGAGGTCATCCAAAAGTGTTGAATAAAGTTGACCCCCATCGTCCATGGATCTCTATGGCATACAGAATAGGGTCTACACGTACGATCCTAGATTATTAAACGCGACCCAGGCTGGCGGCGGGAGACAGACAGCGGCGATGAGCGGTGGAAGTCCTGATGGCCCGGCGCTCGGTCATTTCAGCCGGCAATGGCCAAGGCTCATTTTGTCGTTGCCCTAAGGAAGCCGCTCGGTGAGAATTTGCCAATTTCCCACGAATTTCGGTAATTTGCCTTGTGTGAGATGACTACATTAGGTAGAAATGAGGGATGGTTAGCTCAGACTGCACAATACAGAGTGGGAGGTGTGGCGGAGGTTCCCCGATACATGGTGGTCGGGTGTTGTGGTTATCAGGCTTTTAGGACTTGTGTTGGCCGGGGTACAGAATGCCCTCTGGCAGTGCCCTCTACGCTGCCCCAGCCACCCCTGGCACCCTATTCAGGGCCCTCGGTCCTCTCCCACCAGCTGTGCCAACCACGGGAGTGCACCAACTCGACTACAACAATGGTCAGCCAATAGGCAGGAACAACTTCCAAGCGTGCGGAACATAATCAAGCATATAACATATAACAGCAGCCCCCGGGATGAAACAAAGCCTGCTTGCTACACACGGTCTAACTCCCAGTCCGCCTCCGGGCACGGGCCTTGTTGCCTTGTTGCCTTGTTGCGTGGCCGGTGTGGGTGACTTTCCAATGGCTTCGTTTTTCCCCGAGTGAAGGCACCTAGCTCATTCTGTGCTTCGGGTTTAGCGTGCAGTTTCGGTGACTGATAGCATGACAGGGCCTGCTAACCAACTCCCCACCCGCACGCTTGGTGTATGGACGGACTTTCTGGTCATTTTCCCGGGCAAATTATTGTGGCGATTTTTTTTCTTCTTCCAGTCGCCTAATTGCGGTGGCCCCGGGGCGGGTTTGGAGCGGGGAATTCAGCTCGAGGAGAGCTCTTTACGCAGCTATTCTCCCGCTGGAGTATGATAAGCGAGGTCTGAATGCCTTCCCGTGACAACACGGTACCCGGTACCGTGCGGTACTCGGTACTCAACCTGCAGTGATGGAAACATAACGCTGGGAGAACACTACGTATTAAATGCAACGTTTTCCTTAAAGGCATATCGGACAATTGTCTTGTGAATTAAAACCCATTTCATTTTCCTGAAAATTGAATATGATGAGCTCAGAGTATTGAAGAACACATATCTAAATCAAAAATTGGGGGTCACTGAGCTAGATTTTGATTTAGGTACAGGAATTCTAATAAGTTGCTTTTCACATAGTAAAACCCAAGTCATTTTCTTAAAACATTCAGAAAATATAGTAAATATATAGTACAACACATTTCTGTTTTTAAAACCATAGGTCACCATCCTTGTTTTTGAGAGAATTGAAGCAAACTGTATTTTTCAGAACATTTCCTATGTACATCAAGCAAATATTAATTGGCTTTAAATTATCTTATTATTTATCTACATTCCCATCACGCTCTTTTATTTTAAGATCCCACAACTAACTGTAGACGCCTCGAAGACGATTTACAATTTCCCCTCAATAACAAACCTCAGAATAATACACAGCAACACAAGTGTAACGTTTGGACAATGTTAATAACATGACTTTTGAGGACCCGTTGTCCTAACGATAGACTCACAAGCCTTCCTTGCGGTACGATCCTCATGTGGGAACCGACATCCACATTATAGACGTTTTCTGAATAACGGCAACGATGGGTGTGGTCACCTATGGCGACCAGCTGGATTCTCCTTAACCTTTGCACTAATTACCAATTGGCCCAAGTGTCCACGCAGATGCCCACATCAGCCTCGGGCTAAGTCCATCTGTCTCATCCTCTCCAACAGAATGAGCGGAGATGGAGAGAATGTCCCCATTATGGGGAACGAGATGGAGGGACTGTCCCCATTATGGGCAACTGGAGATCTCAGAATGAGATGTATGACCTGAAATTGACCAATTCGTATTTATTATTTTTTCAGATAAAGAATACTTTCACAGGTCGTCTGTGTGTATTGCTTGTCCGGGTATCCTTTTTGAGCGCGGGACACACGATCATATGCACTGCCTAAGGGTTGGAGTGGTCAGATAGACATTGAGCTTGCAGCAAAAACCTAACCCTTCACCACCTGCGTGCTAACACAGTGACCTTGGGAGAGCCACAGAGAGACAGAGTGTCCCAGGCTCCATTAGCTCCTAGTTTATAAAGGGATTCGGGCAATATTTTTCTGGTATTTTTATAAGACTAGGTTGGAATGCGGAAGTATACAATTGGAGACGTGTGTTTAATAGATTTTTGCATTCTGCCGCATAATTCACTGGACACCGTGTATAAAGATATCTTCCATCATTGTATTGATATGTAATAATCTTTAAACGTTGACGCTGCACAAATAATATGTGCAATCACATGAAGAATCTTCCTTTTGCATCTCATAAAGTACAATAATATCAAGAGACGTCACGACTTCGACTCGTGAAATTATGGAGCCAACAAAATGCGTGGCATAAATAAGCTCAAACTTAAACGAGTGGCATCTAGATTTTATCCTACCCCGTTTCCATATTTTTTCAATATCAGAAAGTAGTGGCATAAACAACACTTTATGTCACACCCGTGAAATAAACAAATTCCATGTTAAGCCTACGGAGTTTTTTATTAGGGGTAGGATAATAGATATTGGTCAGCTGTTCTGTAAAATATATTTCTGTAAGGTCTGGAGATGTGTTGCTTGGTACAACAGTACACATACCGAGAAAACTGCCGGGAAGCCAATGACATTGGCTTCCAGGCAGTAGTACCAAGAGAAACTCCAGTTAGCTTAACATGCAAACAGTGGATGCAATTCACATGCTTCTTGCACTGCCTCTATACACAGGAGCAACACGAGGGTGACTCACGTGTCCACTGAGTACAATACCACGTGTCCCGGGTGGGCGTGGGTAACACGTGCACGGCACGGGCTGGTCAGTGCTGGACAGTGTGGGGAGGACCGGGCCACCACCCCACGTCCTCCCGTGTGAACATGCACCTCCTGACCGCTCCATTCAGTCCCATGTGACCAGCTCACACCAGCTCAATGAGCAGCTCTAAAGGATACTGACACCACCTGACTCCCATCCCCCGCCCGCCTAGTCCTGCCTCTTGTATTCCTTCCCAGTTTCTCCATACAGCTCAGGGACCTTTCTCCCTCCCACGCTCGTCTCTATTCAGATCCTTTCTTTATTTTACCTCGGTATCCCCCCCCCCCCCCCCCATGGACTTAACATTGGGAACTCGTACTCAATGCCCATGGAGTACAGTAGAACCCAGCCTAACGGATATCCAGTATTAGTGGTCACCCCGCATTAACGAGCACCTTTGCTCGGAACTGATCCCTCTATAAGATGTTAATTTTAACCCTGTGAAAGCGGCACCCCGCATAAGCAGACACTTTGGCCTGGAACGGAGGGTGTCCGCTTACTCAGGGTTCTACTCTATTTAGAAAAATACGCAATGGGGGACTATATAACAAATATTAGCCAATTAGTCAATGTAAGAGGTGAGATAAATACAGAAAAAGTTTACAGACAGAGCTCGATCACATCTCTACGTAATTTACGTCACTTCGCCTTGTGAATTACTACGCTATTAAAACTTTCATAGGTTTCCTCTATGGAATCGCACCCCTCTCTCTCCTCCCTCTTAACCTGTCTCCCTGCTCCTTGGGTCAATCTTTCCCCTCCCTTCTAACTCCCTCCCATCCACCCACCTACTCTTGTCACTGCCTTTTGTTTTTCCCACGCACAATTAACTTGAATGAGATTAATTTATCAGCGGTTATTTGCTTTTATGTCCAGGCTTCCTTCAGTGGTGCTCACAGCCACCAACTCCTAACCACATCCCTGGTGGAAACATTTATACTAATGAGGGAGGTTGGAGGAGGTGGAGGTGGAGGTCACAGTGCAGGAGTGGGCAGGCTGGTGGTTATGGGGTGCCGTATGTAACATTCCCATTTGGTACCTATTTTGTATATTTCATCTACGAAAGCAGTGTCACGATTGCTTTCGTCCACGGAATCACTGGCGTTACTGATTTCGTCTACGATAGTGGTGTCATAACTGGTTTGGTCCACAGAATCTGTGGTGTTACTGATTTTTGTCTACGAAATCAGTGCTAGTCTCATTTCGTAACTCTTTCATAGATGAATAGCAGTAGAGGTTCTGCTCTATTGAAGAAAGTAGAATGAAAAAAGCTCATTCATAGACAAAAGCAGTGGAGGTTCTGCTTTTGGTGATGAAAGTAAAATGATAAAAGCTCTTTTATAGACGAATGCAGTGAAGGTTCTGCTTTCGTGGACGAAATTGAAATAAGAAAAGCTCTTTCGTACAAGAAAGAGCATTTGTACACCAATGAGTTTTTGACAAGAGCTCTTTCTTACACAGAAAGAGTGCTGGACACAATTCTGTGGTTGGAATCATATGTGATATCTCATTCCTCTAGATATCAGTGTATTCCGTTGACGAAAGATACAAAATATGGACCAAATAGCCAATTTACACACGGCACCCCATAGGTAGTGGGGAGTGGCTCAGTGAGCTGTGGTGATGATGGCGGCTCGTTCTCTGTAGCGCCAGGCCTGTCAATGTTATTTCCTGGTTAATGGCGGGTTAGGAGAGGCTGAGGTCGAGCCGTGTGTCCTCTGCACAGCCAGTAATTACCACCACCCACCCCGGGGTGAGCTTTTACACCCTCACTGACCACTCTCTCCGTCAGTATACCAATCTCCACCCCACAACCCACCATCTCCACCCTACGGCTGTACCTATACGCTCCCCGATGCCCACATCGAGAGCTGACTTATGTTCTTGACTGACCAAATCAATGGTAGCCCCCACCCTGGAGCATAATGTAGTGGTATTCTTCTGCAAAGAAATATCCCTGCAGTACGACTGCAGCATTTAAGCTGCCACGGTAGTACCGCTGTATTATTATTCATACGATATCCCACTAACATGCGGGGAGAGTAAAATGGCAGCATCTCTTAAGTTAATTATACCTCACCAATGTCAACACATCATCATTCAGTCACCACGGAATTATCCTGATTATATCATATGTATGTAATATATCAGGGATGACAGATTGGGGTTCGAATTTTTTTTTTTTCGTCTGGAATTAGCTGCCTCAGGGAGACAAAAAAACGTATAAAAATGTCTCCTCGAGCCACAAAGTGGAGCTGGGACTCTGTGGGGGAGATTCATACAAGACTCTCATTGATATGAACGAGACTCAATTAACATTATCTTTGTTTTACACACGAGCAAAATTATTTGATTAACACAAAAAAGAGGATTTCCACGAAAAAGTGGATAGCTGTGACCTTTGATATATTGATGCTATCCTAGCAATGCCTTAATAGTATTCAGTAAGCTATTTTATGCTGGATACTTGGCATCACCCCAAATATGATCCTTTCTATACTTCAGCATCAACGCAGGAGGCAGTTGGCCAACTAGGAGGGAGTCTATACAGAGCAGCCTCGGCACAGCTCCTATATCAGCCCACAGCTCACCAGGAGGGTGGGAAACAGGTTTTATGCCAGGCGCATCACGCTCCAACATTCATGAGGGTCTAAACTGGTGGCTTTTGGCGGTTTTCCTGCAGTGGGCCGAGGCTGGGTATCTCTGACAGGTGAGGACTGAATGACTTCTCCGCGTTAACCCTTTAACTGCAGCATGATGACTCCAGGCATTCCCCTGGCTACAGCAGTATGATGCCTCCAGGCATTCCCCTGGCTACAGCAGCATGATGACTCCAGACATTCCCCTGGCTACAGCAGCATGATGCCTCCAGGCATTCCCCTGACTACAGCAGCATGATGCCTCCAGGCATTCCCCTGGCTACAGCAGCATGATGACTCAAGACATTCCCCTGGCTACAGCAGCATGATGCCTCCAGGCATTCCCCTGGCTACAGCAGCATGATGACTCCAGGCATTGCCCTGGCTACAGCAGTATGATGACTCCAGACATTCCCCTGGCTACAGCAGCATGATGCCTCCAGACATTCCCCTGGCTACAGCAGCATGATGCCTCCAGGCATTCCCCTGGCTACAGCAGCATGATGACTCCAGACATTCCCCTGGCTACAGCAGCATGATGCCTCCAAGCATCACAGAGGCATCATTGATACTTATATACAAAATTCAATAAATAGAAAAATAATTATTTGAATTGAAAGAAATTTTGACATTGTAAAACCGCCATATTGACCTTTGATTTGGTATAAAGAAATATCATCAGCTACCAAGGTAAATTACTCAAATCACATGACACATCATGTGACATTGCTATTTTAAAAAAAGGTGCCTGTTGTTGCAGGGTCGGTTATGCAGGCAATGCCTGCCGTGTAATGCTAAGTAGGGGAACTGGGTGCTGCAGGGAAAGGGTTAAGAGCCCTGCCCACCTCCTCCCGCCCCTCCCTCACCTGCATCAACACCTACCTGACGCGCATGCAGGTGATCGGCCGTCACCCTCACCGCCAAGGTCAGCACCGGGCTCCGCTTTGTCAGCAGCCCACCTGCCAGAGCTCAGCCCACTACATGCCAACCTCTGACCTCCCGGGAAATTTCGCCATCAAAAAGCAGGGCAGTGTTGGTAATTAGAACTTATGAACGGGCCATGAAAAGCTGCCAGATACAGTAAAACCCCGCTTCTGGGACACCTCGCTTAAGGGGACAGTTTGCTCGTAACAGAAATTCTTAATCTATTTTAACCTCGCTTAAGGGGGTCACCTCGCT
This sequence comes from Alentia gelatinosa, assembly GCA_950022655.1. Classification (NCBI taxonomy): domain Eukaryota; kingdom Metazoa; phylum Annelida; class Polychaeta; order Phyllodocida; family Polynoidae; genus Alentia; species Alentia gelatinosa. The sequence continues at coordinate 52,834,051 of OX465586.1, forward strand.
TAAGGGGACACCTCGCTTAAGGGGATACTCTGCTTGGAACGGAGGGTGCCCCCTCAAGCGGGGTTTTACTGTAGCTTCATACATCCCTAGTTTCGATGCAAATAAGCGGGGCAGTAGGCTGTCAGTTTTAACAAATAAATTTGTCATATTCTAGATGGCTTTTAAAATGTTTTTCCGGCTTTGAATGTAGATCAGAGACCATTTACCACACACCATATGAGCTACTGCCTGCTATGGGAGCATATGAAGCCATTCCGGTAAACTGCTGCCATTCTCCTGCCAATTAGTGTAAAAACCATGCATGGACCCTTTCAACTTTTATGTCCACCTCTTTCCCCAAACCGTACCTCATGTGGCCTGGTCATGCACCTCCTTTTGCAGCCCTTGTCAAGAAAATCGTCCTAAGTTAATGGGAACGCACTGGCGGAACCCTAGGGCTGGCTTTGTGCGAGTGGAACCCTCCCACACCCGTCCCTCCCCGTAATGTCAACCCCAAAATGCGCACATCAGATGCCAAGGTCCTTTGTTGACCTTCGTTGTCCACTGATGACGGGTGATCAGGACGATGAAATATCACAACATGCCCGCCTCTTAATGCACCGCAGACACACAATGGTCACAACCCGCCATCATGATGCTCCCATACTTCCCGTACTGCCCTTACTGCACACACACAATGGTCACAACCCGCCATCATGATGCCCCCATACTTCCCGTACTGCCCTAACCACTGACGTCACTTCCCCTTGGTCACGTGGTCATCCGGGTATCCCTTCCGCTTGTTCCCGAATCCTTACGGGATGGGGCTTTCAACGCTCACCATTAAACAACCCATCAAAACAGTGCGTCTGTAGTCGCTCCATCATGGCCGCCGTTTTGACTTCCGGTCATGCGCACAGCGGCCATGACAGGAAGAAGACTCACCGTTGTTTTATCGATGGCCGTCAGGGGGCACCAGCTGACCGATAATTACCGTCACTGCCTCCTCCCCGTCCTCCCCGGCAGCCTCAGATGACGACTCGTTAAAAGTGAGTAATTGGGGATCGGATGATACAGTAGAAGATGTGGTGAGGTGAGTAGGATGACGCCTGGGTCAGTTACTGACTGATAGCAGGCCGACGGGCAGAGGCCTGAGTAGATTGGCCGCCACCTCTGTCTCCACTCTGTTCCAACTTGGAGGTTGGTATGGTTAAACCTAGACTTGCTCAAGTCTTTGATTATGACTAGCGACTTCGTCGAGTCCGAGTCCGAAAACTATAGAAAAGTGAAAATACAGACTGCCGATAGCGGGATTCGAACACCCGACTATTCGGCCTACCGCATCCCCATTGATTTCGGCATGGCTCGAAATGAATCATAAGAGAAGAAGTTTGTCTGAGTATAGTCCTACAAAAGATAAGAACAGATTCGAGTTTTTCACTACACGAGAATCTCACTCCCGTGGGTCTTCAATCTCCAGCCCTAGGTCTGCTTAACTATGTCTCTATGTGTGGGAGCAACTTCAAGCGGATTCGACGAAATTCTACCGTTTTAGATATAGTAGGTAAACATTCATTAACTGATTTAACACAATCAGAATAAAGTTCATTATAGTATGTATCCTCCTCTGACTGTCCAATGAATCAAATCCCTGCGAGGAGGGTAGCCATAGTATGCAGGGACTGGAGCCAGTCTAGGTTAAACCCAGATCTTGTCCACGAATTCTCACTTTCAGACCAAGAATCTCTTCTCATAGGTTGGTTCTGGGAGCAGAGATACTTATCAAGAAATATTCACAGCTTCCCAAATTGATAATCAAGTCTACCTTTTATGGTTATTTTATTCAAAATACACAGAAAAGGAAATATGAATATGTAAAAATGGCTTCAAGAGTGAGAACTATATCACTCTCCAAACATAGGTCCAGGTCACACAAAGGTTCTGCAGGGAGAAGCACGGACACTTACAGCTTGTGGGTCAGGGTGGTCTGGATTTTAACCCAACCAGAGCAAACATAGTGTAGCTCTGGTGGCCAGTGTAAGGCATGAGGGCCTGAGACAGGAGCATTGCCCTCAGGCCTGGAGCAGGAGGATCCCCTTATTATCAGCCACACACATCAGGTTTATTCACCATGAGGCCTTAATGTAGCTGGTCTGTGGCAACACCTCCTCTATTCTAAATATGGTGTGGATACGAAAGACTGTCACTTGAGCGAGGCATACATCCACTTCCCACTGCTACACGACCAAGAATAAAGTAAGCGGGAAACGGACGCTCTGAGCGGCCCTTCAATGATTGTTCTGATTGATCAAAATAAAATTTCAACCGCTTTTATTCTAAATCCCAATGAAATAATAAAAGGACAGAAAAAACTACATCCCCTGGGTATGAAAGACTGGTTTCAGAATGTTGCACATTATCTGCAATCCCACAAGTTGTAACTTGGTCTCTCATGGTGAGAAGAATGGTAACTGCTTAATTCTTATAATAAAAGTATATTTCACGTGTAGCTTAAGCTGAAGAGAATGAGGTATAGGGGATCTGGTATATCATATTATCTTAGCCTGGTATAAACGTCCATAGGCTTAACATTAAGAACTCATTCGCCGTCGAGTTTGGAGTGCTTCAGAATATGCCTCGTTCACATACCTAAGCACGCCAAACTCGATGGCGAATGGGGCCATTCTTAATTCGTCAGTTTCTTTCTTAGTATCCTACTGCAGAGATACTCTGTAGCAGTACGCTTCTGCTGGCGTTATAAATACACTTCATGCACTACTCACGGTCACACTCCTACACATCGTTAAAAATGTAAAAGGCTGACGATATGCTCCAATCTAAGATTGCACTTCTGACGGAATAGCTTTCAGCTTCCTTATTGATCGACAGTTATCTCTATAGTACTGCTATTCCTGGCTAACATCTTGTCCATGAAACAAAAATCATTTCTGTAAAAACAAGAAGATGAAAGGGTTTCCATTCCATATACACCAAAGGCGTCCTTCTCATAAAACAGTCTCGGTATAACTCGCAGGCATTCACTGGTCTTGAGGCGGAGGATATTTTTGGCGCAGAGTAAATGTGTTATCTTGTAGCAACATGCCTGATGTATTTTAGTACCTGCAGAGAAAGCAAGGACAACTAGACATACCAGGGAGCATTAGAAAAACCTGAAAATCGCCGGATCATACTTATCTTTACACTGTACAAATTTTTTTGAAAAAGTTGTTTATTGACGCAATGAGGTACATATAGTATACATGATTTTCAACCATCAACGTCCGAACATACTAAAAAAGAACAACATAGGGGGCATGTAGAGGCACATACAGAGGGATCATTAGTTTTGAACCTACCAATAGATCAACTGACTACATTTAGCTTAGTTGCTTCCTATTGCAAGAGCCAATACAGTGATTGACATCACAGATACATTAAGACATCACTATACAATCAAACAAGGTAGTGGACAGAGGGTGGCATCTACACTATCATGGGCCAAAAATACAGATATTTGATTTGTTAATAGATGGTTCCGACAAAAAAAAAAAAAAAAAAAAAAAAAAGGAAAAATCGGGTCGATCACAAATGCATCGGCAGCTAATTTACCACAATTTCCTAGATAATGGCAATCCACACAGAAGAGTAACAAATATAGATTAATTATTCTTCAACCAGGCCCAAATGTATCTCTAATATGCTGAACATTAGTTCACCATGAAAATAATAACCGGAAAATTAGCATATCTAGTAACTAGTGAAGTTCTACCGAATGCGGGTGTCGACTTGGACGTTTGATCTTTATTACGTTTTCCTTATTACATATACATATAAAAATCTCCTTTATCAGCAGTGGAAAAGCTAACAGCTAAGTTCAGGTTCAATTTCCCCCAATCTCACACCACACCACTGCACCAGACAAGAAAAAGGTGACTTATTCCTTATTCATGTCTGCAAATCCACACTTACTGCTACAGCAACAGGGCTTAAGTGATGAATCCCATTTCCATTTCCCAATCACATTAACAAGGGGTGAGTGATAGCTTCCATTCATCTAATGCCACCGCTCTGGACTACCTCAGCAATAGGAAAGCGCTCTACTCTATTTCTACTTCTCTAATCTCATGTACCCGTGCTACATCAGAGATAACAAACCGGGCCTGTTGTAGGCAATCCCTCTAAAACCCTGTCTCCACTGTGCGATCCTAGGTACATAGGTACGCCCAGTCTGAAGCGCCAGATCCACTAAGGCGACCAAGCGAATGCGTCTGCTATCCATGCGACTGTGCGAATCCCATGCGATGATATTCAGTATATTCAATATTGTCGCAAGGCATTTGCATGTCCATGCGAACGTCTGCGAACGTCTGCAAACCCAAATTCGCATGTAAAATCGCCTTAGTGTATCCGGCGCTTGAGACTGGGCGTACCTGCAGGATCGCAACGCGGCAAAACGCACAGTGGAGACCGCACGTTTCCCTCCAGTCTGAGACTGGGCATGCCGCATATACCCCTGATCGCAAGCGTTTTTAGATATCAAACATGTTTGATATTTGGTAAACCTAGTCTAAGACAGGGCGTACCTATGTACCTAGGATCACAAGCGTTCCAGTCGCAAGTGGGGAAGTCTCCACACAGAATTGATTTTACCTTGCGATCCAGCGCCCTACATGAACGGTGGGGGGGGGGGGCAGGGCTTGCGATCCTGGGGCCTGTTGAATAATCTAGAATCTTACATAAAGACACTAGTCTGTACCTTTGTACAAGGGTTATCGTTCGATGATATTTAAGTTTGTTTGGTAAGACAGTATCAGACATCCATAAGGTCTTCCATAAGTGTTGAATAAAGTTGATCCACATTGTCCTTGGCTGTCTATGGCATACAGAAAAAGGGTCTTTATGTTGGACTCTAGCTTATTCAACAGGGCCCAGTACTTCCAGACTGAGACTGGACGTACAGGATCGCAAGTGGAGATCGGCCCCAGTCGCACAGTGGAGAAAGGCCTTAACCCCATCACTGCTACATTAGAGATAACAAACCGGGCGTATTGTCGGCCATCCCTCTAACCCTATCACTGCTACGTTAGCCCTGGGGAAGGAAACCGGTATCGCCCCCTTTTTTCTATTACTGAACTTTGTTTCCATAGTCCTTGCTAAATTAGAAGGAAGATCCTCAGAGATCACAGAAGGGGTTTGTTTGTGAGAGGCGGAGGGGTAGACTGTACTGCCTGCACCTCCGCTATCATCTGTTTAATTAAGGACTCCCGCTAAGTACGTACACTTTAGCCTCACGGGGATTAGACGTGTATGCAGCCAGGCAGCTACCCGTCTCAATAGTCAGCCCCGCTCTCATCAAAGCGATGAATGATATCTTGTTTTCTCAATCAGCATCCATTGTCAGCCTACACTACATCAATCACCCAGCGCGCCACGCAGTAGCCAGGCCTGACTTAACGGCGAAGCCGGTAATGAACCATTCCCACCCCCAACCTCTATTGTTCCCCATCAGATTCAACTCACTTCATTCCGCTCCACCAGCCCGCTACAACACAGCTCTTTTGCTTTTGAATTCAAATGGCGCCGAAAAGGGGACACATTCACATGGGATAAATCACAGAAACCAGTGTGTCGTTAACTGACCTATTGCATTTACAAGCCTTTGAAGACTATTTTGTGGATGTATACGTAAGACTGAAGCTTGGCTTTCAGTGCGTGCCGTACTTAACTCAGCTCAATGGTAACTTGATAAAGATGGATGTCAGGATCAGAAGGAGGAGGGAGTAAGGAGTGACTGACAGTTACCTCCAGGGTTTAGGCCAATCCAGGTGTATGCAGGTGGCTACTGAGGACTGACGCCCGCCTCAAGGCACACCTGATATCTATCAACACAATGGGCAGGTGATCCTCAATGGGCCCACCCACACATCTATAAGCCCCATCCCCTCCTATAGGGATATCCTACCCTGGAGGGGCTAACGCCTGCACCACTCTCTTTACCTGTATGAATTACCTGATTTACATTTTATCTCATTAGGAAATATCATAACTCATACTCTGCAAGCGTGAAGGTAGTGTGCCCAATATTCAATAGCTAATTGGGTGAGTTATTTCATTACTTGATAATGTCCTGATCATGTATATGAAGTGAGATAAAATCAGAAACCCATTAAAAAGGAAAATAACTAGATCCGCACTCCACTATGTAATGCACTCAGCAGACTCAGTGGAGTACGGACCACGTTATTTTCATCTCGTGAGTTTCCTTAGAGCACCGCCTCTCGACTCACAGTCTGAATAGCATGAACAGAGACTTTGTTGTATCCATGCCTGGAAACACTTTTTTGCCAAGCCCGATCCACCCGATCTTGTCCCATCTGAATAGCTTCCATCTAAAAACTAACCAAACTCCTCTAAGTAAAACTCATATATCCTGATATCGACGATGCTTCAACAATGTGTGCATACCGCTGCGTGTCAAGCATGTAGTGATATATATATATATATATATATATATATATATATATATATATATATATATATGTGTGTGTGTGTGTGTATATATATATGTATGTATATATGTGTATATATATACATTTATATATATATACACTTATATATCTAGATAAATATATATATATAGATTATATATATTATATATAGCATTATCATATATATATATATATATATATATATATATATATATATATGTATATACACACACAACACTCCGAGAAGTATCCTATTTCTAAAGTTATTTACCTGCATATGGCACACTCTCTTAACATAAACTGTATTCTTCAGGTATCTTCTACTCCATATCTTTATCATATATTCATATAATTTATATACACACACACTACACTCCGAGCTGTATCCTCTTTCTAAAGTTATTTACGTGCATATGGCACACTCCCTGAAAGGTAGCCGGTAAGAGCATAGCCTCAGGTAAGAGACTCATCTGTAGACACAACCTGACAGTCACACAGGTTACACTCAGCTCACCTGAGCAAGGACAGACACTGACACAACACCTCAGCTCTGGTGGGAAGAGGGTAATCAATGACCTGTGACTCGAGACTCAACATGTGAGGCAATCTGTCTGTCCCATAACTCATGAGGATTTACGGCGAAGCCGATTTAAAACCTGCACATAACTGCCAGCCTCTTTAACGTCTTTATGCTGAGGAACGTTGTATATTTTTTTCTGTTCCTCATAAATAATGGCGATTTTCTTTAAACTTTGTGAAAGACTAGAGAGCTCGTTTATTCGGTAATAGCCTACTTGACAATAGTTTATGTTCGCAGCAGGGAATATGTCCTGTGTAGCCATCTGGACGTCATAATAAAGCTGTCGAGTCAGGACTGGTCCTCCGGTGTCTTTTGTCAGATGCTTCTCCGAGCTACAGTCTCCAACCTCACCTCCTTTGCATCAGAATGGACAAGCCCAAGAAAGCATCCCTCTGGCCAGGAGCTGATAACACAAATTGCGTACACAGTGGTGGATAGCAAACAGCAAATTGGGTTCAGCCTTCAGGGAAATGAACCTTACCACCAGGAAGGAGTAACTAGCAGTTGTACACTTTTGTGGTTTTTTGGGTTTTTCTTCTTTTTTTTGACACTGCTCTTTGAAATATTCTTTCTCCTAAGCAGACATTCAAAATTGAAACATACATATCTTACTTTATTTTCGTTTATCCTGATTCGAAATTCACAGGTTACTACATTTTGCCAAATGGAGATTAAAAAAACATTATTGTTTTTCATGTATTTCATATGTTAATGTGTCATAGTATGTTGTGGAAAAGAAACAATCTATTTCACCAAATTTACAACATTAGGCGTCATGTTATATCATGTCTTGCCAGTTTACCCGGCCCTGTCCCTTACAGGTCCGGGTTCTTACTACATATAGCCTTCCCACGCTTTGTCATTCCAGTGCGTATTCATACTGACCACCTTCTGACATGCATGAAAAAATACTGAATCAATAAATAAATATATACCAATTTCTGTTTGCCAACCTTTAAAATAGGTGTTTGTTGCTTTATAACTGTGCATTTAGAGGTAGTTTTCCAGTGGAGTTTGGTTGCTTCTCAAGTTCAGCCATTTTGTTCAGTCATCCTTGCTGGTTCCCTAACTGCAAAGTGCCTCGCCTATTTACATAGAACAGCTGTTCACCCCTGAATGGAGATCAGGGGTGAATACTTTACCTTTATCATGTCATGTCATGTCATGTTATGTCAACGAGAGCCATCAGAATCTTCACTGAAGGACTTTTGAAAAAGTTGAATGACATTTGAGGGACCCTTTTCACAAAGTGAGGTATATTTACTCAGTGTTCATAGAGAAAGAGAGGGGTCTCAAGAGTCGAGTACACAGAAAGGTGTGACCACCATGCGGGGGACCCTCTCAGGTGTGTAACTCTACCTCAGGTAGAGCCCACCCCTCCCACCACCCGCTCACACACACAGGGACGAGTCAATCAGCAGTGATTGATCAGGGCCAACGTATTCCTGGCGAGGGCCCGATCTGAGCGCGCTGCCCTTGACCTTGGTGACCTCGGGACCTCGTTCTATGACCTCTGTGACCTTGTAAACTCATGGGAACACCAGGTCATGTTGCGGAGGTCGCGGCTGGGGTAGTGTAGTAGGGGCTGCCCCAAGGGGCTGTGACATAGTGACATAGAGAAGGCTGTCATATGCAGAAATACAGGAAGGGAGATTTTACCTTCACTCGCAGAAATACAGGTAAAGAGAATTTACGTTCGCTCACGTTACCATCAGAGCCAGCCGAGCCACAGCGATAAAGAAATACCCCAACTACAACACCTTTAACCTCATCTTGAAAACTGCTTAAAATCTAACTTCCAGATATGCAGACCAAGTCATCACAGTGTCTGTTCTCTACATCCGAACTCAACTCACTGCCCCCCCCCCCTTCTATCGTCCGAACGCACTCCCATCAATTTAAGTCTTAACCTTCCACAGCATCTGTTGCTCGACTCAAACTCCCCAATGCCGACTCCACGGTAATCCATGGCACAACCCACAAGTCCACCCTAACTAGAGTCACCGCATACCCATAGTTCACCCTAAATTAACATTGTTGTGCCTCCCTAGATAAGGCCCGTTTCCTTTGGCTGACGAAAACGGTGTAGAACTATTTGATTCTCCTATAAAAGCCTATTTCCATTGGCCATCACCGATCTACAGTCAGGAACCACCAACGGACCTTCATCACTGCAGAGGCACAATGGAAATGGGCTATGAGAAGAACTCATAAAGTCGACACCGTCTTCGTGGGCCAATCTTTGAGTACGTATTTACGTTATATCGTCGCACCTGCCTGTGTCACCACCCTTCCTACCTCACCTCGGTTGACCCACTGGTGTCGGGACTGGGGGCCGCCGTGCTGCGTTGACATCTCACCTTTTAATCCTCGTTCTGCTTTTTGTATGACCACCTCTAAAGGCAGACGACATTTGACTGGAGCGTCCCAGACTGTCGTTCACCTCAGGCATCACACAGAGAGCACTGAAAATGGCCCACGTCAAACACGCTAATGTGTTGGGGTTTTTTTATCTCACCCCTGGTAGAGTTAGCTCAGTGGTTAAGGCACTGGACTTGTAATCCCAAGGTTGTAGGTTCGAGTTACACTGCAGCCACTCTTCTCCTTCATCCCCAGCAATGGTAGATTTACTGCTATATGAAAGGCCAATCCTTCTCATACCATGTCTATGTGATGTGGGAAGGAAATAAATCAATGACATAACACAACGATAATCCACGTATAGTGACAACACTACGCTATGGTCGTTTCGGAGAGGCGTCAAAAGCGACAAGCTAATCAGCTGCCAGGATGCGAGAAAGCAGATACGACATCAACATGGAGATTTATTCGTTGCAATAGGATTTAGTTAAGCAATTCCTACGTTCAGTCACGATCCCTCACGTTCTTTGGCGTTCCTCACGTCCCGTTACGATTCTCATTAATACCGCGGAGCACCCTGGTTGCCAGACCAACATTTTTGACATAGCCTTGCACTCTCCCGGCGGCTTCTGGAGTATCCCGGTGGCCAGGGTGTGCTACGGTCTCTCACGTTTCCCCATCCCGTCTCCCGGCGTTGTCATACGTCCTTCCCGTTTCATCCCTGGTGCATCCACAGTGTTCTATGGTATTCTTCTACTTAGGTACCGGGACTGCCGGGGACATGGTATAAACATTAAAGAAGAAACCAACAAGCTTTGGTCTAAGTCGTCGTTCTCCACGAGTTTGATGCGGAGAGATATGAACGAGGCAACAGCCGAGTGAATAACATGTAGTATTCAAACGAGTTGCAGAATGAATTCTTTGAGCAAAACGAGTTGCTTTCTGTATTTATCTCACCTCTATATAGATTAAAAAATGGATGACACACAGGATATAGACCATGGAGAACGGACCGCAATACTCGTAGGGGCATGGAGAACGAGTTCCCAATGTTAAGCCTATGGGCATTTATTCCAGGGGTGAGATAAAGTATAATACGCGAGGTGATTTAGAAATCACTACCCAACGAGATTCTTTGATTAAGGTGATGCCGGGGTTGTTGGGCGGAAAGCCTTCGTTGTAGATCCTCTGAACAGATCAATCCCAACCCATAAGTCACGAGGATATCAGCTGCCCCGGTACACAAAGCTGTGTACAAACTCACATCCAGGTGACGCCACCGTCGACCAGAGCGCCATGCACAAAATCAGCCACAAAGATAAACCACAAGGTCGCCATCAAACACCACCCACCTCTAACAAACACTCCCACCCACTCTCTGCAGGGTGACAATGGTGGAAACGCCCATCAGAGGCCTCACATTGTGGACCACAAACAGGAGTTCTTAAGACGTGAGCTCCCACATTCAGACATGGTGGGGGGATGTTTTTATATATGTAATCCCCTCCCCGTGATGTTTTTATGCGTGTCTGTATTGGACATATCCATAAACTGGCGCCCAACTGCCATCTTCGCCTGGAGCCTCGACGCACGAGTAGCAATCGATGATGCACGGGGCACGGCCGCTGCAGTCCGTTTTCGCAGAAAATTACTATCCCACTAAAATGATGAGCTGGCCTCCCGAATGGTTTCTTGTAATGGATTTACCGCAGTGTTCCCGCCGTGGGCATAAAATGAGAGAAAAAAAACAGGAAAAGAAAAAAAGACTATAAACGTCCCTTATACTTCGCCCCAGTGACCTTGTATTGACTGGTGCTCTTGGGTCGTACGTTATGACACCGCCAGGCATCGCGCTGTTCCAGTTGGCCAAACCGGTGGACGCCAACTGTGGAGGTAATTTCAGGGGCTCTCCCAGTTACAGAATGTTCAACCAAAAAATACTCAGCATTTCTTAGGGGAGTCTGTGTTAAAAAGGCGTTCCCCTGTGTCGGTTGTTTTGATCTTGGTTTGGTAGGAATCTGAAGCTAGGAGTGAGAATCAGAATGAGGTCAACTTCCGAACAAAACCCAGGACAAGAAAAAAAAAAAAGGGGATACAGCTTGATGCCTGGCTAGTATTGCTTGTCCACAAAAGCACTAATGCTTTTCCTTCAACTCCCGAACAAAACCCATGACAGGAAGCGCGGGGATAGTAAAGAAAAAAACCAACAAAGTCTGGGCAAAGTCACGTTGCATTTAAACGAGTTGAAGAATGACAACTTTGACCCAAACTAGTCGTTTGCTGTATTTATGTCACCCCTGTACACACTAAAAGAATAGACGACGCACAGGATATAGACCATGGAGAACAGACTGCAAGACTCGTAGGGACATGGAGAACCAGTTTCCGGTGTTAAGCCTATGGGACAAAAATACCAGAAGTGAGATAAGACTTGATGCCTGGTTGGTATTCCTTGTCCACAAAAGCACTAATGCTTCTCCTTCACAAGCCTATTATCCTCTGTTAGACGCTACATTGAAGCTGTCGAGGTTATGTTCCACTTAGATTCGGTTCCTTTAAACCGTATTCACCCCCCTCCCCACCCTTAACGTGAAATGGAACCTCCCTATAAAAGCCTAACACTTTATTGCATTACAGGTCTCCAGTATAGTGCCAATGCAATACAATTTCACAATACAATGTACATGTGGATACGAAAGAAAATAACAGCCCTTCAGTTATATGCATGTAGGTATTTTGGCCAACATGAAATTTTCAGGACCTATAAAGCAACTTGATATATCACGTTGTCAAATGCCTGTATTACAATCCCCTCTTTGACTGCATATTTTCAAATGTTTTTTCCGGCCTTTTCTATCACTCCAGGGTTCGATATGTCAGATATTGAGTTGGTACATCACCCAGTGAATTTATTTTATCACGGACTTTTATACAAGTGCTTGATCTTATTGATATAATGAAAACATTCTAAGGTAGTACATGTATAACCTATTCAAGAATTAGTTCGTCTTGATAATCGATTCCAAACCCGGTAACTGATATCAATATCATGTGTGTGTCTGTGAGTTGCAGACTCCATTCCATACATTATTCACACACCAGACTACGAGGCTATATCTCAATGTCTGTAACATGGATCTGCAAATGCTGTTGAGGCTATCGGTGCGCCGAGACATGCATGATACATGTTCCGGCCTACGGGTCATTACCACAGCCTGGAAAGGGTTGTATGCGCATGTGCGCCACCCTAGCAGATGCGCTGCCACTCACCTAAACGCGGGGCACCTGGGAACGACGCCCGGAGTCGTAGGAGGAAGAAAACACTGCGATACTCGCCTCGACTATACAGTTTTTTTTATGCACATACATGTACATATGTGGTTACGTAAAGTCAAATGTACATCTACCGATTTGGGGTTAAAGGATTAGTTCCCAAATCGTTTAGCTGTCGGTGAACTAGGGATGCGGCTGACTTGAAACCTTGTCAGTGGTAATTTGTATGTTGTCTGTGTTGTCTATACGACTCTGCGAGAGGCTAGCCCATGGAAAATTGCAAAATCCCAAATCTTGTAACTCGTTGGTGTCATGCGTTAATATACAAAGGCATACGGTGTGCTGTATATATATATAGCCTTTTTCCAACAGGCTAATCATCATCATCAGTATCTCATCCCATACCAAAGGTGGAGGGTATTTGTTTTGTGGTAGTAATCTTCTGTAATTAGACACTCTTTATAACATGAGGAGAGGTGTAATAACCCCCAATACCAAGTTCGTAGAAAATCACTGTATATGACATGAATGGAAGACCATCCTTGTGATGAATTTGTGTGCAATAAACAAAAAACAAAAACAAAAAACTTATCGCAAGCAAATTACGTAACCCGAACCCGAAATTATGACTGCGAATGGACAGTGTCTAAGGAGACCTTGTACGAGGGTTATCGTTTAATAATATTCAAGCTTATTCAGCTGCGACTGTACTACCTGACCAAAGATAGTCCAAAAGTGTTGAATGAAGTCTACCCGAATCGTCCCAGGGTCTCGTTGGCTTATGCATCGTTTAGGTATACAATGATACGAAAACAGGCTGACTGTCTTCATACGTCAACATGCTTGGGGAAATTATTGATCAGATGTATCCCTCTGCCATCGGCATCTGGAAGTATCTGAATGACAATTTTACCGCGTACGTTTGATTTACGAAGGGAGTAAGCCAGTTTCTGCTCGTCCATAAGTGTTGAATAAAGTTGACCCACATCGTCCCTTGGTCTCTATTGCATATAGAAAAGGGCCTACATATACGATCCTACATTACTCAACGGGCCCCAGGTAAGAAGTACCCATGCAACAGGTACAAGAGAATGAAATTGCACAGATTTCTAGGGAACTGCAAACGTAATTATGGACGGTATCAGAAAAAGGAAATAAATGGAGGTCAGGATGGGCCAAGATGCCCAGGTAACCCTCACTTGCCCTACAAGAGTCCGCTACCCTAATAGACCCGAACCAGTGCTAGATCCAACGTGAGACAATAATGTCAGTATGTCATCTGACATCAGGGTTACTATGGCAACAGGCGGCCATCGCCATGACCTTTTTCTCGTCCGTCGTCGCCCGAGTGAGGCTGGCGGCTGGTTTCTGGCGAGCGGGCACGCCACTCTCTCATTAAGCCTCCTTTTTGCGCTGGTACCTAGCGGTCGGCGAGACGCGCGGATCAAAGCGAGGCTGGGGGATGAAAACGAGGCTGGGTCGGTCGGTCCGGGATCCACAGGTGACGGGTTGACTCGCAACGAGCGCTGGCGTATCCGGTAGGGGCCGCTTTGACGGGCCGTAAAGGTGGGGGGAGATACTGACTGTGGCGGAACGCAGTGAAGTTCATCACGGGGATGAGAGGAGAGGGTTTTACAAAATTCACTAGCCATATGGTCGACTGCTTTTAACTCCCTATACAGCAACCATTACTCATTCTGGATAATGGTCTGTAAACTACTTACTTATTTAGGTTTGGACGTATAAGTGGATCTCTGTACATTGCCTAGTGGCGGTTTTTTTAGAAATAGAAAGAAAAGATTTATAGTATCCCCTAGTTCCACACACCAACATACCGAGTTTTAATGGACATCCGAAGTTACAACGAGCACGTATGTGTGTGGAAGAACGCCAGAGATTCAAGGAACGAGTATAGAGACTCGTTGATTCAAGTGAATATTTACTTGTTGGTATGTAAACAATTCTAGAAAGAATTCTTCAAACGGTATAGTTTGCTATCCCTATCATACCTGTAATTAGGGGGGGCTACCTTCCCTCCCCCACACATTTTTGTTTAATTCTAAAAATTGTGGGACATCGTGCAATCACCTTAGAAGAGGTTCTATGTTGTGTATATGCATTCCATGAACACATAAAGTTATCTCTTTATCCGTAATAGTAACATCTGTCAACCCTTAGACCTTTTTTAAATCATATCCTGCTGCGAATTGATAGTTGGAGTCCTCGCACTGCATCTTGGAGCAGATAGAATAGACGTTCAACGCAAATCGCCTGTGCTTCCCTCCAAACAAACTGATTTAGACGAACATGGATTTCACTGCTTGAACTGTCAGTAACTTACCGTTACACCGCCCTATGAATCCACCCAAGAAAGCACCCTTTGAACCTCACCTGCAAAAAGAAGGTAAGCAATCATTAACACCAGTAAAAGAAAATACATCCTTCACATTTTATAAACATGAATAGAGCAATAGAATTCAGGCGTGAGACCCTGGAATGTGGTGAACACGCAAGGTGAATAGGTGGAGGTGGAGTGTTGAAAGTGGTGTTCAATGCCGATTCAGAAATACAGACTAAGTAGACAGGATGTTTTGCGCCCCCACTCGTTATCCAGACCCCGCCTGTAGATCCACAGTAAGGCCCGGCGTCCACCTACTACGATATGGCTCCGATATGGTCTACGATGCACCTCCCGATGAAAAATCAAAATCGCGTCGGAAGGTCACCTAATATCGGTGCAGTTGACCACGTTTCTGTTTAGATTCGTTTTAGTGTTAAAATTTTCAATATTATTAATTACATAGGAGCAATAGAACCCTTTCATAAATAAGGTTTATTACGCTTTGGATCTAGTAATAATTTAATTGTATAGTCTTCACCATGATATATGCTTGCTAGATATAATATGTTGTTCAGGTTAAGAAACAGTACAACTGTATGAGATACTTTTGTTGATTAGATTGATTTTATTCAGAACCGACGTTTCGTGCTTCACATGGACTTTATCAAGGTGTATTTTCTTGGACCAGTTACATCAATAAACATCTTGATAGAGGTAAATAACCATAATATGTTAATAGAGGGGGGTACTATTGTAGGACATATTTAGATAGATTGAGGATATACATGACGAAGATACTACAATCAATGTGGCCTCCTACACATGTGCACGTTTGGCTGTAAGGCCCGGCGTCCACCTACTGCGATATGGCTCCGATATGGTCTACGATGCACCTCCCGATACAAAATCAAAATCGCGTCGGAAGGTCACCTAATATTGGGGCAGTTGACCACGTTTTTGCGATTAGACACCGATAAAAACCCCATACAATGCGTGGTGGATTGGCATGTCTAGACATATGTCTACGATTTTGCACCTTCCCGATATGGCACCGATTTTGACATTTTGTATCGGTGCCATATCGGGAGGTCTACGATTCTATCGTAGTAGATGGACGCCGGGCCTAACTCTTTCTTGGTTGCAACTTGGACTTGTGCAGAGCGTTTTACTCCACGAGTTTACTACCCCTGAACCACCTCCCTTGACCACCGGCCAGAGCCCCAGCTGAATATTTCATGCCCGATTCTTTGACCGTGGCGTCGGGAGCCAGGCACGCTGTCCGTAAGCTGAGGTCTGTGAGCAGAATAGGCAGTGCGCACACACATGATTGGTTCAAACTTTATTGGCGACTCCAACTCCAACATGAAAGGCGGCGGGGT
Source organism: Alentia gelatinosa (assembly GCA_950022655.1). Taxonomy (NCBI): domain Eukaryota; kingdom Metazoa; phylum Annelida; class Polychaeta; order Phyllodocida; family Polynoidae; genus Alentia; species Alentia gelatinosa. Next base: position 52,850,452 of record OX465586.1, read on the forward strand.
CAGGGCGCGCCAGTGCCGGCCCCTGATTCCCGCAGAGAGCAGTTTCACCCGCGGATCGCGTCCAATCATCATACAGCCCGCACTTAACCCCGGGATTGCGGCCCTCTAGCGGCTGTTTGGGGAACCCGAGGGCCGCCACCAACGTCGTAAATAAAACAATGATCTTTCTATTCCTGGCTGCTGTTGAAATCAGAGGAAAGTTCAATAGATCGCCAGGATAAATAGCATCAGTCGCGAAAGAATTCTTGATCCAAGGAAATTTTTTTGGGGAAAAAGAATCTGCCACTAACGTTTAAAAAGGCGAATCTATTATAGAAGCCTCTGGCAGCATTGAGAGTAAGAATGATATATTCAGAAAGCGTCAAATATTCAAAACCTATCCGTAGAGCACTCGCCTGCCCCCGGGGTAGAGGAATACATCAATATCATCATGAGCATATGCGTAGAGTGTATAGATAGGACCGTCGGCATGTTCTGATTAATCACCAGTCTCATCGAACCATGTCTCCCATGGGGAATGTGTATATCTGTTAAAGGTCGGATCGATGATGACGTGAGGGGACGTGAGGTGACGTGATGGGACGTGAGGGGATGTGAAAGGATGTGAGAGGATGTGAGGGGACATGTGATGATGGAAGGAGACGTGAGGTGAGGTGAGGTCAGGTCAGGTCAGGTGAAGTGAGGTGTGAGAGACGTGAGGTGATGTTAGGGGACTTGAGGTGACGTGAGGTGACTTGAGGTGAAGGGAGGGGACGTGAGGGGATGTGAGGTGACGTGAGGTGACGTGAGGGGACATGAGCAGACGTGAGGTGAGGTGAGGCAATATGAAGTGACATGAGGGGACGTTAGGTGAGGTGAGGTGAGTTCAGGGTAGGGGACATGAGGGGACGTTAGGGGACGTTAGGGGACGTGAAGGGACATGAGGGGACGTGAGGGAATGTAATGGGACGTGAGTGACGTGAGGTGATTCGGGGGACGTGAGGGGATTAAGGGAACATGAGGTGATGGTAGGGGACGTGGGGTGATATAAGGGGACGTGTGGGGACGTGAGGTGACGTGAACTGACGTGAGGGGATGTGAGGAGGGGATGTTAGGGCGCACTAGGTGTTAGCACGCAGATGGTGAAAGGTTGGTGTTTCTGCAGCAAGCTTAAAGTCTATGTGACCACTCTGATATTGAGGCAAAGTATATGAACATGTGGACCAAGCTCAATAAAAGCTACTAAATACATATAAAGCGAACAAGAGGCACTGTGTTATGGTAACATGCATGTTGACGTGCCACCTGTCTACCCTCCTACAACCCGCTCAACCTAAACGAGCAGCTCGAAGGAGGTAGGAGCAACTCTGAGTCAGACACATCTCGCCTGCCACCTGCCATGTACGGACAAAGGTCTGCGGGGAGGAGAGAAGGGGTCGCTACACTGATTCCCAACTCCGTCCCGGAAGCGGGCCTGGGATGCGGCTGGAGTCCCTGGAGACCACTGTCTGGCGTCTGATTCCATCACCATTATAAATATTTTTCTGATTATCTTTTTTAACCTCAACCCCTCCCTCAGACCTCTCCCAGACACATCTAATTAGATTATGATGTTTATCCAGCCAGACATGAATTTGGTAAACAGGGAAGATGGATTATTCATATAAACATTATACTAAGGAGTATAGCTTTTTCTATACTCATTGATTTTACATGGGATATGCTTAGAGAAAGCCAAGCACATTCCTACCTTCTTTTATCTTAGAATTACAGGTGTATTTTGGGCCGATCGTCAGATATGCAGCTTTATCATGGCTCTAAGAGACTACAGTTTCGAGGTCAGGGTTAGAGACATTTAATGTTTCATGACAGCGTTCCATGTCAATCAGCTATGATTCATTCAGTACCTGAGTAGTAAAAGAGAATGACCCAGATTCAGGTGGGCGATAACACGGGAGTTACCGCACGCCGCTCTATGGGCGATGATCAAGGCACCAGTCAACTCACCTTCCCCGAGGGGAGGGGCCCCGAACATGGATAATAAGCGAGCATCTGATTCATTCAGGGTCGGGGCCACAAATTGAGCAATCCTGACCGCCCCCGATAGTGGGGGCCAGTAAACAGGATATACATGGGTGGGTCCGACAGCAATAAAGCATAGCAAAATCAATGGGATAGAGTGTGGATCTTTACTTTCATATGGCTTCCCTCTAGGGTCCGGCCCCGGTGTATGGGAAGAACATTCTGGTCCCTATCGATTTACCTGCATTTAAGATGCATTATTTTGTGATTTTTTGGGGGGAATATAAAGTCGAGTTGACACGAATCGAGCGGCGATCATGGTGGTCGTGTCCGAATCGTGTTCGAGTCGGGTCCGAGTCGGGTTTCGGTTACAAGTGGAACGACAGTGCAATGGTTGCGCGTACATCGGGTAGGTAGACTTACAGCCACGAACGTGAGGAGAGCAGGACAGGAATTTAGGATGAACATGCCACGAACATGTTTGCCGTTATATCATATCTAAAGTGGGATTCACACGACGGGATTCATGTACCTCATAGGGTGTTTGTCTGAGATAAATCCTGCTGGGATTCTGTACTCAAACACAATCTAAATTGTAGGGTTCCATTTCCCTAAGAGAAGTTTTTCCCCTGCAATTTTCAGCGACATTGACCCTATAAAGGAACAGAATCTCATGAGATGTTAAACCCTGTGAGGTACATGAATCCCACCGTGTGAATTCCACTTAAATTGATTTCCAACTTGAAGCAGGAGACACACTAAATGAGTAAAGGCAGCGATCTCCGGAATCGCCAACAACAAAATGGCATGTATATCAGACATTATCTCATCGTATTATCTCCCACTGATACTTTAGAGTATCAGAAGCAATAATCAGGTGAAATACGAAATTATAGCTCACATACACGCCATTTTGTTTTGGTGATTCCGGAAATCACTGCCCTTCTCGCTTGTTGTGTCCCCGGCTTTAAGGACATGGGTTTTACCCCTACATTTTCTGTTTCTTTCAGTGACTGTGACTATGTACTGTAATATTGAAATGTAATTCATTCTGGGCTACTGGTATATGATATACTTTGTCCAATGACAACTGGTTACCACAGAATGAATCGTGATCTGCTCGCGACTAGAAACCGAATCAATAAACAGAGAACACGAATCTGAAATACACTAAATCCTATTTAAAGTATCTAATTAGCACTGTGGTTTGTGTGTCAGTACACATTTTAAATTATCAGGCAAAAATCTATTTAAAAGTTCGTAAGAACTATACAAGATGCTTATGAGACAATTTTTGAACATATTTGTATATAACACCTTATAATTCCTTTAGATTACTATTATATTCAAAATATCTTATGCTTGCAACACATTATTTTATACAACACCATGGCCCCAAAGACAATCCTAGGATACTTTTTTCTCGTTCGTAGTTTATTCAACGGCCCCCAGTATCGTAGGTTTTGGAGGGGAAAAAGCCATGACATGTTAATAGATGCGATCTTTGTTTTCTAGGTAACATATATACATGAGCACCCTTTCATCTGACTATCCATTCCGGGAGTGCGTTGGCCTTATTGATTTTACGTTTCCTTGTGGGAGAAGTGTGTTGAGTAGTTTCACCCTTGAGGATAACATTTTACCACTGGGGTCTGCACTACAGCGATGCTGATCATTTGGTGTTGATAGGACATACACGCAGGGTGGAGTGATAATGAAGCAATGACCTTCAGCAGGATGGGTGACCTTCAGTCAGTGTAAGCAGCCATGTCCCCAAACATGGTTTGTTTTCCCTTTATGTTAATCACTGGAAAACTCCGATGCTTGCTATCGCAAACGCTTCGCGTATATAAAACAAATCTATAATCAATAAACATATATCAATTCCTTTTACACCGTTACTAGACAAGGAGTCCTTGATTTATATCTGGGTATTTAGAGGTAGTTTTCCATTGAAGTCCAGCCATTTTGTTCATGTTTTCTCGCTGATTCTCTAACTGCACTACGTGTGTTGATATAGAACAGCTGTTGACCCCTGAATGGAGATGAGGGTTAGATACTGTACTTAGGTCCGGCTATGTTAGGTACAGAGTTACCTTCCCTTCTCTCACATACTGCTGTAGAGGGAAGTCAGGGCTGAGGGAGGTACGACGTGGTGTTTTACACGATCCCCAAAGCAGGTCAAGGGACAAAACATTGGGTGATTGAAATATTACCCGGATGTGGAACATGAATGCCCGGCAATCGCACCAAAGAGACATAGCTGCGTTTTGGCTTGATTATCCACCTAATGCAAAGTGTCCATAGGTAGTGTGTATCACCATACCCAGAGCATACAGATGTGTAGAATGCTCCGGGTTCCGATAAAGCGAGCATAAGGAAAATATAGTGTGTACTGAAAAATAGGGTGTACCTAAATGAACTAATATCGATACGCCACTTGTGAGGAAAAGGTGGATGATAAATACAATTTTCACTGATTTCATATTCAAGAAAATATATGCCTCTCGGAGCTGACCCTGCGGAATATCCTCGCATACGCTCGGATATTACTACGCGTCAACTTCTTGGAGCATACGGCCGCTTGTATCTGAAACCAGTCGATGTTGTGTCTGTATTCTCCTGCAACTGCCTCAGTCTCCATGAGTCTGCAAGATTGTGAAATGTGCCTGGGAGTCGGGTCAAGAGTAAAACATTCACTTAAGTAGCAGGTACTTCATTACAAAAATGTTCCTTATAACCCAACTACAACGTTGGCCTAACGATAGTCTTTTAGTCGCGAGGGGGTGTTTTGTATCAAACAGGCCCTTGCCTCCTCCGGTAGGTATAATAGGCGGTAGATTAATGTGTGTCCCATGGGACTGAGTGCTGAGAAAAAAACACCATAAATCTTCTTATATCGTGGCTGGAAGCCCGCCGTTCCCTGTGCCACACGCACAGCCAATATGTAACAGTTAAACACATTGCCAAACCATGGAAAACCAAAACAACCAAGTGGAATTAGCGTATAACCAATTAATATGATCTCCTAATGCCTTTTACAATTCAATATGAAGTTTTAAACAGTAAAAGTGGATATGGCAATTCACTGAATACGTCATGATCAGAAAATCGACTAGAGTTAATATGTAAGACTGTTGATTATCTCACCCCGGTATTTTTCTCCATAGGCTTAACATTAGGAACTCATACTCCATGGCCGTGAAGGTATTATTGTATCCAATACTCAATGGCTAATATGGTGGGTTTTTTTAATCAAATGATAATGATATAGGGGGTGAGATAAAACCAGAAACCGACTCGATGAAAATAACTTGGTCTGTAATTCACCTCGTGTGACTGCTACATAATTCACTCAGCTTCGCTTTAGTGAATTACTTCGCGGTCAAACTCAGCGGAGTACAGACCAAGTTATTTTCATCTCGTGAGTTTCCATATAAGAAGTGCACTGTTAACCAAGCCTGAAGTAACTTTTCTCACCAGCGACCTGCATAATGATAGTACAATTTACTAATCATCAGAAGTATTTAATTACAGGACAGGTTTAAATACCAATCCCAGTGTTACCCGTCCTCGGTTAAGCACTTCACAAAATCCATTAATTTTCGTGATTCCTATTCGCATTCAATTCATCCTCTCACGTGAAACGAAAGTGAAGATTCAATTTCAGAAATACTACTGAAAAAAACCCGGGGTAAAACCGAAGTAAAGACGGTATATCTTGGTGGCAGGGAGTGGGGAGTCCATTGAAAGCGTACTTAGAAACTACAACCAAGGCGTATACAAGCAAAGCCCCTCAGAATGTGAAGTATGGGACTTAGAACAAACAGAAATATTGACGCCACTGCTGGTCGCTGCGACGTGATTGCTCATTTCACAGTTGTCGCTCAAACAGCAAAGATCCCGTTGTCGCTTTGTCTGTTATTTCAGGGACTAAGCCCTACGGGAAACAACCTCGAGGAGAACACCAAAACACCATGCGAAAACAAGCCGTCAAAGAAAGGCCCAGGCTGTCTGCATAATGGCCGCGACAAGGAGCAGCCGAAACTCGGAGGTGATCGCACAAAGAGAGGATTGTTGGAAGGTTGAAAATAAACAGATAGCTCATAACCATAGAGCTCCGACAGGAGCACAACCAACGCTTAGTGGTGAGGTGTATATGGAGGGAGTTTCCTTTAAAATGCTGCCGTGTAACCTGGATGGTGGAATGTTTTATAAATAGAAAAACCCAAAAAGCCGAAGAGAATATAAGCCGAGCTCTAACGGAGGATACTATAGCTGATATGAGTATCCGACAAAGTAATAAAATAGAAATATATCGAAATTACATATATCTCTGTAATCTGATAGAAAAAGCGTCAGAGCGTTAAATATGTATATTGAGTGACATTAACAACAAAACGTAACACGTTTGTAAGTTCTTGCCTCGTCATGGTCTGTTTGTCCGTTCTCTGGTAGCGGTTTTCAGGCGTGTGTTTTATAACGGAGAAACAGTGTTTGGTAAAACATCGAGGGACGGCGGGACACAAGGAAGAGAGGAAGGGCGAAGAGGAACGAAGAACGAGGCAAGTCCGGGAAGATATAGTCAGGAAGAGAGGGCGAGAGGATTTCTTTTGGGTTTTCTTTTTGGAAATGTTACAAGGGTAATGCCGGACTCAGCATGTGGCCGTTCTTCTCTCCGTTCCCTCTGTCTTTAGAGATACAAGAAGCTCATAGCTAGTAGTACAAGTGGTATGGAGATGTCTGGGATGGGATGAAATAGCTATAGCCTATTTCCATTAGCCATCTTGGATATATAACCATACGACAGAACTTTAGCACTGCTGACCCAAATGTAAATTGGCTATTAGGAGAACACAAAAAATCTACACCGTTTTCGTCAGCCAATGGAAAAGGGCCTTACGCCAACCAGCAACCACACCACCATCCACATACCACAAAGACCCTACACCACAGCCATAGCCCTGATACTCTGTGACAGTCAGAACAATGGGGTGTAGTACGGAGAGCATTACTTACCACCCTTCGTTTGTTTCCCCCACTATTGTTTTCATACGAGACGGTCGGCGATCCAAACCAGGACAACAACTGTACACGTTCAGGCTGGGCACTCTAGATGGAGGAGAACAAGGCTGGCAGCTATCAATACCGCAGATCAATTAGATCTTCAATGTCCCGTTTTTACTGCACGGTTTCCGATCCTCTGCTGGATCTCTCGGGGGTTGTGTCTGCAGGCGGGACTCATTAGTCATACATCATTGGGAGAGTGCGATCTTTTTATGCGTCTGTTGAATAATGTAAGATCATACAATAAGACCCTTTTCTGCAGAACAAGGAGACCCAGGGATAATGTGGGCTAAATTGATTCAACACTTATTATAGACGACCTTATGGAGGCCTAGGACGGTCATAGCGAACAAAATTGAAAAATATTGATAACCCTTGTTTGAGGTCAGAAAAGGGTAGTTATGTACAATCCTAGATTATTCAACAAGCCCCATGGGAATTAACCAGTGTATATCTATACCACAACAAACTATTTTCAACGTTTGAGATACGTCTGGTTGGAAACTAACATTTATCTACCAATTTCCTACGTTGAAATACATAGTGCGTTTACTGGGGTTTAGACTCGTGGTCTAAATATGACAAGTGGAGTTTAGGGTTGGTCAAGCGGCACAGTGTGAACGTGGGTTGTGGCGCGCGTAATGACAGGGCAGAGACAACTGAGCTGGTAGAGTTTCAAAGTCGTCTGCCTCCAAAAGGCGAGGGAATGCTGGGAAGGTTCTGCACGACAGCCGATTGGTTAAACCGGAAGTCTGCTGACACGTCATAAGCAGACGCCGCTTTATGTTGTCTGACGTCACACCACTGTCCGGACGCCCACACGTCACTTTCTGACGTCCAAAGGCAGCTGACGTCATCAAATCACTGCTGGGCATGATGGGACTGTAAAGCCCCACCGGATATGCTCATTTCAGGGCGCGAAGCAAGCGTAAAGCACCCGCAATGCACCATGGGACTGATATCGGAACCGGAACTACTTGCTTTTGGTCATAATGTAGAAATTACAACGGACGCTTCCAAGGAAAGCCCAATTCACAAAAGAGATTTATTGCGATGGCCATTTTAAAATTGATGCCAAAGCAATGTCGGACGGGTCCCTTGGTATCTGTGATCCATATTCTAAATTACGATCACTCCATGCCCAAAGTCACGCGAGACTTGGAAAGAGCGGGAGAACACGCCATAGTTTCAACCATCTTGAAGTTGTACAACTAACCACTTCATCGCTGCCCTGTGTGCTGACTATATGTAATATAAAAGTGTCACTTGTCATGTTACGCTGTTGATACCAGAGCCATCAGAGCTTACATGCGTAGCAAGAGTTTGCTCTGGTTCCCAGTATCCTTGTCAGACTGCCCTGCACGTCTCCAAGCGGATTGTGGAAGAGACTACTCCGTGTCCAATTCCGCTATGCCCTCTAGCAAATGTCTTGGGAATCTGGATACAATATTATTTTGTGTGACACTGGTAAAACAGTGGTAATGTTTAAAATTTAGCCAACAACCAGCATAATTCTCAACGGGCTATTATTTGCCATGACACATGTCTGGTCTCAGATCTCAAGCCATGGAGATCAGAGAATCACAGCATTGAATTATGTTTTCGTCATGGCTAGAATAATATCATAATAGAATAAGAACATCTAAGAAGAGCAGTGAAAAAAAAAACCAGCAGGTTCGAGTTTTTCCCTACACGAGATTCTCACTCTCGTGGGTCTTCAGTTTCCATGCCTAAGTCTGGTTCACTCTGTCCCTATGTGCCGTAGATACTCCAAGCGTATCCGACCAGAATCACAGTTTTTTAGATATGGTAGGTAACCAGTGTAAAGGCGGTCTTTTTAAATGTCTATACTGCTGTCGGGGTGGGTTCTCTGGGGAGTCGTGGTGCGGATCAAAGACGTGCTTAGTGTGGGCCTGCTAAACGGACGTTATGGATCGGCCGAGTGTCGCCCCGCCGCACAGTTGGCCTCCGCGTGATGGGGTTTTAGCGAGAGTCAAAAGCCAGCCCCGCCTTTTGACGCTCTAAGAATAATCTCTGACATTCTACAGGCACAGTAAAGGCCCCGGGCTCCCCTCCTAAGTCCATTAGTGGATTTGGGGATGTGTATGGACCTTACGTTGGTCGTAAACTCCACGTCTACGAGAGGAAATTATCTAGACTTGCGCAAGTCTTTGATTATGAAAAGTCATTGAATGATTGGAATAGATAAGGATGAAATGCATTCCACTAGCAGGTTGAGGAATCAAACTGTGTCAACCTGTGTCAACCAGGGCGATGGAAGCGGGGAGGGAGGTGTAAGGCTGGCGGTAGGCTGGCAGGGAGAGGTGGGTAGGACACAAGGACTGAGGCCAGTCTAGAAGTCTGCCTAGACGAAGCAGTAATATTGACTCCATATGGCCCTGGAAATCATACATCCACACAGACAAGTATCATTATGAGTAGTTAACCTAATACATCTTTATAACCAGCACGTGGTTTCAGTCATTAAGTTTCTTCATCTCTCATAATGCTATCAGCAAAGCAATTACCCAACAAACCGACTATTCCAGGAATGTCCGTCGTGTCCCAATGGGAGAGAATACTGGACATTATGTATTTCTAAGTGCAAAGTTGTATCCTCTGTGATATCTCCATCGAGTCACACTGTGATTATGGACATAATCAAGGAATAAAACTACATGTACTTTGCAATATTTGGACTTCCCCTAATGTCTGACAGGTACAGGAACTATCTCAGCGAGCAGAGGTGGAGTAGGTGGAGGAGGAGTGGTAGGCATAGGAGAAAGGGACTGAAACCAGTCTATGACTGATATACCATTGTGATTTAAATCTTTGTACTTGCAAACTCTCCATATCAACGCTCATTGTAATTCACCATTTCTTATTGCCGAAACTCATGGTGATGGTGGGCAAATCTAAAGGGCTACTTCCTTCTCAAATTGTATGAACAGAGCTGAATTGTAAATCCTGACCTGCACCGGTAATATTATAACCCTGAGTATCCGCTCAGGGTGAAATTACCGTTGTGTTTCGTCTTTTTAATTTTATTTAAACTTTTCGTGTCTAGCGCTGGGAGATGATGAATGAAGCTCACATGCAAACGTTATAACTTGCATCGCCTCGGGGTGCGGATGAAGACGTGTTGCCTTATAAATAGGATCAGCCGTAGTTGTAATATTGTAGATTTAGCCCACACATCGTTGTCACGCTCTGAATGACGTCCAGGTCAAAGGTCACCATCCAACCGTCACCGCTAAATACATCAACACTCTCCCAGCAGATCTGTCGTGGCGCTAGTACTTACAAATCTCTGTCTCAACCCAACACTGGTTCCCCAGGTATCCACTAAAGCCAAGGGGAAGCAGCTTACATTTTGGATTCGAAGCAGGGTAACTGTCAAAAGTCATGAAACTCAAACAACTCATGAATTATGAGTTGTGAAATACTGGAATTGATAAATGAGATTCACAGACAATCCAGCTGTATCTTTTTCAGCTCTAAATCACTTTATAATGGGAATTCACATTTGATTAGACTGCCCCTTGGAGTGAGCATATGTGTCATGTTGACAAACAAAACCCTGCAACACAGATGGTTCTTTCCACTGAAGAAACTAATCCCTAAGACTATGCCTGTTTTGACATAAAAAATAATAGAAATGAGTGTAAATAATTTATCATGTAATATGTGCATTTCTATTTACATGTAAAACACAAAATACTCCTCAGAATTTAGGCTATGTAAAGATCTGGCATATTGGGCTGGTTTTCCCCAAACAGGCAGGTCGGTGCAGAGATACAAGCAGCTGCAGAATCTATGCTAGGAGAGTGATACGCCAGGTCACCTGATAGTCGCTGTATGCTGGGACCTGGCGAAATGCAGACAGCGGCAAAATGTCAAGTTTCGAATGATAACGACCTCTGGTTTGAAATAAAGACTAAACAAAAAGTAATTTAAATATCAGAAGGCTGAAATCAACACCCGATGGGGCCATGTGTTAGGCTGGAACCTTAGGAGGTGTTTGGGCTGGAGTAGATCGTGTTTAATAACTGCCACGAATAAATCGCATTTAATGGTCCACTTCAGGTCCTTGTAGGTATACGCAGACATTTCAAGTTTTGGTCCTTGACGCTGACAGGCTCTTGAGCCCCAAGCAATGGACATTCTATGTCTCGATAAAAAGACTGGCGTTCTGATAAGTGTTATTGTTTTAGATTAAACACACATTATGCACTTGGGACGTTTGTCATGTGAGACAGCAAGCAGAGTGGTGAAACAGGACAGCTACGCACAAAACAGACCCAAACAGGAAGCATCAAAGTAGAATTTCTTTTGGTGGCACCAGCAATGCGTTGGCGTCGACAACACAATGGTCTAAAGCCTGAAGTCGAAGCCAAACACCTCAGACAATTGGGTAATGCGATGGCAAATTTGAGATCTATTCAAACGCATTTCCTCTCCGGATTTATGGATCAAGGTACGGGTTGGCACTCGGCGCAGCCCGTGTGTCTCCCATCGCTGCAGACATCTTTCTGTCTGCAGTGAAATGATGATCCATAACCAACTCATCATCAAGTCAGCCATATGTCAATTCACTTGAACTAGAAAAAATATGCACTTCTTTTTCAGTTGTTCTTTATTCTGGAATCTCTACTAGGCCTAGATTGTCTAAGTATCGCACAGCTGGATGCGGAACCTTCTAGACGGACTACTGTATGGTTTGCATCTTTCATATCAATTCTTTGTTACATTTATATGTGAAGATATCACCATATTCAACAAATGAGAGAAATTTTGCTTTATATACCCTAATTGCTGGTTCTTGTCTCATGTACTTCCTTATCTGTGACATTAAATCTGATTTGTGTCCTGCCTTGACCATGATGAGTATCATTAGACAAAAAAATGTCGTCTGCTTTCTGAACCGTTATGACGTCATCAGGCAAAAAAGTCGTCTGCTTCTGTTGACGGTTATGAGAATCCTGACGCCCAATTATACGCGCCGCGCGTCAGTTTCGGATTAATGAGAGCTCCTCATGTAGGATTCACTCAACCTCATTCAAAATGTAAAGCTGTGTCAACATGAAACAAGGCATTTCTTTTAAAACCATAAACCCGCCAAGCATCGTCCCAGCAGTGGACATTATTTCCCTCACAATGGATTTTATTTCGTTTGTAATTTATTTTTTATAGGTCAGAATTGACGACGACCTGTGTTCTGGCTAAAAGGGTGTAATAGGCGGGAAAATTCTATTCCAACAAGAAAAGTCACAAAATTGCATATGATTGTTTATACGGCATGAGTTCTCTTCGCGGAATGATATCACGAAGCAGAGCTGAGTGATATCTGTAGCAGAAGACAACGGACGTCCTGTCAACAAACTGAAAATGAGTGACCTTTAGATTTTATCCTACCCCATTATGTGTTTTACCTTCATATATCACTCTTGCATGCAAATATCCAATGGCATAACCGTGGTATAGAGTCACGACATGGTAAGTCTATGGAGATTTATTTGCGGGGTAGGATAATATAGGCTATATGAGACTTGTTGATGTTTAAGCCATGGCAAGCTTTGTAAGGTCCAACGTCCACCTACTAAATTTAAGATTCAAGTCGTGGCAAAAGACAGCATGGCCATTATAAGTTGTCTGATTAATTGTAATAATAAATCTAATATCTAATAGATACAAGATACATATGCCCTGTTCTGTGCCCAATATTCCACTGTCACTGTTGTATGGACTAGCACTGTATATTTATAACCATCATCTGTGCTGAGAACCCTCAGCTGTCACCTGGTAAAAAACGTAGTCTACGTGGTTTCTGCTTCATATCAATCCATATCAGTGATCTTCTCCTTGGTTCCCCGACTATAATGCCAATATCATAATTAAAGTAACCTTAACAAGTGACTTCACCATAAAACAGACGAATCTGGGGGCGCGTGGTTTCTTACTCCAGTTTAATTCCTTCTTTGTGATTTGTGACCTCGCAAGGACCGCACAGGGAGAACAAAATTAATGTTTGAAAAAAACAATAAAAACGCTCCTTTGGACTGGATCAAGTTGTGTCTGTGACGTCACGCCTGTGGGGAGAGGTGGAGGCTGGGGACGAGACTAGAAAATATTCTAAAACTACTCTAAAGTCAGTGTCTTCAAACTGATCCATTATATTTGAGCGAAGTTGTGAAATTATTCATCACCTAAATGTTGGTTTGCAATGGACATTCTACTCTCAAATGTGCATGAGTAGACAGATTCCAAGTTTAGTTTAGTTTAGTTCACCTGATACGCTGTATCAATACTAAACCTATGGAACCTACATATCGCTACTAAGAAGAATACGGATAGACATATTCTTCTCAGTAGAATACGGCTTTTTCTGCCAGATGGGCACTATAGGAACTATTTTACATAGACAATGCACGGCGCTTACGTCGAACTTCTAAGTGAAAACAGCGATCCCTGTAAAGTGGAATTCACACGGTGGGATTCACGTACTCACATGGTTCAAAATCTCATGAGATTCTGTTCCTTGTTAGGAGTAAATATCGCCAACAACTACAGGGGAAAAACATGTCTCAGGAAAATGGAACCCTACAATTTAGACGCAGAGATTGCGTTCGAGTACAGAATCTCAGCAGGATTTCTCCCAAACAAACACCCTGTGAGGTATATGAATCCATTGTATGAATCCCGCTAAAGCCCAATGCCCATCTACCGATTTCGGAACATTTATGTACGTTTGTCGGCGACAAATGGAAGGTAATTTGTCTCAGCCAAGCCATCCTAACGGAGTCGGTAGATGTAGGACAGCTAGGCAAGGCTACCCAGCGATTAGTGAACACTCGGTTTCCTTGGTTTTTGCCCTCCCCCAGCAATTAGTGGACCATACACCGATTTTACCATTGTGCGGGTCGAGCAAGGAGTTACGTAATTTGCCTGCGACAAAGTGACCGACTCCTATACGATTTGGGAACTAATCGTTCAACCCTAAATCGGTAGATGGGCATTCGGCTTTAAGGTGTTTCCCCAGCCGGGCATGTTTGCCTGATAGGGTAGAGGGACTGGGACCGCAGTAGAGCGTTCGGATCTGCCGAATCAGACCCAGTGAACCCGGACAAAAAGGGAGATCGGGACCCTTTCGACATAAACATGTCAACGGTTGTTTTCACCACGTGAAAGTACCGGGAAAAAGTGTCATATATATATGCCACGTGCTAAAACCGTGAATGTCAGTTATCATGACAGACTTGCAGATATTGTGTTAACATTTGACGTTGATAAAAGCCATCTGATAACCGAGATGGATTTATAGGAGGGTTGGTAAAAATGTGATGCCTCGTTCATGGATCGTAATACCATGAAAGCTGAACCTGGAAGGATTAACCGTCCACCTGACAACAAGGCCCAGATATCTGGTATTAATAACTGGTTTTAAGGGAAATTCCAGCTTTAATGAGCTTCTTTACAATGATGGTTGACACCATGCTTTGCTAGCTGGGATATTCTTCATCCTAGTTTACACTGGCCTTGATGTATAATGGGAATCGTGCTTACGCCTATACGGTCAGCATAGGTACATATATGTACAAACCCGGAGAAGTTATCTGAATATGTTCCACTTATACGTTGGGCTAGAATATAAACCAAAACCAATGCCTAACAATGTAGGGCTAGACATATAAGTGATATTTAGGAAGATTTATCTACCATAAGCGAGCAAATCACTCTTTGGAAAATCCTTTCATATCCTGATGGGAATCATGATAGTCATTATAATTATATATATATATATACATTTAACTATATGAATAGGTTTAATTGTCCTCATTTTAACCGAAGGAAAGTCCTAGGAGTCTAAAATAATCCAATCTCAACTTAAGACCCCATAATGAAACTCATAGAACTATTCAGAGTTATTCAGTAGATATTGGAGAGAGTATAAGAACCAAGCACCATAAGTAACCTGATGATATGGGACACAGTAATATTAGGAAACGCCCTTACTGTGGACGAAACGGTTCCTGTTCGAGGTCAGTCTTCAATTTTAATTTTTATATTTTTATGAAATCGAAGACTGACCGAGAACGAGAAGCGTTTCGTCCACAGTGAGGACGTTTGCTTATTATTATATACCTTAAATTGATGAAAAAATGACATTTTGATGACTTATTAAATCACTCTCACAGCGGGCACGAACATCATCATTACTGCACCCCTAACAGCGGGCAATATTTCATAGACATTCGCACACAGGTATATAACAATAATAACCGTATCTTGAAATGCTCATACTATAATATGAGCATTTCATGAGGAGCTTCAGCTAAAAATAAACGCAGTTTAGTGGACCCAGTGGGGACAGTTATCGGCACAGCCCGTGTCGGCTGGGTGTTAGGCTTGTAGGCTGGGTGTTAGGCCCATGGCCGCCTGTCGCTCTAGATATGCCGAATCTACTTTGCAATATCCAGCAAAATCACCAGATCAGGGAGCAGTCGATTGGCGACCACATTATCGACCAGGGAGCGGCAGAGTCTGGGTAAGGCCATTAGGAGTAAGAGGTCGCGGGCCGGGCTTGGAGGGTGGGTGTGAGGGCCAACTATAGTTTATCTCACCCTAACCAGGTTACTCTCCCTATATTAGATATTCTGGGGATGATGGCTCAATTTCATATGATGGGCACACTTATCGGTCCATGCATTTACCCTTACGACGCAAAAAGCAATAACCGCTGTTTTTTCTAAAGGTTTTGTGATAAAAGAGCAGCTGCTCATGTGGAAACCCCGGTTGCTGCGGGGTAAAAGATTCAATATAGATCTGGATTTTTAAAAGACTCTTATATATATATATATATATATATATATATATATATATATATATATATATATATGCTAATGGTTTTAAGGCATGATCAGGTCGAGTATTCCTAATGGCGTCACATTACACTGGCGGTCTATATTCAGCAACAATATATTATATAAAGCAGAGATGTCAGTTGGGATCAGGAACAAAATACCATATTTTTCATGTGGAATTTACTGCCTCAGAGAGACCAAGAGTACATCGGAGGTACAAGTACATTGGTATTGACCATCGAATGGGGCTGAGGGTTTTCTGAAGATCATCAAACCACTGTTTTATTGGCGTGAATGTGGCTTAATTCATACAAACTATGCTTTACATTGGAAAAACAAGATTTTTAGAAACTGGAAATTAAACAAGGATTTCCAAGGAAAAGTGGAAGAATGCCATCTTTAAAAGAAAGATGTCATTTAACCCTTTCTGGCAGGGCAATGCCATATGGCATTCCCCTGGCCATGGCAGGACAATGCCATATGGCATTCCCCTGGCTGTGGCAGGACAATGCCATATGGCATTCTCGTGGGCATAGAAGAAAAATGCTGTATTTGTTCCTTTGTAACTTTTCGGAAAATTATTGCAGAACTATAAAAATTGCAGGATATATCAGGCTATATGTTGCAAGTAACTCCTCAAAATTTCAGAAAGTTCTGATGAGAATTCAGATTTATTGGACATTTTAAATTTGTACTATTTTTTAACAAGATAAGAGCCAAAAGCCGGTCATACAAACACCACAATTGGTTCTGGTGCCTACTGTAGTATGGGTACATGGTAAATGATGTGTGGCTCTTGAAGGGTTAAACGGTGTCCTCAGCTGTACCACGAATGTGCCTGGAGAGTGCAGTACATTGGGGATGGTGAGGATGGCACACTTGATTGATAGTTTGGCTCTTGGAAGAAGCTCCCATGGTGGTCTAACTCCCACTACTATCCTCTTCACCAGGAAAGATCCATCATAGGAGACAACGATGGGGTGATTACCCCGTGTGAAGCGTGAAGGGGGAAGGGTAGACCTCCCCCTACTGTAACCACCCGAACACACCCACACCCCACCAACAACTACTAACAACTCTATTCACAGGTCATTCGGCGGAGTAACCATTGCAATGACCCCAGTAGTGAGGCGTTTACACATGCACCGTGGTATCAGGCCCGTTTCCATTGGCTGACGACAACGGCAGAGATTTTTTGAGTCACCCAGAAAGTCTGTCGGTGGTGCCACCGACTGTGCATCGGTATCGAAAAATTGGTGAGGGTAGTAGATTTCACTTAGTGACCAAGCTTTCACTCAGTGGTGGGTGTTGCAACATTTCATAACCTAACCAGTAAAGGTTGTGGGTCATTTCACGAGCTGGGTCGTTTCCATTGACCGATTTAGGGTCCATCGGTGGTTCCTGTCTGTAGATTAGTAACGTGAAATCAGCATATAGAAACAACCATAGAGCCATTTCCCACTGACTGACGAAAATGACACAGATTAGTTGAGTTCTCCTAAAAGTTGGTCAGTGGTGGCTAACGATTGCACATCGTTCTCTAAAGATCGGTGAGGCTGCTGTGTATGCCTTGTTTCTACCCTATTTGACAGGTCCATACCGACGGAACTGTCCTCCATACACAATGACCATCACTGACAATATCAAACCCCTTTGATTCTGTCAGTCATCGACCAAGTCGTTCGGTGGTGGCCTCATTGCATAATCTATGCACAGTTAATCAGTGAATATTTCTCTGCATGCCTGTTTCCATTCACTGATCTTGCGTTGGTATACCCTGGTGGTTCCGACTGCAGATCGGTGGTGAATAGTCTGCCTATGGAAAACGGCTTGTAGCTATGACCTTAGCCCAAGGGGCAGCACAGCAGGGATGATGGGGTCTTTAATATGAGTGACGGGGAGGACAGCCATACCGTCACGAGATCTCTCTCCACTGGAAAAACTCGGAGCACAAACACTACATAGTCTCTAATCAAAAGAAACATTGGATGAATAGATTACAGGTAGCCTGGTTAGTAAGGCTTTGGACAAATCAGCCTAAACTTCAATAGCAAAGGCGAGTAAACACAAGCTCCTTAAGATCTTGTATCTACAAAGGAACTTATAAATAACTATAGTACTCTGTCTTTGTGGGAGTACATTTATTTTGCATATATTGATCCATCACTAACTAAAGCGAACTAGGAACAAACGGTATGTTCATCATTAATAAATGAGCGTGTAATCATATAAAAGAAACATTCAACGGTTCGGATTCTATCCAGTTTATGGGTCATTTGCTGTAACTCACTTGGCAACCAACTACTATTACAACTGCCTTCTGAGGGTTCAAATATGTGGAACACTAGTGGGCCAATGCAGTAGTGTCTTAGTATCTGTGACACTAGGACACTGGTCCTCTGCACCTTACCAGTGTCACAGAGTTAGCCTGCAGATAGTGAATGCATGGTTTTTGCAGCACGCTGAAAGTCTATATAACCTTTCCCTGACCTAGGCAGCGTATATTACCGTGTGGCCCATGCTCAATAACTATACTACGCTACCTATATACATAATCCCATATGTTTTTTGCATATATTATGGAGAAACCAAACAAGAGTTGGTCGTGTTGTTGTTTATCGCATGATGGCAAGATCGCGTATTACTACGCAAGGCGAAGCCGAGAGCAGTAATACGCTATCTTGGCGGAGTGCGATGAACAATAACACGACTAACTCGAGTTTAGTTTAGAATTTATCCTACCGTGCCCGTCTAAATAATACTTCTACAATAACAAATGACGTCATTTGTCAAGTGTATCCCACTAGATATTTTGAACTCCAGACCGAATACAGTGACCCAATGTTAAGCCTATGGAGTTTTTTATTAGGGGTAGAATAATGATCCAACACCAATCGCTCCGAAAAGTACAGCTCCTAATTTTGATGTGTTTATATATCCCCTTCACCAAACACCCCCCTCATCTCCAGCATGTTTCCCGGGCCCTGGGCGTAATGCTAATTGTGCCTCTTGATCCTCCGTGCCTCTTGTCCTGGCCTTTCAGTCCTCCGCTGACCTTTACGCCTGCTATTGCCTGATGTTGGCTGAAGGCAGTCAACTCGATCTAATCGCTCGCTCGTTACGCATCGCTGCCTCAGGGATCACCCATGCGTGCAGGGCCTGCTTGATTGGGAGATCGAATATGTGTATTGGTCTAACTCTCCTTTCCCCGGGTATAGCTATTTATCTCACTCCTGGTATTTTTTCTCCATAGATTTAACATTGGGAACTCATATCCAACGCCCATGAGATATTTAGGAAAAATATCCAATGGGGGTTTGTCCTTGTATGTTGTGTCGGTTGTAAAAAGTTACGACTACTCTAAGGAAGAACGCCTATATTAATGATGATTACTGTACGTCAAAAAACCTACTCAATAAATAAAAATCTTCAAACAATGGGTTTTACTTTCTTAATGAAAATCCGAATTAAAGAACGTGCAACACACAAAAGATGATTATATGAAAAAAATAATGAAAATGCGAGGTTAAGAAGGCAATGGTAACAGTTATAAGGTAGGATACAATTAGACGAGAATATGAATGATATATTCGGTGCTGTCACTTGATATTTCAGATATATATGCTGCGATTTATGAGTTTGCCCGCTCATAGACAGAATGTCCTTAGGCGGACATGTTGATGGGCACACGCGAACATATGAGGGATATAAGCAGACGACAAATGTAGATTGATAAATGGCGGGGAACCAGAACCCGCTGTATAGGACTCCTTGTGTCGGTCGGTTCCTGTCAGTTCGCCTGGCAGACGACCGCGGGGAGAAATAGCCTTCAGGATCAAAGTCGGCAGTATGAGAAATAGATGGATGAGTCAAGATCATAGCCGAAGGGCAATGCATCTACAGACGACCAATATGAAGCATCAGTCATTATTTCCACTGTTGTTGATCAAGCGGAGAAGACGTGTCCAAATTATCCACTCAGAAATATTCTTCACATGGAATTACATTTTTTTCTTCTTTTTTTTCTTTTGTTCCGACCAGTTCTGTCATATTTGATAGATCTTCCATTGATACATGCATTATATATATCTTCCAGAAAATATTTGACAGATCTTCCATTGATATATGTATTATATATGTTCCAGGAAATATATTCAATTGTTTCTGTGTCAACGGATTCCAAATACAATGAGGTTTTCTTCAGATGGTGAGTTGAGTCATAATAACTGTCATTAAACTGTTTACTTTCTTACTTTTACGGGAAATCATCAGAAATAGATTGGACTTCACGACTTCAACCAATATTAAACGATTCTCAGTCTATTTATATGGAGAAAAAATGTGCAAAGCTTTTTGTGGAGAATATCTGTATTGAACTGGAGAACTTAAAACTATATCAAAAGGCTTCATAGATTCACCGACACATTGCATAAGATTAACATTTAATTCTAATCTTAATGGAAAATACAATTCCCCACCCCACTGAAAATGCTCGCAGACAGAGTAAACCTCACAGATGAAATAAAGATGGAAATGGATTATCAAAAACCTCCACCACATGAACTGAAAACAACATCCCACTTGCCATAGACACATTCAGTTGCTTGCGGATTGCTCTTTAAAGACTTGATCAGATCATTAAAACCAATTAGCCGCCGCCCTTTGTTCTCCCTAGACGCTTGTGGGAGCTGCTCATTGACTCGACGAAGGCCAATGCCGCCCAGCCACAGACCACAATTGGCTCCTATTATCGCTCATTTTGCTGCGGCCTACCTTTACTACAAGAAGATGCTGCCAACAGCTAGTCTCATCCGTGTACCTTTCCTAAATGTGACCACACCGTAGATTTCCACTTAGAAGGCAGATTTAAGCGCCTTTCTGTGGTGGTTCGTCTTTAAAAAACACACACAAAATGTCACGAGGCTGTCTAAGACAGGTGCAAGATAGGATCAATAGTTTAAGCTGGTACCTAAACCTTTGCATAAGGTGAGGTGCTTGCCTCTGAGAGTAAATAAGTATTTCGGTGCAGAGACCGAAAACCTGGGCTGCCTCACACTCATAGGCGTCAACTGTTATTTAGGTGCCAGAACCGGCAGCAGCAAGTAGGAGGGTCCCCGTTAAAAAGGCTGCCAACACAATGCGCTTTTTCGGTGGCCTCATGTGAGGCCCTTTTGTCCCGGATTGTTTTTAGGCGAATTGGGTCAGGTCAAACTTTAAATTGGACTCGGTGAATAGACACACCATGGTCGTCTTTTAGACAAAGAACAAGGGGGACTAGTCAGGGCAGAACAACACGACAAATAGTAATCAAAGAAAATGGGCGATAATTGGGGAAGACGATACCGAAAGAGGAGTGATGATCCCGAACGGAAACGAAAGGAATACTTTGTAAAAAGTCAAAAATAGAAACAAAATGATGGTCGTATCACTGCCTGTTGGCAACGTAAAATATATCCTAATTAGTCCCCAGACATTAACTGATTACTTCTCTGGTTTTTACCCTGTACTGCTACCTTTAATTATAGAGCTATATATAACCTTGTTGTGATACCTACAAGATGATACTCTATATGGACACGTATAGAACATTATGTATTTTGAATCTTCAAATTAAATAAAGTTGTTAGGACCCGTTTAATTGGCCTGTAAGTTTATTCACTGTTCCTTGATAATATTTCTCTGCAGAATTGGCAAATACAAGAAATATTTACTAATATTCATGTTTTTATTTGCACATAAATTCATCACAAGGATGGTCTCCCATTATGGCTGTCGTTCTGGTTTCTCACTTTATCTCAATTAATCTCTTTTTTTTTTACTATTTATTTTTTAATTTCGAGAACATGCAATCTGCGTAAGCAGGTTTTCATTGCAGTATACAAGATACATGGAAATATGTACAGATTTTCCTCCAACTACAGGGCTGGGAAATAGTATTTCAAATTACTCTTAATCAGTGAAACATCTACACATATATGTTTCACTGATGTTTCACATGTTCTCCCTCTCTGTATGTTCTGAGGCGTTGACATCTAACAAAACAATTCTCACATTTCCTACACACTCAAATCCCCCTTACAGGAAACCCCACAGCTGGTAGAATAATCGTAGGTTCCAGTTGTACCTCTGAAATACTGTCTCCCTGAGTTCAGCAGACAATGTTCAAGCGGAGAGGAGTGGAGACATAATAAGGCCCGCCCTCATGTTGTTCCCCGGCGGCGTGTCCTTGTCGCGGGGCCTCCTTTGTGTGACCTCCCATCGGGTTTTGTATGAACACAGGCGGCGAACACAAGGTGTAGACTTGGTACGTTATGTCTCGCAGAACCTGACATCCTATTCCTGGAGCGGTGCAATTTGAAGGCCGCACACTGCACGCGCTGACTATCAAATTCTGACGTCTTTATCGAAGTCTCGCACCGGGCGTGACACGCCGAGACACCGCGAGACCTCGCCAGCCCCACCTTCAACAGACAGGAAATGACATGGACAAAAGGGTGAAAATGATAGGGTACCCGTTATTAGTGAGGCGCCTCCTATTGTACAGCGATGGGGGCGGTGCCTTTCTCGGGGGCACAATATGGCCGGTGGTGTGCGATCTTTATAGTTTGGCCAAGACGACATATACGAAAAACCCCACCCTGGCGACCCTAATGATGACACCCCAACTCCCCCATTATCATCATCAGTAGATGTAATGATACGATTTATCTCCATTATCGCCAGAAAACGGCACGCAAATTACACACAGCAGTGCCAAGGGCCGAGAAAATTGATTTTTATACCAAGTAGAAGTTGTCCATATCAGTAAGTAAGAAGTGCGGAACATACGTACGATACCATTAACACATATCGCACGATCGTCATAAACCTCTCTCTATAAGGTTTCCATTGGCCGACGAAAACGGTGTAGATTTTTTTGTGTTCTCCTAATAGTTTATTTCCATTGGCCATCACCGATATACAGTCAGGAACCACCGACGGACCTTTAGCATTACTGACGCAGAATGTAAATAGGCTATTAGGAGAACTCAGAAAATCTACATCGTTTTTGTCGGCCAATGGAAAAGGGCCTCTATAACGATTGGAAATGGGTCTGATTAGTAACGGCATAATTCACAACTCCTACCAGACTGGTCAGAAAGCACTCTACAGTTTCTTATCCAATGCCAATATCGATAGTGGGTGATTCGACTCTAGCCTGCTCTATGTAGTCCTGATCAAGGCTGGCTGGAATGGACGGTGTCTGTTTAGTGTGGGGCAAATTTTGAGGAGCCAAGGGTATGTCCGACTCCGCCAAGGTCAAACAATTTTATGCCCAAAGGACCGATAAAAGCACCAAGGTCTGCTTTTCACCACACTGAGGTGCCGGGCCTCTACGTCCTAGAACCTGCACTTTGGTTCACACACTGAAGTCAAAGTCTGCAATGCAGCGTAGGAAAACGTTGTACCAAAACCTGTGCATTACAAAAAACTCCAGTGAAGAGACTGCACATTACAGTTATTCCTAAATAGAGACCACTTATTACTATGTAAATGCGAAAGGATTTGCCGCTGTAACCAAGTACAGTCAAGGAATTGCTGCTTATTACCATGTTACCAAGTCCAGGCATTGCCGCATGTTAATATAGAACTGCATTGAGAATCGTATAAATACAGCCGAGTGATGATTGCGGCACATCGAAACGAGTGGAGTATTGTGTATTTTACGATTCAAGTGTGGTTCTCTATAAGTAAGTGCCTATCTATGACATTAAAAAGCATCACAATATCGGAATATTTAGAATATACTTAGCAAATCCATATGACGTCATCTCATATTTACTACGCCACAGTCGTGGTGTAGTATTGTCACTTTACGGGGGTGATCGTTGAGTATTTTTGTCTAATGTTATTCCTATGGCTAAACTTGTACCAGGGGTGAGATAATACTAGGTAGAATCCAGGTATTGCCGCTTACTACCAAGTTGAGTCCAAGCATTTGCCCTTGTTATCAAGTAGATTCCAGAAATTGCCACTTTTTACTAAGTAGAGTCCAGGCATTGCCGCAAATTCTCATGTAGAGATTAGGCATTCCTGTTTCTGAAGTATAGATTGGGCACGATAACTCATTCCCATGTAGAAGCTCAATATTGCCGCCAATTACACACTTGGTCAAGCGGTGGTCCGCTCAGCCATATACATGATGCATCTTCTGGGGCTACTCCCCACAAGACGGATGACCACCGACCCTTTGGGTCTGGCTTGTTAGCGAAACCCCGTTTCTGGCCAGCACATCTCCTCGTGCATCCTGACCGTGCTACACATAGCATGCAGTGAGCAAGCCGAGTGGGTGTGCGAAATACCGGGGACACACCAAGCGAGTCAAGGCGGCGATCTCTGGAATCGCCAATATAAAATGGCATATATGTGAGATATTATTTCACAGTAATATCTCCTAATGATAATTTAGCACCCCGGGAGCAGTGATTAGTTGAAATATGAAATATTAGCTCACATATAGGCCATTTTGTGTTGGCGATTCCGGAAATCGCTGCGTTTCTCGCTTGGTGTGTCTCCGGCTTTATTCACGAGCTAGGAGTTAGAGCGGGGCGGGTAAGTACGGTGGTTGGCCAGATGGGTCGTTAACAGGTGAGTGAGGAACTGGGTTACGGTGGTTTGGTAGCTAATTACCCGAGGTATTTACCTAAGTGTTGATGGGAGATTGATGTTTCTACGAGGGCACTACGATTCTGCCCTGGCATAAAGGAGATATTAAGTACTGAGAGGGTGTGCAGCAGGATATGCGGTGGGGTCATATGCATTATCTCACCCCTGAAATTTTTCCCTCATAGACTTAACATTGGGAACTCATACTCAATGCCCATGGAGTATATAGAAAAAATACTCAATGGTGGATTATTCCTCAAATGACAGCCAATTAGTCAATGTGAGGGAGAGATACATTCAGAAACCTATTCAAGGTTACGGTCAGAACTCGGTCTCATCTCGTTTGAATTACTACGTAATCCTTGCGGCTTTGCGCTATGAATTACTGCGTCAAACTCGATGGAAATAGATCTCAGACCGTTAACTTTCATAGGTTTCTCCTATAGTACCAAAAGGCAGAAAGGTTAGAGACTGGTCATTGCTGTTATATTTGAAATAGTTGCTTGGTGTCCCACCAATGTTCTTACTATAGAAAAGAAAGGGTAGGAATATATATAGCATGTACATATCATGTATACAGAGTAACGTTAGATTGTATAATATCAAGGGCAAGAGGGGAACTGTGGATGGGTAGCAGGGGGCCAGTTTGCAGACTGACCGCTACACGATATACACCAGGCTCTCCAGTAGACATTGCTGACATGAACATCTGCCTCCGTTTGAGTGATGGTCGCCTCTGGGAACCTCTAAAGCTGTGGGCGTCTATCACAGGCCTTAACCCCTGGAGATAGAGAATCTGTCCACTCGGAAACCCAATCATATGGAGCACTATGATGGATTGTCTCCACATTAAAACCACCAGATAAGACAAGACTCAAGTACGTCTACGATGAATTTGTCATCATGATAACTTCTCGCCATTTCTACTTGTCATTGATATAAAGTGGACCTACTTCGCCAATCATTTATCAGCTGAGCACTGGTACTATAGATAACAATGGAGCGCAGTAAGTTGTGAAGAGGATATTGTTTTTGGAGTGGTGCACTCAGTTCTAGGAGAGCCTGATGAGCCCCGGTGTGGGAGCAGCTGGTAGGCCGGTGAGTGCGGGGCAGTGAGGGGGTCGGCAGGGGATGAGAGGCTGCTTTGATGTTGCCCCTCGCACCATTTCTCTCTCCCCAGTAGACAGGTGTGTCCTGGCCTTCTCCACGGACTAAAGCCTCCAGGGCCTCAACCTGTGAGCCAATCTACTATAACGGCATTTCACCGGCACTGGCGCCGCCTAGGGCTCGTCGACTGTACCACATCCTTCTATTGAGCATGTCCAGTTATCTCGCGTATCGAGATAGAAATTACAAGTGGGTCCTATAAGATAGTGCCTTATAGCACACGGACTGTACTGATATATATTTACACAATATTAATTGGTGTAGGTTACTAGCGGCCATATTCTCCGTAGTTGGCGTGTGGCAATATGCGAGGATATTGCGTACAGGATAACAGAACTACAAGTTTTCGAAACCAGTTAATATTGTTATTTGCGAATTCAAGTCAGCAAATAAAAACACAAGTACCACTTTGCATGCAGAGGACTTTCTTCCGTAATCTCCGCCCTGTGTAGGGTTGAGATTACGGCCACCGGTAATCCACACACACAGACTTTCCATAGAGGTTTCGTATGGAGACTCCCTATCAGGTGGATAATACATAGTCCCTATAGATTTAGTTTAGAGACTCTGTATCAGGTGGATAATAAATATTATCATCCACCTAATACAAAGTGTCCATAGAAAACACATAGGGAGTGTGTATGGACATACCCGGTGCATACGGATATGTTGTATGCTCCGGGTGGCGCATACGGAAAGATAGTGCGTATGGAAAAATAGTGCATAACTAAAACGAACTGAAATCGACATGCCACTTGTCCAGAAAAGGTGGATAATAAATACAATATAGACTGGTTTCAGATAAAAGCAGTTGTATGCTCCTCGGACTATGCGCAATATCCTCGAATATGCTCGGATATTACTACGCGTGAACTCCTCGGAGCATACGGCCGCTTGTATCTGAAACCAGTCAATATTGTGTATGTCCCTATAGGTTTAGTACAGAGATTCCATATTAGGTGAATAATACTCTCTCCCTATAGGTTACGTCCATACTATGGATACCCAGTATTAGGTAGAGTATAAAACAACCTAGGAGTAAACACAAAGTCTGTCCAGGATGGGTTGGATGGGAAGGCAAAGGAGGCAGATGGGGTTGAGGTCGTTGGGCATGGAGAAGAGAACATTAGTTAGGGTAACGCAGGAAAATTCGTGACAGGGTTGAACGCATGTGAGTGATGGTCACGTAGCATTCAAATGAGTTGGAGAACAAATTCTTTGACCAAAACGAGTTGCTTTCTGTATTTATCTCTCCCCTGTATATACTAAAAGAATGGACGACACACAGGATATATACACCATGGAGAACGGACTGCAATACTCCTAGGGGCATGGAAAACGGGTTCCCAATGTTAAGCCTATAGGAGAACAATACCAGAGGTGAGATAAATGCATAGCGGAAAAGGGAGTCTGGGTTGGAGAACGGAGTACGTAACGAGAGACACGTAGACACATCACACACAGGGAGTCTTTGACACCTGTGTTAGGGATCCAAAAGGGGTGCATCGGGCGGATCAAAGGACATGGGACCAGGACACAACTTATAAAGCACCCTCTGTCAATTTGAACGGTCCTCAGGAGTCGGATTGCTGCCTGTAACAGTGTGAGGATGGGAATCGGACTCCAGTTGCTCGCGGGGGGAGAGAGTCTCTACTTCACTGCGCCCTGAGGATGCCTGACGTTCTCGGCACACAAACACCAGCTCATTTTTAACTGTCACTGCTGGCAGGACCCAAAAGAAATATCCATTGTTGCCTTCTCCTCTATGTCCCCCAAAGGCTTGACAATTACTTTCCTGAAGTGAGCTACAGGGGAAAGTGACGAACACGCAAGTTTCTATCTAATATCTTCTTTTTTTTCAGGAATGTGGAAGCTTATTGGTGATGTGTTGCTAGCATGGCTGGGGTGGATATGTTGGGGTCGGGCACAGGGGGGGGGGGGGGGGGTCTTTGGAGGATTCTATGGGAACATGATGAAAGCTGCCACAAGAGGCGCTGCACAGAGCCACTAGAGGGCACTGAGGGTGTCATGTGGTCCCTTATGACAAAGAAAAGTGCGCACAGCAGATGCTTAATGCGATGAGATGGCGGCAGTTTAATCGCGTCAAGTAGGCGCGAGCTCCATATTACTTGTCACAAGAAGAAGAACCAACAATGGACCACCGCGTTGCCGGGGTCGGCGCCGGGTCGCCACACGTCCGTCAGCGGGCACGATGAGCGCTGCACGGGAACGTTTCACGTCCCTGCTAAACCCCGGTTAATCTCCACAGACGGGCCCCGCCACACCTGGAGTGTGTTAAAGATGAACTATGGCAATTAAGCTGAGGTAACGAATCTATACACAATATTACCACCATTTCGATCTGAGTAGCCGTATTCTCTGTGTAGTTGACGCGAAGTAAAACTCCGAGTGATAGCGAGGAGTATTACGTAGTGTCAACTACAAGGAGAATACGGCCACTCAGATCGAAATCGTGGTAATGTTGTATTTATTACTCACCTTTCGAGTAATTATTAGGAAAAAAATCTTGTAAATGATTAGAAATTCGACCCAAGCGCCATGCATTGTTTATATACATTAGTTCCCATAATGCCCGTCAGGCATGCAGGTGACCAATGAGAGCCCTGTGTCAGTCTACACTGGACGTTTGAGGCAGTTGGTCGCCTATGAGAGCTCTGTTCCAATGATAATGTATGGGCAGGGTGTCAGACTGGAGCAGCGCAATCAGACATGCCTGACATCCAGCAGTGCACACACAGCCTTGGTTCGAGTCCCACCCCCCGCAGTGTTAGATTTACTGCTATATCAAAGGCCAATCCTTCTCATACCATGTCTATGTGGTGTGGGAAGTAAAAATAACTGTCAGCTCGGTAAATATGTAGGGGTGAGATTTCTACCTGAATCCATCACATAGATTCGATCATCACCTGATATTCTTTTAAACAAAATTCTCAAGGAATAATTGCTTCATATCAGCTTTAAGCCTCGGGCCCGACCGTGTCGAGGCGGTGTCTGGGCGGGCGTTTAGGGACCTCGCGGAGGTGCGTGGGGCCCTCTAAGGACCTCACGTTTCACACCTGAGGTGGTGGGCGCGGGTCAGAGGTGTGGAGATGGGAGAGGAACTGTGCAATCAAAAAGCACAGGTGCGCATGCATGCTATGAATGGTACCACGACATGCACCCGACGACGTACGTCCATGGGGGGTATTCTGTAGTCTCCCTTGGTGGTACCTCCTATAGTGTACTGCGGTGGTAGAACTAAAGCGAAAAGGGAACATCAACTGTGTCAATATTTACACACCCCGTTGTGCGCCGTACTGCTTCTTCCAGGCCAGGTTGAGGTTATTAAAAGAAGACTGAATCGGGTCCAGGGAGGCCACTCGGTTGTGTTAGCGTTATTTGTATGAACTGATGGATTTCTTTATGGGCGACATCCTTCTTTTGACCCAGGCAGGGAGCATGGCTGGAAAATACCCACTAAAGATGATGCTTTAGTCTGCACGCCCCTTTTTCATTAATACCTCGCGTGGTATCATTGATAGAGGATCTTATGTATTTATCCATGTCCAGTGGACTACCAAATAGCTCGGGATGGGATTCTGAAGAAATATGTTTTATAATCGTCAGCCGGTCGTGTGCTTGCTATTCAGTCACCACTCTACTTTTCCCTTTTTAAAATATCATCCCAGGCTTCAGAGATTTAATCACGATGCTCAGCCCGCGTAGGATTTTATTTGAACCTATTTTTTTTAAATGCAAATAAGAGTTTTATTTCAAGTACTCAGTAGAATTCTAGACAGTGATGTGGTCTTCCCGTACCGTGCGCATTGACTGACTGAATGCGGGCTTCTCACCTGTTGGGTCCACGGGCCCACGGTAGTCTCTCAACGCCCACAATCACTCCACCCTGCCCACATGCAGGCCTCCCAGTACACCTCTTCTTCAATATAGGATTTTTAATAGTTTTTGATAATCAAAATATAGGTGTTTACATGTTTTTATAGGCCAACATATTAGGCTAATATATTCACCATGATGGAGTCAAAATATAGTGAAACGCTTACCTACAGTTCTTGATTTCTAACGAAATTAACCTAGTACTTATTTGCAGGACGTCAGGGATGTCTGGCTCATGTGCATGTTGAGTTTTCAACGGGCAAGCTAGACTGGCAAAAAGCCATACAAAGTGTTGATTCTTTAACGCTATTAAGATCTCTGAAACACAATGATAATGTGGATTTCTTGTCAGTTGACAATTTGACTTTGTGTCAAGTTAACTTCTAAACCCCTCCTCTCTTCGATACTGATTGCTGGACCAGTCACACTGCAACACACTTTATCTTAATTTATTTGAATGATGAATGTCAAAGACTTGAGCAAGTCTAGTTCTGACCCTAAACTTTCATAGGTTTCCTCCTACTGGCAGTGATGGTGATGCTCACAATACCGCGTTTTAGTAGACTTCACACGGGGACTGTAAACAGGTCAGATATCCCTGGCGACACATTGCCAACACTTGGAGGACCCTCTGGTGACACCCCAGTGCCACCCTCATGTCATTCTGAAGACTCTTTGGTTCCGCTCTGTCGACTCTTTGGTTGCGCTCGAGTGGGTCTTTGATGAAGTTCTAATCACACTGAAGGACTTTTATCACAAGTTCAGTCAGAGGTGAAGCTATGGTGACCCTCTTGACACTCTTTGAGGTCCTTTAACAGAACATAACCAAATAGTTTAGCAACAAGGAATATCATGGCCTGGCAGCTGAAATAATATTAGGGGCCATCCAAAACATACGCACTGAGGAGTGGTGGTAAGGAATGTTGGCAATTTTGCGTATGCTCTCTTTGTTCTCTTGTGTACAAGATTGAGAGGCTGGGTTGAGGTAGGGTCAAACATGTTCAGAAATTTTGCATACATACCTTATGGATAACTCTATAGGGGACAGAGCCATTGTTAGTTCATGAAGCAGTCACTAGGACTCTCTACACCCATCCCAGAGCAGGATGACATAATAATTAAACCCAAGACATGATATTTTCCACATGGAACACTTTATATACATATGTGAGCAAGGCTAGAGTTGTGACACTTCCACATTATCAGTCACTTCTTTTCCACCTCCATTAGTGAAGAACACCTACTTTTTCACCTCCATTAGTGAAGAACAGCTACGGAAACATGAGTTTATCGTATCTATACGGAAAAATGTGCTTATCGTATATGCACAGAAGCATGGGCCTATCGTATCAATATGGAAGCATGGGTTTATCATATCTTTACCGAATCCTGGGCCTATGGAAGCATGGGCCTATCGTATCTATAGGACATACAGCTATTGTGCTATGGAGGCGGCCATCTTGTTCCCTGACGCCATCCAAAACACCAGGTAGCGGGGCCAATTATCAATGGCTTTATCTTACAAATTCATGGCAGATGATCGCAGAACTAGCAATCACTCTGTGCCCTATAGTAGAGCAACATTTTGTTCACCTGGAGATAAGGTTCAACCTCTCAGATGGGGCATGAGACCGTCTTAGGTGGGTCCTGTGAGGTATGAGACCGTCTCTGGCAGCCCCTGTGAGGTTTGAGACAGTCTCAAGCCGGAGACACACCAAGCGAGAAACGGCAGCGCTCTGCGTAATCGCCAACACAAAATGGCATGTTTGTGAGTTATTTTTCTATATTTTACCTGATTTTTGCCTCCGAGACTGTAAATTATTGGTCGGAAATATTACTCTGAAACAATTTCTCACATATATGCTATTATGTATTGGCGATTCTAGCGATCGTTGCCTTGACTCGCTTGGTGTGTCCCCGGTATTAGGTGGGCCCTGTGAGGTATGAGACCGTCTCAGGTGGGCCCTGTGAGGTATGAGACCGTCTCAGGTGGGCCCTGTGAGGTATGAGCCAGTCTCAGGTGGGCCCTGTAATATATGAGCCCGTCTCAGGTGAGGTATGAGCCCGTCTCAGGTGGGCCCTGTGAAGTATGAGTCAGTCTCAGGTGGGCCCTGTGAGGTATGAACCCGTCTCAGGTGGGCCCTTTGAGGTATGAGACCGTCTCAGGTGGGCCCTGTGAGGTATGAACCAGTCTCAGGTGGGCCCTGTAAGGTATGAGCCCGTCTCAGGTGGGCCCTGTGAGGTACGAGACCATCTCAGGTGGGCCCTGTGAGGTATGAGACCGTCTCAGGTGGGCCCTGTGAGGTTTGAGCCCGTCACAGGTGGGCCCTGTGAGGTATGAGACCGTCACAGGTGGGCCCTGTGAGGTATGAGACCATCTCAGGTGAGGTACGAGACCGGTGAGCTGTGAACTGCGGCTGATGAAACGTGACACCACTAAAACATGATGCGGTTATCGCTCAGGTGAGCTACCACCCAATCTGAGGCACTGCTGGCTCGGCCATTACCAAGGTGTGATTTATATCGCGAACTACGCTTCTGTGTGTACGTAAAATGATGTGGGAGGATCACTGAATCCTGACCTTAAAGATACGGTATCGACGTGATGGTAGTGGTGCGACAACAATATGGACTAAGATAGATAAAGGGGGCTGCTGATCCCATAAACCCACTCAAACACTAACAGAAGCAAACCCCTATGACAACTAGATTGTTTCAAATTGATATCTTGTATATATATATATATATATATATATATATATATATATATATATATATATATATATATATATTGTATATATACCTATATATATAAACATTATGATTTCATGTTTACACATGTATGTTGTATGTGATGATGCACACAGACTTGTACAGTATATGGAGGAGCGTAAGGTGAATATACACTGTCTCAATTTTCCTGAATAATAAAAAAAAACATGTACATGTTTCGCGGCTGAAATTCCCGAAGAAATAAACCCGAATTCCTCATTTCCCTCCGCTAACAACAACCCACGGATGTATTGTAAAATCCTGACTAGTAGCACAATGTTCAACACGTTTATAAGCACGTATAGAAGGACGTTAATCTAATAGGGCTAAACTCCTGTGACACGGCCGTCCTAACGGAGGGTGACTGTAGTGGGCAGTACAACGCCCCTGATAGGTGCGTCCCTGTGAATAATTCAGTGGTGGATAAGGCGCGTAACGGCCTCCCCGCCTGCACGGTGTATCGACACGACGTGCAGTTGTGCCATCCACGCTGCACGCCGCTCACGCGATGCCTCATTGATGGGTCTCCGCTATATGTCAGTGTGCTGTTTTTCCCTCGCATAAAGTGCGACTCACTGGTGTGTGATGTGCAGATGTAGGTGAGTGAGTCGGGCTCTTTATTTCACTCCTGGTATTGTTGTCCCATAGGCTTAACATTGGGAACTCATTCTCAATTCACCTATGAGTATTGCAGTCCGTTATCCATGGTCTTTATCCTACCCCTAATAAAAAAAACTCCATAGGCTTTACATTGGGTCCCTGTATTCGGTCTGGAGTTCGGAAAAATAAAAAATATCGCTCTAGTGGGATACACTTGACAAATGACGTCATTTGTTAATGTAGAAGTAATTTAGACGGGCGGGGTAGGATAAATTCTAAACCAAACTCGAGTTAGTCATGTTATTGTTCATCGCACTCCGGCAAGATCGCTTATTACTGCTCTCGGCTTCGCCTCGCACAGTATTAATATGCGATCTTGCCATCGTGCGATAAACAACAACATGACTAACTCTTGTTTGGTTTCTCCATAATATCCAGTGTGCGGTCTAATGATCTTTTAGTGTGTACAGGGGTGAGATAAACACAAAAGGCAACTCGTTTTGGTCAAAGAAGTCATTCTACAACTTGTTTGAATGCTAGATACTCGCTCGGCTGTCGCCTTGTCCATATCAAGCCCAATGCCCATCTTCCGATTTCGGAATATTTATGTACTTTTGTCAGCGACAAACGGACGGTAATTTGTCTCAGCCAAGGCATCCTAACGGAGTCAGCCGTAGTCGGTAGATGTAGGGCAGCTAGGCAAGGGTCAGCCACCGATTAGTGAACCACCTGCTTCAGATGTCCTTTTGTTGCTGACAAGTTGTGGTTTCTATGTTTCAAAATCGGTAGCGAAAAGTTTATCAACATGTTGATAAATATAGTCGCCGACAACGGAACGTCGGTAAATGGGGCATGATTGGGTTACGTAATTTGCCTGCGACAAGTTCGCCGACTCCTATACGATTTGCGAACTTACCATTCAACCCTTAATTGGTAGATGGGTATTGGGCTTTACTCTGCATTAAACTCAAGGAGAACGACGACTTTGACCAAAATCTTTGGGTTTCTTCTTTAGTACCACAATACATAGAGTATGCCTCGTCCATCAAGGGTCGCGATTTAAGTGGAAATATGGCAGGTCGCCAACTGGCATGTGCCACAACAAACATAGACACAATACTGACTGATTTCTGATAAAAGTGGCCGTGTGCTCCGAGGAGTTGATGCAGAGTAATATTAACCACT